>OX465296.1:2082500-2723727 GCA_949987735.1 Leucophora obtusa
TGTTGCCAGAATTAAGGCTTCATTAGTCTAATCGTAAAGTAAAAAAACGTATCTGTAATCAATTCAATATGTTAAAATAATATAGAATTATATTTTTGTCTTTTTTCTATGCATTGAAACTGTTGTCAAGTAAAATCGTAAAAAAGTTCTATTGAAAATAGAAATTTTATATTTTATTACTTGACAATTAATTCTATGCACAAGAAAAAGATAGAAAAACGATATTTTTATTTTTTGTACTCTTTTTATTCATTATAAGAGTGCTACGTTACTTTTTTTTACGATACTACCAAACTAATTTGGGCTTTAGAAACAAAATTAATAAACTTTTATTGTAAGTTTTTGAATACAATTTTTTAATAAAGGTTTAACAGAGATAATGAATGCTTTAGCAAATTCATGTTTTAAAGCTAAATTAAAATTAAGGAATATTATGTTTAATGATAACGTATTCCATTTTAAAAAATTTTAGCAAATTTTATAGCATATACATAAAAACTTAGAAATTTAAATCATTCCTTTAACCAAATTAGTAAATTTTGACCTACTTAATGTTAATTAATTAACAAATTTTGTTAGTGTTTTCAGAGCAGATTTGGTAACAAGCTTTTATAAATTTTATATTGGTAGTAAAGAAGAAAAAAAAAACAAATTTGATCATAAAACAAAATTTGCAGCTACCTAACGAAAGATAAAAAGACAGGCTATAAAATCATGGCTCCTAAGTTTTAATAAGTTTTGTTGAAACTAAAAAATCCACACAACACATACGGTCAAAAGAACGGATGGACGAAAAGACAGACAGACAGAGAGAAGTGAATTCATTAAATAAAGAACTTAAAGCAATTAAGTGGTAGTGGCTGGCTGACTGACCACTGGATAGCTGACTAAAATGACTGACTTAAATGACTACAATATACTACACGCCGTTGCAAACAAACATTTAAACACACATTAATGTATAATCAATATCGTATAAGATAGATCTGTATAAAGTAAAACCACAGTGGGGGCAAATACAAATAATAAAAAAAAGCTTAACCATACTTTATCACCTTTCAAGATCTCTTTTGTGCGATTGTTGTGTTTTTCGCAAGGGATTTTGCGCCCACTTTCGATATACAGTTACATGCTAAATTTAACGAACACCTGTATTAATTTATATTCAAAATTATAAAAAAAAATAGTTGATATCTATATAAGGATTTTACACCTCATTAGAGGGGGCAAGAAATTCCATGCACTCAAAAATCGAAAAAATGCGGCTAAAGAGGACGAATATGCATTAAAAACATAATAAATATAGTGTATAAACGAATATTTTTGCAAAAACGCAAAAGTCTGCGCATTGCGTCGGTCTTTTTTGGTAAAACTTTTTTTTTAATGTTATTAGGAATATTATTGGTTTATGTTTACAATTTTTTTACAACCCATAGTGTGCAACGTGACATGACGTAGCATTTGTGACATAAATTTCCTATTTGATACATGTGAATGTGACAAAAGAATGTCAATGAAAGGAAATCAAAAATTCACCGTTTACTGATCTCCCGTTACTGCCCTTGGATTTATTTTAAGTTAATTGTTATAACAAATATTTTCTTACAATAGTGCACTTTAATCATCACTCTAAAACAAGTAAATATTAAGGAGAAAATGTTGTTAAAAACAAAAAAGGTGAACAAAACCTGAACTTAACTGCCTAGTCCGTTTTATAATATAAGATAGGCTTTGGACCCTTTAATTTAATTATATTTAAGTACTTTTTTTATTAATACAAGTCAGAAGGGATTTTGGACGACTTTTAATTTTTCGGTCACGTTGGACCTTTCTGTGGAGGTGCCCATATGGAGGTAATTCGGAGAACCGATTCAAGTATATCATATTCATCCTTGTGGGATAATCTGTAATAAATACTTTGCTTTTTAAAATATTGATTTTTATTTTTTCAAGCGAATATAGTTTTTTTTTCATTTTTGATCATTTCTGAAAGTGGAAATTTTAAGTTTCCAATACGTCAGCTTTTTATTACTTCGAACTACTGACCATTTTTAGAAAAACTGAGTTAGGAATGGATTACATACAATGTAAATATTGTAATAATTATGTCTGGTTTTTAAATTATAC
Organism: Leucophora obtusa; assembly: GCA_949987735.1. NCBI lineage: Eukaryota > Metazoa > Arthropoda > Insecta > Diptera > Anthomyiidae > Leucophora > Leucophora obtusa. Next base: position 2,084,628 of record OX465296.1, read on the forward strand.
TAGCTGTTTCTATAAGTAGCTAAATTAGCAACACAGTTTTAGAGATAGAATAGAAGAATTGTCACTCGATGTTAAGAAGCAATTAGATAAAAACGTGTTTTACTTAAAATTGAAAATTAAGTAATAATTAAATAAATAACAAGTTGTTTTATTTATAACTTTAAAGCCTAACTTGTTACAAATATCCTCTTTCTGATTCCGCAACCCGTTTTTCGATATCTCCTACCATGTTGGAGGTATCCATTATCGACTTTGAAATAAATATACCTGTCAATTTTGCATACAAAAATAAAACAATTTTGATTCGCATATCAAAAATTAAAAAAAGTATTTGCGTGAATTACCCAGCAAAACCTTTCATTACCATGTAATGAGTTTTAGGTATTGAAATCTTAAATGTTCACTAGTTACCTTTTAATTACTAAACTACTTATTTTAACGTGGTGATGTCATTGGAGGAAAGTCATTACACTAATGTTACCTGTAAGTAGTTTATCAACTGTTCTATAAATAGATGTTGAATATAAATTTAAAAAAGTATAAAAATTTAAAAACCAATAGGAGCTGACACGAATTGATCAGCGTACCCCACGATTGTCAGGCAAACACTCTAACCGTTGGACTACGACATCACTATGATTTTTAATGCTTTAAGTGTGTACACATTTATTGTGGCAGCTGTTATACATGTCTATTTTTCACAAAACTTGTTGTTATTAAATACTGCTTAATGAACATTAACATTTCTATAAATAGATGTTTAATATAAATTACAAAAAAAAAAAAAAAAAAAAAAAACAATGGAAGCTAACACGAGTTGATCAGCGATCATCATGTTTGTCAGGCAAAAACGCTAAACACTAGGCTACGCCATAGTTATGGTTTGTAATGATTTAGAACATATATTATTTGTTTCAGCTATTGTGAAATAGTAATGTGTGGGGTATAATTATCGGAAACACATTACATTCAGTTTAAAAGTAATTCGAAGGGTAATGAGATATGAGATCTAAGTAACGCATGTAGTAATGACCAGTCATTACCAAGTTTTTGCTGGGTATCTTTAAATATTTTGATTCGCCAATTTTTAAATTGTGTTTTTTGAACCATCTTTAAAAATAATTCTTCAAAGCTCAGTTTTAATGCCTTGTGGACACCCTCACTATGAAATGTTAAGGTGTACGTTCAAAGATGTGATTAACTGTACATGCAATATTTGTATGTCTGTACGAAATGATATGTAATGTTTTACGATTACTTGTAGATTTGATTGGAGGTTCTCTTTCTTAGTTTATTTTATGAATTTTTGATTTCTTTGTGTTTTTTAAAGTTTTCTGATATTCAGACGGTTTATAAAAGGATATTTTTAATGGCAGATTTCTATCTACGTTTTTATACATTTTCATAAAGTATGCCCATCAGACTAAAAGTTTTATTGGTTTTGTTTTTCGGTTCTTTCAAAGTTAATTTATTAATTATGCATAAATGGTAGGGATTAATAAAACAAAACATGTGAAGGATTGAAAATGGGAGTTCTAAAAAAATAACTAATTTTTTTTGACGAGGAGGTGTAAAAGGATTTTATTTCTTATATGGTGTTTCTAGAAGACATTCGTTGACACACGAATGAGTGACAACGTGTATTTTGTTTTTGTATTGCATGTATTTTGTTATTGTATTTTTATTCGTGTGAAGCAAAACGTCATCTAGAAACACCACTTTAATGTTAAAGTAGTTATATACATAGTTCTACGAATATTTTCCAGCTTTTCTATTTTTAGCAGTTGCCTTATACATAACCGCAACTGATTATTGTGGTTAATGGATATTTTTTTTAGGATATTAACCAACTATTGTTATTAGAGTGGGCCGAAGTTGAAATTTTTTTTTTGACACTGACAAAATCCGCATAAAATTTTATAGTTATTACTTATTTCTTGTTATAAAAAATGTATTAGTTTAATATATTCTAACTTTACAAAAATCCAATAATAATCTTTTCAATTTTAATACCCATCATACGCGCTCAAAATTTTTATTAAGCACTGACAATCAACAATTACTTACTGCTATAGTATATTTTATATTTCTCATACATTCATTTGTGTGCATAATACCCAGGGGGCCTATTGGCTCAGAGCCAAAAAACCGCCTAAAACACAACATAAACACATTTAAAAAAAGTTTCGCTACCGCAAAAAACACAAATGATTCGTATTTTGTAAACAAAATTAAAAAGCCATACATGAAAATCCCCCAACATTTGTTTAACTATTAGGGCCTTAACTTTGAATAGAACTAACGACGGCAACGGCTCTAACAAGAACTGCATACTAAAAATGGCATCAAAGTGCAACAAAAATGCTGTCAACACACATATTACTATGGGGAGACTAATGTTTTTCAATGTTGAAAAAATATGCAATTTTCAAATACATTTTTCCAAAGAGCTTAATTTTTTTATTTACTGCATTTAAAGTAACAATTGCAATAACATGAAATAAAAGAGTTGCAAAAAAATTCTAGGATTTTTTTTAAATAATTAATGCGAAAACAACACAGTGTAACGAAAGTGTGTAATTTATTTTCCTTTGGATGCATATTTAGTTATACTAAAAATTAGTTTATTACTGAAAAAAGGCAATTTTACTACTCGCATTAGATTTGATGACACACTGACATAATGTCATTTTTACTTACAACTTTGCGGATATTGAAATATATTTAAAATTTTGTTACAATAATTATGTTAGATAGCAAATATTACCTTTCATCAACATTACCGGACACTTACTTGGTTTTCAAACAGTAAAACAGTTTTACATTTTTTTTTTATTAAAAAATCTAAATCTTCTTAAATGCTTAGGGCCAGTTTTATAGTCAGAAATAAGAACGAATTTTTTCTTAAATTTTTTTAAGTCAGAAATTTTCAAACAAAATTTCTAAATTAAGCAATATTTAAGACAAAAATCATTCTGGCCCTTAGGGTCAGTTTTATAGTCAGCAGATCGATTTTTGAAAAAAGCATTTTGTAAAAAAATCTTTTGTATCCATCAAGAAGTTAAACAAATTTAGCAAAAACTTAAAACTTAAAACTACTAAAAAATTCTATAAAAAAACATACATCGTAATTTAACAAAATATCTATAACAACTCATTCAATATATGCAAAAATAAAATATACAAATACAACAACATATAGAAACTTAATGCACGATCTTAGTGTTCTAATGAAAATTTGTTAAATTTAAAATGCTATCGGTTTCTTCCTATGACACGAAAATGTTAAATTCATTGATGCAAATACCAAGTTTTGAATTTCTATCAGTTAAAAAACAAACACAAACACAACTTAAAAATAAAAGTATATCAAAATTTGGCATTGCCATCAATCAATTTAACATTAGCAAAGATACGATACCTTTGTAGATTTAACAGTTGTGCAGCAGAAAACTATGCGTGTGCATTTAATATCTATATCAGTGATGCGCAAAATTGATTTGCAACTGTATTAGTGAGCAAGAGAGAGAACTGCACTGGGAAAAAAATTGGACGAATTAAAAAATATGTCTTTTTACATACATATTTATCAATCTCCATATTTTTATATAAATCTTAATGAAATTTTCTGCAACATATTTTCATAGATTTTAAACAAAATCTTCTATATTAATACTTTTTTGGCAATTTGTTTATATTTTGTTTTTTTTTTTTATTTCTATTAAAGATCGACTATGAAAGATATTTCTATGAAAACATTCATAATGTCTTTTTATAACATATAACCTAGATTCCTTAAATGTTTTATAACGTAAAAAAAGGCATTGCATGATATCAAAAACATTTTTCATCATATATTTTCTGAATGTCATAAATAATTGTTTTTAGTGCACTTGAAAAAAATATCAAAACACCCACTAAGCATGTGCACTCGTCGCTGTCTCAGTGACGACTAAATTAAAGAGAATAAGAATATGTGTGAGGTAGTAAATTCACAATTGTGCTTTGAAACGCGCACCACTGATCTATATGTTGCTGTCATTGTATTATTAGAAAAAAAAATTCATGCTTAAAAATGTGGAAATTCTTTTTTCACGGCATATATGTATGTATATTTCAAGCGATGTACGCCGGACTCTCTGTTCATTAAAATCGTGATAATGGCGCAGAGACACAAGCAGTATTACTCGCAAGAAAACTACACTAAAAACTAATGGAGCTTTGTTTCCAACCAAATGTTTGTAACTATAGTCTTATCTATCACATATCAGTGATTACACTTAGCGTCTTACAGAGCTTTGATACCTCTTGCAAATGACGCTCTTTCTGAACGTTCTTTCAGGATTCATAGAGATGTCGTAATATGAGAATTGGGGTACATTTCTCTATTAGCTGATAACGATGCCTTTTTCAGAGTCCTAAATTAATCAAGTAAACAAACAGGTAATGTCCACAAACTAATATGTATATTTGTCATTCAAACATTTTGAAAAGAACAAACATTAATAAATTTGGTGAAAATCTTTTCTTTTTAGATTGTAGACTCGATTTTAGATAATTTTACAATATGAATATTGTCCCTGTCAAAATTAAGTACCCAGCTAAAAATCGACATATATGGATCCATACAGGTTAAATGTATGTGCGTGCATGCTCATAAACATGCATTCATGACCATACATGGATACATAAATCTCCATACATGAATCATATATGACCATACGTGTGCAATACCGAAATTTGAGGTAATATCTACATGTGTGTACATGCATGAACATACATGAACACGCATGAACACACATGATCATGCATGATCATACTTGTAGATATTACCTCAAATTTCGTTAATGCACACGTATGGTCATATATGATTCATGTATGGAGATTTATGTATCCATGTATGGTCATGAATGCATGTTTATGAGCATGCACGCACATACATTTAACCTGTATGGATTCATATATGTCGATTTTTAGCTGGGTAAGCAAATAATAAACGGTATACTATTATTTAATTCGTTACACTATTCATGCACTGCAATTTTGTACCCTACATAACATTGGAAAACTGAATATTATAAGTTCGCCTAGATGCTTGGAATATAGACGTACATATATGTAGGTAGTTTCTTTGTAAGTTTTGATATGTTTAAAGGGAGTTAAAATAAGGGTCCCCTATAATTTTTATATGACACACCCCAAATTTAGAGGTTAAAAGGGCAAGACTTTTAAAGTTTATTAATTTTAATTTCATAACTGTTCCAAAGCAATTAATAAAGTTCGCAGATAAAAAATTAAAACTACTAAAAATAAAAAAAAAAAGTTTAATACATATTTTACCTTCTGGGTGCGAGATTGGGCGAACAGCTGAAGATTATCGGCATTAGTTTTGTCTGATAAATAATATGTATGTATATTCAAGTTTTATTACTATGTTCATTTAACCTATTACAAAAATTTTATAGAAAATAAAATTTCCAAAAAAAAGCGGGAATTTTGTTAATGTTCCTCAAAAAAAATAAAAAATAAAAGCTTTTTTGTTTTAATTTGTGAGACAAAACTGGGATGGTAGAGGACTGAAAATCGTCAGTTCATAATTTAAGAGACATCTTACTACGAGTATACAATATTTGAGTAGTATATACCTTGATCGGCATGACTGCTATAATTTACTAACATATTCTATTTAGGGAAGTATTATTGTATGAACAAACTGAAATTAATAACACTAAGCAATTGCGCCAAGGCATTAAAGCATTTATGGTTTCAAATATGATGATGGATTCATGAATATGTAATAAAAAATTTCTAGGCTGTGAAAAATCAAGTGCAATTGCATTTAAAAGTTTTACAATAAATTACAAACACACAAACAAGTAACGCATACATATAAAAATTAAAAATGTCGATTAAAAAAATTATTTTTAAAATATTTAATAAAATACTAATAAAATACCTGCTGTGTTTTGTAATTAGTTAGATTTTTAAAAACAAATTATTATAAAAACCATATATGGTCGAAGACTGAAGAAATAAAAAAAAGGTTAACCCTTTTGCGACCGGACTTCAACATATATTTCCCACTGATCGTCAAAGGTAAAAAAAATTTGTAAAATTTATTACTTATTTATTAGGTGTGGCACAACATTTATAAGGTAAGTCCACATCATTTCTTATTAATTTTGAACGCTAAAAAAAATTTGAAGCACAAATCGGGCTTTGAAGTTAGAGTATGTTTGAATGACTTGTCTAGTATTTTTTATATTAAGTGGATTTATTAAATCCAAAAAAAAGATTAATTTAAATCGCCATTATTATTTTACTAGTGTTTCAGAACTATAGCCGCACTTTTAGAAAAATGGATTTGGAAGTTAAAAACATTTGAGTAAAAAATTAAATTAAATACCCAGTGTAGAAACGGTAATGACATATCATTATTTTTTGGAGTACCAGTAATGACACCCACTTACCTTCTGCATTATTTTAAAACATATAATAATGAGTTACTGATAATGACTTATTTTTATCATTATTTCAAATAGAAAATAATTTTTTAGATTTTTTTGAAAATTTTTTGAAATCTATTTTTAGACTCAATATTTTTTAAACGCTGGTAAGGATATATGTAACCACATATTTATTGATTTTTTGTATGTTGGCGAGTAAGCTTACTTGTGTGCAGCAGCAATTATGTTTTTATCTATTAAATATTACATGTCGATATACTCGTAGCTCAGATCGTAGAGCTGTTGACTGGCATATGTATACCCAGGTTCGATTCCCGCACCAGCAAATTTTATTTAAAAAAAAATACAATAAAAAATATTTTTTTATATAATTTATTTTTTTGAAAATCTATTTTTAGACTCATTATTTTTGTCAGTACTGGTAAGCACATAGGTAACGATATATTTTTTGATTTTTCGTATGCTGTGTGTAACGACAACTCATTATTTTTCGCGACATCGCCATATAAAGGTAATAAGAAATGTAATAACAAAAGTAACTAGTTACCATTACCAAGTATGTAGTTACATAACCACATATCTGGTAATGATTTTCTACACTGGGTAATTTAATATTAGGTAAAGTCGACCTGATTTTAATTATTACCTAAATTCCATTTGGCATTCGCCATTGTACACTGTCCACCAATTTTGTTCATTCATTGGTCTTTAAACACGAGTTTCTGCTCTTTTGAGATCAAAAACTGTTTGATACTATCGATTTTGTGGAAAACAATTACATAACAAAATTCCTTAGGTATTCTAAATTCGGCTCTTATCCCGAAAATATATGGGTCATTCCATAGCTTTTGTATTTTCAGTGTGAATGCATCCCTAAATAAGTGGATTTTTAAGGGCTGATGCGTTGCGAGGTTGAAAAATCAGTTTTTACAAACGTTTTTTTCTTAAACACTGCATAAATTTCTCTTCCAGGATTTAGGCATTCTTCAGTGATCGCATCCGTGTACCAGGTAACACCAAATCAACTATACCCTCAAAACAAAAAAGTAGTTATTTCACAACGAAGTAAATAAAATTATAAATTGTGGAGTTTCTTCCATTCATCGCTTAAACGCTGTTAAAATCGATTGAAATAATTAAAATCTGAAAAGTATAGATGATATTAATAACCAGGGCAAGTTTAAAATGGCACAAAAAAAGTTGAAATTGGCAGGCAAATTGGCACGAAAAAATAGTAAAATTGGCGCAAAAAACGCAAAAATGGCACGCTTATTCCAAAAATTTTAAAGTATGATAGTTGATTTAAGTGTTTTTCTGAATGTTTTTAACAAAAATACAATAATGAAGGAATTTACCGTTGAACTGCTAATGTGCATTCGCCGTATATTAGTATGATTTAAAAAAAAAAATTATGGAATTTTATTAAATATTAAAAAAAATATCGTTTGTTGTAAATTTTTTCCAACAACAAAATTAGTATACAGTGGACAATGGCGGATGCCAAATGGAATTTTTGGTATTAATTAAAATCGGGTCGATTTTACCTAATATTAAATTATTTTATTTATTTTTTTACTCAAATGTTTTTAACTTCCAAATCCATTTTTCTGAAAGTGCGGCTATAGTTATGAAACACTAGTAAAAAATAATGGCGATTTAAATTAATCTACATTACAAAAACAATTTTTTTTGGAAATATATGTATTTTGGATGTAACTTTTAGTTATAAGGTCTTTTGTATGTCTAATTTATTCAGAACCTCACATATCAGCTGTTTTATAGTGCGGCTATAGTTATGAAATGGAGTGAATATGGAACAGCCTATTAATTTATTGTCAGAAAACATACGAATAAAAATTAAAAGAGAAACAAAAAAATTGTAAAACTAGCTAATAAAAGGTTTTTCTTTAAATTTTTTTGTATGAAATATTTTAGAAAAAAAACTACACCTCACCAAACACATATTTTCCATCTTGGACATGGAGAAATAGCTGAAATAGAAATGGCAATTTTTCACTCTACTGTAAGTAATATCATTAAATCCAATTAGTGACTATTAAATATTGCAGTGGAATATTCTATATGTGTAAAAATATAAATTGAAGTGATAAAACTGAAAAGCCAGACTGTTTTATATCGTTTATCGCCAAATCCAAGTGATTAAAAAATGCGGTTACTATGTATTGAAAAATCTTGGTTTGGGGGATGAAATTTCCCAATTTCCATTGCTTGGACCGCATCCGCTTTTATGCACTTTTCTCAAAACTGTGAAGGAGGCCCATATACATATGTGGGCTTAACATAAGTATACTTATGGTAAACTAAAAATTTTTCGACACCATACTCATTTTCAATTAAAAATTTAATTATTTAGTAAGATTAAACTTTTAATTGGAAAATAAATTTGAAATCTAAAAAAATTAATTTAAATTTTGTTGGCAATAATTTGTTCTGTGTATGTAATCAGGAGATAAAAAAATCTATACAAAGTACTTTCGGAAATTAAATCCAATAAAAATTACTTAAATTTCAATTGGAAACAAAAAACTACCTTAAACTAAACAAAAGCCTCCTATTTTTACATTTGGTGGTATAAAAAAATGGGACACATATGACCTATTTTGTAGCAGCGTCCTGTAGGAAATTGAATAAATAAATTCCTAATATATTGATTTTTCTAAAAGCTCGAAGGATTTTACCATGTACTACCAAAAGATTAATGCCGTGTCTTCAATAAAATTCGAGAACATATGAATTACAAAAACCATATTGATCCAAATTATTGGTATGATTATAAAGTTACATCTATCTTCTATCAACATAAACCACTTTTTGAGTAATCGGTGAGAATTTGTTATAATATAACAAAAACTAAATATGGTATATAAACCAACCATTGGTCGTCAAAAGGTTAAACCAGCTGCAAAATTATTTTAAACTTTGCAATGACCATTCGTTGTGTGTGAATGACAATTTGGCAAGTGCTGACGTCGTTAAGTCTAATGAAAATGACACTTTTCAATACAATTCATAAAGCTGGTAATAAAAAAATATTTTTGTAATGTATTTTATTTAGTAAACAAAAATGGTTTAACCAGGAATGTATCCATGGGGTCACAAAACGATTGCGCTGAACTTTAGATATGCGATTAAGGAGGCAAAACTAACGTACCAGAATATGTTTTTATCCCGTATTAAAAAGATAAAAATGGGATGTTCAAAATAATTTTTGAAGATTTATCGCGAGTGTTTTAACGCTACGTACAAATAAATTAAATTATAAATAAAGTTCAGACATGCTTCCACAAAAAGTAAACACAACTTTGTATCGATTCCTTTTTAACCATCAGATATAAAATTTGGGCTACCAGAAAAAATACGATTTTGTTAGTTGTGCCTCCGTTTTTATGTATTCAATTTCTATACCCTACACCAATACGTGGACATGTGTAATAAGGTTGAAGCTAGAGTTAAAAATGGATATTGTAAATATTAAGATATTGTGAGGATATTCGGTGCACCGACTTATATCTGCCCAAGGACGAAGCCTATTGATTTTGGTGACAGTATGTTCCTCTTTAGAACTAGTGCCCATATCCGCCAAAAATGGGCTTTTATAATTGTTCATACGCTACAGGTCGCAGATATAAATATATTTTAATGCAATTACGTACACAGACTCATATGGGCCCAAGGACAAAGCCTATCCATTTTTGGACTTTAGCGACCATGTGGACTACGTATGACTTAAATACACCTAATTTTAATCAAATCCAAAAATTAATACCGATTTTATTTCTAATTTGTTGCCAATTTATAAACAAATTTTAATACAAGTCCATTTTAAGCCATTAAAATTTCCGACCAAAATATTAGTTGACTTTCAACCAGACTGGTGTAGGGTATCATATAGTCGGCAAGCCCGAATTTCACTTTTTTACTTGTTTTCAAATTCGATAGGTGAATCTAAGGATTCCTTCCTTGAAAGTCAAAATCATTAAATTCAAACAGAACCAAAAATTCGGTCATTTGTAAAACAAACTTTAAAACTATTAATGAATTGTTAATTATCGCTTCAAGTTATATGTATGGACAAATATACAGTAAACTCATGGAAAACAATTAGTCAAAATTTAAGTGCAATTCACAAATTCGTATGAGAAGCATTGGGCATCTCTAGGTTTTTGCATTGGCTGGCAGTGGAGCCTTTTTAATAAATAATAATTAAACAAATTATTTATATTCTTCCCAGTAAAAGGGTGCTATCCAAAAAATGTTTTCAGAACACCTTATACTGCATTAGCTAAGGTTCTAATTCATATTTTAAAACCGGTTCTTTTTGTATGGAATTTGACCTATTAGCAATAGGTTATTTTCCCCCACACTTAGGGTGACCATTTTTTCTGACTTCAAATCAGTACAAATTTTAAAAAATATTATCATCCAAAAAAAAAAAACAATTTTCTGTAGATAAAGGGTGTTTTTTTAAGCTAGATAGAACTTTAAATTGTAAAAAGTAACACAAAAAATTAAATTTTGATGAAACATTTTTTTTTATTTGTTTCAGTATACTCTGACAAATCATCATGAATAGACTCACGCTTGAACAACGCTACGAAATTATCCAAATTTACTTTGAAAATCAGTCGTCGATTCGCGCAACTTATAGACGCAAAATTGTGTTCAGCGATGAGGCGCATTTTTGGCTTAACGGGTTTGTTAATAAGCAAAATTGCCGCATATGGAGTGAGACCAATCCACAAGAGACCCTACAGATTCCATTACATCCAGAAAAATGCACCGTTTGGTGCGGTTTTCACGCTGGTGGCATCATCGGACCTTATTTCTTCAAAAATGAGGCCGGAGCTCGCGTTACGGTCAATGGAGATCGTTACCGCACCATGATCAATGATTTTTTGTTTGAAAATATGGATGACATTGATCCGGAGGAGATGTGGTTTCAACATGATGGCGCTACGTGCCATACGGCGAACGCAACCATCGACTTATTGAAATCAAAATTTGGCGATAAGTTGATTTCGAGAAATGGACCTGTCAATTGGCCTCCAAGGTCGTGCGATTTGACACCTCTCGATTATTTCCTGTGGGGCTACGTGAAGTCACTGGTTTATGCTGATAAACCAGCAACAATTGATGCCTTGGAGGACAGCATTGTTCGTGTTATTCGTGACATACGGCCAGCAGTGCTCGAAAAAGTGGCCCAAATTTGGACGTCCAGAATGCGCTTCGTCAAGAACAGCCGCGGTGCCCATATGCCCGAAATCATTTTCAAATGTTAATGTCACGTATTGATCTTTCCAATAAAAAAAAAATTTTGATTACAATTTAATTTTTTGTGTTATTTTTTACAATTTCAAGTTCTATCGGGCTTAAAAAAACACCCTTTACAATCTAACCAACCAATTGGCTACAAATTTCCCTGCAGAACAAATCTTTTTTCTCTTTGCTAATTTCTGTATGATTTCTGCAATAGAAAAACTTCACATTTTGGCTACCATTTTCTACAAAAACACGCAACGTTTTTAAAAATTAAAATCTTGAGGTTTTGTGTACTTTTTTCTATTGAAAATCCCACAGATTCGAAAATTTTTCTATTGAAATATCCACATATATTTCTTCAAATTTTAATGATTTTTGTACGGAAAAAGCATCAGCTTTTGATGTTGTGAAAACAGAATCATTCTGACAACCGCTATGACAACCGGATAATTTACTATTGAATTTCTATTATCAACTGCTTTTCTATTATCGCAATGGAATCATTTGATAAATTTGGTTGTCACCACGAATCTTCTCTGTGAATGAAACTACATATTAGATTAAGAAATTTACATGTAGAAAAATCATTTTGAATCCTTTCTAGTAGAGAAAACATCTCACATTCCCAAAAATTTATCGTATAAAAAAAACTACATTGTACTTGCATTTTGGCTTTTTTTTACTAAAAAAATGTAATATTTTTTTTAAATGCCAAAAATCAGTACAATCAGTACAATCAAACAATTCAGTACACGACTTTTTCATCAGTACACGTGACCAAAAATCAGTACATGTACTGATCAAATCAGTACGAATGGTCACCCTACCCATACTATAACAAGTTGCTTTAGAACCGGTTTTATTTCATATAATTTTCTCAGATTTGGTTCTGGGAAAATGAAATCTTACATTTTGATTTTCAGGAACTTGTTCTAGAACCTGTGTCACGGAACTGGCGGTAAATTTACATTTTTAATTTGAATTAAAGTTTAAGTTAAAGTCTTTAAACGACTTCCAAAAATTTTTTTTAAATAAATAATATGCCGAAAAATTATTGATTTTGATTAACCAGTGGATTAATATAACGGGCGTGAAATGTATTTGTTCAAATGGACTTAAATAACTTGAATGCATAAAATTTAAAAAACTAACATTTTTTCATGAGTAGTACATGTTTTCAAATAAGTAACATGAAAATAGCATGATTTACTTGATGTTTTTGTTTATTAAATGAACCTCATATGTTAGCTTGCGGTTACAACTACCGTTTCAGTATACACGTTAGAATATTAGACCACCACAAGTCCAATTTTGTATACAACAAGGTCCTTCTGAAAATTTATCTTTTTATAATTTTTGATGAACCCTAACATAATGTTAGGGTTCATCAAAAATATATAATATATCTCCTGTGAATTTTTTTTTTAAATCCTAATAAAATAAACCACAGATCATATATAAAAGGACACATTGCACACAATTTAGAAGTTGAGGCAGACTTATGTATTGCATGTTTTATACTTATTATTATGTTATCCCAGATAACATTCAATAAGTTTTCTAAAAACAAATTTAAAAAATATTTAAGAAAAAGTCGATCTTAGTTAAGCTGGATTCACAATGATGGAGTACTCAGCAGAGTGGAGTTTTTTCTTTCTTCTTCGCACTTAAATTTTTTTTGTAGAGTCAATACTCTATCATTGGGAATCTAGCCTTAAGTAAACCCTTAAAAAAACGCTTTTTTAATACATTTGTTCACAAACTAGGTTTTCAAATGATTTTAAGTCCATGTAAATAAAAATGTTCAAAAATATTTGCTGGGATGCTAAAATTTTATGATTAGTCGATTTTTTACTATAAATGTATGTTTACACTATAGATGTTTGCATGTAGACTGCTAAATGTATGTGTGTGTTTATAATAACTATTTTTTATTGTTTTAGGGGGCTCGTTTTTTAAATATTTTGTATCATTGCTCCATAGAGCGCCATCTACTACATACAAGCACTTGATAAAATAATTGGTGGTCAGTTTATTTTTTAAACATTTGCAAGAAGTTGACAACCTTGGCATGAAGTTTTCAATTTTTGTGTAACAAAAATTTGATTTACTTCAAAGTTTACAGTTATTTTACTAAGTTTATTAACAGCTTGAATTAACAAAAAAAAAAAAAAAACAGTTTACAAAATAATATGTTTTAAGTTTAAAAACAAAACAAAAAAATTAGGTTAAATAAAAATATATACAAGAATAAATGTAGTAGTGTTTGAATATAAGAACGTAAGCGTATGTGTAACATACAATTTCCAAATTAAAATATTAATCATACGCACCTGATGCATCTGATAATTGTATGATTTAGGGCTGGTATCTTATCTCCAATGCTTAGTTTACTTTAATCATTAATTTAGAAATCATTGATTAGCCCTTAAACTTACTTAAAATAATATCGGTAACTTACAAAAATTTAATCAACGATTTGTTAATTTTAGATATTTTCATTTGACAATACGAATAAGAAATAAAAGAAAATAAAAAAGTTTGGAAACTCGCGAAATAAGAGTTTTTTATTGAATTTTTCGCATGATACGGGGTCATAAAATTATAAAATAGATGTCCAAATTGTTGTTTTAAAAATCATCAATCGCTAAATGCCTCAAATAAGAAGTGTCTTTTTGCATGCTACATGCATATCTTAATTTTTTTCATTGGGTAAGTGTGTATAATTATATTATGTTTTTAGTCCAGGAAGTTGTTATTAAAAATATCGCTTGATTTTCTTGATTCTATTTTTAAGATATCTTCCAACAATTTTGTGTAAAAAGCAAAAATTTTCTAAAGAGTCATGTCTGTGAAATTTTGTGTTAATTGAAAAAAATTAGAATATTCTAATTTTGTGGAAAATAAAAGATATGAATATCCAAAAATATTCCTCGGAGGAAAAAATATACGGCGTACATAAAAATTGTACTGCAGGAAATATTTAACTGGTCTAAACAACTACCATAATCTAAGCAGTATGCATAAATCTTAACCTCTGTTAACTGACTCTGTCCGACATTTTAACAATTTTTAATAGAATGTGGTAGATTAAGTTTTATGGTTAAATTTTATTAAATAGTAAAAATTGGTTCAATAAATAAGCAAAATAAGAAAAAATTTAATAAAAAACTATACTCATTAACTACAATTTAAGATATTGCAGGAGTACGTGAAGTATGTCTTATATCTTTATATAGCTCATAATTTTCCAGAAAATTGGAAAATTTAAATTATTTGTTATTAAAAACGGCATAATTAAAAAAATTATTGTGAGACATCTTAAACACATTTTTTGGTTAAATTTTCCTTCCACTAATCATGGTTTATTTGTGCTAAATAAAGATCAAAATTATGACCGATTCTAACAATTCGTACAGAATCCAATATTGTCATATTATTAAAATTTCCCCCACATATTTTCTTAATTCCAATTGCTATTTTTGGAGAAGATATATGTGCAAGTTGCTAAAGATTTTCATTATTTAGATGGAAAATAAAGATGTTGTATGGTGTTTATTTACAAATTAATTGGTCTACGTAAACCTTTTTAAAAAGTTACCAACATTAGAAAAAAAATGTTAATACTAACATGAATTGTAGTGTGGAAAATCTACGTTTAAGGTCTTAATCACAGAAATTTCTGTAATTAAATTTAAGCAATGTTTAGAGTAAAATCAGAGATTAAAATTTGATGAGTTACTGTAATTAAGTCCTAAACAATGATTTTCTTCTTAATCATTGTTTAATATCACATAAGATACCAGGCCTTAGTGATTAAAAATTAAAGTCTTTGGATGAGTCATTTTTGCAAAAACCTAATTTAAATTGCAAAAATTTGATGTTTTCAAATTTTGCGAGAAAACTATGAGAAATATAAAAATCGTATCTACTTCTAAATATTCATTCGAATACGAAATAAATAAAAATAAGTTTAGAAAATTTTAAATTCTATTTAGAATTTGCGATAATAGATCTTAAACCGAACAAAGTAACACTCATTTTAACAATTTTCAGATCAACTATACATGCGCGGTTCCAGCAATTAATATAAGGGGAAAAATCATACGCCTCAGTGGACAACTCAATGTATTTGTCTACTATGGCGTATGATTTTCCCCCTTATATTAATTGCTGGAACCGCGCATGAACTATAGCACAAAAGCTTATTTTTCCATTTCGGAATTAAGAACAGTTTGCTATTTTATGAAAATTTTTTATTTATGAAATTACTACCAATTATTTTCTTCAGAGTTATGGAAATATATAAAAATCTGCATTTTGAAATTGAAAATAAAATTATTTTCATATAACGGGTGATGACAAAAATAATTACGATTTTTTAAACTACTATAATTTGAAATCTATTGTATTGAATTAGTAGGCGCTGAGTTTTTATTGTTACCATGGATACCTAAGTTATTTGCTTAATTTTTGTGAGAGCTAGTCGCAGTTTTCATTAAAATATCGTCGAAGCATTGTAAATGCTTCCGCGAGCGCGTTGTACAATTTTATAAAATTAATGAAAAGCTTTGACAAAAATTTACAAAAAGTGCTTTATACAGAATTCTTCAGACTATGGAAGTGGAAAGAAATTCTGGAAATAGAAGAATTTCATCAATAATGACCAAAAAGGCTCTATACAAGCTTAAACGTAAATTTAACAATACGGATTGCATAAGTCAACGTGACGCAGCTGCTAAGATGAAATGTCATCAAAGTTGTACATATATACAAAACATTGTAAAAACTTCAAATAAAGTGTCGAAAAAAAATCAGATTGCCAGAGAATACACCGTTGAGCAAATATCAACAATAAAATCACAATGCTGATGGATGCTTAAAAATTATTGCAAAAAACCATATGTTTTGGACGATGAAAATTATTTTCCGCTCAGCAAAGCAAACACCATAGTACTTGTTAGTAAGTACGCTTTAATTTTCAGCAGTGCTTTATTTGTAGGGAAAAATTAAAAGTCTCCAAAATATGAGCGCTCATATTTCAGAGTAATAAATTAGACATATCTTTTAATAATGCTCATATTTAGAAGAATGTTTTGGATCGGTAAGGAAACGCACCCTGAGAAGGTCTAAGAACCCTCTTATATATCTATAGACTCCAACTGTTCCCTCGGAAGTTTCTGTTAATAAATAACATGCCATTCTTTTTTGACGCGATGAAAGAAAATTGTATACTGGGTTTCATAATGTGATATTGAATTTTTTACACCCAATCGTTTAAAATGAATCAATCCGCGATAATTAAAGAAAATTTATCAAATTGCTTACTAATAATTAAGAAAACTATCTAGAATGTAAAATTCTTTTGTTCCATAATTAAACTATAAAATAAGTGTGGCGCAATTTAAAACTATTAACCAAAGACATTGTGGTTTAAATAAATACTTTACTTGATAAATTTAATAATAATATATTTATACGTCAATTAATATAAGAAAACCACAACAATATTGGCTTCATCTCCAGAACCCAATAACACTGTGCTAGTTGAAAAATCCCACAAACGGAGCACAACCTAATTCGCGTACGCTGGAAAAAAGGTTAGCTCTTAAAAAAAGATATTTGTGTTTCCAACGAACATAAAAAATTCGACGTTCCTAACTTTTCGACCACTTATTTTTGTCAAGGTTGTTTTTTATTCCCCAATCAGCGTTGGGTCGAAAATGATCAGAATCGGTGCAGCGCTCCAAAAGTTGTGAGTGAAAATATAGATTTGTGTCTTGAGGTTATTTTAGCGAGTTAAAGTTTCGCACTCCTAGAATTTTGAAGGCCAGAGTCTTTCGAAAACAGAAAATTGTATATATTTTAAAAATTATAAAAACAAAACTAATTTACCAAAGACGATTTTTTCTAATTTTTGTAGTAAATTTAACATTTGTAGTAAATTAAAAATTATTGAATCTACAACACTTAAACAAAACATTAATAAAATTGAATTAGAATTTGTATGAACTTTACTACTTTTTAAATGGAAATCGTTTATTTCAACAAATTTTATTAAACAAAAAAAAAAAAAAAAAACGAAAAAAGAAAATGCAATTTCTGACAAATTACAAAAGCGACTTTTTTAGTGCAGGTACATACATATATTGCTATTGTTTAAAATCCTTAATAAATTAAGAAGTGCATCATTAAAAAGAGTAACACATACATATTTCTTACAACTTTGTCCACCTTTAATTAAAATATATTTTCTTGATCAAAATATCTTTGAGTAATATGTCACATTTCAAAATGTATCGTTTTGTCAAATTCAAGTGGTTTATTAGTTTGTAAAGGAGAATCAGCGACAAGTTCACAAAAAAATTATTGAAACTATTCAAAATAATCCATTGTGGACTCCTGTTTCCAACAAAAGTAAGCGTGACCAGAGTGGTCAAAAAATTCAACAAGAACATAATAATTGAAAGAAAGCCTGGAACGGGTAAAGCAAAATTACTCAGGAACAAAATGAAAGCCAAAGTGTGAAGAAGCTATTCAAGGCTTAAAACATCCATCTAGCACCTCATAGCACGACTGCTCTCAATGAACTAACACAGCAAAAACAGTAAACATCGATATATACGATGGAACAATGAGTTTGGAAACACAAAATATCTAAAAATTTTCATAATACGAATTTCAACACAAAACATTCGACACATTCGTCAGAACATGCCCATTTTCTGACGAACGTTCCTTCGGGTTTAGGCAGCTTAATGTTCAGAAAGTTCCGGTCAGAAAGGCTAAGAAGAACGTTGATGCCAAAAATCGAGCAAAACTTCTCTGTGTTGAGCCAAAATTACTTGAACGTAAACGTAACGAGACGAATCAATGGATTCAATCTAATTTAATGAGTAACAAAGAAATAAATTGTCAGCTTTAATATTTTATTAGATTTTCCATAAGCAGATACGTCACGTTACGTCTACGTTCAAGTAATTCAGCTTTACATTTTTCAGTTGCGCACTCTTTATAACAAATGACCACATCATTGTAATAATTGTCTTGAAAAGTAATTTATACTTTATTTAACACAAAAAAAAATCATTTCATCATTCAATAAATTAACAACAGAAGATCTTTAAATTATGTTTTCTGTCGAACCAAATCTTTTCGCACTAAGTGAGCATATAGTTTTTTACCTGCTGTTGTACGCACTCTTGTCTTTTGTTCAAATTGAGGGTTGAATTTTCTAAACCATCATCAATAAGATTTATAATGGCAACCATTTAAATGTTCCCTTTTTTATTTAATGAAAAATAAATAAATGTGTATAAGCAAAAGTTTTAAATTTCTTGGAAATAAAAGCCTTAGGAAAGAAAAATTAAACAAAATGACGTTTTCAAAATAATGGTTCATTCTTCTTAATTGTTAAGGGCTGTTGGATATGAAATTTACTACCTAAACACTAATTTTGTTCTTATTGTGTTAAATATTTAAAACGTATCTTTCTTTAAAATTGAAAATTTTAAAAATTATCAATGTTATTTTAAATTTGTATTTTTTCTGTTTTTGTTTTGGCTCCAATTTTTCTATACACTTGTCTGGCTGTGTTTTAGTCTGTATGTTTCTCTTTATAGTATGGTTTTTATAGGGGTTATCAATGTATTGGCTTTCAAAGTTGTTGTTGTTGTATGCAGTTGATGTTGCCTTACGTTCAATTTTGTTGTTGGTGTCGTAGCTGTAGTTGTTGTTGGTTATCGTATTGTGATTTGGTTTTAAAATCTTGCAGGTGTTTATAATATTGTTTCCAATATTCATATACAATTTTTTTTATATATACAACGTCATTATAAATTAAACAAGAAACTATAAAATTTTGAAAAACTAGTTTTGGTATAAAAACTATATATATTTTTTTTAATGTAACGTATATTTTTTAGGAAAATTTTCAACTAAATTATTTTGAAAAAATACATTAGTCGTCAAAATAATGATCTTCTTTTGCTAATCGACGATAATAAAATTTCCAAAAGATGTGGCACCTATGGGAATTATTTATTGAGAGGTATAATTTACTGATGATGACTGATTTAGCACTGCATTGATATAAACTGGAACTGACGCCCTAATTTTAATAGCTGGGAAAATGAGCGACCTAAAATTGTGCCGGCGGCAAAATCGGCTTGAGTCCCATATTTGAACCTATCGCCCGCCCATATGGACTATATTTCCGATTTTCTCTTAAATAAATCTTACATCAGGTCAAATCAAAATTTCTTTTATAGTTTTTGTAATTTTTTATTATTTTATAGACAAATTTTGACACAAGTATAGTTGGCTGGTGTAGGGTATTATATAGTCGGCATACCCGACTTTAACTTTTTTACTCATTTTTATTTTCAACGAGTTCAATGGAGGCAGTTCAATGGATTCAGGTATAGGTGATCAAAACTCGTTTATAAAACTTTAGTAAAAGGCTGTCCAAAATAAGTCGGTTTTTGTTGAGTAGCGCAATTCTAAACAATTTTAAATTTAGTTGGCTAATACAGAAGTTAAATGGGATTTTGATTCGGTACTAAATAATAAAATTTTGGAATTTAGAAAAATAATTCATTTTAATCTATTCACTCTTTATCTTCTAAATTGTTATTTATCATAAAATACAATTCGTTCTGTATTATTGAAACTCATCAAGATAAATCCGTTTAAAAAAAAAACTAGTAATATTTAGTGATGTTCCTCGATTTTTTCTATGCCTGGAAAATTTAGTCCTATGTTTTTGCACCGGGCTGCCAAGGTGTTCAAAAAAGTTTAGAAAGCTCATTCAGTAAAAAAATAGATAAAATCTCAATTCAATAATAATAAAAATTAATTTTTCTAAAATGTGTCTTGACTCTATTTCTAAAAATGTCTTCTTTATTTAAATTCTTATTTCAATTTAACATTTTCATCATGATAAATTTTCATATTCTTAACTAAAATATTTTTATTCATAAAAATACTCTCCGATATTTCTCGATCAAATGGAAAACCATACGGCATATTGTCGAAAGTTAAAATACCACTGGTAAAATCACAATCTAAATTATAAGCTTTATGGAAATAATAATTATAAGGTGTTATGACAAAAACAAATTTCACTGGTAAACCATCACCTTCTTGCCCACGGGGCAGCAATAAATGATGAGGAAATCTACAATTTCCCGAAGTAATGTTAAAGGGAAATTCATATTTATCATTTAAGGCCAAATGGGTAAAATGATATAATTCCGTATACGTGAGCGAAGGAAACATATAACCATAAAAATCTTTAGATTGTCTTTCGATAATATTAAAACCTGCAGTTAAACTGCTAACAAAAGTATCCATTTGAAAATAATTGTAGTCTTGAGAGCACATTGATTCTTGGGGCGTACATTCCCGAGCCATAAATGTTCGCACAATAACTGCTTGTGGCTTATCTGATGTTAGATTAAACAATAGACTAAAAGGTTCATGTTGTAAATTTTCTTGTCTGGCCAGCAAAGTTTTGAACCACAATAGTTTCCCTTCAAAATATATATTTGAAGATCTTAAAAGATTTGTAACATCCGTATCTGTTATTTCAAAATAAGTTTTTAATTCTGTTATCTCCACATTATTGATGACTAAACCAATACTATTCAAATCTTGAAGTTTGTAAGGTTCAAAATTAGATTTTAAGGACTTATATAGATTAACCAATATTTCAGCATAAGTGTAAAATTCTTCCGTTCTCAACATGGTTTCAAAATTTTGCAGAACAGTATATAAATTCTGTTTCGCCATTAGAATTTTTAATATTTTCTGTATATCAAAGTTTTCATTAAGAAACAGTTCAAACTCTTCTGGATTATTTAAATGTAACCTGGTTTTTTGTTCTAGTTGATATGTTTGTTCATATAAAGCAGTTTGCGTTTTGAGGGTTAAATCTTTAAGAAATTTCCAAATATTTGATGATTGCTTATTATCCACAGTGTGATAATTTTTGCCTAGAAAATCGATCATATAAGGATTTAAATCTGCTTTAAGTCTGAACGAGTTGGACTCCATTTTGTATCTGGTTACGATTTGTTGCAAATTCCAAAACCACCAATTTCTTAAATCTTTTGTATATAAATCACTTTGCTCCGAATTGAACCAAAGACCCATATTTATATAATACCAATATGAATTCCAATCCTTATCTTCCAATAAATATGAATTCATTCTCTCGTCAGTATGTCGATAATTTTCAGTATCTCTAGTGAAATCTACTGCCAACCAATATATAGAAACATCTTCCAAAGCCTCATACCATTTGCTCGAGTTTCTAAAATTGTCATAGGTTTTGGTGGGCAATATCATTCTTTGCTTTTCTTCATGGATTTTAAATTGTATGTGTTGCTCACACCACCATTGCCAGGTTTTGCAAAATCTTGTATCAGTTTTATTCATTTTATCATAGAATTCATTTAATGTTTCTTCTTTACTCCATTGTACATAATCAAAATTTTGTAATTTTCTCACAACTTTTTCATCGAAAAAGTGTTGCGGCCATATTTCATAGATTTTTGGTAAATTAAGATCTTTAAAATCTTCCCTCTTTATTAGGGTTTGTGTTAAAGCAAATATAAACATTTGTGGATTAACATTTGTTCTGGCCCAGCAAATATTTTGTCTCAAAGTTTCAAAATCTTGGGCATTATATAAAAAGTAATAAAGTCCTTTCAGTTCTTCTAATTGCTGACTATCCGCTAAATAAAAATTTGTTTTTAAGGCAAGCAAACCATTTGATTTCGATTTTAAATAAAATTTTTCCATCAAGGAGTTAAATTCCTAAAATTTTAATTATCTTTTAAGAAACATTTTTTTCAACAAATAAATATCAACAGAAAACTTACTATATATTTAGTTTTATTCATTACCAGCTTCTTATCCATATTTATCCATTCTTCATTATGTAAAGGTTCTTGTATGTGTTGAACAATTTCAAATAAAAACTTTTGTTTATCCAAAAAGTATTTATTTGCTATTGCAAGAGAACAGTTTTAAAGAATTGATTTTTTAAAGAAAATATTTTAAATTAACTCACCTATATTTCCACCTGGTAGCATATAAACCGGAACTATTTGTAGTATTGATAAAATTATAAATTTTACTAAATTCATTATAATTGATTCTTTGTTTGAATTTAAGTTGTTTGGTCTTTCACCAATGATTGCAAAATGTGCACTGTTTATTAAAATAAATAAATTTGTTTAGTTTATGTATACACATTTTGCAATGTTGTGAAGAAGCATTATCGTTGGCAAATGTTAAGGTCTTTGATCTTTCACAAATTATTTTTATCAGTCAAAACCAATACGATGTACTTATTTTGTTTAAACTTAAAGCAAATATTTAATCAAAAATAAAGCAAATGAAGGCGAAATATTCGACTTAACAAAAAAATTTTGAGGTGAAAAAAAGATTTAGATAAAAAAAAAAATTCAGAATAATTAACCAATTTCTTTCGCATCATAAACTAAGGGCCAGTTTTATAGTATAGAATAAATGATTCGAATAATCGAACGAACAATTTAAAAATCATGATTTTCGAATAACGTATAGTTCGAATAATTTGACGCTTAACCGAAAAAACCAAAAATGTTTTAAAATAAACGTCGCATGTTTAAAATATTTGCAAATAGAAAATTGTGCATTACTTGTCTTACGAACACTAGGATACGTTTCAAGTTGTCACTCGAATAAAAGCTCGAATCAGAGACATTCTTCTTCGTCAAGGAAACTAATTCGAGTGCACTGAATACAGTGGTGCTAGCCGTTTTTTATGTTAGCTCTTGAGCAAAAAGCAATTTTTATACTTCTTTAATATTGTTTTTTTTTTCTGTTTTCCCAAACAGGTTTGTGTAAAAAATCACAATCGATCCTGACGATCAAAAGTTACGATTGAAGACATGATCACACCGTAAATTCATACAGTGGAAAATTTTAATGTTTTTGAAAAATTGTTAATTACGACGTACACATAGCCGATGAATTTAACCCTTAAATGCATGATCTCTTCAATTTTAACCATTTTTTATATATGATTTCTAAAGACGTGTACATTTCAGGAAAAATACAAGAAAACAATTATTTAAAAAAAGGTAATTTTTATTGAAAATGTGTTTTTTTTTTGCCAAATCGCTAAATTGTTATTATTTTAACGTGCATGACATAAAAAACAAAAAAAAATTTATAAACTATGAATTATACATTTATTGTTGCGAAAATTAATTTTCTTGCGAGAATACCACTTTAAATATTTAAACAAACATTTTTGAATATTACACTTTTTGTAAAAAAAACGTGTGTTTTAGATTTTTCACAAACATACGAAGCAAAACTAATATTTTTTCTATAACTGTTTAAAAAATCTGAGCTAATTTATAAGAAAACTTTGTACAGAAGGGTCCCCAACGCCCAAAAATGCAGTTTTGTGCATCAAGTGGGTTTTTTTAGTAAAAAACTGGTATGTTGCCAAATTGCTACACCATGGATTTAAGGGTTAATGGAAATAAAACTATGGTATCAGAAACCTTAGGATATGGACATTGTTTATCGCAAGAGAACCAAGTCAATTTGAATTCAATAATTGTAAAAATGCAACTGAAGTTCCGAAAGACATGTATTATTTTTTGTACCAGTTCATCATTTTTAAAATAAAGCGGTATTTGCGAGTGGTCGAAATAAAGTCCAATGATATAAGTTTTTGTATTCGATTTGAACAAATTTTTGGTCTAAATTTGTCTCATCACTCTTTGGGCTGTCCCAATTTCCAGCTGCCTAGAAATAACCTCTGTATTTCACATTTGGATGAATATATTTTCAACTGGGAGAAGTTAAATTCTCAAATTTTCTTCGAGGTCAACTTTAATTACATGACGCGAAAATCGTATTAATGCAAAATCTTATTTCTTTAGTTCAAAATGCCTGCGGTATATGGGATTATATCAAAGTATACCCTTATTCTACTGCTTATTATTTAGATATTAGTAATGACCACCCATTACTGAGATTTTGCTGGATTTAAAACTCAAATTTGCAGGCGTCGTAAATGGTCTCGTCTCTATTAAGTCATGTATAACTTTGAAACCCAAAGTCTTTAAAGAAAAATTTATTTGGCGAGTTGAAAGTGATATTTCTTGGCTAAAGAACTTTTAAAATGTATTTTAATTTCTGCTGTCTTTCGATAACCTTTCATGTCCCAATTTCTAGTAATAACCTTTTAATTCCCCTGTCTTTTTTATTTGATTCAATCAATATCTTATCGTATCTTTTTTCGTGCAACATTAATTTTTTTGTACAACTATTTAATATGCTACTCATGTCCAATCAAAAGGTCTTTTTGCGTTGATTTCTTTCCACAAAGAACTTTCAAGACAGTGAGTCATCTTTTGGAAAACAAAAAGAAGAAACCTTTAAGACTTTAGCAAACTTTTAAAACCATACAGACAGTCAATATCACACAATAATAAATGTATGTAGTGGATGTTTATGTTAGTTAAAAAGATCAGCGATCATTTTTTGCCGTTGAAATGTTTTTAAGATTTTCAGGGTCCGTGTGTTTATTTTTTACAAAAAATGCAAACAGTTCTTGCCATATTTTCTCTTCAAGAAGACTACCTGTTGCTTATTCTTTTTTTTTAAGCTAAGACTACTTAATAGGTTAGTTATATATATTGTGTACTCAAAGAAAAATGCTAGTAAAATTCAAAAAATAATTCCAGTGGAACTAAAAACTATTATAACGAAAACGTTTATGTGTGTTAGAGCTGGCCATACACTTGCAATATTATTATTGCAACGGAAATTAACCTCATATATGCACTTGATGTCGAAACGTTACAACCCCGAGCAAAAATAGTTATATATTATCATATATAATGTCATTGGGTTATATCTGACAATGAATGGAGTCACTTTAAGACACATATCATTATATACAACTACATCTAATATTATTTTCTCAACGAATTTTTTGTATGGTAAATGATGTTATTACATATCCCCAAATCTGACTCCATATATAACTACATAAGCCATATAAAACTAATCAAAATATATCTAGTGACCGATATGATTATATATGGTTCGATACTAAAAAAATATTCTTGTAATTTTATATAACTTTCTATATAATCCCGTAGAAATTAATATATAGTTCAACATCAAATTTAGTAGTCTGCAAATTAAGAGTTAATTACTCCATAGCCAAATAATTTTCACGTGATTTTTTTTCATGTAAAATCATGTTAAAAAATGATGCGTACGATTTAGAAGACAAAAGCATTCAACTAAATTTTTATTTTATGTTATAAAATTTGTTCAAACTATACAAATTTCAATGTCAATTTAATAGCTGTTATGAATAAAAAGTATACCTACTATCAGACAAAATTATATAAAATCAGATATTTTTATATCGAATTAGATATAATATGATGTCCTGGATATGGACAAATCTCGGATAAAACTGTATCAAATTATATCTAATTTTATATAATTAGATACATGTAGATGACCCATTTTTCGGATCAAGCTGTATGTGGTTGTATATGGGGACTTATCAAATAAGATATAATTATATATGACACCATATTAAGATTTTTACCCGGGACGTTAAAAAAGACTGCTTAGAATTAAAAAAAAAACTGGAATCAAGTAATTTTTTCCTCTAATCAAGTTTTCCGTGTGATCTTCATTCAATCGCCACCAAAATTCATATCAGTAATTTTTATATGCAAATACAAAAGAATAGCCCAATAAAGGCTTTATGAAACTAGCTTTTTTCTAAATTTTCCTTTAATTTTTTACGTTTTTTTGTTAAAGTTTTTGATTAATTAGGAAAACGCTAAAAAGAAATAGAAAAAAATTAAATAAAAACCCCCTACATAGTAAAGAAAAAGCTAAAAAAAAGTTAGTGCCAACGAGCTTAAATATCCCTTAAATTTTTTGGACATCTCCAATGGGAATTTATATCTTAGCGAAATATTGACCACACTCTAAACATTCCTCTATCAAAGTTTCATTATACACAGTTAAAATTAATTAAATATAATTTACATTACTATTTCTACAAACTTTTTTTTGCAAGTGTATAGCTTCATGCTTAAAGATCGTTTTTCTTTCAATACATGTTTTAAAAGGTTTTCTTTGGATGACTCATACAACGTATTTATTTATTTTTTTTAACTTTTGGGATGTGATTTTGTATATTGGCGTTTACTGGAGCCAGTTAGAAATATCTATAGGTTTATGCAATTCGCAACCATTTAAAGCTACAGAAACCATTTAAAAACAAAAAAGTGTGAAGCAGGTACAGGTTACTTTTCAAGATCATATTAACAGACAAACAACAACCAACAACAATAAAACTAGACCTTTTGGTTATTCAAATAGAGGGTCAGTTTTAGCCGCCAATATGAGTCATAATTTTGTTAAAGCTATTTTTCTACTTCAATCGGCAAATGTTCGTTATAAAATATTATTAGCAATTTGAAACTAACAAGGGAAACTTCCCAATTCTTACACGCCGATTTGGATGAAACATTTTATTATGTGCCATCTCCGATGTTTAGGGGTTAAAAAAAGGTGCAAAAATTTTGTGCATTGTTTAAAAATAGTTTATTTAATTATTTCAGTATTTCTCCTAAAGGAACTACATTAAAAAAAATAGTATTAATTGAAAGAGATTTCAGAGGGCCGTATACTGTAGGTGTCCTTACACACACCACTACGTGGACTGGGTATAAAAAGTTTGTGCTGATGTTTAAAACAACAAACAATATTGGACTTAGACACACCTTTTATGTTGCAAATACGAATATATTTTAGTGAATTTTGATACGCTGACTCACATGGTCCCAAGGACAAAGCCTATTAATAGAATCGGTACATATTTCGACCGAAATATACGAGTATGTAACATTAGGTAAAATCTAAATTTCTTTTTTACAATTTTATATTTTGTTGTTGCAATAATTGTGAAATTCACATTTCTTAGTTAATTTTCTTTTTCCGACAATCGTGATTTTACGGATTTTATCAAACTTCCATGAAAGACCTTTTTGCTGCTTTTTTAACAACTTGGCAATCCTGTGCAAAAACATAGGCAGATCGAACTTTATGTTTTTGGCGAGTACATTAATTTTATGACGATTTTTCCAGTTTATAAACTTGTCGACATGCTGCCCAAAAAATGCTAACAAAATATGGCTTTTTTCTACTCCCGTGTTTACTACACCCTAACACACACATCGGAGATTGCACTTAAAACAACATGAATTCAACCTTGGATTTGGATTCTCTATAAAATATCCGAGTTTTTCTTTCAAATTGGTGTGTAAGCGTTGGGAGTATTCCCCTGTAAGTGCTCAATGATTGATTTAAGAAAATGGTGTTAAAAGTAGCGGGGAATTATTATGATCATGTCGTAGAGCTTCACGATGATGATGACTAACACAAAATCTGTTAACAGGGTTTAAATTAAAAAATTCATACGCCTCTTTTTAATCCCCTAATTTTTTTAAACTAGAGACTTTTTTTTAACAAAACGTGACAAAGTATTTTTTGTGAATTTTTTTAAGGTATCGAAAAAATGGGTGCGTAATATTCTTCAATTTTATTTTGTCTAATCATTGTAACGTCATATATTAAGTGATCATTTAACTCGTTTTTTCTTCTTCTTTTTAAACTCTTGCAAGTCTGCACATGCCCAGACAGTTAATATGTTTTATGCAAACGAAGTGTCAACTTATGAATACAAAATTCTTGATTCTTTTTTTAACAAAAGAATTAACAGTAGAATATAAAAGTGGATCGAGAACGAATACAGTACAGACTACCTTCATTGTAAACTGAAGTTTGGTTTTTGGACAGACTTAATTAATTTCTTTTGGACAGAAAGTAATTAATTACATATGCAATTACACAATTGCATGTAATTGTAATTGAAAAAAACTCAGTTACATATATATACGAAATTGTAATTACATGTAATTTGTAAATAAAAATTTTCAATTACAAATGACGTAATTGTAATTTTATAGAAAAATCCTCAAATATTTATACCACAGAAAATTAATATTCCATAAAAAAAAGTGCATTCAAAAAAATTTTCGATAAAAACATACAAATACTGAAATAAATATTTGTGTTATGATGTTTTTATTTCAATTTACATAATTTTGAATTTTCTAAAATTTAAACAAAAGAAACAGGTTTAACGTATTATTACTTATTAAAAATTTATTCAGATGCTCTAAAATATTAATTTTGATTGAAAAAGTTGGTTAAAAATTAAAGGTGGGACCAGCTTTTGACGATTCAAGTTTCCCGAGTATAAAACACGGTTAGATCCCGCATCTATATTCTTTCTGACAGCCAGGCTGCGCTAAAGGCGCTAAACGGTATCATCTGGGCTGGCCCGGGGTATACGTTATTTAAAAACTCAGGTTGTGGAGAAAGACTGAGTTTGCTAGGCATTGGGAAACTTTTACTGGCCTGAGACAGGCCAAGAGATTTATTTCCTTGTCCGTCGGAGTATCAAGGCGACTATTGCCACTCGACGGGGGTGACCTAAGGACCCTTACGGGATACTTAACTGGACACTGTGGGCTCAGGTACCAGCTTGACAAACAGGGTCGGTCGGACATTGATATTTGCAGGTTTTGTGAAATGGAAAGTGAGAAATCCTATCTCTGCGAATGTCCGAGGCTGTGTGACAGGAGACTCATGTTTCTAGGACCGTTTCTTGCCATTTTATGACATTTGGGAAAATTCTCCTAATAAGATTATTGGCTTTATTGATAGCCTGAATCTCTAGGGAACTCGAGGCAGCACAAAATATCTATATTGGTCGCGGTGCGTAGTGCCTTCTTACCTACTCTACTTTATTTTTAATATTTATTCAATATCTATTTAGATTTACCAGTTTTTTTTTTTTGCATACGAAACACAATAATTTGTTAAACTTGTTTTTAACCGAACAAGCTGGCCAAATAGTAGAATGTTTGGTATGAGGCTTAATAGGAAAAACATAACTAATATTGACCGAATATACTATCTTGTAGAATGTAATCAAATTAACTTTTATGGTGACATTAACCGAGTTAGTAAAATATCTGTAAACATTATTAAAATCAACATATAACTAAAAAATTTATAATGATCTTTTAAATCTTTGTTTGCCAGCTGTATCACCCAATATTTTAACAGAGTGACTCTAAAGTTTATAATCTGAAAGTACAAAATTAAAAAAATTTTGTATCTTTTCATAACGGAACAAATTATTACAAAAATTGTATAAAATATCCTTGCAGGATGTAGGGTGAAGTAAATGAACCACCATGGTTAAAAAAAGAAACAGTAAATAAGTTTTTGAAAAAAACTCTATAATCATGGCATCACGATCAATAATAATAAAAGTATCTACAAAAAAAAAAAAAAACTCACGTGCTTAATTTGAAAGATCTGCATACGTACTCGTTACATACTTCTTTTCAAAACACACAATAAGATTTCCTTAGAAAACCCTTAGGGTTAAATTTTAAATTTTTTCTAAAATGCTGACACTTTTTTCTGTAAGCTCTTCTTTCTATTCTATCCAATTCAACATATAGATTTTATTATTCATTTTGCAATCAAAAACTCATAAATCGTTTTTTCTAAGCATGCTTAATGTCATCCTTTCTTCCTACTTCTCACATGGTTAAGTCTGTGTTAATGTTTTTTAGCTTATCAAGCCCTTGGGGTATGAGAGTTTACAAAAAATGCAAATTACTTTTCAATACCTAGCTGAACAGCTAGCTGACTGGATGAAGATCTTATTTTTTTTTATTTATGAATTATAAGTTTATAAATGTTTTGATGCTATATGTTTTAAATAAAATTTATTGCAAAAACAAAACACAGATACTCATTAACAATGTAAAAAACATCAATCATTACGAAAAGATTACAGCGTATATACGAATATTAAGAATATATTACGAGTATATTTAAATAAAACAAAGTGTTGAATTATCAAGATTTAAAAGTTTGTCGAAAGAGATTAAAATTTTAAATTTTAAATATTTTACCTTATCACTTCAATCTTAGCTAAGACACAAAAAAATTAAGATAATTTTAAACTTTTAATTTTAGAAAGTTATTGTAAGATGTTGTTTATATTTTTTAATTTCCCTTTTTCTCTTAAAATAAAAACTGCTAAATCATTATCTTCTTGTAGGCTGTAAACCCTTCTATCTGTTAAAAAAAACACTCCGTTCTTGTAAAAAAACTAAATTTTTCTTAAATATGTACTATAACAACCTACTGAGAGCTTTTGTTATAAGCAAATAAATCTAAAAAAGTTTGATCTACAGATACAAACTATGTGATCTTGTTTACAGACTCAATTAAAATCATGTTTTTTTGTTAAGTGTTGAAAACAATTTTTCAATTATGGCTTCCACAACGAACCAGTTTTAGTTTTATATTTGAAGTTTTTATATTAAATAAAAAAAAAATTACAGTTATGGCACGTGGCAACTACGATGGTTGTAGATGAAATTGACCATATAATAATACAAAATTAACAATAGCAAGCAATTTTTCAATTATTTAACGAAATTTTTCAACAAAAGTATGAAATGAGAAAAACTGTAGGAGGTCGATGCAGATAAAACAATGTGAATTGAATAGTGAGTTTGAACAATACGTACAACTTTTGTGGAGTTTTAATATAACAAGCTTTTTAATCAATTCTTGCGATATTTTGTACGAGTAGATAGATCTCCTATGGGATTCTCTCCGATAACGATAAAATTCTAATATTTTGTAGAGAATCCAAAAATAAGAAAAGCAATCTTATTGTAAGGTGTTCAACAGTGCTTAACATGCTTACATGTCCATTAATTACATAAAAAAATACGAATAACCAAAATTAAAACCACTATTAGAATGTTCGGTAGTACACAGAGAACAAAAAATCATAGTTAAATAAATTACTGTATAATATTTGAATTAACATCTTATCGTTACGATTTTTTCTAATTAACTATGAAGCTATTAATTAAACTAAATTCTGTTGTAGTCAAAATAAACTTTTTGGGATTTAATCAATATTTATGTCAATATTTTAGATTTCGCATATTAAAAATAAATAGAAACATATTTAAACAAACAAACAACAAGAGTAGTATTTTGGAAGATGGCAAAGCAAATTGTGCAAATCTATTTTTATTTTTTTTATTGCTTTTTCTTTGAAATTTTAGATGTCTAATAATGCTGCTGGACGAGAACAAAAAATTTTCATTGGGTTTGTAATTTATCCGAGCAAATATTTCTAGAAATTCTAAAACAACATTCCCTGGCGATTGGCAAGAATAAAATGTGAATAGGGATATGCCTTCAACAGATTATTTTCACAAATTATTAAATAACACATAAGTCTGTAGGATATTCATCAACATAGTCTCCTTCAAGAGCGATACAATCACTACAACGCCTTTCTAACATTTCGATACCAGTGAAGTGACAGATCCAAGTTTCGTCCATTGTTACATACCGACGCAAAAAGTTCTTTTTATCTTGATGAAACAGCTCCAAACAGCTCTCAGAATCTTCGACACGTTGTTGTTTTTGGTGCACTGTGAGCAAACGCGGCACCCACTTCGAAAACAGCTTTCTCATGGACAAATGTTCATGCAAAATAAAGCCGACACGTTCCTTCGATATCTCTAAGCGTTCGGCGCCATCGGTATTTGTACGACCCCGTTTAAAGTCAGCAAACCACTTTTATACCATTTTATCCATGGAGCAGAGTTCGAATAACACTTATCAAGCCAAGCTTTGGGTTGAACGGTGTTTTTTCCCATTAAAAAGCAATGATAAATCAACCCACGGATTCTTAATTAACATACAAAAATTTCGCTTCTACCAAATTCTAAGGCAATTAAAACGACAGGGAATTAAATTCTGAGTCAATTGACACAAACGACAATGGATCTAGCATAATCTGTCCGAAATTTATATGAAATTTTAGTTGTTCAAAATTGATGTACCAATCGAATTAGAGAACGAAATTGGTACTGATTTCAAATTACAGAAAAAAATTTGGTGCTGTTAGTTAAAAAATTTCACTTCTAAGTACAATATGTAATTGATACTCAGCAAACTTATGCCCAACTATATTTTACACAATTACTTTTCTTTTAGCTAAAAATTAATATTATTTTAAGTATAAATTTAAATTTTTTATGATTTTTAAATATTTTTCCAACGTTAATTACCCGGTACATGTATTTTAAGTGGGGGCCTCTTGGTTAACCGTTATATGTCATCAGATTGTATGCAGTTGAGTGTGTTTACTATTAATTTCAACTTAAGTTTAGGCTTAGAATCTTTATGGGCTGTTTTTCGTTGAACAACAAACTGCAATTTATTGTTGTTGTGTAGAGAGCAACAACACCAGTATTACAAAAAAACCAAAACTGCTGATGCAATACCCAAAATCAAATATTCGTTAAGGAGTAAAGATGTACAGCGAAGACATAAGACACCTTTGCAAGATACAGAATTAAAAAAATAACCACATCATCATGAATATGCGTTAACATTAACGGTCAAAGCTATAAAAAAAATCACTAACAGTAACAACAAAGATGCTGTAAAAAAGATAGTGCTTATGGACGGACGACTTCTTTAAAAAGTTTATTTACTACCTAGAATCAAATGCAGCAACAGCAAACCTCAACGAGGAAAATAAACGTACAAGTGGCTACTGTATTACTAACTTACCCACTAAGCTAGCAGTCGTCTTACAGCCTAAAAACCCCAACAACAAAATTAAGAGAAAAAAAATAGAAAGTTCGTTAAGAAGTTTTTAAAAGAATCGTATGCATTCAAGTTTAAAATGTTTAACGCCTTATTTTACAACAAATTTTACAAATAACCTTTGGTTAAGAAAAACTACAAAAAGCTTTTTAACACTCTTTTTTAAAACTATTTACGTATTGACCCTCTAACGGCAACATGGCCAAAAAGTGCTCATAACATAATATAACATATCGGCTGAAAAATCCGAAGGATGACACATAGGTGGCGCCATTAATGAAAAATCCATATGGTTTTTTGGAACTACCAACCTTCAGATGATACCTGTCAATGACAAATCATTCATTAGTGAACACGTTACAGCTGTTTTAGTGACGCTACTTTTGCGATTTTGAAAACAATGGATTCAAAGCAATTTCGTGTGTTGATATATCGTTGCTTTTTAATCGGGAAAACCACCGTTCACGCCAAAGCTTGGCTTGATAAGTGTTATTCGGACTCTGTTCCAGTGAGAAAAACGGTAGAAAAGTGGTTTGCTGACTTTAAATGTGGTCGTACAAACACCGATGACGCCAAACGCTCTGGTCGCCCAAAAGAGGTGGTAATACCGGAAAAGATCAAAAAAGTTCACAAAATAGTTTTGGCAGACCGTAAAGTGAAGTTGCAGGAGATAGCTGATACATGAAATACATCGAAGGAACGTTACGGCTTTATTTTGCATGAACATGTGTCCATGAGAAAGCTGTTTTCAAAATGGGTTCCGCGTTTGCTCATAGTGCACCAAAAACAACGTGTCGATGATTCTGAGAGCTGTTTCTGGACGAAACTTGGATCTGCCACTTCACTCCAGAGTCGAACCGGCATTCAGCTAAGGGGACAGCAACTGTCGAACCTCGCCCGGAGAAGCCGGAGACGCAACAGTCAGCTGGTAAAATTATGGCATCAGTATTTTGGGATGCGTCTAGAATTTTGATTATCCTTGAAAAAGGCCAGTCCATCAATAGCGATCGCTATATGGCCCAACTGGTACGTTTGAAGGAGGAAATCGCTAATAAACGGCCCCATATGAAGAAAAAATGTGCTCTTTCACCAAGACAATGCGCCTTGTCACAAGTCGTTGGCTAAATTGCACGAATTACTCTTTTAATTGCTTCCGCACTCATATTTGGCTCCCATCAATTTTGACCTGTTTTCAGAATTCAAAAAAAATACTCGCTGGAAAGATATTTGGTTCGAATGAAGACGTGATTGCCGAAACAGGGGACTATTTTGAGGCCAAAGAAATCATTCTATGAAAAAGGTATCGAAATGTTAGAAAGGCGTTGGAGTGATTGAATCGCTCTTGAAGGAGATTATGTTGATGAATAAAGTCGATTTTTTCCAAAAAAAAAAAAAAAAAATAAATTTGTTTGTTTTATTGGCTATATCCTACGGACTTTTCAGTCAATGTTTTAAATAATAAACATAACTTCTTTCTTTATGTACATTTCGTCATTTGGGAAAAATATGTGTGTACAGCAGTGGTAAAATTAAAATTCAATAAGACCAACACTTGGCCCTGCTTAATATAAGGCTTAAAAGCTTAAGGGGGCCAAGGGTTGGCCTTTTGTGAAGGATTTCAAGCTAAAATATAATATGGCTAGTGACACAAGTAAAATTTAATACAATTTTTTTCGTTATAATTTTATAAAACAAAGTGAAAAGTGGCAAAAAATTATATTGATCACGAACATGCGGTACTAGTTCCAAATTTTGATATATTTTCTCAAATATTTCCGAATATATTCCGCAAAATTAAAAGATTGAAGCCACTTTGTGTGTCTAGTTAAAGCATATTTAAAGAGTGGCAACAATTATTTTTTACAATTCTAGGAATAAACTTAAGAAAAAAAATCCTGTTTTCAAAAGGCTCGATTTTTATTTGCATCTAAAAAAACCAAAAAAAACTACGAAAATTTAAAAATTTTTTTTTTATTTTTTAGGCTACTAATTATTTAGCAAAATTGTTTGCTGATTTTAGCAGGTTAATTTGCTACTTCCCATTTACAACAATTTAACTTAAATATAACGAAAATTATGTATATTTAACAGTTTTAATTTTGCTGTTCTTATTTTGCTAGTATTTAACAAAAAAATCTGCTAATTTTAGCATTTTTTTTTCTGCAGCATCATCTTTAACTAATTTTTAGTAACTTTTTCTGCTATTTTTACAGATTTATTTTTATTAGTGTATGTCAAAGTGCAAAATTCAAAACTAGATCCAAAATTTCTAAGTTTTTTTTTAATTTCTATTATGCAATTAAACTTTATAAAATTTTGTGTTATTATCAGATATAATTGTGTATAAAATTAATACAGAACTTTTTTTTTGTTACATATTTTGAAAAATAAATTTTTTGAAAATCTGGCTGACCTTAGAAAATTTGTTCACTTCGCTGTATTTTTGAAAATAAATAAATTACATATTTTGTTGTTTGTTTTTAGTTCATACCCACCCTGCGAGCATTTGGAAGATATCTTCTATTTTTCATTTGAATGAAAATAATCAAGTAGTATTTTGAAATTGTCTTCCTTTTATCATTTGGAAGATATTTGGAAAAACCAATTCCAAAATTGTGTTTTTTGTCATAATTTTTTAATGATAATATTGCGGCGATATCACTTTTTTATCATCTGGAAGATAAACACAATTCGTTTAAAATTTTTGGAAAAAATAATACAAAATTTGTTCAAAAAACAATTAAAAGACATATGGGAAACAAATTCGTTGAAAAATGAGGATTAGTGCGCGGAAACAACCGGGTATGATGGCAACGAGATAATTAATGTTTTTGTCAATGGATTATGTATGCAGATATTCTTTTTCAGATTTAAATTTAATAATAAAAAATATAAATCGTTTAGTTTGTTTGGAGGAGTTAATTTAGCGATATCACCTTTTTATCTTTCAGGTGATACATTAGCGATATCGCCGATTTATCATTCAGAAGTATCGCTTTCGTATTGCTTGGGGGTATCGCTATAGAGAGGACATTTACTCCCGAAAGGGGGATCTTCCGCAATAAGAATACGATTATTGCCGCAATAAAGTTTTTCTTTCAGGCGATACGATTGCGAAACATTTTCGTATTTTAATGTTTGCAGGGTATTCTGAATGTTTTGAATATTTTTTCTTATTTAGCAGCATTTTGTAGGCGCATATTTTCGTTAACTATGTAAATATACATACTTACATCTATAATAAACGAAATATAAGAATAATGTATGGAAAGAAACTCACCTGTAAAGATATAAAAATAAAGAAATTATTAGAATTGTATTTTTAATATTAAAACTTTTTATAAAAAAGATCACTTATAATTTTAGAGATTTCTTATATTTTTATACAGAAAAGATTATATTTTATACAGAAAATATTATACAGCACTTAAATGGCCGTCATTAACTAAAATCCGCATCAAATTTAAATAGTATAGTGCTAAAATGTATGAACTATAAAATCGACCCTAATTCGTTTCGGTTGCCAACCCTGGTATAGACTTTTCCCACAGAAGCAATATCCTACACTCTGAGAACAATTCCGTTGTGGCAACGGAATGTTTGCCAACCGAATTGATTCGGTTGCTGCAACCGAATTCAGTTGTGGCAACCGAATTCGAATTCAATTCGGTTGCGACAACCGAATTATCGGTTGCCACAACTGAATTCGGTTGGGGCAACCGAATTACGAGGTTGCAGCAACCGAGCCAATTCGGTTGGAAAAAATTCGGTTGTCACAACGGAATTGTTTTGAGAGTGTAGTGTGATCGTCATTCTATGTCAATATTCGAACTTAATAAAGAACTGTAAACTCGGAAATTTTTTAAAAACAGCTAATAACTTTAAAACTATGTCAGATAGACCAAAA
This sequence comes from Leucophora obtusa, assembly GCA_949987735.1. NCBI lineage: Eukaryota > Metazoa > Arthropoda > Insecta > Diptera > Anthomyiidae > Leucophora > Leucophora obtusa. Next base: position 2,122,128 of record OX465296.1, read on the forward strand.
TTAATGAAATATATTTTACTTTTACTCCGTTTAAAAATATGGACCAGGTCCATGTAAGGTCCCAAATCCTAAAATTTGTTCAGGCAAAATATTTAAAATATATATTTTCTTTCTTTGATCCGAAACATTGCGAAATTGATCAAACGAAATTAATTAATAATTTCCAGAGATGTGTTATCTTCAATTTTGCTTTTGTATAATGCTCCTTATGACGAAGCTTGTAGGATTTGATGATTTTAATATGTCAAAGAAAAATTGTTTCAAAAAATCGTCCGTTGAGGGTTAACTTTTAATGTTAGCATTACATCTAGTATATTTATATCTACCATACTTGCACTTAAGGTTTTTTTTTTCTTTTTGGGTACACTACATATTGTTAGAGATTTTGTTTGTAAAAAACAACCTACGGTTATTTACCTTATTCTACCGTGTTAAAACCTTTGATTGTAGGCTTTAGTTTGGAAGCACGCGCCTGCTCAGTTTTTTGTTCAACTTCTACATCAACTGTGTTTGTATATTTTGAACGTGCACTTCAACACTTCGTCAAGAAAGAAGAAGTGTTTTGTCATTCTTCTTGTAGTACCAAACAACATCAACACTACAGCAACAACAACAACAACAAGAAAGCTCAAGTGTTCTTTTTTTTTTTTCATCTTGACCACGTGTCTTTTGTTATATTTAATTTCATATTTTTTCATTACTATAATGATTTCTTTAATCATAATCATTCTAATTTGAAGGAGTTTTCTATTACACAGGTGTCTTTCTTATAAATGTTGCCTGTCTTCTTAAAATTTCATAACTTGAGGAAAAATATAATTCTGTGGTATTTTATTACAGGTTTTATAATTTAAATGTGAATCTATAAATATGTGGTTCGTTTACAAATCTTTTACGGCTTTTTTACTGAATACAAAATTATAAATTAAATGTTAAAACAAAAATCAGCCTAATATTACACAGAAAGGTAATTTGCACCTTCAGTAATAATGCACTGTTGCTACTACTACAATCTAAAATTGCAGTATCGGCGGCTGTCCAGACAAAGTGGATCACAAAAATTTTCCCTTTGTCTGTCTTTGTTTAATCCATATTCTCCCGAATTAAGAAATCGTGAGAATTTTCAACAAAAAATTGGTAAAATTTGTACTGAAATAAGATTTGTTTGCATTTTAGCATTATCCTATTACGCCTAATTGGCGGTATTGACTGGCTGACATTCCTTAATGGATCCAAATTTTTCCAAGAAAATAATTTCTACTTAAATATTTAAGATTTAAAAGAAAAAGTTATACACAATTTTTAGTAATGTTGTTTTTAATATTTATATTGCGATTTTTAGGCTTTTAAAAAAAAACTGTTATTAGAATTAATTCTTCAGAAACTACTAAATTTAACCAAATATTTCGAAAATGCGTTAAGCGATTGCAAACCTTTTTTCATATTCGTGTTGAGTTCGTGTGTGGCACAAGGTATAATTTTTTTTTTATTTCTTTCAAAATTCCCAAACTCTGATCTTATACTGCACGCATTAGGGTGCGTACAGAGTGGCCGCTTGTTGGCGAGCCGAGCCGACTGACGCTTATTGCGAGAACTTGTTCATGCGATAAACAAGTTTGGGTGTGCATAGTGGATGCGAGAATCAGCGCCGATATTTTATCTATTATTTGTGTTTTATGTATGTTTGTATGCATTTGGGTTTGTTGTTCATTCGCGTTTGTGAAAAAAAAATTTTACTTATTAATTATTCTTGAAATTTTTATTAAAAATTTTGTTTATAAGTTTTTTTTAATTTTTTTTATAATTGTTATAATTTTATTTAATTTTTATTATTTATTTGAATTTTTATTTTTTTGTTTAATTTTTATTTTATCAACATAACATAAACAATGTTTTCGGCGCTGAAAAACGCTTTGGAACTGTTTTCTCGCATTCAATCAGCTTTGCGCTCTGACCAGCTCGGCGCCCACTATGACCTGTTTGCGCTTATTTGTACTAATTTGTATAGTACCAGTTTTCTCGCATTGGTTCTCGCAATAAGCGTCAGTCGGCTCGGCTCGGCAACAAGCGGCCACTCTGTACGCACCCTTAGATTTATCGGAAAATTTGTAGCATATTAGTTTTAGAATATATCCGCCAGAAGACATTTTAGAAGTATAAAGGTTAAATCCTTCCAATATTTAATCTTAAAGAAATAAGATAATTGAATTCTGATACATTTCCTCTAAATGGCTTAATAAACCCGTGCATACAAAAACAAATAAAAAAAATATTTAGCAGGGCATGCCGACTATATGATACCTTACTTCTGGGGAAGCGACTATAAAGTAAGTATATGATACCTTATTTCACGGGAAGCATCTGAAATTCCGAAGGGCTTTTAAATAACTTTGAGGTAAATATGCACAGAGAAAGCAGAAAACAGATTCACTGTAGCAACGAAATTTTTTGGCAAGTGTTTTTTTATTTGCAGCAAGCGAGAAATTGGTTGTGGTGACCAAATGTTTGTAATATTCGGCCAAGTTCGGTGTCCTGCGAAATTTTTTCATCCGCCTTAGAAAAGTGAGTTCGATCGGACACTACCAAATATATTCCTGACACAATTGAAATAGATATTGTTTCACCCGAAATTCTGTCTCCACAAGCACATATATTACTAACTCCAAAAAGCCGCTTTTGTTGAAAATAAACTCGATTGTCACTCGATTTTATTAAAAAAAAATTTGTATTAATAAATGGATCTAGCTCAAGTATTTTAGGTAATTACAAACATTATAACCTATACCAACAAATTATTATAACCTATAACACAAAGTGTGGGCTTTGATTTTCTAGCCGGTTCCAAAACACCAGAAAAGAAATACAATTTTCTTAATTTTTCAAACTTTTCAGCCTGAATTAAAGTTGGAACCCAATATATTTTTGTCCATAATGAGCAATATCTAATTCATGAATAAAATTTTGCAGGTCCCCGTACAAGAATTCGCTTTGGTTTTGTATACCAATAAAGCTCAGATAGGACCTTCTTCCTACGGCGACTAGGTCAAAACATGTACCGTGTAGATTTTAACAATTTTCTATTGGGTTCTCCCTTATTTATCAATTTTCGTCCAATTATCTTCAGAATTACGATCTGTACTTTTAGACTTCGATATTTTAGTTCGTTTTGGAAAGCGCTCTTCTAGTTCAATTTGTTTTAAAGAACTAGTTAGCTCTTCAAGTTGAATCGCTATTTGACAGTTCTCCTTTTTATTGCTTTTATCTAGCAAAGGTGTTTACCTTTACTTAAGAAAAAGTAAAGAAACAGGTTCCGGTAGAAAATTAAATAAAAATAAATAAAATACTCCCCAACCAAGGAGAATGAATTGAACTAGATCTTTCGTACAATTGACAAGGAAGGTATTATAATTGCTTATCTCCGATCTTAACAAAAATATTAAATACTCTTATGAAAATACACTAAAAGTTCTATAATTATCATATGCTTTAAGGGTCATATTTCTATAAGTGCCACCCCCCCCCCCCCCCAAAACCCCGGAAAATTTAACTAGAATTTTAGTTATTTTTTGTTAATCTTTACAAAAATCTAAGATCAAATACAGCTATTCCGAAATTTTAGAGGTGCCCTTATACATATGTTATATGTTTTTTTTTTTAATTCATTCCTGCACCCAGAAAACAGATTTAGTGCTGACAACTGTATTTAAATCGAATGGTTCGGTTGTGGTAGCTGAGTTTTTCAATTGTGACAAAAGAAAACCAATTGAGACAGGACTAATTTGACTGTAAAAAGGGAATTTATATCAAGAATAATCCAGTAGTCGCACCCGAAAAATTCATTTGATGCAACAAATTGGGTTGCCAGCACCGAATCGGTTTTCTGGGTGTGTAGGCGATATTTATAGAATGTTCAGTGTATTTAAAATTAGGGGCAACATTTTTATATTCTCAATTTTTATATTCTCAATTTTTATATTCTAGATTAATCTACCGCTGTGTACAAATAAATTTTGTTTCGTTTATTACAATTTTCTGCATGATATTATTGCATAAAACCAATGAAGTTTCATTAGAACTCGTCCATTTAAACTTGTCTTTGAAATAATGGAATTTTTCATAAAATGCTGTAAAACATTTCATTTAAAAAATGAAAAAGTTTCATTCATAAAATATATGAAGCTTTTTCATCAAATTTAAGAAATTTTTAATTTACTTTTTGAAGAAAAATGAATTTGCTGAAAAATGTCATTAAAACTCGTCCAGAAAAAATTCCCTCTGTTGTGAACGTATTTCTATAAAAAATTGCTGCATCTTATTTTTTTTCTCCTCTATCACATACCCAAATTTCATTAAAGCCGGAGACTAATGGACATAGCCAAATTGAGTCAGAATATGATTCTCGTATATCACTAAATCTACCCAGAAAGTTACTCCGATTTGATTGATATTGATACGCACATTAATTTTAGTAGTTACAAACATCAGCACAAACGCAATATACCCTGTACCACAGAATGGTGTACACTGAGAGAATTATCTGCATGATATTAATGAATTTTTGCATAAAAATAACGAAGTTGCACTGGAACTCGTCCATTTAAACTTGTCTTTGAAATAATGGAATTTTTCATAAAATGTTGTGAAAAATTTCATTTCATCTATTAAACTAGATTCATAAAATATATGAAGCTTTTTCATCATATTTATGAAATTTTTCATTTACTTTGTGAAGAAAACTTCATTAGTTTACTGAAAAATTTCATTAAATCTCGTCCAGCAAAATTCTCTCTGTGTAGGGTACTCATATCAAAAGACAATTTCATGTTAATAAAATAATCAATTTTTTTACAGTTAAAGGCGTTGACTAATATCTTTAAAAACCTACTTGAGCGTACTCGTACATATTGTTAGTAATTTTGTTGTAAAACAACTTTAAAATAATCACTAACATTGTTGCAAATCAAATTATATCCATGTTACTGCTGTGCTGCAGCGATTGTTTGCATGTTATCAGTGGTCCAAGTTAAAAGTAAATCAATGGCTCAAACTAATATTTCAAATTGTTGTTTTATTATTGACAAAAAGTGTGGCATACGATTTCCTTAGAAATATACAACAACACTACCAAACACTGGACCCCTTTGGTTAAAAAAGTAAATCATAATTTTATTTTCTGCTGTTTTGGCACATGCTTGTTTCTGGCTTTTGCATTTATTTTTTTTTTTTTTTTTTTTTTCTTAATAAAAAAAACAAATAAACATTTGAAATTTGTAGCTTCTACAGCAGCTAAAGAAAAAATCAAGCAGAAATATAAAACGATCATATTTGAAAATTGACAGTCATAAAAAAATTGTACATAAATTTTCAAGAAAAAAAATATATATATCAGAGATGGATAGATTACAAAATTTTTTATGACAATTTTCATTTTTTAAATGCTGAAATTTGTTTGTTAAATTAAGCACTTATGGCAAATATTTTGCTTTCATATGCAAATATTTTGCTATCATATGTGACGTATGAGTAATATTTGATTTATTTATTAATCATACGTATCGTATAATTATGTATATTTTAGCTTCTTGTAGTTTTCCTATAGAAAACCTTTACTATTTTAAGATACAATAAATCCCATAAATAATTAAAAGTTCATATAAAACTTGCCAAAATCATTATCTTTAATCTTATGAAATGTGATCATTTAATATCCATGTCTGGATTAAATTATATTTACTATTTGCAAAATATTAAATACCCCTTTGGAAAACAACTTCAACAATAACAACATCTATTTGCTACTATCTGCTTTAACTGTGGCTAAGAGCATATACACGGTAGATGTATACATACATATTAAGTATTACAACTATACTATACCTTAGTCATTTTTCTAACACCTGCTTCGGCATTTGATTTTTATGCTATTTTGTGTTAAGACTTCTACTTGGATGCTGATGCTGATGTTAATGTTTTAGTTTTAGTTTTTTTATATTTGTCTTTTCTGTGCTATAACGATCATTTACAAGTTATGGAGGTTTCTTATAAAGTGTGGCGTCGCACATGCGCCCATAGATCCAATTTTGCACATTAAGCTTAAAATAATAAAATAGAATCAGCAACGCCAACGTAACCAAACAGGTTTCTTTCACAAACTGGACAAGAGAACCCTTTCTGTGATATTCATATGAACAAGATACAGCTTCTTCTGTTTAACATGATTTCCAAGTATATTTTTAAAATATTCTTCAAAAAGATACTACAATTTAATATGCATCTAGATGCAGAAATCTAGAAAATAAAAAATCAAATGCACGTTCGTGTAGATAACAAGATTAAAATCTTAAACAACTACAGCAACAACTACAACAATAATAACAACAAATAACAAGAGTGTAATTGGTAATAGCTCTTAGATTTTATACATTTGGTCTTTATGTTTAGTTGATTATAGGAGTATGATGATAAAGATTTGTTTCTTCGTTGTTTTTGTATTTCCTTTTCCACACTTGACATGATCAAATTACTTTTAGTAGAAAAATCCTTTAGGTTGTCATTATCTTTAATTTACAGTTAGTTATACTCGTCGTAGTAGTATAATGTCTATATGAGAATCTTCTTATTCTTCTTTATGAATAACGTACACACAAATAAATATTGGAGAAGTAAATGGGGAGTTGTCTCTAGTTTGGGGAAGGTTATCATTAGTAGATGCTGTCTGTATTGCTAATTGAGATGAGATTTCTTAAAAAAAAAAAAAAGACAAATCGAAATTATAACACTTAGCAGAAGTGTTGCCAGAAGTAGGGGAAAAGGGACAGTTAGTTGAAATACTTCTTTCGTTCAATAAGCATAATTTGGCAGGCAATATGTTTTCAATTATATTGTAAAGCTAATTGTTAAAAATTAACTGCTGGTATAAAATACCACGCTTTGTGATCTGTGGTATGAATACAAACACTTTCTTCTGATATTTTTGTAAATAATGACAGTTTTAGACCTACATATTTTTATTTTTTTTAAAGAAGTCTCATCTCTATTAGCACCACAGCATTTACTAATGATAATCAATTAAGCGAGTTATTCGGTTTCGCTTTCGAAAAATTATTCGTTGACTATTATCTACTTCATATATCACACTTATTGCACGTTTAGAAGTGCCTAATATATACAGCAAAAATAATAATTTTTGCTGAATATTTGCGATGTACAACATTAAACGAATATTTTCTCCAAAATGAAGACGAATACAACGCTAAAACATTCTGAATCGATAGAAAATCATCCAAATTTTATTTGTAATTCCAATGTATTTCTCTCACCCCATATTAACAGATTCTGCCTGCAAGCTGGAAACCGGTAATTTTTAAGGAAAACCAATGGTTAATTGATCAATTTTATGTTTAAATTATAATAAATATGACGAAAACTATCAGTAGTAACACCAAAAATTTAAATTAAAAGGTGCGAAAAAAATTTAAATTTCCTATTTCCAGCCACACTTTATATATATATATTTTTTTTTTTTCTAAATATTACAAAAATTAAAACTAAGTTAGAGGTGAAGTATTTCGTTCCATTATTACAAATATGAGTTAAAGTTGTAACATTAGTTATTCGTGTTGTTTTATTTGCACTTTAAAACCCTGATTTTTGACAATTTCGAACACTTATGACTGCGGGAATCTGGCCCCAGGTATTTTTTTAATTATACATAATAAATGTTAATAGTTAACCACGCCTTCTTGGCCCACTTTTTGCGAAAAAAAAAGAAGTTCTTCCACAATAAATACTGTCGGTTTGGTGTTGGTACGGTAAACTTTCTGCTGTAGCGAGGAAGTTGTTATGGAAAGACACAAATGTAGTTTAGTTGGCAACATAAATAAAAACCAAAGAGTTGAGAAAATAAACAGTAGCGGAAACAGGGATTTTTTGTTATTATTTTTTAGAAATCCCCCCTGGCAACACTGGCTAAAGGTCTAATGTGCCTTGTGGCATATCCGTTCTATTTCTCGCTGTATTTCCTCAATTATCCAAAAAAATATATATATATTTACTTAATATGTAATGAGAATAAGAATTAAATAGTAAGGTACGTATTAAGTCGGCATTCAAAATTTATAATCTTCATACTAAGGGAAGGTCAGCTAAGATGCCGAAGGGCTTTTGGAAACAATTTTATCGGGGATAGGCTAACAAGAAAGAAAAAACGTTATAAATAATCGACCGGAAATTTTTATGAAAAATATGTTTTCCATGCATGTTTTTATTTATCATAAAACAGCAGACAAAAATTAATCAAACAACAATACGTTATTTGGCAACATTTTCGAAAAAGGAGACGTGGAGGAGATTGGAAAATCTGGCAATATTTACGATGTTTGTACATGTCTGTGTTGATCACTTCTGAGGGGGAAAAAAAAGTAAGAAATTTAATTGGATCAATTCTAAATTGTTGAAATAAAAATTTTATTTAAAAAAATTCTGCAATTGCAAATATTTGGCCGAAAATTTTACATTATTGTAGAATTTCTATTCGAAACTACTTCCCAGAAATAGAAGTATGTATAGATCCGATGAGAACAGATTTGTCCAATGATTTTCTCAAAAATGTTCATTTGGAGTACTTCGCTTATTGTTATAAACTTACATCTATAATTGCATACCCGAGTAAAAATACTTATTTATTGTTATATATAATGTGATTGGGTTATATCTGACGGTGAATAGAGTCACATTAAGACACATATCATTATATACAACTACATCTGATATTATTTTTTCAATGTATTTTTTATACGTTAATTGATGTTATTACATATCCCCACATCTGACTCCATATATAACTACATAAGCCATATAAAACTAATCAAAATATATGTAGTGACCGATATGATTATATATGGTTCGATACTAAGTTATATAACACTGTATGTATCGTCATACTAAAAATATATTCTTGTAATTTTATATAACTTTCTATATGATCTCATACAAATTAATATAAATTAAGAGTTAATTTCTCCACAGCTAAATAATTTTCACGTAATTTTTTTGCATATAAAATTATATTATAAAATGATGCGTACGATTTAGAAGACAAAAGAATTAAAATTTTTATTTTATGTTGGTTTTTAATTTTTATTCAAAAAATAAAAATTGTTTTTTCGACCTTTTTATTGATTAATTAGAAATTTATTAATTCAGTTCGAGGCCACTTTCCTTATTATGAATTAACATAATAAGTAATTTTTTCAGAAACTGCTATTTTTCTTCATCAGGATATTCTCCTAACAAATACTTCACAGAGTTTTTGCTTTCAAAAACCTATACACTTTCAGGAATAAAAAGACGATCGTTTCGGGGATTTCCCAGGTCCCCTTCTTCAGTTTTCTTTAGAAAGTGGTGGCAATAGTGCAATGCAAATTGAAACATCAAAATTTCATATTAAACGTAGTCTACTACATCAACGAAATGCGAATCAAGCAAACAATAAAATATGTTTTCGAAGTCTCTGCAAAGACATGTACCGACGGTACGAAATATAAAAACAGAAAACTTTCATAATATTTCTATTGTTGGTTATGTCTTTGCAGAGACTTCGAAAACATATTTTATTGTTTGCTCCATTCTCATTTCGTTGATGTAGTAGACTACGTTTAATATGAAATTTTGATGTTTCAATTTGCATTGCACTATTGCCACAACTTTCTAAAGAAAACTGAAGAAGGGGACCTGGAAAATTCCCGAAACGATCGTCTTTTCATTCCTGAAAGTGTAGAGGTTTTTGAAAGCAAAAACTCTGTGAAGTAGAATATCCTGATGAAAAAAATAGCAGTTTCTGAAAAAATTACTTATTATGTTAATTCATAATAAGGAAATTGGCCTCGAACTGAATTAATAAATTTCTAATTAATTTTTATTTTATGTTATAAAATTTGGGCCTTTAAATTGTTCAAGCTATAGAAATTTCAATATCAATTTAATAGCCGGTATGCATAAAAAGTATACTTACTATTAGACAATGTTATATAAAATCAGATATTTTTATATCGAATTAGATGTAATTTGATGTCTTGGATATGGACAACTGTATCAAATTATATCTAATTTGATGTAATTAGACACAAGTAGAGATGACCCATTTTTCGGATCAAGTTGTATGTCGTTGCATATGGGGACTTGTCAAATAAGATATAATTATATATGACACCATATTAAGATTTTTACCCGGGTATACAAAAATACTATACCAAACAGTAGTTGAATGCAATTAACAGATCTCATGAAAATAACAAATAATTTCATTTCAATTATAAGAAAAATAAAAGGTGATCAAATTGAAGAAAATTAATTCTAACTTCAACATGCAACAAACTAATGAAAATAAAAAAAATCTAAAAACAAAAATAGTGTAACGGCTGTCGATAGTAAAAAGAATAAAAAACCTTTTCTGAAATTAATTGTTTTTTTTTGAAAAATATCAAAACTTTTAAAACTGGTTTTTGATTTTTCGTAATTTTTGTTGTCTGTCTTTTAGTGAAACACACAATTTAAGAAAAACGTAATTTTATTACAACGCAGTTTTTTTGTTATTCGTTAAAGATTGGGTAGTAGTTGAAGTTGTTGCTGTTGTATGTTTTATTTCATAGATAGCATGGGGATAAGATTTTTTTTATATACTCATACACTCACAAGAACAAAACAAAAAATATTACTCACGTTGGATGCACACCTGCATCTGCAGTTAAAAAAAAAAAACAACAACAACCAAAAAGACAAAATCATGCTGTTCCTTAACATTAAAAGGCACCTTAAACACAAAAACCTATTATACATATAAGCAAACTTGTATATCGCATGTATATAACCCAGCAAAACATTGCCATGTAACAAAGTACAGAAATCACTACATATTTCAGTGAATCAATTATTGTGATAAAAACCACAGACATACTACACATTATATCCAACGCTTATGTAAATGGATAATTAAAATAGCCATTATCGCTTAAATTTGATTCAAAGTATTGAGACTTTAAAGGCCAAGATTGAGATTTGACTAATTACCATAACCATTCTTACTTGATTAAAATTTAAATCAGAGAGGAAATGACTTTTGTTTTATCCATTTTCTTCAATGGTAATTTTCGTTCGGCCGTTTTGGAGATTTCTCGGATCAAGGTCACAAAAAATTGTTTCAAGAGATTTTCAAGGATACTTCGCAATTTCGATTAAGTATTAAGCAAGGAAGACACGATATGACTGGTCATATAACTTGTTGTCGAACCTAAAAATAATTTTGAAATACACGGTCAGACAAGTTCTCATTTGAAAAGCCCAAGACATGATGAAAATTGTGCTAACGACCAACAAGTTGTATCGTGTCTTCCCTGCTTTATAGAGAAGTTTAAATAAATACTTTACTTTAACAAGGGAATGTCATTCGAGCTAATAGGTTAAAATAGTCGGTATTTACATGTAATATATTTTATGAGTAGGTATAGGGTACCCTTTTTAAAGGGTTTTTTAAGGTGGAGTGTATAGGGTAATACATAAATCTCATTACTGGTAATACATGAATTGGTAATACTATTAAGTACCTTGGAAAATACCGTTTTTGTTCCTTATAAATTTTACTTGTCGATTATTGACAGATGGTGGGAAATAACTTCCTTCGAACTTTGAAATCAAATACAGTAAAGCAAGGTTGTGGCCAGAGAAGATAAAAAAATATTTTCCGACCAAAGGCACTTTTTTGGCCCGATGCCGAGCATCGGCCAAATTTACAATAATCGGCCTTAGAATATGCCGAAGCTGATTATTTTTATAAGGACCAAAAGCTTTATACACAGGCTTTTGAGTACGGGGACGACTTTGGGTTACCACGGTAAAGTACGGTAAGACATATTTTAAGCGAAATTTATCCTGGTAACTTAGAATAGCCTAAAATCGTTTCCGAACTGAAAATTGTTTCTGTTTGGGCTGTTTCGGATTGTTTTGTGCAATAATCGGTAATTATTGGCCGATTGTAAATTTGGCCGAAGCCGATTAATCGGTCGGACACTAAAAACAAGGCAAAGCAAAAAAAAAATTGGAAAAACAACAATTTTTAAAAAAATAGTTTAAATTTTTGGGCAAAAAGTAAAAAAAAACCAATTTGGAGCTCAAAAAACTTTAAAAAAAAATTCATTGTGACATTTAAACTATTGCATTCGAAAAAATATCAAAGGTTGCACTGATTTAAGCAGGAAGTACAGTGAGGAGAAAACTTGTAAACCCGTGTAAAAAAGATCAGATCCGGCCAGATCTCAGTAGAGATCTCAAATTGGAGACAAATTTGAGATCTAATTAGATCTGATCAGATCTAGGAATATCTGGCCAGATCTCAGTAGATCTTACGAGATCTAGGCATATCTGGCGCAATTGTCCAGATCACTTTAGATTTGAACAGATTTGGCACTAGATCTGATCAGATCTTGTCATAAGGTATTATGGCATATACCATATCTGATCATATTTGATGAGATCTGGTATAGGATCTAATTAGATTCAATCATATCTATTTAGATCCAAAAAGATCTGATCAGATCTAAACTTTTTTACACGGGAAGGAACTCAGATATATTGTTTTAAATTTTTAACTGTGAAATCAAATTAAACAATTCTTTCGAGCTAAATTTGTTATCAACCTAAACTAATTAAAGCACAAAACCAAAATTTACACTTATGAATTTGACGAGGAAAAATTGCATTTTTTGTATTTTAAAACAAATTTTTTACACTTTTTTGTAGGCTTTAAAATTTAAAAAACTTTAAAATATTTTTTTTTAAAATTACAAAAAATTTACACACAAAAAATCTTTGTCATTTCAACTAATAAAGTTTTTTCGCATATATTATTCGAAAACTAGAATCATTTTACCAAGTTTTTAGGTTTTCCTCATAGTATAATATAGTAGCTTTACTCATTTTCTGTCATTTAAAAAAATGAAGTAGTGTTTGTAATTTTACTTGTACATATGGTTCTTAATACCACTACAACTACATGAGATAGGGACAAGCTCTCAATTTTTTAATGAGTGGGGCTCAGAGAAACAAGCCAGCCGCCGTGAGCCGTTTAAGCCGCCGCCGCCGGTCATTTTAGCTTCAGCCGCCGCCGCCGATTTTTTTCGGCTCATTTCGGCTGGAAGTATCAATTTTCAAATATAAAAAATTTTAAAATAAATATATTTTTTAAAAAGAATTTACTAATTCATTAAACTTGAACAACCAGAGCTAAAAACAATTTTTTTATATGAAAAGAAAAAAGTCAAAATCTTCTAAATATTAAATTTTTATAAATATAATTTTTTTAAGCTATAAAAGCTTATATAAATTTATACTGTGAAAAAAATTAAAAAAAAAAGTTCTTAATGGGTTAATATAATACTTCAGAATGCAACTCTTTGCAGATGTGTAAAAAATCAATTAATAAAAAAACGTAGCTGCTAAACTTTGCATTTAAAACTCAATATATGTATTTGGTGTACGCATTTTTATCAAAAATTATGACGAAAAATCGTTACAGAGTTGAAGTCGTGTTAGCATAGATATACGAAAAAGTTTGTAAAATGCATTAATTTTTGTTAAAAGCGTTACTTCTCCTCTTCATATAAATTCTTACAGTTAGTGTTTAGCTTCATTGGTTATTCAAATATAAGCTATTAAAGTTAAAAAACCTTACGAGTTACTGGTTACGGAGTTTACATTTGGCCTATAAAATTGGTTACAAATTTTATGTATTAACCAAAAATTGGTCAGATTTTTATAAATTTTGTAAAACAGGTGACAATGCGCTGATATATATCGAAATATTAACTCAAATGTAATCCATGCATTTGAAATTAGTTGGTTACATGGTTTTTATCACATTTTTTGATATCACCCATATATATTTTTTCAATTCTAAAATACATTTTTAAAAATGGTCCAGTTGAATATTTTGGATAAATGAGACATTTTGTAACAAATAAATGAAAAAGTAAAGATAAGAGATATTGTAAAATTCTATAATATTTAGAAAAGGACACTTTTACGGATAAAATGCTCAAACCAATGTTCGAATTGATCACATAATTTCATCATTTAAAGACATTATTGATTGGGCATCTAATTCAAATGGGTCCATACAAGATATGTGCATCCTGCCCAAACTTTCTAACAAAGCCTCCATTCAAAAGCCTTCAAACAAGTTTAATTTCTTAAATCAATCGATATTTATTTTTTCTTTGGTCTTTATTTATTCCTTAATTTGTTAAAATTAAAAAGAATAAATAAAAAAAAATTGATTCCCAGTATGCTTTAATTTTCTGAAAATTCTATAAGAGGCAAAAATTGTTTTGAGTTCCAAGAGGGTTACATTTTCCCAATGTTGGGATTACTTTGGAGCAGAGAAACAAGCCAGCCGCCGTGAGCCGTTTAAGCCGCCGACGCCGGTCATTTTTGCTTCAGCCGCCGCCGCCGATTTTTTTCGGCTCATTTCGGCTGGAAGTATCAATTTTTAAATATAAAAAATTTAAAAATAAATATATTTTTTAAAAAGAATTTACTAATTCATTAAACTTGAACAACCAGAGCTAAAAACAATTTTTTTATATGAAAAGAAAAAAGTTAAAATCTTATAAATATTAAATTTTTATAAATATAATTTTTTTAAGCTATAAAAGCTTATATAAATTTATACTGTGAAAAAAATTAAAAAAAAAAAGATCTTAATGGGTTAATATAATACTTTAGAATGCAACTCTTTGCAGATGTGTAAAAAATCAATTAATAAAAAAACATAGCTGCTTAACTTTGCATTTAAAACTCAATATATGTATTTGGTGTACGCATTTTTATCAAAAATTATGACGAAAAATCGTTACAGAGTTGAAGTCGTGTTAGCATAGATATACGAAAAAGTTTGTAAAATGTATTAATTTTTGTTAAAAGCGTTACTTCTCCTCTTCATATAAATTCTTACAGTTAGTGTTTAGCTTCATTGGTTATTAAAATATAAGCTATTAAAGTTAAAAAACCTTACGAGTTACTGGTTACGGAGTTTACATTTGGCCTATAAAATTGGTTACAAATTTTATGTATTAACCAAAAATTGGTCAGATTGTTATAAATTTTGTAAAACAGGTGACAATGCGCTGATATATATCGAAATATATAACTCAAATGTAATCCATGCATTTGAAATTAGTTGGTTACATGGTTTTTATCACATTTTTTGATATCACCCATATATAATTTTTCAATTCTAAAATACATTTTTAAAAATGGTCCAGTTGAATATTTTGGATGAATGAGACATTTTGTAACAAATAAATGAAAAAGTAAAGATAAGAGATATTGTAAAATTCTATAATATTTAGAAAAGGACACTTTTACGGATAAAATGCTCAAACCAATGTTCGAATTGATCACATAATTTCATCATTTAAGGACATTATTGATTGGGCATCTAATTCAAATGGGTCCATACAAGATATGTGCATCCTGCCCAAACTTTCTAACAAAGCCTCCATTCAAAAGCCTTCAAACAAGTTTAATTTCTTAAATCAATCGATATTTATTTTTTCTATGGTCTTTATTTATTCCTTAATTTGTTAAAATTAAAAAGAATAAATAAAAATAAATTGATTCCCAGTATGCTGTAATTTTCTGAAAATTCTATAAGAGGCAAAAATTGTTTTGAGTTCCAAGAGGGTTACATTTTCCCAATGTTGGGACTACTTTGGAGCCCTTTACATTGGCAAAAAAAATATGCTGGCAGAAATTAAAATTTTGCAAGTTATGTTTAAACGAAAAGGAATTGGTAGTAAAAGGGTATGTTTATAATTTATTAAATAAAACTTGTATGTTATATTAAATATTTAGGACCATTTGTTAGATATAGTCTTGACTAGCCATGGATCTGTGCGAACATGAAACAAATCACACGTGAACCAACAATAAATCTTATATAAATTGATTTTATATATATTTTTTTGCGAGTGATTTTCTGACCGTGATAAAGTGCAGACGTTAATTGTGATCTCTTTTCTATAATTCCCCTACGGGAAATTTTAACAAACTGTCACCGAACTGGCCCCTTTATATGGAATAGACTGGTCACTTTTACATGGCATTGTCATAGGAGGGGGAAATTGACCCCTTGTGACATGTCACAAGATAAATCCCAGGACAGGTCCCTGAACTTTGTTTTTTATGAGAGTTCAGTAACCTGTCCTAGGATTTGTCTTGTGACATGTCACAAGGGGTCAATTTCCACCTCCTATGACAACGCCATGTAAAAGTGACCAGTCTATTTCATATAAAGGGGCCAGTTCGGTGACAGTTTGTTAAAATTTCCCGTAGGGTCTATTTAAAATTAAAAGCAATAACATTTGTTATTGTTTTAAGAAAAAACTTTTTTTTTTTTACATTGTATCAGTGTTGCCATAACGGCGATTTTCTCGTCAGATCTAGCGATTTTATTTCGCCCCTAGCGGGAAAAATTATCCTGTAGCTATTAGCCAAAAATCTAGCGATTTTTTTTATCAGCCGTAATATAATTTTTAAAACTAGGTTTTATGTTGAAAAATATTATAAAACTCGCACATTGATATTCCTTTATTATAAAACACAACATCTTAAACGATTTTAGTAAAAAAAACTCTAAAAATACACATTTCGATAAAATATGGGTATGCACTTTTTCATCGTACAACGCCCTCTATTGTGTATTCGCAATACTAAGATTAATTCAATGAAAATCAGGACTCATTATTTGAAGCTTAATCGTAAAATTTTTCATTATTTAAAAGTTTATAACACTTCTTATTAACATATTAAAGAAATTTTTGAGTAAAAACTGCTTTAAGTACCATTTTTCAACAATATAGCGATAAAATCGCTAAATATTTACACTGTTTATAATCTAGAGATTTTCTAGCGATTTTTGGGTCTGATCTAGCCATTTATTTTGAAAATTTGTTGGCAACACTGCATTGTATATTGAAATCAACAACAAATTATTACAAAGGGATTAATATAATAATAATATTCTGCTATACTAATCCTCTGCTGTTACAGCAGAATGAATAGTAGCAGCGAGTCTACTGAAGAAAGCGATATTGTCTGGTAGACAGTCGCTGAAAACAAAACAACGAAACGACGACAAAATCGATCACCAGGATTAGTTAAGCATGCAATCAAAATAAAAAAAACTACCAACAATGATGATTAGGGCAAGGAATTCCATACAAATGTATGTTATTTCTCGATAGTCCAAAACTAATATAGACTAAACATTTGTCCGAATCATCAAATTTAGAACAAACTGGCATCGATTTGTAGTTGCATATTTTGACATAAATGCATGTTTTTGAATATTTCGACTTTAAATGCATATTTGGTGGCTTTCTAATGCATATTTTGTGCTTTTTAATGCATATTTGTTCATATTTTTAATTTTTAGTAGCATTTTTTATTTTGTAAAAAACTATAAAAAATTGATACGTTTTCATATTTTGATTCAATCAAAATAAACATTTTTAAAACTTTATTGACCTATTGCAAAATAACTAACTTAAATATATAAATATATTTTTAAGTTTTAAAGTGCATTATTTTTGCAAAAATTATAGTTTTTAGTGCATATTTTTTATATTGTTAGTGCATATTTTTCTTTTTTAACCGCATATTTTAGGCGCATATTTTTAATTTTTAAGTGCATGAAATTCCTTGCCCTAATGATGATATACCAAGTACCTACTAGCAACAACATGTTTGCTGCACTTGATGTAGACAATAATGATGATGTTAATTATATTAACCATAATGCTAACAAAGAGCTGTCTGAAGAAAAACCGCCTCCAATAATTATTCCAAATGTTTCAGATATAAGAGCGATGATGAATACAAATCCTTGAGAGATGGTCAGGTAAGAGTAATGGCAAAAAACGTAAAGGCATATAGAGTGATAGTAAAATATCTATCTTTCGTAAAAAAACTTAAACGTTTTCAAATCACAATACAAAATGTTGTTTTCAGCCGATCAAGCCGCCGCCGCCGCCGATTATTTGGTTGCGCCGCCGCCGCCGATTTTTATCCGGCTCAACCTCAATCGCCGCCGCCGCCGCCGATTTTTTGCTTGCGCCGCCGCCGCCGATTATTTTGGTCGGCTTGTTTCTCTGGTGGGGCTACTATAGTATACTATGGTTTTCCTACTTAAAATTTGAATAATTTATGTGAAAAAACTTTGTTAGTTGAAATGCTGCTAATTACTTTGCAACAATTTTTTGTGTGTAGAAAAGTAACCTAAAGAACTCTAACAAATAAAGATTAAAATTCTTATATTTTAAGATCGGAATTTGTATTCAATCTAAATTTTTCTATCTTTTCCAATAAAAAAAATAGTTCTGTCTTCTTTTTAATTGGCCTAGGCATAATGTTTCAAAAATATTCATTACAAAAGAAAGATCAATTCTTTTGCTGGGACATTGGACAAATCAACAAACACTAATAAAAAAAATCGTGGTTTGTTCATATTGGTGTTAAAAAATTATAGGTTTACCAACAACCATTCCACCAACAACAACAACAAATACTTTGTATGTGACTCTCTGACTGATATACACATTTATATATACG
This sequence comes from Leucophora obtusa, assembly GCA_949987735.1. NCBI lineage: Eukaryota > Metazoa > Arthropoda > Insecta > Diptera > Anthomyiidae > Leucophora > Leucophora obtusa. Next base: position 2,140,791 of record OX465296.1, read on the forward strand.
TCAAGATTGTAACATACTACAATCAAAAAGACAACCAACAACCAGAAATTGTTGTTGTAGTATATAGAATCTGAAAAAACACAACAAACTAAAAAACAAAAAAACGACAACGCACTGGTTTCTTTTTTGGTGTAAGACAGTAGCACTTCCCTTTTTGCCACAAAACAAAAAATAAATACATAAACATACATAAAAATCGACCAAATCACAGGCTGTTGTAATTGTCGTTTTTTACAAAAACAAATACAACAACGACAAAATGGACAAGAAACAAGTTCCTTGGGTAACATGTTGCTTTGTGTGTTTCGTTTGGTTTAAATTATATTATTGTATGATGATGGTGATGGTTTTGTTAATACACAATCTTGAATACTCGTATGTGGTACTGTATATTTGTCTGTATTGGCCCTGGCTATATCATTAATTCTAGACAATGTTTAATACCTTTATATCATGTTAAGCATTTACCTATTGTCCACTTCTTAGACAGACTACTCATCCAGTTTTCAAAAAGACTCTTATTTCTTCTTAGGATTAACATAAATATTAATTTGACATGTATGGAGAGGGAATTATAATAAATAGAAGTGTTTTTATTTCAGGTAATCCTTACTTCATAGTCTAAAGAAATTGTTTACAAAAGTATTAACTGAGGTCTCGATAAGGCGTAACTCTTCGATTTTGATGAAATTTGGGTACGTGATTAAGAAAAAAAATTACGATCAACCTAACTTTATGACCTCAAAACATAAATTTCAAGTAAAATATTCAAATTTGTATTAGTAGCTCACGAAACAATAAATTAATCATCTCGTAGCCTTTTGACAATGAGGGCATCAGCAGCAACGTGTACATATTTTTTAAAACCTTAAAAACTTTTTTTGTGATACGACCTCCGAGTCTTATATTCGGTTTAATTTTTTACTCTTCTATATTTACCGCCCAGCAAAATTCTTTAAAACCTTCTACCGCTGAATCTTGAATTCTTGAACAGGTTATTTTACATCCGGTTCCATGAAACAGGTACTATAACTGATGCTCTGGAGTCAAAATTAAATTTAAACCAGTTCTTTAACTGGTTAAAAACCGGTTCTAAAGCAACCTGTTCAAGTTCGTAGGTAAAGCACATGTTGTTTATAGGACAAAGTCCATACCAAAACGACCGGTTTTAGAACATATAAGAGCCCTTGCTAGTGCAGTATAAGGTGTTCTGCAACCTGTTCTTTGGATGTTAATTGTTTACTAGGCTAACAAAACTAATGAAAATTAATTAAAACGATTTTTTTAATTATTGAAAACGATTCGGTCAAACTCCAAAAATTCATTAAAAACTGAAAATAATTTTCATAATTATTTGTTTTATTGTACACCTTTCCGACGATTAACGAATTTATTAGAATGTTTTATGTGGAATTTTGTTAATACCCAATTTGTCACATAAAACGTTTATCGAGTTACAAGTGTAATATTAATTTAAGAAAATCATGTCTTTTGTAATTATTTTTATACTAAAAAAGGAAGTTAAACCTTTATTTTACCCAATATGCTTAATGCATATTAATTGCATTTCGTTTGTTGTTTTCAAACGATTTATTCTTTTCTAATATACAAACACTTGTTACCTTATGTGGTCAATATGTTTATTATTTAATTAACCTTAAAATTATTAATGCAGTTGCTTTCGCCAAATATGGTGCATGGTTAAACATGTTTTTTAAAACCTTTATCCGTGCTAATTAGAATAAAAAAGAAATTTCCAAATTTCAATAAATTTGATTTATATCAAATAGATAAGACATTTAACATTAAATTTTATTAAGTTTTGTTTCTTTATAAAAGAAATTACAATTAAATATTTTAACTCTTTTGTGAATTGTGGGCGCTGTGGTGTTTTGATTAGCGCGTTGGACTGTTACACGTGAGGTTGCGGGTTCGAGCCCCAACAAAGGCAACATCAATTTATGAGGTTTTTCTATCCCTCATACATATCGCAGCGTCCTCCTTCGGTGTTCCCATAGCACTTAACCCCACCGAAGTAAAATAATATAACAGGGCTATAAACTATAAAGTTCGCCAATTCTTCTTCAAATGGCGCCCAACAACTGTTCTAAGATTCAACATCTCGCGCAATTACAGTGTTGCCATATTTGAAGCCCTTCATCTTTCACCACCTTTCACTTCTTCTCTACCCCCTTTCCAAAGGAAGCAACACCTTAATTAATAGGAAGAACAAATTTGTATATTGGGCCCATGCATTACTTAACACTTTACTTCACAAATGAATTTTAAGGGCAATAAGGCCCAATATAATATATGGGTCCACTAACTGGAAGGTGATAAAATTTGCGGTTAGTAATGTGGTTACGAGAATGTTAAAAGTAAAGTGTCTTAAAGTAGATTTCCATTAAATATTTATTTAAAAACATTTTTTAGAAAACCTTTTTTTTTTTTAATTAAATATGTAGCGCTGGGATTCGAACCTGGGATTGATGATTGTTAGCCGAAACTACAGATGAATGTCGCTAGCGGCAGTGGTAGACAAGTTGTAGATAGATATAAATAAATAATGTTTTTGAAAAGTTTCACATAAATGGAGATTTAGAAAAATATTTTTATAATTATTTTTTTATAAAAATATTTTTTAAGAAAACATTTCTTCATTCTCTGTTATTAATGAAAAAATATGGAATTTTTGATCGGACAAAGTTTGCTTTCTCCACAGTGAATTTAGAGCTCAAGTACAATCAAACAAAGTGTTTTCACTTTGTTCGAAAATTGCAAAACTTTTCAAAACTCCACAACTTATCTATCTTTGCAGCAAGTGTAATTCATCCAAAGCCCTAGTTCGATGCACCCTAATGTAAATGACATTAATACATTTGTCAAAATAATGAAAGGTGCTTTGTAAAAAACCAAAAAAAAAGCAGTGTAAATGTGAACCGAAACCAAATTGTCGGTTTTCAATATACGCCCTTCTTAATTCGTTCCAAGAAATCACCACTTTGCAGAAAAATCGGGTTATCTGAGGGAAATATCGCGTTTAAAGAGGGAAATACATATCAATAACTTAACCGCGTCATAACGAAATCACGATGTATAAAACCGGGTTATAAGAGGGATGAGTGTGCACATATTATGCTGTTAAACCCAGTTAAGAAATTAAAATGAAATTCTTAGAAGTTAGCCAAACTAAAGCGCAGCTTATTAAGTTTCCACTGTCACACTCTCTATAATAGCTTTAAAGATATTGGGCTCTGTTCGCATTTATTAAAATAAATTATCACCCTTCTCTGTCAATGAATAGTTGTTTTTTTTTTTTCATAAAATACAAATTTTAAATTAATGATCCATTTTAGATTTAAATCATTTCTATTAAAATATTGGCTAATTACAAGTCCACTTGTTGTTAATGTTGTTTGGTTGAATTTTGTCTGCCATTTCATTGTGGTTGTTAAAATTAAAAAAAAAAATAAAGAATAATCTAGGAAAATGCTTTTTGTTAAAATAACATTATTCTGTATAAACGTACGATTTAAATCTAGATTTTAACAATTTGTGGCGCGTGTTGCATGCCACAACAAACATTAATGATAACTTTAGGAGAGAACGGCAAGAAGAATAACAGTCGTGTACAAGGAATATAAATGATATGTAAAGATACAACAAGAAGATGAAAAAAACCCACACACTTTTTAGATTTATTTTTTTCCTGATGCAGTTTGCCTATACTACAACATATGGGTCACTCCATATCAACAATCAAGATTTAAAGGCTGTTTGGGTTGCAAATCAGATACTGGATAATCTGCTTATCATTTAGCATTTTGTTAGTTCTGAAAATATTTTTTAATCTGGCAACTCTGCTTTCTTGCAACTGTATTTTTGGTCTCGGAACTCTATTAATTCGGCAGCTCTGTTCTTTATCTGAGAACTCAGTTTTTAGTATCGCAATTCTATATTCGGCTCAGCTCAAAAACCCTTAAATACGCTGGCGGAGCATGTAGCGCAGGATTGGCGTTTTATTATGTTTACTAGGATGGGTCATAGTTCGGGTTTTCTCTCGGAGCGTTTAATAGAGGGTCTTATTGATAATAGTCAACATGAAAAAATTTTTTGAAAATAGGCAATATTTTCCTGACGCTTTTTGGTTACAGTTTAAGAATAAGCATAGCAAATTCTTATTTTTGTTGCCTTAAAGTTAGCTTTTAGGGAAAAAAGTGACAGACATCCCAGCAAAAAGTAAGACACTTTCTGCTTTCGTTCCCAAAATTACAATAAAAAAACTTATTATTTGTGACAAAAAATCTGGCCCTTAGACCCTAAAATCTGACTTAGGGCAATATAACTTAGTGTCTTGACATGCAATAAAATGATAGCAAGCAATAGTCAAAATGATATTTCTCAAATGAAGACACTCCATTTATATTTTATTGCAATACGATGATAACGCTGACATGCAAGCGACTCTTGCAATGATGCCTGACATCAAATGTCAGTTTTCGTTTTTATTCTGTAATAAAAAATTACAGAAATTTTGCTTTTATAGAAAGGGGAAAAGTTTATTTATTTTGTAGCCAAAAATTAATATTTTATATAATTTTATGTTTTTGAAGAAAAAAAATGATATTTCTTAGCCATAAAATGGTCAAGTGTTCTCCTCCAGTGCAAGTGATATCATTATGACGTTTCGCTGCAATCATTTTGACATTTCATATCATTTAATTTATTGCATGTGAAGACACAGTTTTAACAACACCAAAAATAATTTATTTATGATAAAAATCCACAAACTTTAATCAAAAATGTCTTCAGGGAATGTTTGTCCGATTTCAAAATAATTTTGCCGTGGACTACTATCACTAACTCTAAACTTTTAAGATCGCCTATGAAACAATCCGCGAGAAAAACCAGAAAATTACACATTCTAGTACATATAAACTAATATCCTCCCCGTAAAAATAAACGTATTTCACACCTTAACAGTTTCTATGGAATACTTCATATATGAATATGCAATATTTTTTGCATTTTTTTTCTAAAAAGGGGGGAATCTATAGAAACTAGCAAACAAAATCTTTAAAAAAAAGCCTGGGGTAGGTTGATGTATTATTAGAATCTATAAATTTTCTGGTATGAAAAGAAGGGTTTAATTATTTTCTATGAATAAATAATGCACGTTACATGAGAAATAAATTAATGATAAATGCAATATTTGTTTTATGAAAATGTTTATGCATAATTAAAAACTCCTCACACTTTAGCAGAATTCATTAAATGTTGAATCAAATCATTTTTTTTTTCAATAAATTTTCTATTTACTACAACCACTTGAATTTTATTGATTTGCTGTGTAATTTTATAATGAAAAAAAATTGCTATGATAATCATCGACTGTTATCACCAGGGCAACGGTCTTCATGTTAATATATTTTTGTTGTTGCTGAATTCAAAACAACACATTTTAAATATCTTTGCAAAATAAGAAATTTACAATAAAATATCATCAATTTTTTAGTGCACATTTTGCTTAAAATGCTTGGTTTTGCATATTTTACTAAAAATGCATATTTCCTGAAAACGTATGCACCGTTTTTTATACATATCTTGCCATTAGCCTAGAATACTGGATTTTGTTCATTTTCCGTATTTTTTATGTTTAATAACTTAGGATTCGGATATTCAGAACAATATATTCTGATGTACCCTGTTTTGACACAGGGTCAACAACAGGGTGTCAAAATTGAATATCGAGGTTAAAATATTCCTTTTTGTAGATTTTGTAAGAAAAGTCTATCGATTTGCTTGACAGAGCTACATATGTTATTTTGTTTTGTTGAAATTGGTCGACTGAGAATGCACTTTGTGAAGAAAACTTTATTAGATTACCGAAAATTTTCACTAAAATTCGTCCAATAAAATTCTCTGTGTGTAGTTCCAAACTTTGAGTTGGCATTTTATTACCAATTATTTTGTCAAAAATGTTTTGCTGCGCAATTTCATGGCACAGTGTTATGGAACTTTTTACCTTTTTTGATGCAGTTTTGAAGTAAATATTCTGCATACAATTTAAAACCTGTACTTCTTTTCGGTACTTTAACTTAGCTCAAAATAACCTTTTGGTGGTTATCTACAGTTATAAGATCCAAATTTATTGAAAACAACTGAGGTAACCAGTAAACACTGTTTTTTTTATTAGATAAGTTAGCCGCCCTTTAAAGCTTAATTTTAACAAAAAAAAAAATAAACTTCATTCTCTTTTAACATTCGTTTGCTACCTGTCTTACACCTATAAAGTAAATGTATTTTAAAACTTTAACTGCTTTTTATAAATTTTATGCATTTTATGTTGTTTCTTTTTTTTTTTTTCTTTTTAAAAACGCAATCTTTTTTTGTTGGTCTGACAACGTCCACGCTTTAGGCTCATTGTCAGCTCATCTATCTTGTCTTGAGCTTGTTAAGTGTCCAAAAAAACACAAGATATATTTAAAGACAATCAGAAAGTGAAGTTTTATTTGGTTGTTCTTTTTTATGTTTACAGCAGAAATGTTTCTTTTTTTTTTACTTTTTATGGAAAGTTGTGTAAAGTTTTTTGAGGGCTTCGCAGTGAAATAATGGAAGTTTTTTATCTCTTACAACTTAAGAAACGCACGTATTTTCTTCGTCATATAAAAGAAACAGATATTCAACCTTTGTTAATGGTTGATTTGGTTGCAAAATAATTAAATTTTTTTAAGGTTCATAAAATTTTAAGATTTTGTAATTACTGACGTATGGGATTGTTGTGAAACTATGTATCTGATCAACACATTTTACGGAAAATATAATCCGAAACTCAAATCTTTTGAAAGTCCCCGTCTGATACACTTCGTTCATATCCCAAAGAGATTTATTGGTCGAATTCTAAACTTAAGAATTTTTTAAATATTTTACCCTCCTCATTTTATCAACAATACAAATACAGTTGAGCCTTGATTATCCGGCCCGGATAATCCGGGCCTCCATTAACGGGGTATATCTGCTAACCGGCAAGCCGTGTGTTTGATTTCATACCTCTGTTAACCGTGGTTTAACACTATTATTCGTGCCTTCAGAAGTTAACGATATCTCAACAGTTGCTTTTGTGGAAATGCATCCATCAAATACCAAAGAACAAGAAAATATCATCCAATTAAAGGGAAAATAGAACTTATCGGAAAAATATACCCTTTAATTTTTTGTCTAAAAAATATGGTATTGGCAAACTAACTCTACCTACGCGATTCAGTAAAAATAATAAAATTAATGACTCTTTTAATCGCGGTTTTTTGATTATTCGTGCTTAGCCTGGTGCCGAGCTATCCGGATAATCGAGGTTCGACTGTATACATACTGCACATTTTATCTATATAATACATGTTGCCTCGTGCCTTTAGATAAGTTGTAATCAAATTGCAACTAAATGCCATTTTACACTTACTATAGTTATTTGCAACGTATCTGAATTTATTGTTTAATGCATACTGATAACCCTCGATTTATGCAGTTCAATGAGAATAAACTTTTTCGTAAATCGAAAGTTCTTTATTTTGTGCTCCTCCTTTGAATATTTTAAAAAAAATTTTTCTAGGTTTAGATTTTCCTTGCTTTACTTACACTAATAGAAAAGCCTATAAAAATTTTAGTTGAAGCTACTAAAAATTAGTTAAAGATGAGATTGCAGAAAAAAATTGCAGATTATTTTTGCTAAATATTATTAAGACATCAAAAATAAAACTGTTAAATTTGCAGACTTTTAGTTATAGTTTAGAAAATATACCTACACACAAAGGGAATTTTGCTGGACTAGTTTCAATAAAAATTTTCAGTAATGAAGTTTTCTTCACAAAGTAAATGAAAAATTTCTTAAATTTTATGAAAAAGATACACACATTCTATGAATCCAGTTCTAATGAAACTTCTTCATTGAGAGCATGAAACTTTTAATAAATTAATTTATCTTTTTCACAACATTTTATAAAAAAAATCCCTTAATTCAATGAAAACTTTCAATGAAAGAGTTTTAGTGAAACTTCATTGGTTTTATGCAAAAATCCATTAATATTATGCATGTGCACTATTTTTAAATTGTCTTACTGCGAAGTTAAGAGCGACTCTGTCGCATTATAAAACTTTTTATGTAAATCGGGGGTTATCTGTATATTCATATATATTGACTGCAACTCAGCACACACTTGATATAATGATTGTGACAGCGTGCGCTTTAATTTAATGTTAATTTAAGTCTGTTTATACTCCACGCAAAGTTTAGTTTAAAAGGTTTAACTACTTTATACAAATATGCAAGCGCTCTACAAAAAGTAGGACTAACATACTTTAAATATTATTTAATACACCAATAAAAATTATTATTATTTTACATTTCCCCAAAAGGCTCGATTAAAAATATCTGACTATGGGCCAGTAACTTATTTCCAACATAACTATGGTTAAACGTTAACCACAGATATTTCCATATAAATTTGACATTCACAACTATGGTTAAGCACTAAACTCAGTTTATGTTGAGATAAGTTAACAAGTCTATACCGCATATTTTCAAAGAAATATTTATATAAAATAAGTGGAATTTCGTTTAAGTAAGATTTAATTAAAAAATTCTAAATAAAACTGTGAATGCACAAATTATTTGTTAAATCAAATTTTAATGTTTTAATTTATATTTTTAATTCATTTTTACCAACAAAATGCTTCGAGTGTATATTTTTTTTTCATAAGTTTAAAAATTTTTATTATTATTGTATAAGAAACAATCTACTACAATATGTTGAATATTAAATATGTATTTCGTCAGCTGAACTGCTAAAAGGCGTAAACTCATGCGCGGCTTTAGCAATTAATATAAGGGGAAAATCATATGCCACCGTAGACAAAAAACAACAAACACATTGACTTGGGCACGGTGGCGTATGAATTTTGCCCTTATATTAATAACTGAAGCCGCTCATGCGTAATTTACATTTTAATTTTTTACAGGAGACGAATAAGTGTCTGCATGTACTTTATATTTACATAGGATGTGTTTGGTTATAACATTTTTAACAAACTTACAAAAAGGCCTTTAAAAATTTAATTAATTTTATTGATTCAATTATTGTCAACTTTATTCAATCAATATCTTATTCAAATTATTAATCTGATTTTTTTGTTTTCATAGTATCAAATGAATTGATTCATTACAGATAAAAATTGTTTGTTTCAGAACTTTAAAAAATAATTAAATCATCAGAAATAATTCAATTTATAATATCCCGAGAGACGGTAGTAAAATCCGTCATGCTGGCAGCACTACATTTAATAGATTGGGGACTCTGCTATAAATAACATATGTAAGTGTTGCAATTTTGGTACACTGGAATTTTCTAGTAGGTTCTACAACCACGGCCGTTAAACTATAAAAAGGCTGATACCTGAGATTAAGTTAGTTAGTCGAAATTTAGCGTTTGTATAATTCGTTCAGCTTTAGTAAATCGCTCTTTTCAAATCGTTGCTATGCTTGTGTGTGTGTTATACTGTTGTATGTAAAGTAATAAACTGTTAAATAAGCTCAATAACAAACAAAAGAGTGTGTGATTATTTTGATTGCAACAGAAAAGAACACGGTTGAGTTAAACGAAATAAACCAATGTTTTTAAAAGGTAAAAACGTAACAATATGTTAATTTTTTTTTATTCGTGCGAATTATTTTTATATTTTTTTGATTCGCGAATTTATATTTTGAAAATAATTCTTTTTAAATCCGTGCTTCAAAACTTTGATTTGATTTATACTTCGCGAATCATCTCATAAAACAAATCATTCAACCGAATCAAAATTGAATCAATATGAATAAGACCAAATCATTTAATTTAAACTTATTATAAATTATTCACTAATTCATAAAATGAATAAATTTTTATGCGAATTGATATATAAAAGAATTATATTTTTCAAGCTCTGGTAAACACCACAACAAAAAGGTTAAACAAAATTATTTAAAAAAAAAAAAATTAGAAAAATAATTGAGAGATTATCTTCTAGATACAATTAAAACTACCGGTAACAAAGTATCGGACTTTTAAGCTATTTTTGTGGTAAATTTTCACTTCACCCAGCTTTAAATTTTTAAAGAGGAACCAAAAAATATTTAAAAAAAGGCACAATACAGATTTTCATAAAATGATTAATTTTATAGAAGAATTCTAAACTTATGTGCTGAAATAAATTAATCTTTATTAATAAAAATTAAAGTTTTGGAAAATTTGTTAGTAATGACTAGGGCAAGGAATTTCATGCACTTAAAAATCGAAAATATGCGCCTAAAAAATGCGGCTAAAAAGACAAATATGCATTAAAAACATAAAAAAATATGCACTTAAAACGATTATATTTGCAAAAATAAAGCACTTTAAAACATAAAAATATATGTAAGATAAACATTTTGCAAATAGATACAGAACTCGAAGCTTTTCTATATGTAAATAAGGTTTTAAAAAATTTTTATTTTTAATAATAATAAAAAAAAAATTAAATTTTCATTGTATCGCATAAATTTTTTATATTTTTTACAATGTAAAAAATGTTACTAAAAATTAAATATTTGGACAAATATGCATTAAAAAGCACAAAATATGCATTAAAAAGGCACCAAATATGCATTTAAAGTCAAAATATGCAAAAAGATGCATTTTTTGTCAAAATATGCACAAATATGCAACAACATTTCGATGCCATTTTGTTTTGAATTTGATTATTCGGATAAATATTTATTCTATATTAGCTTTGGACTATCGAGAAAAAACATGAAATTCCTTGCCCTAGTAATGACCTTTCTAATTTTATCTGACGACATGTATGTATGATTGTCTATTAAAAGGAATCATTCTGTGGTAGAAGTTGTCATTGTCGTTCTTTAAATATACCTCAGAGATGATAAATTATATTTTCACTTTTCCGAATTTTTTCGACCTATATTAAACAATTATTATCTGATCAGAGCACCGTTTACGATAAATTTCTTTTACATTCGATCCCAAACATAGTTTATGCAATGGGACTTTTTCCTATCGAAACACTTTTTTTTTAACCCATTGTACTTTAAAGATCCCAAATGTACATAAAATAAAAGTACGTTTGTTCCAACTTTATCATTTCTGACATACATCCATAATTTTTGAGTTATAGCCGACTAGAAGTAATTCATTTTTTTTTTAAATGCAAAAAAGACTATTGTAGTTGTTGCTCGAACTGAAACATTTGTTGCTGCTGCTGGTTATATTTAAGAGTGTAGAAGTATTGTTCTACAAAAATTTAAAGTTATATGTGTTGTTCTTTGCTAATAATGTTAAATATTGAAATTGTCCGCATATATAGAATACTTACTCGTAGTTCATACATATATGCAGACCAACAACGTTCATTAAGGAATAAAGTGTTGCATATGTAACTTTGAAAATTGTTCATATTGTTGCTGCTGCAGTTGTTATTATTATTATTATTTAAGTTGTTGCTGCAATTGTATTGTATAGTATACTACGTAGTAGTTGTAATGATATTTAGTGTTCTCTGGCACTCAAACTTTACAACCAATAATAAAGTGTTGTTTGGGTCGCTGACCCAGAAATGTCAACAGGGAAGTAAAAATATTCTTTTATTATTATGTATGATTTTAGTTTGTTCGTACAGTTTTTAATGATTTCAATTTATTTATGACTTTAAATGTGTGCTGTATGTTTGAATAAATGAACACATTACAATTTATTCGAATAAACATACAAATATATAACTGCGTGGCTTATGGTGTTAGTGTTCGAAACGTTATAAAGTTTGCCCAGCGAAAACATGGTCTCAGCTACTTGCCGGCCTATTTATTCACTCGCTTAGTTACTTTTGTTCGCGATATCTCAAAAGTAATGAGTAGTCATTATTTTGTGTTACCTTGTAAGAGAGAGGGCAATGAGTACTTAATACTTTTTGTTTTTTGTAAGTGAGAAGGTAATGAGTAAATAGGCTGGTAAGTAGTTGAAATCCTATTTTTGCTGGGTATTTAATAAGACTTGCTTTTGGTTTGTTAATTAATAACAATAAAATTAGGTGTTAGTTTTGTCCCGAATTTATGGAGTGGCTCAAAATATATTGCTAGAAAGAAAGTTGTTGCCTTAAAATAGATTAGTTCACTAGAAGCTAGTGAATCAATATAAACTTGTGAATCATGTTATTCAATACTGTTGGGGAATCTGTTAAAATTTAGGGGTTTCCAGTTAAAAATTTGTTTAATAACTAAAAAAAATTGTAGGCTTGCTAATGTTTAATTGAAAACTTGTTAATTTCATAAAATGTTATTTTAGAAGTGTTTCAGTTAAATTACAGATGGAATTTTTGTATTTTTTTTTTTCGTGGATCCAAATTTAGTTTTTACTAAAGAAATTGCTTTAAAGATGTTTGTTTTACGCTAAACCATATCAATGTAACTTAAAAATAAAGGTTATTTTTTAAGCCCGATCGAACTTTAAGTTGTAAAAAAGAATAAAAAAAATTTTTTATTCCAAAGATCAATACATGGCATTAGAATTTGAAAATGATTTCGGGCTCATGGCCACCGCAGCTGTTTTTGACGAATCGAATTCTGGACGTCCAATTTTGGTCCGAATTTTCGAGCATTGCTGGCCGTATGTCACGAATTACACAAACAATGTTGCCCTCAATTGTTGCTGGGTTATCGGCATAAACCAGTGACTTCATGTGGCCCAGGAAATAATCGGGAGGTGTCAAATCGCACGACCTGGGAGGCCAATTGATACGTTTATTTCTCGAAATAAACTTATCGCCAAATTTCGGTTTCAATGAGTCGATGCATTTTAAAATCTGACATATTTCTCAAAGATATCAAGAAAAATTATTTTAATCAAAGGTGGAATAAGTTAAGTAAAATGACAATTTTCTTAATTAAAAATTATTTAGAGGTCGCGACAACGCGTTTTTTTATTATTAGGCCTTTTTTATAATCATTGGATTTATTTTTGGATTTATTTTATTTGGTTAAAAAATGGACATTTTGTTTTTTAATTTTCAAAATTTAATATTTTTATCGAAATCTAACATGATTTAGAAACGCAAAGTAATCCTTACTTTGCGTTTGTAAATTTTTGAAAAACTATTTTTAGACGCATTACTTTGTGATTTTTTGTAAGCGTGGGGGCAAGGTCTATAATTTTCGACTTCATTAACGTAAATACGAAGCACAACAATTTGTTTACTTTTAAAGCAGTGAAATGCCATATGTGTCGATAGCTCAGGGTGTAGAGTTCTCGGCTAACAGGCAGGGATCCCAGGTTCGAATCCCAGCCTGACCACGTATATATAATTAATAAAAAATATTTGTAATAAATTCTTTTTAAATAAATTTTTTTTGGAAATCTATTTTTAGACACATTACTTTTCCCATCCCCGCAACCACATAAGTAACAACTTACTTTATCACCTCCTCCCCATACATTACTTTGAGGCTCATCGCCTGTAAAATTCATCAGTGAAGTACGGTGTAAAGTAATGCATCGGGCCCTATGGCTACACATAACTTTATTTAGTATTTGGTAATGTGTGGTTTTGCTGGTTCAGTTATGTTCCTTTTGATGACAATTTTCTTAGATTTTTAAAAAATTAATTAAAGGTCGCGGCGTCGTGTTTTTTCAAAAAAAAAAAAAATTATTCAAAGAAAAAATTAACTGACCTTTTTGAAATAAAAATTTTGTTGCATGTAAGATATTTAAGTTTTTAAATAATTTTTAAAATAAAATAAATTATGTAAGGACACAATTATAGATTTTCCTGAAAATATTCGACTTTTGCCATTTCATATTTCAGGAACAGATAACTGAAATTTCGTCAAAGTATTTGTTTTGTAATATTGTTGATTTTATATGGATTAACTCTTTATTCTATGTTGGATGTGAAACTTTTGCATAAATTGCAATTTCATATTACTAAAATCATGTTACAGTTGTCACATAATTAATACAGATATCATTTTTAAAAGATACTATTATGATGCATTTTATACCAACTAATAGAAATAGAGGCAATTTAAAAATCGCGATATAGAAATATGTAGATATGGAAATACGTTTCGCCGAGGCAATCGAAATAATTCGGAGCTTTATTTCGATGCATTTAAAAATGTTTAAAACTTTTTATAACAGTTTTTTTAACAAAAAATTTGTGAAAATTTTTTCAAGTTGTTGAATAATTTGGGCCAGAAAATTTTATTGAACCTAACAACTAGAAAAGAGATAGATTTAGAGCTAAAATATGGGCACAATATTATGTTAATTTTTTGCTGGAATAAATACATAATTGCAATATGATCTTTCTAGTTTATTTAAATTGTAATGCCCCATATATTAAAAACAATATAAAAATGTATGTATGTTATTTAACACTTATTTAATTCTTGCAAAAAAAAGTTGAATAAACTCTCAATGAAAGCAAAAGAATATTTTTCATAATATTATGAAATTCGTTAAACTAAACATACAAATTGAACATGTTCGTTCATGTTCATTGGTTTTATGTCAGTCTTTAGAAAACCAGTTTAAAATGCAGACGGTTGCATAAACATTATGCTCTGCTGCCTGCAAGTCGATGTAGTTGAAGATGTTTAAAATAAACCCAGCTGAAAATCTTTTATTTAGAACAAAACAGGGCAGGATCAATTAAGTAATTAATGAAGAATTTTAATCAAAAAAAGGCCACGAAAAGGGGTAAAATCATTAAAAACATATTAAAAATAAAGGGATGGCTTTAAACATGTTTAAACATGTTTAAACATGCTTGAGTTGGAATAACAAAATATAAAAATATATACTTATTAAGAGCTGGTGTATGCGTTTAAGGTTCTCTGATTTTTTAATTATTCATTTTGGATTTCCAATATTATTATATGTAAAACTATTTATTTTTTCTTATTTAAATTTAAATCCTAATAAAAACTAATTACACATAAATTATCGAGTAATTTATTTAAAAAAAAATTATTTTTTAAATGCTTATTCAATCGACTACATCAAGTATAAACAAGTGCTATTAACACAATCACTGACTTTTAATATAACTTTTCAATTCAATACCCCATAGATATTGGAAACAAAAAAACATATAAAATATAAATTTATTACAGTCTAATGTTTTGTTTATATAAAAATAAAGAAAAATAAAAATAAAAAAAAACTCCAGAGAAATTCATATTCAAAGGAGTAGATATGGTTAATGGTTAAAGTTTGGTTAAAACCTGTAAATGTTGAAAAAAGTATAGGTTAAGCTTAATATTTTATAAATTCTAAGTGTTAAACAATATATGCTGTTGGTATTATGCTTGTGTATATGAAGCATGCTACAACAATACACCTGATCATTTTTTTTTTTTTTTGTTTAAATTTCTCATAAAAAATTTATTTGCACACTAAAAATAATAACGTTTGTAATTTAACAAAACTGCTTCAAGATTTCAACCTAAAACAAAATTTTTTCAAATTCACATGTAAAAAATAGTGAACTAATTTTTGCAATTAATTGTATAACTACCCAGGAAAATTTTACAATTTTTTAAAATCGGTTCCCAACCTTACCAAATCCGAAACTGCAGTCGCAATCGATTCCATGGAACTGGTTCTGGAACTATTTCCACGGCATTACATGGAAGGTGTGACTGACGGAGAATCAGTTCTAGAACCAGTTCCAGAACTGATCCTAGGGCAACCTGTTGCACTTCGGACCTATAGAAGCGGTTGCTTTAGGGACAATTTCAAACAAAAATCATCGGTGCTAGAATAGAGAGTAGAAGGGGTTGTATATGAAATGTATCCATTCTACAACCGATTCTTTGGAACAGAAAATTTTCGAATATTTTTCAAATTGTAGCCATTTCTTAAATTTAACTGAATATTGAGTTTTTTTTTAGCAATTTCGCTCGATATCTGATAATTGGACATTTTATTCTTTACATTTTTAGACAATTTTAACATCTACATCTAGCTGCGGTTGTTCAAAAATATGTTGGGAATATATAAAGAAACCACTAAAAGTGATATTTTAGAATAAGATATTTTAGAAATTGGAAGGTTTTTCTTTAAAAATTACCCAAGAAAATATTACTTGTGTAGTGCCATGTAATATTTTCGCCTAAAAAGGTTATATCCCTAATCAACTTATGTATTAAAATCTCAACATTTTAAGTCGATTAAATGGTGTTGAATAGCTCATATATGGGATTTCTTCTTTATATTTTTGTTAAGTTTATGTTTTAATTTTTATTCTTAATTTTTATGTTTATTTTGTTGCATGTAGTTGTTGGTTTAACGTATTCCACGTTTATTTTTCTTTTTTTTTTTCTTTCTGTATATAAAATTGCTGCTAGATGTGCATGAGTGCCACACCTTCTCAACCATTTAAATGTGGTAGAATATTAAGAAAAGGCCATATTTTATAGGTTTAATGTTTACATTTTGTTTTAATGGTATAAAATATGAATTTCTCTTTTTTTTTCTTAACA
Source organism: Leucophora obtusa (assembly GCA_949987735.1). Taxonomy (NCBI): domain Eukaryota; kingdom Metazoa; phylum Arthropoda; class Insecta; order Diptera; family Anthomyiidae; genus Leucophora; species Leucophora obtusa. Next base: position 2,157,352 of record OX465296.1, read on the forward strand.
GTTGTTATATGCTTCTGTCGGATTGGATTGTTTTGATTAAAGGTTTTTTGTTGTGGTCTTTATATTCGTTGCATTAGAAATCCAAACAAAAACAAACAAAAAAAAAAAATAAACTAAATCACTAGGGTTTTTGATTACTTTACAATAAATTATTGAAAAGTTTTACGTGGAAAGAAACAAACGATAGATTGACCGATATTTACAAAATGTTTGATTATATCCACATTATCTTTTTAACCAAGAAGACTATAATTTCAGGAGTCTCAATCTATATCGGACTGGACATCGGATAATGGACAGAACAATGATACCGCTATCACATAGTACCACTAAGAACACGTGAATTGGTTCAAAATTGTCATAAATGAAAAATGACAACATAAATAAAACAAAAAAAATTAGAATTAAAAATAATATAAATATGGAAATATCGAAAATAAAAATAATTAAAAATTAGTCAGATACGAGTAATAATGAGAAATGCAAAAATGCAAATTCCTTATAGGTACTTCATAAATTATTGCACTTTTGGTACTGTCAATGTTTTTTTCTTTTTACAAGTATTAGATTTGTTCGCCTCTTTATTCAGACTATTTGAAAACCATTTAACTTCTAGAACTTTTCTTGTGATTAGGTTAATTTTCTTAAAACTTCTACTCTTGATTAAGGTCTTTCTACACTTAGAATTCCAACTACGATTTAACTTTCTCCAATTTTTAACTGAAAAAGTGTTAAACAGATTATAGTTCAAATTTATTCTTATTAAAGGAATTAAATGTGCTACAATCACAAAACTAATTTAATACATTGTGAAAAATAACACTATACAACAAATTTTACTTTTGAATAAACCTTCTCCTACAATGAATACACTCACAAAAGTTTTTCGGTAGAATCTACTGAAAATGACAGTTAAAACAAAGGTGTATGCAGTGAAAAAGGTGACAAAGGCATTTATTTACCTTTAAAAAAACTAAAACTTTTGTTCTTTTTAAATTTATTTTTATCGGGAAATACATTAATTGCATTAAAGGATTTAAATGTGCTAAAATCCCAAAACTTATTTGACAAATTGTGAAAAATTATCTGTTAAAGGCATGTCCCTATCCGGATTTCATTCTTGTCTAAGGAAATTGTCAGGGAACGACGTTTTTAGAATTTCTATTATTATTTTTAACTGTTGAAAAATAACAAACAAAAGCATTAAAAATAACTGCCATTGTAGTAAAATTAACTGGTAAATTTTTCCTACAAAAATTTCAAAACAACTGACAAAATCGGTGAAAACTACTGTCTTTCACAGTCAATTCTTATTATTTATAAAAGTATATTTTAATTAAAAAAATAATTATTTTTCTTCCCATTACAAAAATATGTGTTATTACTTCAGCCTATAAAAACTTCTGTTTACTGTAAAAATACTGTTTTGGTAGTTGTTTATTATGATATTAAAAATAACTGATTTAAACAACTGTTACGAAATTACAGTACTTTTCGTTAGTAGTAGAATGTCTAGAAAATTTTGTTAGGTTAAACTACAACCTCAATGAGAATTACTTATTCTCGTCTAGGAGCGTTATTCAACATTAGAAATATCACAAAAAACACAATTTGCTATGCCGTCTTCCAAAATACTACTACAATATTTGTACTTAAGTACAAAGCGTTCTAAATTTCAAATATGTACTTAAACTAAGAACTGTGCTTTTTAGTTAGTTTATTTATATTCATAATATGGAATTATTTTCAAAATGGAGAGATTTTTTGTAAAAATTTCAAACAAACGAATTATACAATGATTGTATAAACACCATAAAATTGATAATCGATATATACAAAGAAATCTCATGATAGGAGAAACTTATTACTCCACCCACCTTCCATTGTTGGAGGATATAAAAATATCCTTTTGTAATTTTAAAACCTTTGTAAAGTTTATATTTCCTACTTCTTTAATTGTTGTTCCTTTGCGTTAAACATTATCACCCTTTATTTCTTCTTTATATTCTTTAAAATTATAATCATAACTCAAATTTGAATTTTATGTTTATACGAATACAATCTTTCGTTTTACTTATTTTTTTTTTCCTATAAAATTGTATCATAAAACCATAAAACAAACTGAACTTTACTAGTACTACAACAACAACAAAAAAACACACTTTCGCCTATGACTTTGTATACATAAGTTGCCCTTAAGAAACCAACCATGTAGTGTAAAGAGTCTTTATTTCATAATTTATGTTTTTAAAGTGCAACATCATATAAAAACACCATCTGTCCCAAAGGTGTAGGAACATGTGCAATTCTAGACAAGTCAATTCTTTTTTAATTGTTCAGCCAAAAAAGTGGAAATTGGTGTCGGTATTTCGGTATTTCACCAATTTTGATAAAAGCAAAATTGTTTTAAAGGCAACTGATTACGATTTTAGGTACCCGTTCAGAGAAGATCAGATCTGACCAGATCAAAACTAGACCGATCTGGGCCACCACATATCATCAGATCCAATTTGATCTGGGGTTATAATAACTTATCGATAATACAAAAACTTTAAAACTAAAATTAAAGAACTTGTACCTATAGAGTAATATCTTTATCGAGAAATTTAAAAAAAAATTTGTTTATACATTTTTTGACTCTCAAAACATGTCAAATGGGACCAAATTTCAATCACCAAATTTTCCAGATTACTTTAGATATGAGCAGATCTTGCACGGGATCTGATTATGTATGTGGCCTAGTTTTTGGATGCCAATTAAACTTAGTTTTATAGTTAGGTCTGTCATATGAAAATTTGAAAAAGTCTCTATTTTTACCAAAAAAAACTTAAATTTGTTAATTTAAAAATGTCTTATATTTATTTTTGAATAAAAAATTGGCATTTCTTATGAATACAATATTGGCTATTTTTAGCAGCGTTGCTAAGCGTCATACACAGAAAAATTATTAACTTTAAATATCTAATTAAAAAGATATGCTAAAAATTAAATCTGATTTTAAACAATTACATATGTAATTATCAATTAATATTTTAACTAATTTTTATATATTTCAGTAATTATTTTTTAACACATAATTCCCATATTTTTTTTATAATCTGTATGAATAAACAGAAAATATTGGTACCGCCGGGAATCGAACCCGTGTTGGGAAATGCCAAATGATACCAAAATCACCTTTTGGGATCACTTTTAGAGCAATTACTCTTTAGAAGCAATACTTAAGTGATTTTTTAGTTAAGTGTTTGTAACCGTCGCATAGGACAATCGTAATTAATATTAGAATTAATTACTAAGGAATTTTTTCTAGAGCTGATTTATAGGAAGAAGAAAACATTTTTATTGAAAAATTTAACAGACACCAGACTGCCGTAGTTTCGTCTCACCCAAAGACTCGTCAGTGGTTAGTTTATGTGTCAACTGATCAAAGTAATTTTTAATTGTTAATTTGTCTCTATATGAAAAAGTTTTTGTGTATTGCCATGACCGGGGATTGAACCGGCAGCCCACTGCACAGGCTATGACTCGTAGCATCACCTCTTAACAAGATACACCACGGTCGGTATAGCGCTGAGTGTGGCTAATTGAAGTTTTTTCAATCACCGCCTATACAGTGTATGTTTTTGTAATCAGAAGTGCCAGAATTAACTAATATTTGAGCAATTTATTTTTCAATTAGAATGTTTACTCTCTTAATCCAATTGTTTTTTCTCCTTTCTCACAAATAATTATCACATTATGATGTGCTTTATTCACATTCAATAGTTGGATATTGTTCAGAAGTAATTCTAAAAAAGCTGTAAAAATATACTAACGGATATTTTGGAAGCAATGAAATAAGTGATTTTTTGAAGTTATTCAGAATAACTTCTAAAAAAGTAGTAAACATACACTAACGGATACTTGTGAAGCATTGAAAGAAGTAGTTTGTAAAGAATCAATTCCATTTTTTTGAGAAACAAATGCATATACAGTACCTTTTTCTAATATACAAACGTGACATAGGGCAATACTATACGTTCTATATACATATATTGTGATATTTGGATCGCGATCCATTTGAATCGACATTAATCGAATTTTGTTTCAATTAATCGTATACAATTTTTAGTAATTAAGGGTATAATTTGAGTGAGAGGTGCAAAATCAATTTCATCAAAATCAATTTTCAAGAAAAATTTTAATTAATATAATAATCAATTTCGTAATTAAAACTCCTTTTTTGGTTTTATCTGTGTATGGCGAGCGATAACTGAGCAGATTACCGTAGTCGTGATTGAGTTTTTGCGATAGCAATTATTATTATTATTATTATAAACATTAAAAAGATTTAAGCTCGGATGGGGATGAGGCATTTATTAGCGTCTTTTTATTTGCACTTTAAAAATGAGAATTTTGAACCATTTCGAGCACTATTGGCTGCATCATTAGCATATTTTAAGAGAATATGTAGTTTAAGTTATTTCAAATACAAATATAGTCCGTTGAAGGGGTTTCGAATCGCTGACGGTATTTTAGGGCTATCGCTTGCCAACCACGATTTTTGCTAAAAAAATAACTATAGCACTAAAGAGTCAATTCAATAACTTGCGAGAAAACTAACGTATTCACAGAAGTGGGACACATATTGCACATTCGAGAGTAGCAAGGCAAAGCAGTAAAAGTTATATGACAAAATACACTGTCAAAATACACTTGATAAAAGGTATAGCCAATAAAAATGTATTAGGGAAAATAGATCGACAATCGAACAGAATATTCTTTTTTTCTATTTTTTTAGCGGACAATTTTGTATGTTTTTAGCGGGCAATTTCCATGAAATGTTTAGGTATTTTTCCTATATATGACGAAGAATACAACACTATTAGATCTGTATTTTTCTTATCGGCCCAATCTCATATTTTGATTTTCTAGGATTTTTCATATTTTTAGAAAAGTATGCACCATTTGATATAGCCCACTAAACAGTTTTCATTTTATATCAAGATTTTCATTCCTTTCAAAAATTTGTTCAGTGTATACATTTAATGTAAGAAGAAAAACAACAGCGCCCAAGAAAAAAGGCTTAGGAATAAAAAAAAAAAAACAAAAAGTACATAAAAAACGACAGTAGCAGCATCAACTTCATCAGCAGCAGAATCAACAAAAACAACAACTGATGTAGTATTATACAATATACAGTAGTTACATCAACATTACAAAAGAAATTTATATATTTGTTTTCATATATACAGATGAGGTGAGGTGGAGTGCGAGTATAGAATATACTCGCATTTAACAATTATACAGCTTCAACTAGGTCGCTGACCTATCAAGTGATTTTTGTTGCAGTAAGGCAGAAAAATATTGGCAAAATGTGGCAGTAACAGCACCAACAACACAAGCAGCAACAGCAACATAAAATAGACAAAAACCAAAGAGTAAAATGTACATACAAAACAGTAGCTACTAGCAGCAGCATTAACAATATCAGCAGCTAAATGTAGCATCATCTTCTTGTTCTTCATCATCTGCAACATAGGCTCGCTTCATAGTTATAAAACTCTACATACGAAATGCAACATATAAAACACCCGGCAAAAACTTCTTTTTTTTTCGTTCTAAAATCAACACAATACAAGTGGGAGAAGTACTTTTGTTGTGCTATTTTATTTTTATCCTCATATAGTTAAAATATGCACAAAAAATGGGGGGATCTCAAAAAAAAAAGTTTAGAAAAAATCAATGTTACAACAAAGTGTTGCCAACTGTGTTGTTATGAACACGATAACATATGGAGCCATAACTTGAGGAAAATAAACTACAACATCATCAACAACATAAGTACAATGGGGTGACACTTTAATGAATGGTATAATATCAGACCCGTTCGTTATACGGAGTACAACAAATCTTATTCTGACCCGATATAATAAATATTGTAAACTGAGATATTCGTTAAACTGGAACTTTAGTGTAAAAAAGTCTTTTACTTTTTACTGAAGCATTATCATATAACTGAATATCATATTTTTAAGTTATATATACATATTTAGCAGGGTTGGCAACTGATTTAATAGGATTAACAGTATTTAAAGCTATTTCGTTTGGTTATTTTAAGTTTAATGGTATCTTAAGTTATTTCGTTGTTTGTAAATTGTGACAACTTTACGGACCGTTGTTGAATAAAATCCAACAATCAATATTCCATGTAAAATATTTTTTTTTTATTTTGAGGTTAATGGTATTTAATTTTTTTTTTGCGTATTTTAGGCTTAACTGTATTTTAAGTTACTTCGTTAGATTATTTTAATGTAAACGGTATTCCAAGTTATTTCGTTAGTAGTACTGAAAGGGTTCTAAAACGTTATTGGTTAGTGTTTGCCAACCATGATATTTAGTTAATAGTTAACATTAAGTGGGTTAATTTTAACTAAACGAATCCCTTTAATATAATACAACATTTAGTCGGCACATTTCTTTATTTTCTTGTTAATTTCCTTAATTCTTCTGCTTATTCTGTAGCATTATTCTTGTATAATTGACCATTCTTTAATGTTTGTGATCCCAAGTAAATGCCGGCAACTTTGAGGTCAACAATTAATAGAGCATTACACAATTTTAAATAAATATTTACAGTGTGCTAAAGAGAGATTCGTATGTGGTATAAGATGAGATGTTGTTAATGCAAATGTGTATTTGGTATATGATTTCCATGGTATACAGGTAGCCCTCGTTTTTAGGAAAATAGATTCTCATTTTCGCGCTAATTAAGGTTCCCTATTCTTTGGAATCTAGAGGTCAAAATACAGACCAGAAGGAATACTCATTCAAAAGTACATAATATAAGAAGTGGATTCGTGTATATGAAGGGTGACCAGTATAAATTCTGCAAAGCTGCCTTTTCATGCTTTGATATAAAAATTTCCTTGACGTTTTCTATGGAAATTTTGCTAAGAAATAAATGAATTTTTCGCTTAAACATAAAGATGTGCAAACATATACGGATTTGTTGATGATTGCTATAGTATTGGGACTTTGATGTTATCAAAATTTACATATGATTTTCATACAAGAGATGTTTAGATTTGCGCATTAGTGATTATCTGAAATATTAATAATAAATAAAAAATGATAAATTGATGTCACTTCTGCAGCTAGGAGTTTCCGGGTTCGCTATTTGTATACAGAGAGGATTTAAATCAATTAAGGAATTTTTCCGTTTAACAAACCAACAAATTATGAACAGACTTTATTTCTTACAGAAAATTCGAACTAGTGTAAAGTGCTCTGTTCAGCTTCTAATAGCGAAAATTGTTAATATGGGTAAAAACAAGAATTATGTGAAATAAAATTGTTATATCGGATAATGTCTTCTATTACAAGTTTTCGATAGGGGTGCCAAACGTAAAATTCCGAATCACGGGATTGTTTTTAAAAAATTCCGGAATTTATTTATTTATTAATAATTATATATTTATGTTAAAAAAAACACAGCGCCGGTCATGGCATGATCAACTTAATAATATCGATCGATTAAGAATCGATCCATGTTAAAAAAAACTTTCTGTCAGCTATCTGGCAGCTACAGGACATTATCCCCACTAGAGATGGGCGCGTGAATAGAAATGTTCTTGAGTCACATGATTCCAAATCTGAAATGTGGATAATGTCCGTGGATAATATGACATGCCGCCATCTTTTCATATTAGATGTAAATATTAATTACAACAGTTTGTAAAGTAGTCCTAATTCCCGTGGAAATTATGACCATTTGTCGTGGGAATTATGTGCAAAAAGAATTTCTAGTAGATATGCTTAAATTAGAGGAGAAATTCTCTAAGCCCGCCCGATGACTCGACACCAAATTGTTAAAGATGTTGTACCAAATACCCCAAAAACTATTATCTCGAGTTTTGACAGAAAAAGTTTAAAACGTATTCTACAGACTCGACATACATAGTTATAAAAATCGGAAAATTGTATATAAAAAACTTATTGATCTTAGTTCAGCAGATCTTCATTACCTATTTTTTGTTTTATCCATAAACTACTACTTATTTTTAAGTACTAAATTTCCTAACTACTACTATTTTGATGGTTGCTTCCAAGACACCACAAAATATTCTCCCTATTTGATAACATTCTCTTAAAATAAAAATAAATATGTTTAAATAAAAAGCAATCTCTTTTGAAACTATTCTCTTTTCTTTCTTATATTCTACACAAATAACTAATACATTTATGAAATTGAAAACACACAGATACGATTTTTCGAGTTTTGTTTATATTCTCTAAATTTATGTTACGATTAACATATTGTCACTGTTGTTGTTGTCGGGTTAGCCAGCCAGCCAGCCACCCAACAACAACAACTTGGAACCTATGGTAAAAATTCAACATCAAAACAAAACAACAAAAAAACCTGCAATCGTCTGTTTTGTTTTGCTTAGGCATTCGTTAAAAAAAAATTAAATGTTTAACCTGCTGCTCGTTATATGAACAAAAATAACAAACACAATAAGAATTGGATGGATGAAAAGAAATACAAAAAAAATATGTAAAAAGTGCAGCATGAAACGAGTAAAACAACAGAGCCCGTTTATGATTAGGGTGACCAACTTTTCCTCTTGATTGACGTCAAATTAGAAACTTGTTTAAGTATTTCATCATACCCAAACGTAAATGTAACGTGCATGAGTCGTAACGTGGCAAAATAAGATCTGAAAACATAAACACTTTTCTACTTTTTTTAAATGAAAGTGGTCCGTCGCAGAAAAAAGATAATAATATAAAATCGAAGTATTCCTCTTTAATTTGAAAAATTTTGGATTCTTTTATTAGTCTGAAAAATTAACATTCAATTTGAGACAACTTTATAGATTGTAGAGACAACTTTTTGGATTCCTTCCTAAGGGTTCATATTTTCTACCAAAAAAAAAAAAAAAGAGTGTTTTTAGAAAAATAACAATCATTTTTATGACTCATTTCCAAATCGTATTTATGAGCGCTCCGAAGTACTAACTGGGTTCTTAAAAATCTTATTGACCTAAAGCGGCCCATACATTTGCAATATTATGGAAAAACTTTCCAAGGAGTGCAAGCATGTTGACCGTCTGCGTATTAAATTTAAGGTTGAGCAATATATGGAGTGAATCAAAACACTTTTTGATTTATGTTTGTATGCACTTTGAGGTTTAGTTGAAATCATATACTGCATAAAATATTGTGGCGATCTTTTGTTACATACATTTTACAATTCATTGTATAGTGTGTTTGCAAAACAAGAAAAATACTGTGCCCATTATATTGGACATAATATTGCAAATGTATGGGGGCTTTAGTTACATTGTTTTGCATTTCATTTGACGATATATATTTGTATTATTTTCAAGGCTTTCTGTAGTATAAATCAATTTTAGTATTTTTTGTCTTCAAAAGTGGTTTTAATATTAAAAATTACCGTTAATAAATGACACTATGGTTTCTAATTTCCCGAATTTTTTGCATTCCCGGAAATTTTACTAAAACCCTAAAAAATTGAAACTTTTTAAGTTTTGTACAAAAAATATATATATTTTTTTATAGTAAATTAAACAATTTAAGAATCTTAAAAGACTCTGAAGTATGACAACTGCGGGGGGAGTACATTTTGGAGTAAAAAATTAGACTTTTGGAAATTGAATTAACATTAACAGAAGACAACAAAATGCATTACAAAAGATTTAGAAAATGACGACAAGTTCTTTGAAGATTGTGCCGAGGAGTCTGTACTGAAACATAAAAGACCACTCCGAATAAGTGACATGATTTTTTTTTTTTTTTTTGGAAAGGGGGATAGAAGAGAGATAAAGGGTAGTGAAATATGAAGGCAATCTTAGAACAGTTGTTGTGCGCCATCTGATGGAAAGGTGGCTAACTTGTTGAAGTTATTAGACCTTATTGTATGAGGGATACAAAACTCATACTTATTATTCTTTTTTTTACTGATTTTGTCGTAGCTGGAGGTTGAACCCGCCATCAAAATATACATATAAGAATTTTTGGTTTTATATTATCGGATCTGTGGACATTTGACAAACATTTCTTTAAAACGGTAAATTGGTTTTTAGCTCTCCTTACAAATGTGACCCCTCTCTTTAGCCACTTAATTTGAGATTGGGCCGATGAGAAAATATACGGGGCTTTTAGTTTTGTACAGTAAATAAAATTGAGTTTTATCAAATAATATTAAAACAATTAAAAATGGTCACCCTATTTATGGTTGATTTGAAAAGAAGAAAAAACACAAAATCTATAAGAACAAGTCTTTTTGTAAAGTATCTTATGGATTTTTTATTGTTTGTATTAGAGTAGCTAGCAGTGAACGCTTTGTTGTCTTCTTTACGGGAAAATATAAAAACGAGAATTAAAATGATTTTGTTATAGGCCTCCTGTATAAAGTTAATTGCTCTCAGAAAAAAAAAAAAAACAATCTCTGTTTTGTGTTGTTAATAAAGGCTTTAGTAGAGGACCCTACTAATAGAGGAGAGCATATTTTTCTTTTTTTTCCGATTACTTATTCCTTCTTCTTGATTTATTTTAAATATTGTATATTTTCTTGTTTCTTTTGCAAATGTATGGGTATGTTCCTATAGGCGATTGTCAAAGTATATGTGAGTTTGTCAGTATGTTGTTGCGTGCATGATTTTGTTGTTGCACTGGTAATGCATGCCTATACGCGCGACTTTTTGTTATATTTTGTCTTCCCAGTTTCCATTCTCGTTCTGTAGCCTGTTCTGGTGTGCTGTTTATATATTTGTATTTTTTAAATTTAGAGTATAATTGTGTTTAGAGCAGCAGTAGTAGTAGACGACAAGCTAAAGTGCTCCATCAGATCGGGTATGGTGTGAGGCACCTATCTTTTGCGCCAGCAGTTGATTTCGAACTACGAAGCGAGTAAGACGTGTGTTGTTGTAATTTTTCTAAATGTTCGACGACGTTTTAAGTGCTTTTAGTTAAGTTTTCTTTAAAAAAAAAATAACAAAAACATTTTTAAACGATATAATTTGTTGACATTTATAATATACAAATTAGTATGAGTTAATGAAAAAACTAATAAAAAAGATTATTAATAATTTGTGTACTAAATACGACTTTTGTGAAAAAATAAGATTTGTTCTTAAAAAAATATAAACAATTATATGGGAAAAATATCAAAAAGTGTCAAAACTGAAAATAAAAATATTTTATTTTACAAAAATACTGATTGAAAAATATTTGAAGAAGAATCACAAAAAGTGTCACAATTTTGAGACAAACCGAGATTTGTAATAACTAAAAACAATAACAAAACTAGAACTAAGAATCATATTCTAAAGTGTTATCCTGTGTTGTTGTTGTGGTATTTTTCACTGTCAACTTTTAAACAACATCATTATTATTTTTATAAATTTACAATTTTGTCATAACAATGGCTGTGCCCTTTTATTTGCCAGAGGGTGGTGCCGATGATACCGTATCATCCGGCGGCACCACTTCATCCGATGGCGCTAGCAGTGCAGCTAGCTCTTTACAATCCTCCCCAAACACCACCTCATCAGCTACACAAACACCCATGCAGAGTCCTTTGGTGCCAGGTGATTTGGTGATGGCATTTTATGAGGCCTTCTATCGTTATTCAGTCAATACAGGTAAGATTTTTTTTTGTTATCTTTCATATTAACTTGCAAGAAATTTTTATTAAATTTTCCAACTTTTAACTAATAATAGTATTTGAAATCAGTAGTTCCAAAATGTTTAAGAATTTGTTCACTCAAACGAAAATGTTAGTAAAAAAAATTGTGTTTTAATATAAATATTAAGAATACATATATTACCAAAACCTGGTTTTAAAATTTTTTTAGTTAAACCCCTCAAAAATCGAATAAAAATTTTAAAATATTTATCTGTTGCACTCGGAGAATTATCTGCAGGATACTTATGAATTTTTCATATAACCAATGAAGTTTCACTGGAACTCATGCAATGAAACTTTTTATTGAATTAATGGAAGTTTTCATAAAATGTTGTATAAAATTATATTTTATTTATTAAAAGTTTTATACACTGAATAAAAAAAGTTTTATTAAAACTAGATTCATAAAATATATAAAGTTTTTTCATAAAATTTAAGAAATTCTTCATTTACTTTGTGAAAGAAATGTTTACAGAAAAATTTCATTAAATTCTTCCATCAAAATTCTCTCTGTGTAGCATCGCATTTTCCACCTGCTTATCAAAATTTTACTAATATTTTAGTAAACACGTTCCTATTGCAGTAGTTTTTATTGTTTCTTTTTTTTTACTAATGTTTAGTAAATTTTGTTATATGAGTATACAATTTTTATTATGAGAATATTTTTTACACTCAAAGTGATAAGACTTATTATCAGTTAAAAGTTTTGAACTTCAACAGATTTTATAAAAGAAATTTTTGTTAAATTGAAAACTTATTTTTTGGGTGTAGTTTTTATATAAACGTCTCAACAGCTTTTTCGAAATAATTTGATTAAATAATTTTAATTTTTAAAAGCAAATTTTTACAAAGTTCACATTTTACACCAAATGCACGAAAAAATTAAAAAACGGACACATATCTGGAAATTGCTCATTTTATATAAACGCAATTTTCATGCACCGATCGGTTAAAAAAATGTATTGGCAAACAATTTGTAAATATTCCCATAAACCTGAAGATCTCCTAATAAAACCAGCCTAAAATTTAGAAATTTCATATATTTTTTAAAATATGGCAGCCATGTGCTGATAATTATTTTGAAATTTTTATTGTAAATGATCTGTAAGACCTTGAAAAACTATTCTTTGATATGGATTGTATTTTCCAATATAATCATTCAGAAAATATTTAAGTTCCCAAATATTATTTTTGCCATGTGTAAAAAAAAGTAGTAATTTTCATAAAATTGCAATGGATCATGTGTTAGTAGAAATTATGGTGAAATTCACAATTCATTTTATGTTTACAACAGTCTGCATGTCTTTGCAAGTATACTTTTGACGGATAGTTACGAAATGAATATTTAGATTTTTTTTTGTTAAGCAACCTTAGAAAACTTTTGCAAATGAAACACGTTTAGACTCAATGTAATTTTATCTTTTATGGCCAATATTACCGGCCAATATTATCTGATTGTTCCAATAAAGTTTCAAAATTGGGAACAAATTGAGATCCACTTACATAGGATAGGATAAGATCTAGGCAGATCTGGCGCATTATATATAATCAGATCCAATCTGATTTTGACTTCTATAATATCTTAGCGATAAAACAAAAACTTTGAACTACAATAAAGTGAAAGAAATAGATAATTTTGCGCATAATTATTTAAACAAAATTTGTTTGCACATTTTTATTATGAAATGACTAACATCTGGTATCAGAGCTGGTAGCAAATCCGACCAGATATGATTATATCTGGCTATGAAAATTACCCAATTTTGCAGATCACTTTATATATGAACAGATCTGACACTAGATCCGCTCAGATCTAGCCATAAAGTGTATCAGATACACAAAAGTTAATTTGACAAGGAAAGCACTACATCCTAATTACCCGATTTGGGTTAAAAACGGCACCCAAAAACTGCACCATTTACAGTAAGTATAAAAACTGATTATGCAAAATAAATGAAATATTAACAAGTCCTTAAACCTTAAAAAAAATTTAAAGAGTCATTCAATATTTATGATAAATGTTTTTAAAATCAACCAATCAGAACAAACCATTTAAAAAGTTTGATTGGTTGATTTTTGATAAGTTGATCAATAATATTGAATGTGTATTGCTGCCTTAACCTAGTGTCTTCAAATGCAATGAAATACCTATGCCATAAAATTTATGATTAACACACAAAGCAACAACAAAATTATTTTCGTTGTTTTTGCTTTGTGTGTTAGTTTCAAATGTCTTTGCACATTTCGTTGCATTTGTAGACACTAGGTAATTGTTTTAACGAGAGATATATAAACTCATAACTTCCCTAACATACACAATTAAGCATGCTTGTGCATGATTCTTTCTGCACCACCATAAACACGAAAAATCCTACCTTTTCCCTCGTCCCTTTACACATCAATTATGAGATTGGGCCATTAAAAAACTACGTGTTGGTTTATTTTCTCTCTTCTATAATACGTTCTTTGTATCTTAATGTTTTCTTGTTAAAAAAAAATGCTTAGAACCGGAGATTTTGCTACCAATGAAGATATTCCGATGGGTTCTTTTTAACCCTAAAACGTGTGAATGGGTCGCTAAAAAATACTTGTCTCTTATTTTTTTCTCCTCCATCATATTTCTGAATTTTCTTTTAAATTGAATCGACCCCACTGGTATGCCTTCCTTGTAAGAAGTATTTTCCCTATTCCTACTGTTTTTATTATCTACATTTTGCATCCTCATTTTTGGTTTAATATTTAATTACTGTGAATTGAAGTTAATTTATCTACTTATTTAAATTTTAATTACTTTTGACATCACATATAAAAATCATGTCATTAAACCATAATTCACACCTGGTTAAAAGCTTTTTTTCATGAAAAATATTATAGTATTCTGATAATTATGGTATAGTAATAAAAAATATATTAATATAAAACTAATATCAAATTACAAATACAAAGCAAATAAACAAATTTACACTTTTTATAGAAAACTAAAGCATTAAAGATTTTTTTATAAGTAAAATGTCTTAAATTACCTACAAAACGATATGGATGGTAGTAAATAAAATGCTAAACTCAGCATAAATGGATTTTATAAAATTAATAATAAAAAAGAATCAAAAGACTACAATCATATAAAAAAAAGTAACGAAACAAAAGCCGGGCATGCCGACTGTAAAAAACCCTACACCAGACTGTGATTTGGATCAAATTCCAGGGAAACGCATAATAAAATTCCGAGATGGTAATTCCAAATAATGGTGCAATAAAAATTGTGTATTATATTATTAGATTTATTAAAAAGTGGATCTCGGTAAAGTATTTTTGGTAGTAACAGACATCATATACCATATAGTGAAGGGTATAATTCTATAAAATTGCATTTAACGAGTTTAAATTCCGATTTCTCCGATATTGGAACGGATTAGAGTTTCGTTATATGCTATCTGTTAGGTCTACTATTTTAGTTTCTGAATTGGTATGTTGCGTTTATATCGGCTTGAAAGTTTCCGCTAGAAATCCAAAATGGCGATCGTGATCGGATTTTTCTACTTTTCTTGCGATCTTGGAACTTTTTATAATAACAATAAAACACAAAAAAAAAAATAATTTTTCTTACTTTTCGGCAGGAGTGAGCACTATCTGAATAGCAAATAAAATTATATTGGTCCCGTGCAAGAAATCGCTTAAGGTGTACGATTTTGGGGTACACAAATATTATGAAATTTCATACGTATCCTCAAAATCTTATAAAAAATTACATTATTTGTTCCACTATCACATGCTAAATATTATGAAAATAGTTATCGATAAACCGAAATGTCAAAACAGCTATAATCTCTTTTGTTTCAATTCTTTTGTTTTGTTTCTCTCTTTTTGCTTATTAATATAAAAGTACCATCCCGGATACCATAAGCTTCACAATTTTTTGAAACATTTCAAAAAATTGAGAAAACCATCCGTATGCCAAAATTATTGTTCGTTCAAAATCGTATAATCTGTATTCACACAGTAATATTCTACGATTCTACATGATCTTTTGACAGATCTTACTACTAAATGTTGTAGAGTAGAAAGGCCTTTAAAATCACTTCAGTTTAATAATATCATTTAAGATCAATACATTCAATCTCAGACAGGACCTTTCCAGGGCTACTGGCTCAAACCATGGAACGATTTGAACCATCAAATAGCAAATCATGTCCAATTAAATTCAGAATTGCGCTTAGTTTGATTGTTCATTTTATGAGAATAGACAGACGGACGGACGGACGAAGATCGCTTAATCGACTCGGTAAGTGTCGATCGGTATATTATAATTTTTTGTAATTACATACATCAGCACAAACTCAATGTACCCTCTACCACTGTGCGGCATAGGGTATAATAATTGTACACAAAATTGGCTTAACTAGTAAAACAGAAAAATTAAATGAGTCATAAAATTAAAGGTGTCTTTTATACAATTAACAATTGAAATTTTTATACCTATTTTTATTGTTAATAAAAATATACAACATTGAAATAAAATTTAAAAAAAACTAACAGGGATATTTAGTTAGAGTTTTATAATTTAATTGAATATATAAATATTTTTAAAGACAATATTACGAAATAGAAAATGAGACAAAACCACAGGAAATTATTGACCAATTTTATGGTTAAAGAAAAAATCTGTATGTCATTTCAAAGTACAATAAAAATAAATGTATAAAATAAATAATAAATGCTACTAAAACTCAATTAACGGGTTTGTATATTAAAACATTTTCAAATGTATTTTGAAAACATAAAAAAAATAAATTACATTCAATAGTTTTCTTTATTTAAAATTTCGTCGTTGCTCCTACGAAAATTGATAAGTGCTTTTAAACATTATTTGTGGGATACCTAAATAATGTCTCAATTTTGTGCCTTAGCTATAATTTTTGAAAGTAATTCTTAATAGGTGGAAAGTTGCAGTTTTGTTTATATATATTTAAAGAATTAGTTCTGGAAAATAAAGCTATTTTGTGGATCTCCTCATAACAATTTTTTTCTGCGCATAGGTATTTTCTTAGGCGCAGCGACGATTTGTTCTTTTGAATATGTAAGGTCACTATTTTTAATATTGTTGTAATTTTTTTTTGTATTCAAATGGGTTTGTCTACCTCAAATGTAGGTAAATTTTACATAGTTTTTTTTTTTTTTTCTTAAGCAACAGTTGCCAGCAAAGTTGTTACAATTTTAAAGTGTGTTTGTCGCGTGCTCATGTTAATGTTGTTGTTGCGATTTTTTTCCTATTACATTTTATGTTGTTTATAATATGTATCTTATTGCATTTTAATAGGCCTTACACGCCCACTTTTTTTCTTGTTTTTTTTTTGTGCTCTATAACCATAAATATTATTTGTTTTTCAACTTACCTGTGATTTTTTCAATATTTTTACTTTACAAAACTTTACTATCTTCTAAAGCTTGCATGCTAATATCGTTTATATATGTATATAATTTTTGCTTTAACTTGTTTAAAAAAAAAATCTTGTTAGTTTTTTTTTATTTCGTCTTTTTGTTCAATCTCGAAAATCAGGTTTGCAGAAGGATACTTACACTTCTGTTTAAACTAGTTTTTTTTTTTCATAGATTTGAAAACACTGACCATTATATAGTTGTTGGCTTCTGCTGGTCACTTCAGTTGTTTGTGTATTTTACTATTAGTATTTTCTTGGTTCTTGTAAACAAACAATTTGAGAGCTCCTGGTATTTTCTGGGTACACAGAAATTTCAATTTGTTTAAATTCATACAACAAATATGCATATTAAAATATTGTATTTATGGAATATTAACTGCATTTAAAAATTATCTGTATTATATTTTTTAATATTTTTTTCAAAATTAAAGAGTTTAAGGTGGTGTTTCGAGATGACATTTCATCTCATACGTATGAAAATACAATAACAAAATACATCCCTGATTTGTACGACAACGAACGTCTTTTAGAAACCCCACATTGGTATCAAATAGGAAAATATACACTGATGGGCAATACAATAGAATCAATTGAGTTTTTTTTTTTAATTTTAAGCTTGTGGCCTTTATTTTTAAAGATCGTAATAATTGAATAATCAAATAATTTTGGTATTTGCTATAAACAACACTGGGACTGTTTGTTTACGTTTCTAGTAAAAATTAGTTAATATAGAAAGTGCGGATGAATTGCCAAACATTATTTTCTTTTTAAGTGGAATGAAAGAAAGTGGTATCTGAGGTAGTAAATAGAAACAACTTAATTAAAAAAATTGCTAATTTCACGTCTGAAACGAATTTAAAAGAAAAATCTAATAAAAATAGTAAAAACTAGCATGTAAACAAAAACAGGCATAGTATCAGTGAAGTAATATTATACACCGAAAATTTTTGATCTACTGTTGATATTTCAGAAGTTAAAGAATTAGAGCGACTTTCGCTTTTTGAAAATTGCCAAAGTTGGCGAATTTGGCACTAAACATTAATAAATTTTGACCAAATTAATATCACTTTCTATTAATTATGAGCATATTAGCTATGCTTAAAATCTGTCAGCTACACTCATAAAAAAGTCCGTACAAAGCGGTCAAAATACATGTACTATTTCCTGTTATTTTAGCAGAATTTTTATCTATTTGTACGGACTTTTTTAGAGAAAATAACAGAAAAATTAGTTCAATTTAATCAGAACGCGTTTAACAGACTTTTGTACAAACTTTTTTTATGAGTGTAGTTTTTGAGTTGGAGAGATATTCGTAAAATATGTCCCGACTGTGTCCTATCAATCCTGGACTAATTTTACAAGACCCTTAGCTAGTTGTTTTTCAATAATATATTCCAGTTTGATGATTTTTTAAATATTTCTTTCTGTTTTTAAAATGTTAACTTTTTTGAATTTACTAAAATTTGATTTTGCATCTTTTCCGCTTGAAAATCGTTTGTTATACAACAAAAGTTTGAAAGCAAGAAAATAAGTAAATAATATTTTCTATCGATGTAATACAGTTGCTGTTATAAAAAATTGCTATTTAGCTAAAAATTACATACACTTATAGTTGAAACTACTAAAAATTTGTTAAAAATGATGCTGCAGAAAAAACTGCTAAAATTAGCACATTATTTTTGCTATATATTAGTAATATAGGAACAGCAAAAATAAAACTGTTAAATGTACAGAATTTAAGTTATATTTGAGTTAAATTTTTGTGAATGGAAAATAGCAAATTAACCTGCTAAAATCAGCAAAAAATATAGCTAAATAATTAGTAGCCCAAAAAATCAAAAAAAAATTTAATTTTCGAAGTTTTTTTTTTTGATTTTTTTTGAAATGCAAATAAAAATCGATACTTTTGAAAACAGCAGTTTGCAATTTTTTTAGCAAATATTTCTGCTGATTTTAGCAGTAAAGACTGTTATTTGCCTACAACTAAATTTAGCTTAAAAATAGCAAAAATTTTGTAAATATAACAGTTTATTTTTGCTATTTTTAGTCTACTAAAATTTAGCAAAATTTTCTGCAGATTCTACAGTATAATTTGTTATTTTCAATTAACTAAAAGTTAACTTAAATATAATTAAAATTCTGTAAACTTAACAGTTTCAAATTTGCTGCTCTTATTTTACTAGTATTTAGCAAAAAAATCTGCTAATTTTAGCAGTTTTCTCTGCAGCATCATTTTTAAGTAATTTTTAGTAACTTCTTCTGTTATTTTTACAGATTTATTTCTATGAGTGGGTTATGGAAACTTTATCGATTTTATGAAACAGCTCACTAGTATCATAAACATAATTTTCTCAGTGCAGAAACCTGGGGTGGAAAATTTAAAATGACATCTTTCTCAAAAAAAAAAACAAGTAATTATTCGAAAAAGTTTTAATTGAGAATACGAATTTATTTGTAGCTCGAGATCTTTTCATTCTTGAGGTTTCTTTAAAATCCTAATGTGTTCATATGGCGAAAACAGTTTTTGATGTAACAGCACAACAAAAAATTTAGATTATCAACAATTATTTTAATTTTTGCATTAAAAAATACAAAAATTGTTTTTTCGGACTTTCTATATTCTAACTAAATATATGAAAATTTAGATTATCATTACAGGGTTGCCACATATTGTAATGTCGGATTTTTAAAAGACTTAAAAAACACAAAACAAAAAATTAAAAAAAAAGTTTCTAAAAGTTACGTATAAATATTTTTTTAAATATCTGATTATTTGCGTAGATTTTAATGAGAAAAAAAAATTCAAAATATAATTTTGAAAAAATTTGGACCCATTGGAGAACGTTAAAATAATGAAATATTCGCATAATTTCTTAATTCAAGAGAATGTAGGGTAAATCTGCTAAAATTCGTAGAAGATATTTCTAATTAAAATTTCTTAGATTCTCAACACTATTTTCATTTAACAAAATTTTGATAATGTAAACACCTTTTAGTGTCTAAAATTTCGAGGGCAGTGTCTGATTAAAGATGGATTAACAATAGTGGAGTAGTCCACGCTACAGAGGGGAGTGTACTAAAATAGAGATGGCATGATACAAAAAATATGTATTGCAAATGCAAAAAAGAAAGGATTACAATCCACTCTGCAGAGTGTAGTAATCCAGCATTGTAAATCTGGCTTAAAATACCGATTACAGTACCTTTCCCTATTTAAATCGTTGAAGATTTTTTTTGTTGAAGAAAGTTCTAAATCGTTGCCTTAAGAGAGTGAAAAAGTTTAAAAGTACTGCATTTTCCATGCTTAGCAGAAATTTAAAAATCTCTAACTTAAATATTTCAAACAAAGTGATGATGAAGTTGATGAGTCATCTTTCAAAATAAACACTAACATGCAACAAACTTCATAATCAACATTCACATCACCATTTCTCATTTTACCGCAAAAAAAAAAACAGCAACTGCATATAGACACAAGATGTAAACATAGCTATTCTTTGACTTTTTGTTGTTTTTTTAAAAAAAAAGTCACTAAACACGATTTTTTCCATCAAAACGACACTGTCATCATACGGTTTTCACACTTATTAGAATATAACAACAACAACATCAACAACGTCACAACTCCTTTATACCAATATATACAAACATCTTAGGCTTTAATGGTAACAGCATGAATTTGTCTATGTATGTGTGTGTATATACATGTTAGTTTGTTTGAAAAAAAAAGAAACCCTTTTGTTAACATCCTTTTCCGGTATGCAAAATCATGTTAACGTTTGACAAAAGCCTATTTTTTTAATGTGTTAAAATTTAAACGCCTTGTTGTTGTCAGGCGTTACAATCATCTGTACATTCCACATACACACACATATATATATAAACCCCTACATAGCTATATATGGAAAAATTTACTAAAGGCAATGCTCTTGACTTTGGTGGTAATGGTTTATATACTTTTAGTTGTACATACTTTTTTGTATTTATTTGCTACTTACCACATTTTTAAAAAAATATTTTTGTTTGTTTTTATTATTTTTATCGTTAAATTTCTTTTGCCCTCCTGTAAACAAAATCAGCTGTTTTCTGTAAAAGCCTGCAAGTTTTCACGATAACCTTTTTGCTTTAAATTCTTGAATGTTTATATTTTTGTTCGTTTTGTTTTGCTCAGCAACTTCGTTGTTTAATGATGTTGCCTAAAACAGGGCGCGTTCCCATTTTGATTTCCTTTTCGTTGTCTTTTTTATTTCGATTTTGTTATTGTTTGGTTTGCTCCTTCGGAAGGAAAAATCATAAAATATGTAAATAAAAAATGGCGGCAAATATGGCCGCCTGGAAACAGCTGCTTTTAGCATTTATGATTAATATCACAACAATAAAAAAAGGCTCGTCTCTTTCAGGTCTATTTTTTATATTTTTGCATTTTCTATTTTTCTTTTTTGTAAATATGTACACACACGTGCTTGTTTGTTATTTTGTTTTGCTTTATGTGTTTCTCTTAATATTTTTGTGAATTACTTTGCATATTATTCAATGCCATTGACTTTGTTTATTTTTGCTTTAAGTTAAATATTATTAAAAATTTTCCTTTTAGTATTTTAATTCGTATTTGTAGTTTTCTAATGTTACTTTGGCTAACTAGTCATCCATAATGACTGTTTTTTTTTGTCGTAAAAGCATGACTTATTTTAAAGAGTGATTAAATAGATTTAGCTCCTTTGATCCTGTTTGTTTTTTTTTAACGAATTATGAATTGTTTTATGGAATTTGTTGTTATTATTTGATCTTTATGGTACGTGCTTAAGTTTTGTCTTTAACAGCTCACACAAGTTTTTATTCTTCTTTTCTTTCTGAAGTAGTCTGTGTGAAAATAAGGAAGTTGCTATAACAATGCTCAGACTTCTTAAGAAAGTGGCATTCTTTTCTTTAAGAGCAAAACTTTAATTTTAAATATTATTTCCTTAAATTAGACAATGAAAATGGTGATTCTTTGTAATCCTCTAAGTAGGCAATAACAAAAAATGAAAGGTGTTTTTACCACCGGTTCCGCGGAACAGGTTCTAGAACTGATTCCTGGAAGTCAAAATGGAAGGTTTCACTGTCACAGAACCAGTTCTATAACCGGTTCTGGAACCGGTTCCTAAGCAACCCGTTGCTTTTGGGACAAACTCAAACAAAAATCACCGATGATAGAACATGAATTAGAACAGGTTGCATGCAAGTACAAGTTGATCTACAACCGGTTCTTTGCATCCGAAAATTTGGCTGGGTATAATCTATCAATTATTTGCTTAGAAATTGATAATTTCAACTACTACTCATTTAATCTTTTGAATCATTAATACATTTTGTAAAACAAAAAATAAAACAATAATATAATAAACCGACAAATCTCCCAATGCTACTTAATAATATTAAATTACATACAAACGTTTTACAACCAATTATTAATCATCATCTACATCTTCGCACTTATGACTTTTCAAACAAAACAATACGAAAGAAAAAGCTTAAATAAAAAATAATAATAAAAATCAACGCAATTAAAAAAATTAATTTAACAAATAAGAATAAATGACTGCAAATGAAAATTGCACGTTTTGTGTATTGATAGAACAGAAACATGTAAATATTACACTTACAAGGGAATGACCCCAATGCTCTCACGCCGACTTTAATGGATATCCGTTATGAGTAGAGAAGACAAAAAATATTGTATAGAAAGCAAAAGTAAAAAAACTTTGAAAAAAAAGAGTTTTTTAAAAAAAAAGAAAGTTAAAAGTTAAGAGAAAATATATTTTTTGTGAGCAAAAAAAGCATTTTTCGGCTAAAAGACTTTAAAAAGCAATTTAAATCTCAAGAATCTAAAGAAAAATCTTAAAAACGGAAAATCCAAAAAAGCAAAAAGAAGCAAAAATTAATAAAAGTTACTGGAATTTAGTCAAACTTTAGTAAATCGTTAACCGAAATTGATTTGCTAAAACAAGCTATTTGTTTTTTATTAAAATCCTTTTTTATTATCCCTTGATTTTGTCTTTATATAGAAGTTTATAAGATTTTCGGTTAACATAAATTTGGTCTCTATTACGAAAATAAAAATGTTTGCCAATTTCTGCAACTCGGTTTAAAATTTTTTTCTAAATTGCTAAAATCAGCAACGAAAATTAGTAAAAATTTTTGTAATTCCAAAATAGCGAAAAGGTAAAAATTTTACCAGAAAATAATTTTAGCTGTGTTTTTGACTTAACTGTATCCGTTAACTAAGAAAAAACTTATATGTAGTATACAAAATCGTGTTTGAGACGAAAACTAACTCATTACTTTTTGTATGCACGTTAACTTGCACCGTGGATAATTGTTAACGTTGAAAACTCAACGTTTATACATTTTATTCGTGTTACTTCCTAAAAAGTTTTGCTGGCGTGTGTTCAATTGTACCGCAACTATTATAAAAATTGGCTATTTATATTTTTTTTATACTTTCAGCTGTTAAACGTAGTTTTGCCCTAAATACTTAACGCTGATAGGTATGAGCACAAATACAGCTTTTGTACAGGTCCGATCAGTACTCGCTAAATTTTACTATGTAATTTGATAAAAGGTCGATATCGCTAAATTTTCATTAAAAGTCACGCCCACTTCAAACAAGTAATAAAATAAAAAAACAGACGCTGCGCTAAAAGTCTGCACAATTTTCTGGACCATCTTCTCGCCTTTCGGGGCAAATTTAGCCACTATTTTGATCTTTAAAAATAGAGGCAACGAGAATAAAATTAGAAAAAAAACTTGAATTGCTTCCACTGTACAGCAAAACTAATCTGCTAATTTGAGCAGTTTTTTCTACAGCATCATTTTTAACTAATTTTTAGTAGTTTTAACAAAAATTTTTACAGACTTGCTAGTATAAGAACATTATGAAGATAAATTTAAACCCAATAAAAATGTACTAATGATTTAAAGATGTGTTGGGTGGATCTAATTCTTGCTTTTAGCGAAAGAAATTTGAAAAATGCTTTATAAATCACGTGCCACCAAGTTACTCAAAATTCTCACTTCTAGCTTGCCGTTTATATAAAAAAAAAAAAAAAAAATACTAACATATTTACAAAGCAAATATAAAATTTTACCCCGCCAAAGAATAAAATGGGTTTTCAAAATGTTTTTAATTCGAGGTTATATGGTGGTTAGTAGAGTTTGCTGTTCGGTTTTAATCGAAACCGAAACCGCGGTTTTTCAAGCTTCAAAACCGAAACCGAAAACCGACAAAAATAAGTCGGTTTTTAACAAATACTTTAACCAATTGAAATAATTAACTAGATCGCATACCAGTGTGCAGTTAGAATCCGAAAAGAGTCAGAGAGTATTTCTTCACGGATGAAGCCTCTTTCCGAGCGCTCTTTTACGACTCATACGAGATCCTGAATTATGAGCATTATTGGAAAATTTAGAATTTTCGGAGCCAGTATGAGTCATTTAAGACTAATTTTTGAGTTATTTAGGAGTAATGAAAAAATTTAAAAAAATGTCGAACACACCCATAAATACGAGTCTATTATGTTTCATTTATGACTCGAAAAATTGAGCACTCTGAAAATGATCATATTTTAGAGTCTCTTACGAGTCATAATTTCTGAGCTCTCAGAAAAATGTTGGCTGCGATATTATTGAATCTTGAATTTCGAAAAGTGATCAGCTCCTATTTTACAAAATTTTGTATTTAATTGTAATGAATATTTTCTCCATTAAATATTAATTTAATTTTATGTTTTTTGTTATTCCGGATAACATAAGTTAAGTCAAGTCACCAAAAAGTCAGTTAGTTTAAGAGATATTGAGTTTCATATATTCAGTTCAGATTTTCGCAGCGTATTTTTCAAAAAGTTCTATTTCGTAGTCCGCGAAATTTATAAAATTTTAACTTTATATTGTTTTAAAGAACTTGCTTATATTTAAACTCTTAAAAATACAGCTTTAGTTGCCGGCAAAACACACGGTTTTCCGTGTTTTTTTCTTCTCTCGCAAAGGTCTAAAAACGGATTGTCTTTATTCGAGTGAGAAATTCAATCAAATTTCAATAAATATCTTGAACGTGTTAAAATATTTAATTCTTACACATATTAAATTATTCTAAAACAATTGTATTAATATCCCAAGAAAACCGAAAAATAACCGAAACCGCGGTTTTTGTAATTTTAGAAAACCGAAACCGCGGTTTTCAAATTTTTCGGTTTTTAGCAAACTCTAGTGGTTAGTTTACAAAAAATGTGGTTTGCCAATCGAAATCTCGCTACTGTCAAGATCTCTGTCTAGATTTCCATTGAAATCTCGGGATTTAAAAGACATGTCAACTCAAAACGGATAAAATGTTCAAAAGTAAAAAAAAAAAAAAATCAAAAAAAAATCGGCGTATTCGAGTTAGAAGCATTCCCTTATTAGAAAAACTTAAAACGGAAATTATGCGTCATATTTTATGGTTCTGAAAATAAAGATTACAATGATTTCAAAAAAGATTTGTAATTGCAATTATAAAGTGGAAAATTATATTTTTCTTCTACACAATTTCTAAGCAATAACTCATACTTATTTAAGAAACTATATTTTTCTAATTTGAATATGTTATTTGAATAACTCGTATTGTCTTAAATACCCAGAGTAGAAACGGTATTAAGGTATCATTATTTTTTGGACTACCAGTAGTGATAATAATGGCATATTTTACCAAGGTAATTTACCGGGTTTTTTTTTTACATTTTTTACAAAATCTATATTTAGACTTAATATTTCTTCAACTTTGGTAAGGTTATATATAACCACATATTTTTGATTGTTTGTATGCTGGTGCAGCAAGAAAATCTATTTTTAAAATCATTGTTTTTGTTAGCACTCAAATGATGGCTAAATACGGGAAAGTTATTATTTTGTCTTCGCAACGTGATCGTCATTTCAACAGACCAATATAATATCTAGTTTTCATAAAAAATGTGTGCTTAATGTATTATTTTTCTACATGTGACATAATGGCTTTAGTTACGCTACCATTCTATATGGCAGAGCTGTAAATTAATCATTCTTTTTTGAGTTCAATTCATTACGAATTAGCTAAATTTTGAAATAATTCTTTTCACCAAGGAAAAGAATTGAATAAAGTTTGAATTAATTCAAATGAATTTGGCTAAAATGAATTGCAATTCATTTCCCATTCAAATGAATTGGCAAAATGCATTGTAATTCACTTCCAATTCATATTAATTGCAATTCATTTCCCATTCAAATGAATTGAATTGATTTTGAATTAATTCAAATGAATTAAAAATGAATTACAATCAATTAAAATAAATATGGCGTTTATTTCTTAAGGTATTACTTATTTTGGTTTTGACAATTAATAATTTCATTGCAATTAATTTTTCATTTCTCTAATTAATTTGAATTATTTCAAAATCAATTCAATTCAAATGAATGGGAAATGAATTGCAATTCATTTTGCCAAATTCATTTGAATTGAAAACGAATTGCAATTCATTTTGCAAATTAATTTGAATTGGAGATAAATTACAATTCATTTTTGCCAAATTCATATGAATTGATTCAAATTGCATTCAATTCGTGATTTTTGTGAAAAATTTTGGTAATTCAATGCATGAATGATTCGCGAATTAATTCAAAAATTAATGATTCATTTACAGCTCTGCTATATGGTTATCATTGAGATAGGAACATTTTTTTTAAGATCTGTTCGACATACACTTGATTGTGGTGCACAACCCGCCTTCCGCTCATCGTAGGATGTCGAAATTTGTCTAAGGCATTATAAACGCTGCCCACTCTCATAATTTCTGATACGTTAAACATTAGCTCAACTAAAGTCATTTTGGACCACCCAATGTACGGAGTATAAAAACTATAGGACTTCGTGCCTTAGGTAATTTATGCCCCTTTGAGCTATCAATTTTTATGTCTTAAAGTTTTTTTCTCTCTAATAAAATGTTTTGATTAATGAGTTTTACTTTTTTGTATTTTGAAATAAATAATTTTGTATTATTGCAATTACTACAATAAATAAATTTGTTCATATACTCGTATGTTACTAAATCTTTAACAATTTCTATTGTTTTATGTTTTTAAAGTCAGTATTATTTTAGAATCTTTA
Organism: Leucophora obtusa; assembly: GCA_949987735.1. Classification (NCBI taxonomy): domain Eukaryota; kingdom Metazoa; phylum Arthropoda; class Insecta; order Diptera; family Anthomyiidae; genus Leucophora; species Leucophora obtusa. Next base: position 2,184,635 of record OX465296.1, read on the forward strand.
TTTATTTTTTCACTTGCCACCATGTGTGTTCATTGCCAAGCCGGCATATGTTGTAATTTTATAAAACAAATGTGCACTTTTTTCCGAATGCAATAATATGGCAGCTAATTATCTCAAAATGTTAATTGTCGTTTTATAATTAGCTTTGCAAACTAAAGTATTTTCAAATGAAATCTTCTATTGAAAACAATACGAGTACTTGCAATTTCATTCATTGAATTTATTTCTATTGATAAGAAAATTACAAATAAAATGCGTTTGTTTTTTTAATGTCAGGGTTATAAAAAGAAATTATCAGTTGTCAATACAAAATAATTATTGAACAAACAGGAATTATTTTTCAAATACCTTAAAAAGATTTCAATATTTCTATAAAATTTAACAATTTTTTTTGCAACACCTTTAGACGTCATACAATTAGACTCGAAAAAAATCATCAAATATTCAATTATATCCAATCATCGAGATGTCCATCAATTGTTGTATGCATTTGACAAATGATTGTTTCACAAAAATTTATCAATAAAAAAGTGTTGAATCTTAATGAGATTGAATGTTGTCTTGGCCAAAATTGGGTTTAAAAAAAAACATTTTTATAACATCATGTTTTAAATAACATGACAAGTTTAACATGACAAACTTCTAAAAATCAACAAAACAAACAAAAAAAAAACTCTAGACAATAGACTTTTTCAATGTACCGTTTTTTGATCAAGCCAAAATTATTTTTTTTTTTTTTGAGATTACTGTATTTTCCATTATTTAACAAAAAACTTTTAATTAACACATGTTATTTTTATAATTAGCTAGCAACAATTTCTAAAAAAATTCTAAAAATCTCTAATTAATTGAGAATTTCTGTTTATGGTAAAATTATGTTGTAATTATTACTTTATTAGGTGTCTTAAATTGAAAAAAAAACTCGTACATTAAGCAACAGTTTTTAATAGAAAATAAACAGAAAAACATGCGGATGTAGAAATATAAGTAGTTATTCCAAAAATTGCAACCTTAGCAATACATAAAAGGATTTTTAGCTGGAAAAAATTTCAGGAAATAATATCAAAATGCTATGGAATCTCTAGGGTATAGAAAACAGTGAACAATTTCCTTTAAAAATATTTAAGAAACGAAAAGGAAACAAAAAGTATGAACTATTAAATTTCAAATCGAAGCATTTTCTTATTTTCTATCAATGAATTTTTTTCTTGAGGGGTTTGAATTACAAACTTTAGATTTTAGGAAAGAGTTACTAAATTATTTTCAGCTATTTTGTTCCTACCGAGGTGGAAATTATGTGTGGTAACAAAAAAGAAGCACTGGCAAAGCGCAAGTAGACCGCGGTCTTGCAAAAAGAAGTACTGGCAAAGCACTAAATTTGGACGCTTTCCCAACGCTTGAAATGGTGAATTCCCAGCGCTTGTTTTCCTATAACATTATTTTGTTTTTGAAAAAGAAACTCTAAGAGTGGATATTTAAATAATTTTTGACTCCACAATACAATAACTCCAAGAATCGTCTATTTTTAGAGTAATTTAAAATTCTTCAGTGATGAGGGCTCATAATTTGTTGGCAAGGAAAAAAACACTTGATTTTTATGTTTTTTGTTGCTATCATTTGGGTGTCAGGAAAGCACTTTAATTTTTTTATTTGAGCGTTGGCAAAGCATTTGATATTTATGCTTATGGGTGCTTTCCCAGGGCATGGTAAAGCATTGGCATCACCGTGGAACGGTGTTATCATTTGGGCGTTGGGAAAGCGCTGTTAACAAGCACTCATACCACCTATTTCGGTGCTTTGCCAGTACTGGCCCCTTTGTAATTTTCTACCTGGGTACTTTTAAGCTCTTTAAGCCCTGATCTTTAATTTGACTTTTCATTTATAGCAACGGAAAATTTCAAAGTTGGTCTAAACTTCTGTATTAGAAAAATTCTTTAATTTTATAGAAGTTTGCTGAAAAAGTTTCATTTAATCCTGGTCAAAGGAGGTAAATTAGGGTGTCACTCCAAATTCTACTCACTGGTATACCTCTAGTACCAACCCCTGACCTATAGTGTCTTGACATGCAACAAAATGATAGCAAGCAATTGTCAAAATGATTTCATCTCAAGTGAAGACATTCAATTTCAATTATATTGCACTATCATGATGTCGCTGACATACAAGCGGCTCTTGCAACAATGCCTGCCATCAAATGTCACTTTTCGTTTTCATTTTAATTTTGTAATAAAAAAAAAGAATGGGAAAGAGTTTAATGATTTGTAAATAAAAATTAATGTTTGATAAAGTTTTGTGTTTTTCGAAGAAAAATCTATAATATTTAATAGCCAAGAAATGATCAAGTGTTCTCCGCGACTTTTTAATTGTTATCATTTTGACTTTTCTCTACAATCGTTTTGAAATTTCATATCATATAATTTATTGCATTTGAAGACACCGGGTTAAGGTTATGTTTTGCTACAATGTAACACCCGATTACAGAATGTCCAGTATGCTAAGAACTTATTATGAATAAGCTATATTCTACCAAGCTGCTAGGCTTCAAATATATTCTAATAAAAAGTTCGTTGTGTGTATAAGGAGCTACTAACTTTTTATCTTGAATACAGCTATTAATCTTCAACTGGGTTTTAACATTCCTCCCACATAAATTTTATAACGGTTTTATTGAAAAAAAATATAAGTGTTTTTGTTTGTTTTTTTTTTTTTAATTTTGGCTAAATCGTCTTAATCGTCATTAAAAAATTCACCAAAATTGGCACAATAAAAAAACAACAAAATTTAATTCACGTTATTTTTTTATCCTCTTATGGTTTTAAAGTTGTTAAACTTGTTACGATCATATAAGGATGTACAAAAATGCATTCTGATGATTGATTTTTATCAACAACTGTCTACGACCACCTACGGTTTAACAATGATTTAACAAAAACTGTTAAGTTAAAAAATGAAATTCCAGATTTTGTTTGTCACCAGTTATTGTAAATTCATTCAAAAAATTTCACAACACTCAATGTAAAGCAATATAAGGAAATTGAGAAATACGGTTTATAAATTCAAAGTTAAATAACGTTTGTTTGTGTTTTTTTAATTATGTTATTAACCCCTGGTTTAAGATTACATAGTAATGATTAACATTGAAAGTATTTAATTTAAAATTTGTTAACGATATTTAAACGGAAATTTATTTTATATAATGAATTTTATAATCTTTTAGTAGCTACTTATTTGAAAGATTATTTATTTTACCAAAAGTAGGCCATATTATATAATTTTAATAATATCCTAAAAATAGGCAATGAATTTCAGGCTTTATTTTCTTTAAATTTGTTTATACCTAGGTACTTTAATGAATTCTGTTGTTGTTTTTTATTTATTTATTACTCAAATAATTTGACCCTTAAAGCTACTACTGATTGGTTTACTATAGTTACTAACTACATACTACAGCTACTGCCACTAAGTAATAATAATTACAATAAACGTAAATTATTTTATTTTGACCTACAATCCTTGATCTCAACCAGTGCTTAAAGCACTATAATTTGTAAAAAAAATACAGACAACGACAACAACAACTGCCGATGAAATACAAACATATGACAACTAAATAAAAAACAAGATCTTTTAACAAAACATTTTGTTAATGATTATAAAGTTTAATTTGTTAAGAACAAAAAAAAAAATCGCAACAATATTCCTTAACTAAAGACCTTAAGCTACTATTTAACAAAACTAATGGCTTTAGGGGGGTTCTCGAATAATAATTGTAATGAACAATAATAAAAAAAAAAAAACTCAACTAATGTTTTAAACCATAAGCAGCATTAGCTGTTGAAGCGTAAAACACGATTTAGAAAAGGAGTGGTTTTATCTAACTACACATACACAATGACAGCAACAGCAACTACGACAGAAATATCAACAACAGAATAAAACAAAAAGTGAAGACAATTGTTGTTTAAGATGCATTAGTTAACATTACTGAAATTGCATTTGAAACTAGTTTGATGACGCTTGATGTATTCCATCTTTCATACTATGTGTATGACTATACTTAAGAACTGATGCAGCTGTACACTAAGACCATGTTTCAAATGCAACAAAAACAAGAAATACTACAATATAATTCACGTGCTCGAGCTATTTTAACCCTCCATTGAAATCAAGAAAATTTCCACCAGATATGTAAAAAACTAAATATGTTGTTAAAATGTTCTGTTAACATCTGTTAAGTTAACATTATTCTGTGTAAATATGATTACCAATAATAATTCATAGTAGCCCCTAAAAATATGTAACATTTTTATGTAACATAACCAGGCCTGGGATTCCTATTCTGGGATAAACTGTAAATGAAAAGTAACGGTCACTTTGCTAATAGAAAACATAAATGAAATGTCAAAATTGATCAATTTATCATTTATCAAATTTTAAATATAAATATCTAGTTAATTTATAGCTAAGCTCAGAGAAATTCTGCGGTTACTAAATATCAGTTATTCGTGCAATAATCGGTAATAATTATTTTTAACAACAATTGCAGTTATTTTACCACAACAAATGCAAAACAACTGTTTTAGCAGTTATTTTAAAATATAAATAAAGAAAATTGTTACATTTCAGTAGCATTACAGTAACATGAAAAATATGTAATTGTTTAAATTAGAAAACTTAGGGTTAATTTAACTGCAATTGTCAGTAGTTTTTATTAAATTTTTTGTTTGTGATTTTAGATAAAATTATTAACTGTAAATTGTACTACAGTCGTTTTTACTCCATTTGTCGTGTTTTTTAATCATTTAGCTATAATTTATCCATGTGGATACACTGAACTTTGGGGGCATCTGAAAACCTCTACATCAGGAGAAATGATTTGGCTTTCAACAGATAAGTTTTTTGGGGTTTTACCGGTCATTTACAATAAAAATTTCAAAAAATTAAAATTATTAGTCTAGTTATAAATTTTGAAGTAATTATTGGTCTAGGGTTGCCATATTTCCTTCTAAAAAAAGCATTTTTTGACATTTTTTTTGTTTGCTAATTTTATGACAATATTAAAAAATTTCTTGTCGACAATAAATATATTTTTTTAAAAATTTTAGCAACCGGTAAATGAAAATTGCTATAAATAAAACGACTATCGTCTAACGATAGCCATACGACACAGAAATAATTATCATTTCCACAGTGATATACAATATATTTTATTTTTACAACTCACCAAATTATAAATGTAATAAAAAAATTTAAAAGCCACAATTATATTAACTACGATTATTATTTCGATGTAGTTTTACTATTGTTGGAGGACTGTAGTTTAAATAATTTTACTGATTTCTCTTATTTCAAAAGCTACGGTCATTTTGATCAGTATCAATATTGTAATCTCTTTCGAATTAATGGGGGCTCCAATATGGAAACAAACTTTAGAGAAAAAGGATTTTTAAAGTGTATTAAATATTTTTATTCGCAATATTAATATTGAATAAATTCATTAATTATGCTATTGTGCTTTCTTCAAATCAAAGCAAAGTTTTTGATGTTTGTTAAATTCAGTTTTCGACCGTTTTGGGGTTAAATACAACGAGTCGAATTAGAAACAAAAAGCGCGCGCTTTACTTCAAAACAAATTTAACCTTGAAAAACCAGCACCATCGTTAAGTTTTTTTTTTCATTCTTCATTTGCCCTGATGTTTTTATATGCAATTGAATGCAGCGTTATTAGTTGCAACAAAACAAGTCTTGAAATAAAGACTTTTCAATATGTATAAAAAAATTCCATAGAATCTTATAAAATACAATGCATTGTCATTAATAAAATAAAAATTTGCATAAAATTTAAATTATTTATTAAAATTATATGCTTGTATTCGAACAGAGCCATACATGCAAGCCTCTTGGATTCTATAAGTTCTAAGTAACAACTCTGGAGAATGATAATTTAATTACAAAAATGATGGTTTTAAAATATTTATGACAAATCAACATTATTAAAAAACCACAGAGAAAAAATTAAACATGATACACGTGATTTTTGTAAATACAAAATATAAATTATTGAAAAAAAAATAATACTTATAAAGCGATTACTCGTGCATAAAACCACATATAATGGAAAAATACAACTGTATTCAAAATCCCATAGTCTTAGACATAGTGTCTAGCAAATTTGTAATCTAGTACCTTACTACATATAAGTTTTGCTACAAATATAGTCAATAGATTTTGTGTTTTGTTTAACAACAAAAACCAATAATTTTTCTGTCAATCTGCAGTTGTTGCTATTTTGGTTGTTGTTGTTGTTAATATTGCAGCTGACAATAATCAATCAATGTTTGTTAAAATTGAATTTCTAATAATCTATTAAAAAGTCTTTAAGTTAATATATTAAAGCAATTTTTCAGTTTATAAGAGATCTCATTATTTTGTTTTATTTTTTATTAAACCTTGATTAAGTATTTCTTATAAAATTTACTTAATAAATCGTTGTACGTTCTAATCATGTTAATACAACATTAAAAGTGATGGACATTTTTTGCAAAATTTAACCTCATACAAATTTTCGTGACATTAACTTATATGCCTACTTTTAGGGTTATTTTTAATAAAAGCTATAGTGTACTTTTCAGGGCTCTAGATGTTTTAAAACGATTGCACATTTTGAGGCTGAATTTTAAATAATTTTCTATCATGTACCTTATCAACAAAATCAATATCATAAATGAAATTTTTAGTAAATTTGTCAAAAAGTAAATTTGACTTTTTTTTTCTTCAATTTAATATAAAAAATTAAAAATATATACAAAAGTTTAAATTCAGGAACATGTCATGTAGATAATTAAATAGATACTAATTCTCAAAATATATATAAAAAACTTTAAAAATTCATAAAGTTAAAGATTAATGTTTTAATTAATAATGTATTTAAAATTCATTAAAAATGCTCTACGAATTTGTTTATTATACATAACAAAAATCTTTGAAATGTTGACATACACTTTACATATTTAATAAAGTAATTATATTCTTTATAAATTGAATATAAGTATGGCGCCTGTCAAACGCCTACGTACTGCAGTAGTAGTAGTACTTACTACATTGGAATATCGACGGTCATAAGTTGACCACTCGTAACTGACGATTTAATTACACCTTGAAATAAGGATGCCAAATGGCTTTAGTATGATAGAGAAATCGTCATGTTTTAATTACACAATGCCAATTAGAACGTACCAACGTATGATCATCACTAATTTGCATTGTGTTATAAATACTTTTTTTTTTACCAATATTATAGTTATTTTTACACAAGATGCTAATATAAAAAAATAAAACCTGTTCAATAAAAATGATTTTTTTTCGTCATCTTAACTTACTTGACAGTTGGAACATAAAGTATTGTACAAATGATAAGAATACGACGACGACATATTAACATATAAACAAAACGTACTTTATAGCCGTACTTACAACTACTTTACACACATTGACCCTGAAACTACATACAATACTACACACCTGATTTCAAGCAAATGAATAGTATTATATCATACAATTTGTCTCATAATTGATCATACACTTTTTAAATTCTTGAGAATGTGCAATCAGACACAATACTGGAAACGAAAAACACAAAAACAAGAAACAAAACAAGAAAAAAGGCAGAAACTAGATCTAGTCTGATTTGCAAATTAGTAATGTGTTTATAACTTTTGAAAAAATGTTTATTCTTCGTCTTAACCTCAAACCTACTAAAGAAACAGTTGTGTTTGAAGTATATTTTCTTCATGAAAAAATAATTTTATTCAAAATTAATCAAATTTATTCAATTAGATTAATGGGCCTATTCCTACTTGTGACTCATTGTGACCGTCTTACGACTATTTTTAAGACTGAGAGTCATAACTTTTCATACAAAACTACAATAAAATTCAAATTTTATTTGTCAATGTTATGATTGCGTCGATATCAGGTCTTAATTTTTTTTTGAAGTTTTCAAACAAAATTTTGAGTAAATATAATTTATTGAGACTTGGCAATAACAAATACATGGTCACAACTAAGAGTCACAGACTTTTTGTAGAAATAGGCACGTAAGTTTTATAATGGTTTCTTCTTCACTTCTTAATATATTCGGTGTAACATATGAGTGAATATGATAATTTATAAATGAATTGACTTATATACAACTGTATATAAAAATGTCAAAAATGTCAATAAGATAAGACCAATATCCCGTTACAACAGTTGTATCAAATTGTACTCAAAAAATATTAATTGATATAAATACAATTTTTTTTATTAAATTAAATTAATCCATTTCACGAATTAAATTGAATAAAAAATTTTTCACGGATAATAAACTATTTAAAAAAAAACGATCGACTATATGCAGCTTCGTGTTGTACCCATTACAAAATCCAATATGCTCAGATCGGTCTACTTTTAAACAAAGTCATTACTAGTAACGTCGTATTTTATTCTCTATATGTAACCAATGAAATATGTACTAATGTGTAACGACTTATTTCAATAGAAGGTTTTGCTGGGTTGTTCCTGAACAGCAAAACAAATAAAAAACAAATATGTACGTCCAATTTCTTATGTAACTGTACTGTATTGCAGTTACCTGCAACTGGTTGGTTGATTTTTGTTTTATAAGCATTTAATTTTTTATTATGATAAATTATGCACATCACTTGAGTTGTTAATAGGTATGTATGTGTTCAAAATGTTGTTGAAATTAAATGATCCATACCAAAAAGGTGTAGTTAGTATATTAGTGCAGTAAAAAATAATAAATAAAAACAATGCAAACAAAATTTGCATAAAATTGCAGACAATTTAAGATTAACGATAATGCATATAATTTATTTAAATTAAATATAAAAATAAGTAGAATTTAATTCTAATTGTAATTTGTTATCATTAACATACATTTTTTTACAAATCAATCTTATAAAATTGTATACATAGTTAATTTTCTATGCAATTTTATAGTTAACAATATAAATTATAGTCTAGACTTTTTTTTTTTTTTTGTGAAAAAAGAAGATAAAATTTTCATTTGTCATCAGTTAGCGTGTTTTGTTTTTTTAACGAACAAAATCATTTATATATTTTGACACCATAAAACAAGAAAATATAGACAGACGTATGTCTATAGAAGAGTATAATAAATATTATGCAAAATTGTTTATGACAAAACCTGCAGATTTTATGACTGATTTAAATGGTGTTTGTCATATAGAGGTAAATTTTATGATGATACAGACTTTATAGTCTCGCGCAAAATGGTTAAAAGTCATAAAAAGCAGGTCGTTAAAATTATCATTTCAAAAACTGTATAAAAAAAAACTACAAAAAAAGACAAAAAAAATTGAATTTGAATATAGAAAAAGCTTAAAAAGTTTAAACTTAAAAAGCTTCAATTTAAAAAAAAAAGTTTGAAAGGATCGAAAATTTAACAAAAATAAATTTTTTATAAGATCCATTTAGAACATTTTTTATAAAGTTATTAAAAATTGAAATAAATATAAATTTCAAATATTTAGTGAAGAAGCTCATATTTAACCAAAGTTAAAACTCAGCTTTATGATGATTAAAATTTTTTCAAAAAAGTTTTGATATCGCAGCGTCTTCCTTCGGTGTACACATATCACTTAACCCCACTGAAGTAAAGTAAAAGTACAGGGATATGAACTAAAATGCTTCAACAAAGTTCGTCAACACCCCATTAGATGGCGCACAACAACTGTTTTAAGAATCAATACCTCGCGCAATAACAGTGTTGCCATATTTGAAGCCCTTTATCTTTCACCATCTTTGGTCTCTTCTCTATCCCCTTTCCAAAAAAAGCAACACGTTAATTTATTCGAATGCGAATAGTTTTGGGACGGAAATATTTGTAATCTTCTTTCTAAAAAAAACGCTTTTAAAAATACCAAAACTATGTACACAAAACTATAATTTCCTCAATATTTTAAAGTTAAAAGAACAAATTTGAAGCAAAAAATATTGTTTAAATAAATATTTTTTTAATTTGCAAAGAAAATATTTGCGGTGAAATAATTTAGCATTAAGAATATTACATGCACTTCATTGAATTAAAAAAGGTAACAAACATTCACAAGCAATATCTCACCCTTTGTTAAAAAACAGGGCGTCTACAAATGCAATTACTCAAAAGTCCAGATGTTTCTCTACTGTTGCTCTATAAATCATATTCTTCGTTCCGCTAATTTAAGCGGAACCACCAATCTTTTTACCTGTATTGCAAATATTCAGATCAGAAGACTCTGCCTCTTTTATAATAGGGATGATTCGTATTAGAAGCGGTTAGTAAGTGTAGCCAAGTTATAAAAATTAATAATTCATATTTTCTTATATTTTTAGGTGCTCCTGTTTTTCAATATCCTACACCACCCAGCCCTTCATGTTCAGTACATAGTCCTTCCTATATAGGAGGAGATGTATTCTTTCCACGCTGTCGCAGCACACCAAGAACACCACGCACAAGTGTCAGTTTTGCTGCCGGCGATGAGGTGAATTTTTTTCATCAATCAGCGCCAGCCTCATCCAGTGGTAACGCACAAACTCAAACTACACAAGCACCTCAGTCAGCTCCACCAGTACCAAACAGTCATCATTATCATCACCCGCATCCTCATTATAGCCATCATCCTCATTTTGCCTATCATCATAGTGGCCCCGGAGGTTACTATCAATATACGCCACCACCTACACCTACCACAGCCACTGCTACCACATCAACGGGTACTGCAACAAGCGGAGGGGGAGCTGCACATAGAAATTTACATCGATCTCTATCAGATTCAGCAAGAAGGTAGGTGTTTCTTTTTATACAAATAACCCTAAGGATTATGGCGTTGCCATAAGACGGCGAAATCGATTCCTTGCGAAATTTCACGGAACTAATCGGAGACATGTCACCAAACTGTTTCTATGAGGAGAGTTCGGTGACACGGTAAGTTCTGTGACATATCACAAGGGTTCAATTTCCCAATTTTCTGACAACAGAATGTAAAAGGAACCAGTTCTGTGCCAGTTTGTATAAAGTCTTATTCTGTCTATTCATTGTTAAGCTTTAATAACTACTAATTAGTTTAACTAGCCCAGACATTAAATGTCTGCTAAATCGAACTTGTCTAAATATAATGACTTTTACAACTGATAGGCTATATTCTTTATTTTTTTATTTCCCAAAAGAACAAATCCAAAGTCCAGTGCACTTTGTTGTATTTTTGTTTAAATTTAATGCTTAAAAAACTAATTCTCCCATGACTTTTCTATAAAAACAGACTTTTAATTACCACAAAACAATAGGCCCTTGTTATAGTGTATGAAATAAAGATAAGCTTCCTCATCAAAATGGCACAACTAGTATTTATGTTTTTTGTTGTTGTTATATTTCTTAATCATAAATATTTTTTTAATAATTAATAGTCATATGTTATATGTTTTTATTGCAGATCACGTTTAACCTCAACTGGTGAAGATGAGCGAGAATATCAAAGTGAACATGAGACCAGTTGGGATGAGTTCGATGATCGTTATGATAATTTTACAGCAGGACGTGAAAGACTGCAAGAATTTAATGGCAGAATACCACCACGTAAAAAGAAAAAGGATATGCCAAAAACAAAACCAGAAAAGAAGGTAAGTTTTTCCCAATATCAGTTAACGAAATTTAAAATGTTTAAAAAAATAAATTTTTCAAAAAATTGCACCAGGGAAAAAATTATTTCAAGCTGGAATACAATTTTGAAACATGCAATATATTTTACAAAAATAATATATGACTAGTGCTTATTTTTAAAGCTACTAAAAATTAGTTAAAAATTGAAATTAGCATATTTTTTACTAAATACTAGAAAAATAGGAACAGCAAAAACAAAACTGTTAAATTTATAGAATATTAGTTATATTTAAGTCAACTTTTAGTAAATTGAAAATGACAAATTATACTGTAAACCCTGGAGTGCTAAATATTAGCACTCTAAAAATAGCAAAAACAAATTGTTATATCTACAAATTTTTTGTTATTAACTCCACAATTTCCTTGAGCTTAAGGTTTGTTTTTTATTTTCGATATTTCGCTACTCCATTGTGTAGCATCTTCATTGCTCAAGGAAATTGTGGAGTTAAAAATTAAATAAGAAGGTTAAATAAACGACAAGAATTTTTTGTTATTTTTAAGTTAAATTGCAATGAATGCAAATAGCAGTCTATTCTGCTAAAATCAGAAGAAATATTTGCTAAAAAAAATAGTAAATCGCATAAGGCTCGATTTTTGTTTGTATTAAATTAAGTTTTTTTTTTTATTTTTTAGCCCACTAAATATTTAGCAAATTTTAGGTTAAGTTGTTAACAAAAATTTAACTAAAAATAACTAAAATTCTGTGTATTTAACATAATTATTTTTGCTGTTGCTATCTTACTAATATATAGCAAAAATAAACTGCTCGAGAATATAAAAACTTTGATAATCATATTGACCATGTTGTGCCACTTATGTATTTGTAATATTATTGAAAAGGGCGCTAAAAAAGAAAATTCGTCCTAAAGCCGAATTATAGCGAATATCGAAAAAACCTCAGACATCACCTGGATTAAATTAAATGGAATTTATTATATGCAATTTTGAACTTAAACCAAACAACAACCAACAATTCCCTATATAAATGTGCTAATAAAAAACAAATAATTAAATTGAGGGTTAATACCTAAACATGAGATTGGCCGCTGAAAGAAATAAATGGACATTATTTTTGTTCTCCTCTATCACATATCCGAATCTCATTAAGATCGGAGGATGTGCGATTCTTTCCTTGCTAGTTTAATTTTTTTGTTTTATTTTTGTTGTTATTTTTAATTTTTGTCAACTTAGAACTTCCAGACATAGTTTTATAAATTATATTTGTTAATCAAAATATGAATAAATTTAAAAATAATTTACAATCTTTTCACTTTTAAATTACTGAAAAAAAATTAAAATACCCGATGAAAGGTTATTAACTCATAACATGTAATAAAACAACGTCAAAATCATTACAAATGTTACACATTTTCTTGAACACATGACTACAATAATAAAAAAAATTATAGGGAAATTTTCTATATTTTACTGCAACATCTGTTAACTTTCCATATAAACGAGCAGCAAATGAATGCATTACAATGCACGTGCTCTTGTTTGATTTAAAAAAAAATCACTTGAAATCGAAGGAAAAAAAATTAGGAGAAAACAAATCATTGCCGTCAAGTTATAGAGCAATAACACGCTTCAAGCAAGTGACAAATTACAAACCAACAACATACAATAGCAACAAACGAGCCAAAGTCATAAAAATCAACCTAACGACGATACAACAAAATAAACTCATCTTACAATACAATGCGTTGGAAACTTAAAATCGAAAAAAATAAAAATTACAACTGTAGAACGATGGATGGTCTTAAAAATGCAACAGCAAAAACTACAACCTAAAACTATAAATAAAATGCAAATTTGCGATAAAAATTAATTGCGCAGTGCTAGAAGTATAATAAAATTAAAATTTTGCGATACAAACATACTTATAAATGAATGTATACGAATGTGAATATATACTATTGTAATTTACTCCTTTCTTAATTTTCAAATACCCTACAATATGTAATTGTAGAAAAGTACACTCTATATGTAACATTTCAAAAATCATAAAATTCTTCCTAGAAAGTAATTAGACATCAGTTATTAATAGTACAAATTCTGATTATTTATAAAAATCTTAAGCTATGAAGCTTCAAAAAGGTTTTAGATGGAAATTTTGAATCGTCGCCCATTTATATATTTCAATAGACAAGTGCGCGAACACTGGATTATCGATTCCTGTGTTGATTAAGCGCCCCAAAGTGAAAACCTTTATACTGTTAGTGATTCCAAGATTGGGGGAAATACATTTTTTTCAAATGTAGTGTTGTGTAGGGTATATAAAATTCGTATTAAATAATATGTTTTGTGTATTTGTGTAGTATTTAATTATAGTTTTTATAGTACCACAAAAAATTAAAGATTATAGAGTAGTTCTATTCTGCTTAGTTTTAAAAAACCGCGCCCTGCCATGTACTTTATACTCATACGCTCGGTTAAGTTTTTCTTTTGCAAAATTTTATTTTATAATTTTTTCGAATTTTTTTTTATTATTTTTATTTGTATGAATTTTTTTTTACAAGCCTTTTTATACATGTGTCACTTGGAGCTCAATGCTATAAAAAAAAATTAGTAGTACGTTTTACGTGTCAGTATTATTTTTTTGTATTTCTATAGTTTTGTTTTTTTGTATCTTTAACTCGTGCTGTGCAACGAGTTGAGCTTTCGAGAACAAAGGATTAACTATTCTAGAAACATAAAGAAGAAGAGGTTACAATAAATTAATACAAAAAAAAAAAACTAAAGGTTGTTGCAAAACACTGCAATATTTCGCATTTAAAAATTAATTTACAACGCAGTTTTTATGAAATGTTTACACAAAATGGCGTGATTAAATTAATTAAAAAATAAGGGTGTATAGCTAAGAAAACTCAAAATAAAATTAGTTTATTGGCAGCTAATAACGGACAGCCACGGTTGCAGAGACTTTGTTCCATGATTAAAACGCACAATTTCTACATAGAAATAGAAAAGTAAAAATTGTACGTTCTCAGTATTTTTTTTTTTTTCTTAAAAAATTTTAAAAAGAAAATTTGTGCACAAAAACATGTACACTAATATTAAATAGCCCGGAAAAAATTTGGTTAAAACTACTAAAAATTAATTAAAAATGATGCTGCAGAAAAAACGACTAAAATTAGCAGATTATTTTTGCTATATATTAGTAATATAGGAACAGGAAAAATAAAACTGTTAAATATACAGAATTTTAGTTATATTTGAGTTAAATATTTGTTAATAGAAAATCAGCAAAAAATTTTGCTAAATAATTAGTAGCCTAAAAAATCACCAAAAAATTTAAATTAAAATTTTTCGATTTTTTTTTTAATGCAAATAAAAATTGCAGTTTTTTAGCCAATATTTCTGCTGATTTTGGCATAATAGACTGCTATATTTGCATTCAACTAAATTTAGCTTAAAAATAACAAAACTTTTGTAGATATAGCAGTTTATTTTTGCTATTTTTAGTCTACTAATATTTAGCAAAATTTTCTGCAGATTTTACAGTAAAACTTGCTATTTTCAATTAACTAAAATTTAACTTAAATATAACTAAAATTCTGTAAATCTAACAGTTTTAATTTTGCTGTTCTTCTTTTACTAGTATTTAGTAAAAAAAAAATCTGCTAATTTTAACAATTTTTTTGCAGCATCATTTTTAACTAATTTTTAGTAAATTTTTACAGATTTATTTCTATGAGTGTATGACAGTTATTTAATAAAACAACTAACGAAAAGTATTGTAATATCGTTATAGTTGTTTAAAGCAGTTGTTTTTAATATCATAATAAACAACTACAGAAACAGCATTTTTATTTTTAGTTAGTTATTTCAAAAATCAAAAATTTCGTTGAATTTTAAAAATTCTTGTTTAGTTTATATTTGTTATTATTGATATATTTCTAGTTTGGAAATAAAAACCAGAAACTCCTATCTCCAATGTTTAAAAGAATAAAAACCGGAGAACCATTTGGAGTTTTTACTTAAAATTTTAAATAGGCTGAAGTTTTTGTTTTGTTTTTTTTTATAAAATAATACTTTTATAATACCAAAATAATTAACTGTAAAAAAAGTAGTTTTTACCCATTTTGTCAGTTATGTTAAAATGTTTGTAATAAAAATATTTTAATTAATTTTACGACATTGTTAGTTATTTTTTATGCATTTGTTGGTTAATTTGCAACGGTTAAAAATAACAAATTTATTTGTCGCCTTTTTAACTGCATATACCTTTGTTTCAACTGTCATTTTCAGTAGATTCTAACGACAAACTTTTGTGAGTGTATGTCCCTTTATTTATCTGATTTTCTAGTAAACAATAATAACTATAATAATATTAAAAATCATATAAATATCAAAAATATAATCTCTGTTTTTGTAAAAATGTACATGAATGGAAAAAGTTGCAAGGTATACCCCAGAGTATAATAAACACGCACAATGCGTTAACATTACCTTTAACATCTAGAGCATTTAATAATAACTACCCTGTGCTAAAAGATAAACTGCAACAGTTTTTCCCCCTCTAAAAAGGTGGTGACCCAGTTTAGTTGTAATAACACAACAATTAAAGGTCTTTAGATAAAATATTATAAAACAAATAAAAAAAAACATCCTGCTCTCCGAACAACATAAAACAGAAGATGATCAGAGAAGTTCATAACATTGACCACAATAATGACCTCGAATGGGGATGTTTTTCTTTTATTCAAACCTAAAGGCTATAAATTATTTTTAGTTCTTTATGTAGTATTTAGCATAGGGGCTTTCCATCGATACACTCAGGAAATTATATGGGCAGAAACGATTAGAAATTATACTTTAAATCACTGCAAATGTAATTGAAAAGACGATTATTACATTTGTTATATAAAATGGCTAAAAATTATAGTTAATATTAACTATTAAAAAATAACTGCAATTTTAGTAAAAGTAGCTGTCAAAATAATAAAAAGCATCTAATATTTTACTACATATTTTAAACAGTGTTGTATCAGATAGTTTTAGAAAAGTCGATTCACAGTGACTAAAAAACCTTTATTGTACATTTAAGATTTTAAAACATTTAGACACTCAGCGTTATCGAATACGTCATATGTTTGACCACTTTTTTATGTGTGTATAAATAATAGTTTTGATATTTTATCCTTTTACTATTTAGGAGAAATTATAAAAGATATAATAAAATTATTGAAATTATTCTTAAACAGGCATTTAATAATTTTTGCAGCTACTTGTGACATTACCAAAGTAACTTTTCAAAATAACTATTACTAAAATACGGTATTTTTGGTTATTTATTTTATTTTTACAAACTGTCAACCAACTGTTTTTTAACATTTCCACATGGTAAAATGACTACAATAACAGTTAAAAATTCCTATTGCTCTTGACCACACGAAAGATTCAAATGTGTTTAAGGTCAGAATTTTCTGAGTGTAATATTATTTACTCCAATTTTATTTAATGTGCAAAAACTGTTATGTTTAACAATGGCTAAATAATTACATTTAATAAACTTGCTATAATAGATTTTTTGTAGTTTCCTTTATTTTGTTTAGTTAGAAGCACTTGTCTTTTTATAAATTATGATTTTTTTTTGGTCAGTATTAATAAAATTATGTTTTGTTACACATGAATTATTTAAATGTGAACATGTATTGAACAAGTTTTATTTTTGGACATTTATTATAATTTATTTGCATTTTTATGTTATGAAATTAAATCATCATATAAATATACAATTTGTTAAACAATATTTCAAACTTGACTGAATATATAAAAAAAAAAAGTTGGTTGTCGCTCTTAATAGAAGTAAATATGTAAACGAGTGGTTTCAAAAACGCATTAAGGGCATGTGTTAAGATTTTAGTACAAATATTGTATAGTTAATATATATAACTAAAATAAATGTATTGAAGATTTTATTGTATTCCTACGCTTATAGAAATTGTATTGTATTCCCACGCTTATAGAAATAAACCTTTAAACATAGCATAGAAAGTTACTAAAAATTAGTTAGAAATGACCTTGCAGAAAAACTTCTGAAATTAAAAGATTTTTTTATTTTTTTGATAAATTTACAAAATTTGTGTTATATTTGAGTTAACTTTTGGTTTAATGAAAATTGCACATTACCCTCTTAAAATCTGCAAAAAATTTGTTGCTTTTTAGTAAACAAAATATAGCACAAAAAACTGATATATTTAAAATATATAAGTTAAATTTATTTGAATGCAAATAACAGTCTATCCTCCTACAACCAAACCGAATAATTTGGTAAAAAAAAAAAAATTGTAGACTGCTGATTTCAGCCATGATTTTCTTTTTGCATTAAAAAAAATCGAAAAAAGCTTTGGAAATTTTACAATTATTTGTGATTTTTTAATCTACTAATTATTAAGGAAATTTTTTTACTGATAGCTGTTCTTTGTCAGGTTTAACAAAAATAATCTGCAAAATTTTAGCAGTTTTTTTCTGCAAGATCGTTTTTAACCAATTTTTAGTAGGTTTAACTAAAATTTTTGCAGACTGATTTTTACAGTCCTGATTTTTGATGATTTTTAATGGCCCTCAACAACTTTTTTATGATTAAAATTTGCTCAAATATGTAATTTATTTTTTTGTGCTTTAAAAAGATTATATAAAATTCTGCAGAATATCCTTTGGCAAAATAAAATTTTGGACATTAAAGTTTATACGAGTATTTAGAAAATTTCTTTAATATTTAGTTTTTGATTCGTTCACTTAAAATAATACGTCTATAATTTAGTATTAACAATTTTTCAAAAATTATACAGTATTTGAAAAAAAATCATTAAAATTCTCTTTAAATTAGATTTCCTAATTTTTTTAACTGACAAATTTTTACTTCAACCAATTTTATTTTTGACCAAAAATCTGAATCAATTTCTATTATATTAGAGACGCATTTTTTCAGTGGAATAGACATCATACCCTAGTATAAAAGGGTTTTAATAAAATATTATACAATTTCATACAATAATATCTAATCTGGTGTATCACATAAAATTGCATATAATTTCATCAACATAAATAAAATGATACAATTTAGATCTAATAAACATTGGGTCAATTTACATATCAAATTGTATATATAAGTATATATAAATTGTTACACCATATATAAACATATAAAACTTTATATAATTTGATAGGAAAAATGTAAAATTTTATTTCTGTTGATGCAAATATACAATTTTATGTGATGTCACATTAATCACACCTAATTGACATATAATTATATAAAATTATACACTATTATATAAAAAGCATTTTTAACCGGGAAACTAAAATTTCATTATTTCTTAAAAATCTTTTAAATTTTGATGATTCTAATATAAATTTTTCTACTTACTTTTATTTTTAGGAACAAAGCTTTACCTGGCCTGCTGTTGTTACAGTCTTCGTTTTTGCTATGGGTTGTGGTTTTCTAGTGGCCCGATGAGTTCCACATTAACCTAAAAAGAAAAATAAACATGGAGGTATTTTTTATTATTTACAAAAAAAAAAAACAACGAATTTATTTTCAAAGTAACTAGTTCATTGTTTGAGTCAAACAAAGCCACATAAAGGAATAAAAAGTCGGCGCATTTAAAACCAACTCAGAGAGCAAAACAAAACACAAACGGATAAAGGGATTTAAACGGGGGTAACGAATTAAAATTAAAAAACAAGAAGTTTTCTAAAGTCACATTAGCATTATAAATTAGAAAATTGTTTTTTTTTTATATATTAAAAAAA
This sequence comes from Leucophora obtusa, assembly GCA_949987735.1. Lineage (NCBI taxonomy): Eukaryota > Metazoa > Arthropoda > Insecta > Diptera > Anthomyiidae > Leucophora > Leucophora obtusa. The sequence goes on from OX465296.1 coordinate 2,204,118, forward strand.
GAAATTATAAACTTTATGAAAATATAAAAGCAATAAAAACAATTTAGACTGGCAGCAAACAAAAATAAATAAAAAACAGGTAACAATACATAAAATATAACATTTATACAAATTGGTACTGATTTTTCAGCTACAAATTTTTTATAAAATAACAAAAAAAAAAAATAAACTATTTTAATATGAAAATTTTTTTGAAAATTTTATACAAAAAACATATTTTTTGGCGAAATATTTACAATTTATAAAATAATATACAAATGCTCTATACTTTTTTAATTTGCTGTTAAGAAACATAAAACATTCAATATACTTAAACTAAAACTTAAAACTTAGAAATACATACAGTAACTGCCTTTATAAACAGTATTTTTTACAAAATATCCAACAACATTCATAATTTACATAAAGTATTTAACAAAAATAACAAAAAATAACCCAAACTGCTTACAATTTCAAATTATATTTAATTTTTACTTAAAATTAAAAAAAAAATTTTTTGAAAATTGGATTCTAAAAATTTAAATGAAATCATAATCAAATTGTTTTGTTAATTTTTTACTTATTTTTCTTTTTTTCAATTTTAAATAAAATAATAATTTTTCTAGTTTTATTGTAGTTATAAATTTTTTATATTTTTAAATATTTTCTGCAATGAATACCCTTTAATAATATTCACAAATCCTTTAAGTGATCAAACATATTCAGCACAAATTTTAGAGTCCTGGAATTTTTAATTCAGTCTCAAATTTAATCTGGTAGCTTAATTTTGCTGCTTGCTGTGTTAACTTTCCAGTAAAAAGCCAAAATCCAAAGAACAGGAGACGAAATACATTAAGACTGCATTAACACAGATTCTAATTATGTTCTACAACAGGTTCTTTTTATATGGATTTAGCAATAGGTTCTTCGCCTCCAAACCAGAAAATGTTGCTTTAGCACCACTTCTAGAACCAGTTATAGAACTGGTTCTGTTACAGTTAAACCTTACATTTTGAAGGTTTCACTGTCCCAGTTCCAGAACCTCTTCTATGTGGTCAAAAAACCTGTTCTAAAGTAGTTTCAAAAAGTTTTGCTGGGTTTTATGGAGTTAGCATTAAATTATAATAAACATCTAACATACCTTAAGGGATTAACAGTAAAATTAATTGAAAAATTTATCGAAAATAATATTAAATCTGTCCTTTTACAATTGCTTTAATAATATTAAGGAGAGTTTAGCTTGTAATACTTTCCTTATAAGTGTTTTATCAAAAAAATAAGGTTTTAACAATATATTGTATAATTTGATATAATTATATCTAATCAGGTGTGGTTAATGTGATATCATATAAAATTGTATATAATTGCAGCAACATAAATAAAATAATAAAATTTTATATAATTTGATAGGGAAAATTTCCCAATATTATTAGATCTAAGTTGTATAATTTTATTTGGATTGATGAAATTATATACAATTTTATATGATATCACATTAACCACACCTGATTGGATATAATTATATTAAATTATGTTCTATAATATTAAAACCATTTTTTAACTGGGTCTACAAATCCTTTTTAATTATTTAATGTAAGTTTTTCTTTTAAATAAGAAAATGAAAACTGAAGTTCAAGACTCTAGAACTTTTTGCTAAAAATACTTAAAATTAGTTAACAGCCCTGCACAAAAAGCTGTTGAAATCAGCGGAATTTTTTGCTAAACATGAGTAAGAACAAACAGCAAAAAAATCTGTTATATTTACAAAATGTTGGCTATATTTTTGTTAATTGCAAATGACAATTTAACCTGCTGGCATCAGCAAAAAATATTCTTAAATATTAGTAAACCAAAAACATTATTTTCAAAATCATGTTAAATTTCAAGTGTCTTTTAGATTTTTTTTTTTAATTCGAATAAAAATGTACCCTTTTGAAATCAGCAGTCCACTATTTTTTATCAAATATTTCTGTTGATGTCAGCGGGATACACTATTATTTACACCCAATTAATTTAACTTAAAATATAACCAATACATTGTAAATATAACAGTTTATTTTGCTGTTTTTGATCTACTAATATTCAGCAAATATGTTTGTTGATTTTAGCTGGGTAAATTGTTATTTCCGGTGAAACAAAATTTAGCTTAACAATAACTAAACGTTTTTGCATTTAACAGATTTATTTTTGCTGTTCTTCTCTTACTAATATTTAGCAAAAAGAATCAGCTGCTTAACAAATTTTTAGTAGATTTTTCTGCTATTTTTACATGTTTATTTCTATCATTGTAGTATAGTTAAATGTTAACGTTAACAAGCTGAACTAAAAAATTTCAGAATAGGGCTAATTATATGTTTAAAATTATTTTCATATTTTGTTTATTTTGGTTAAAGGTGCTTAAATTTTTTGTTAAAATTTTTAACACATTTCTTAGTTTAATACTTAATAATTACTTATAAAACACTATTAAAAAAGTGTGTTTAAAAATATTCGATATAAATCCATGTCTTCTTTTGTAATATTAATTACATTTTTTTTTTATTTAATATAATATATATTTTTTAGCTTAAAGTTTATTTTTCTCTCTAGAAGTTGTAGATATCTTATTTTTTTTTTTATAATAAAGATTAACAAAAAGCCAGTTTTGTGATTTTCATTTTATTTTCTTAAATATTATTATTTTTTTTTAATATTTTGTCATTTCTTTATAATTTTTTTATATTAATTATTCTTTATAGAACAAATTGTTTATTTTTTGTTGAAAATTTAAAATTAATCTTTAAAATGAAAAAGTTAAGTTTGAAACTCTAAATAAAGTTTTCAAATTGGTCTCATAGTTTTGCGTTTTTTTTATATTTAAGCAAATGTTTTATAATAGCAAATATAAAATAAAACAAATCATATTAAAATGATCTCAATTAAAAGCAGTCATTTGTTTAATTTAAAAAAAAATATAAAAAAGTAATAGCTAAAATTTTTTTAAATATTAAAAAAAGATCTCCTTAACCAAAGTTTTTTCAGTTTTTTTTATATAAATAAATTTTGTTTTAATTAAAAGTTGAATATTTTTTGTTTGTTTTGTTTAAATAAAAAAAATCTCGAAATATATTTTTAAAACATTTGCTTAAATTAAAAAAATATAAAAAGAGTAAAAAAAAACAAAAAATAAAATTAAAATAAAATAAAATAAAATAAACAATTCCCAAATACATAATGATCTCATGAATAAATTGTTTTTATAATAAAATAATAGTAATATAAAAAACAATATATTTTATAAAATCAATAAAAAAAAATATTCTTAAAAATTAAAAAAAACGCCAAGCGTAAGTAGTTGAATAATATACATACATTAAAACTTTTTAATAAAATAAATGTTTTATTATAGTTTTGTGCACAATTTCTTGTCATTAGACAGTTTTGTTTAGTTTTAATTTTGTAAATTTCTTTTGGTAGTATTAATTTTTTTCCAAATAGTTTTGGTAAGCTTAACAAAGTTTTTTTTATGTAAATAGTTCAATTATTTTAGTTGTTAAGAATTTAAATCTTCCATATTTTAATTTTATTAAATGAAAAAACATACAATATTCAAAAGACCTATATAAATACATACATAATTCAAATATATTATTATTAAAAAAAACATTTTTTATTACCAACGTTATTAAAATGTCCTTAATTTTTAACTCCCGTGTTTAAGTCAATAACGTAACTTTAAACATCAAACGAACAACTGACTGAATTTAACAGTTAAGAAATTAATCATAACTAGGTCGACAACGACAGCGACGATTGCTTTTTGATACATTTTATTATTATGGGCCTGTGCGTAAAAACAACATCTGGCAACCCTATAACTGTCAGATGTACTAAAATGAGCATCACTAAAATGTCTGATGCAAAAGCATCAATTGATTTGCTGATGCAGAGCAGTGATGTGTTTCCGAACCGGCCCTATGCTAAAATTGTGTTTATTTAATAATAATACTCGTAATATCTTCAATATTTTTTTAAAAATAAATTTCCAGAATTTTAATAGTACAATTTCTTCTCTCATACTACAAACATGAAATCATTTCATTTTTTTTTTAACATTTCCATTATTTTTAACATAAACATAAACAAAATGTAAATTTCAAAAATTATGAACTAATTTAAAATAATTAAATGCCTAAAATGTGTTAACAAATTAGCATTTGATTTAGAAAAATTAGTTCATTTTTTGCTTGGTAGTTTTCACAATGATCTCGGTATGAATTTTGTTCGCTTGAATTTTTTTATTTATTTCAAATATTTTTTTATTTTATAAAAAAATAAATAAATAAAAACAATTATAAGCGTTTTAACACAAAAAAAAATTACAGTTGAATAGTATAATTAAAAAAATAAAATTGGGCAAAATTTTTTTCGTAAAAAATTCAATTCATTTAGATCAAAGTCATTGATTTTGCATAAAATATTTTTTTTATTATTTTTTAACTATATTAAGTTGTATATATAAATTAATAACCATAAAAAAACACAGCCATTTGAAAAATAAATCATTTAAAAACTATAGGAATTTTTTCTATTATTATTTTTTTTTTTTTGTTAATTTGCTGCCAATTTAAATTTGATAATTTCTTTTTATGTTTAAAATAATTTAGTTTAATTTTTTTTAAAAACATTTCTTATTGTTTATATATTAATTAGCAAATTTATGCATATTAATTAAGTAATATTCTTTTTCTATTAGTTTTAAACAAAAATACAATATTGTTTGTAATTTGTAATATTGGATTTTTTTTTTCTAAATATTTTATTTTTAAAATTATTAAAACCAACATTGTAAAAATATATTGTATTTATTCTAAAAAGAAATAATATTATTACAATAAAAACATATTTTATATATCATTATTATGATCTCATAAATGTTCATACAATAAATGGAAACAAAAAAATAAAATAAAAACACTTTTATAAGAATTTCTGTGAAAAAAAACTATTTTATTTTATTAAACGAACTAACTACAAAAGTAAGTATATGTTTGAATATTTTATATTTTAATCAGCTTAAAAATTTAAACTAATTACATTGTACAACATAAAAAAAAAATAACAAAGTTCTGACAACTGATTCTGGTAGATGGGACAAAAAAAAATTGTACATGTATCAGCGTTTTAAAAGTTTACGCGTGTGGCCCAATGTTTTTGTGTAGGGTTAAAGTTTCCCCCTTTTGCAAATGTTTATTATGAATCGGCATAGGAAACATGTGAATATTCTATTTTAGGTATACGATGTGTTCGGCGAAATTGTATAAAACACTACGAGGAACATTTTTGTGGAACATTTTAGCCCTCTAACTCTTTAATTAAAGGAACTTTTTTTGCCCCTTTTTAGAAAGGAACAAAAAAGACCCGTAAGTTGAAGAGTTAGAGGGTTAAAATGTTGCGCCAAAATATTTGTCAAGAAATTTTACTATAAGAGATTAATCAGAACTGGGTCGACAACGACATGTGATTTTTCATATATTTTGTATGGGAAGCAAAATGTCGCCATGTCGTCCGGCGATTTGTCGTCATAATAGAATATATTCTATTTTCGTGACGACACACCAATACACACTCAAAATATTTGTCAAATAGTTGCCATATTTTTAACTAATTATGGGAACAGAGTTGCAGAAATTCGTATTAGAGTTGCAAAAATTCGTACTTTGTTTACAAAAAAATTATTTTGTTGACAGAAGAAATATAATTGCAAATAAAAATGCATAATTTACCGCAAAAAAGCAAAATTAAATACAAAAAAATGTAAAACAACAAGAATTAATGAAAAACCAATTGAATTGGTGAAGAATTGTGGCGATAAAAATACAACCATATTCTTGTTTTGCTTTAATTTTTTTCTAAATGTCAAAAAATGTCGACAATCGATGGTCGTTGAATTTAAATTATTCGCGACGACTTTTGCTGTCGTCGGTCGACAATCGACACAGTTGTGATTAACCTCTATGTCTCTGAAGACATCAAAGTGGAAAATTGAAATAAATCAACTTAAAATGTGACACTCAAATGTCCCACAAACCTGGATTTTAGGGGGTTAGTTTTAAATTTTGATTTATTTCTGGCATTGAAGTTAATTTTTCAAATTTGATGTCTTCAGAGACTTATAGTAGAATTTCATGACAAATATTTTGTCGGAACATTTTAGCCCTGTAGCTCTCCAACTTACGGGTATTTCTTGTCCCCTTTTAAAATGGGGCCAAAAAAGTACCTTTAATTGAAGGGCTAGAGGGTTAAAATGTTCAACAAAAATATTCCTCGTAGTGTTTTACAAAAGTTCGCTGAACACATCATATACCTAAAGTGGAAGATTCACATGGTTTCCTATGCCGATTTAAAATAATTATTTGAATAAATATAAGGGGGAAAACTTTAACCCCCAAAAAACCACAGGACCAGACGTAAACCATCTCATTGTTTTACTACAGATGCCTCCTACTAATGCAATGCATTGTGTTGATATCAGGAAAATAGGTTATGGGATTTAGGAAATAGGCAGTAGTGTTTGTGAACGTTTGACTTGAATTTTTCTAAATGAAAGCAAAATAACAAAAAAATCTATAATGAAGCATAAAATTTTAGATAAAGAAAATGTTTAGCGGAGCTATACAGTATCCTGCGTTAAGCCACTAAATGGGTTAAAAAAATTACTAAAATATGTACTTTGACAAAATAACGTACCTGTAGTTATCAAAACAAAATAGCTATTAGTTGCAACTGTCAACATTTTTACAAAAATTACAATACTTATAATATCTCTATATAAAATAACTTATTAACTAAGGATTTACAACCATAGCAACCATATTATAGCCACATACAATTATATAATTATAACCAGTTGCGGTTTAAAAAATAGTTGAAATTGAAAAGCCTTTCAAAACATAAATCACACCTTAAATATATGCCATAGCTTTTTTTGATGCAGGGCATTAAAAAGCATGCTTTGAATTTTTCAATAATTTAACCATTTCATAATATCATCACCCAACCAATTGTGGTTGGAAATATTTTTAAGTTGCTTTTAATTTTTTTGTTTTCAGATAAATCTCAGCCCCTAAAGTATGCAACGTCTTCTTTTTTGTGGCTTAACGCAAAGTATTCTATAGTTTTTATTATTTTTCTATACTGTCGTAGTAGATGCTTTATTATCTCTTTCCTTTTGTTACAATTATTTTAAGTTTATGATAATTACTTTTATCGCGGTTTTTGGCATGAGTTCAACAATTATGTTTGGCGGTTCGCAATAAATATTCCATGCATATAAAGAGTTGAAGTAGTAGATGAGTTGTTAATTGTAAAGAACCCCCATTATGTTTTACAATATGTGACTGTAAAATTTATGATAATTACCGCTTAAGTTTGAGGTTAATTTTGTTTAAGAAAAAAAATATTAAATTGAGGTAGAGTTTAAGCAAATTTAAATTTCTGTCAATTTTACGGCCCAATAAGGAAATAGTTCTTTATATAAATTAAGTATCTAACCACTGCAGTTAAAATCGTGTAATAACAAATTTTGTTAGGATTTATAATAAATCCATATTTTATAGTATATTTTATAGGATCTTCTAAATTATTTACTTAATATTTTAGTTTTGATATATTTTATAATTAAATAAAAACTCTCCCTTTTCTTTACTTATCTTTAGTCAACTTGTAATGAATTTTTAATGCATTTTATGCTTTTAGCATTCTTATAACATAAAACATTACTTTACTTTACAGAACGTAAACATGCAATTTACTTGTCTTGTGTTCAAAGAAAAAATTATCTGTCGGATGTATGTATCTACTTGTATGTAAATTTAATATTTATGTGCTTTAAGGTGACAGCTATTAGGCGAAATGTCGATTATCGAGATTTGCACACTACAATTTACATTTACTCTAAAAACTTTTTGGCGAAAATTTGAGCCAAATCTAACAATTTTAAACAACAGCCTAAAATTAATTAGAAATATCGCAAGTAAATGTAAGTAAGCTAGAATTTCCTTTTTGTAAATTTTCGGAAAAGTCGAAATTTTGATGCCATTCTGTCCCATTTTGGTTGCAATTTTCACCTTAGACTTCTGAGATCCAATGTAAAATATAGTTGTGTTTAAATCTTGAACGTTGCGGCAAATAGTTACAACCCTAATGCGTATGTTTGTAATAATTACAAGGAAGGTCCGCGATGTGGATCACAAAATTATTTAAAAAAATATTGTTTTCAGTGGCCCAATGTCATATTTTTTATAGGTAAAAGAAAATTGAAGGGTATTAATAGGTTTTTTATAATTTAACATATTTCTTCCGAAACAACAATTGGGTATCACTGAAAGCTATTAGAAAAATCTCTTGATAGGTGTAAGAAATGAATTATTTATTTTATGATGAAAACCCATGAATGATAAAGGTTACAACTCTCTCGAAAACATAGGCAATATCGGTACCAAAATTTAACTCTAAAGCTAGATAGAAAAAATATCGTAAATTTCAGACAGTAAACGGCACGTTTCATCCAATAAATTTGGCAAAAAAAATCTAAATTACAAAATTAAGGGAAAAGAAATTATTTTTAATCGCTTCAGTTGATGTACATCATTTTTTATGTTTAATATCAAAAATTATACGAAATATTATGGATTGAAATTTCAAAACGATCTGAAGTCGATCGATTTTTATCACATGCCAGATTTTCGTGAAAAATCGGGGTGGGCCTTCCTTGGTAGAAAAGCTTGGTATGAGTTTAAAGAAGTATCAAGTTGTATTAAAAACTAAAAACTTGAATGTATTTTGTAAGGTGTATGTAACATTTAATTTAATTTTATTTAGTAGATGTGTGTTTAGTGATGTAGAATTCGGTTATATTTTTTAATACAAAACGAGTATTTAACATTTCTTTATTAGATTCATAAATTATATTTGATAACGTTACTATGGGACAAAATTGAGAAACACGTATCTTTGTTTCTCAGTTCTACATCATATTTAGGGAGAAATAACACTTTAATAAAAATGTGCTTTAAGAAATTATCGTCAATTTCAAATGACCTATTATGTTGTAGGTTTGGTTGAGCAAATCATCGCACTACACAGAAAAAATAGTAGGCACCAACAATAGAATCTGTAAAAACAAACACATTTTCTTTTAAATTGAAATTTCATTCCCAACAATTTTTTTGTTTAAAATATTTGTAACACTAGACCGTACCAAAAAAATTTTTTTTTTGCCGAACTTATGTAGGTGTCGCCTTCATTAATTTTTCTTTATAGCTTTGGCATTTAAATTCGGATTTTAAAGTGTGATATATGCTATAAACCAAAAATCCAATGAAAAATAATTTAAAAAGGCGACCCCTACGTTCGGCAACCAAAAAAATAAAAATATTTCTGCTGGGTTTATCGAAAAACTTCCTTAGCAAAAGTGTAATGATATTTTGTGAGCTTTAATTTTTTGACATTAGGGTTGTAGCAACTGAGATCTGGTGGGCAACTTGTAGAACGGGATACTTGAGGTCAATGGCCCTTATGGAGCAAAACATTGGTCCCCTCGAGAGAAAAACATCGATGTATCATACTTTAAGATCCAACTGTAAATGCCAAAGATATAACGAAAAATGTAAAATGGCGACCCCTACGTTCGGCAAAAAAAAAATTTTTTTGAAACCTTGCAAAAATAATTTAGATTGGACGGTGTACGGCGAACTTTTTTTTAGGTACGTTCTATTGTAAAAGTTGTTTAAAAATAAAAATTTAAAGTTACAAAAATAAAAACAAAAATTTTTTAGAGTGGACGGTGTGCGGCGAACTTTTTTTTAGGTACGGTCTATTGTAAAAATTGTTTAAAAATAAAAATTTAAAGTTACAAAAATAAAAACAAAAATTTGTTTGGATTTAAAAATTCAATTGTTGGTGCCCTTTTAAATTTTTTTTTGTATTTACGAAAACGTTATGAGAAAGATGTTTAAAAATTTAATTAAAATTTTCAATTAGGACCTTAAGTTATTTTCAAAAATATTTTCTTAATATTTTGCAGACTAAAAAATGTCGAGTTAGTTATTTCTCAATCGATTTTTAATTTGTGAACAATTTCCAGAAGAAAAACGCCAGCGGAAGATGACTTCCGAAATTCCTGCAACTTTTCAAAAATATATTTTACTTTACCCCTGCTTTGAGCTAAATTCATCAATTCCAATGGAATTCAAAAAATTTTCAACTGAATTAAAATTTTTGCAAATTTTCTACTTTTTAATAAAAAAATTTTTATTTTACCAGAATAAATTTTGAGCTGAAAATCGGAAAATTTCTACTTAACTACAAAGGTACAATTGTGAGACTATACGCAAACAAAATGTTAGAAAAGCCTGAGCTAGAACTGTTATTCGAAAATAAGGAAAAAAATCAATAAATATAACTAAAATTCTGTAAAATTAGCTGTTTTATTTTTGCTGTTCGTATCTTATTAGTAATTGCTAATTTGAGCAGTTTTTTCTGCAAGATTATTTTTAACTAATTTTTAGTAGCTTATTCTGCTATTTATACACGTTTGTTTCTATGAGTGGGGTCTTAACGACGAATCTTTTTATTCGAATACTTTACACTTAACATTTTACAACACTATTGCCTAAATATGAGTGTGTGAGTTTTATTTATAAATATATGTGTGGTTTAAGCTAAAAGCTATCATAAAGCATTTTTTTCTTCAGTAAAAGAGCTTTTAATTAATTTAAATATAATATTTCAGTTGTTTTTCGTATTTAACTTGACTGAGGCTGAATGAAAATAAACAAGGATAAACAAGAAATAACAAAAAACAACAAGTTCATTATAAGCATTAATTAATTTGCAATTAAATTATAATTGTTATAAAACTGAGGCTTACAGGTTTAGGAATGAGGACTCGAAATTTAAACATTTAAATTTTCATTATTTTATTACTAAATATTATTCGCACAACTATGTTTTCCATAGTCCTTGGAAACGTGTCCATAAGTACGAGTCCTTTTATTTCTAAATCAAATCTAATTATAGTATTAAAGTAATTTTTTTTTTCTTTACACTATGTGACATTTTCAATTGTCAATTATGATTTTTCAAAAGCTGATAACATGTAATTTTTATTTAGAGTCACGTGGCTCTTTTAAAATAACATAAGTGTCACAGCAGCGGCAGACTCTAGTAGTTTGTGATGATATAATTCAATAGCTGGGCTAAAGTAGCTTTTAGTTTTTGTATATAAATGGCGTTAAAAATGCCCGTTAGGTTTTTTAACACGCTTTTCAAAAAACGCACTACTTTGCAGATAATATGAATACACACAGAGAAAAAATATGTCATTTTCTAACTGAAATTCGGTTACATCTACTAAAATAGGTTGGTGCAACTAAATATTGGTTATTACAACAAAATTCAGTTTATACAAATGAATTTTAGTTGCAATACCCAAAATATTTAGGAATCACATTCCAATATGGTTTCACCAACCGAATTAATTGTTTACAGCAACCAAAATAGGCTTAGAAATTCGGTTGGCAATTTTTTTTCCTGTGTGTAGACATGGTATGGCAGGCGAGTAGCTGGAAAGGCGTGTGTGTCTGATTTCTATGCGAAGACATGTGTCAACACAAAATTGCAGTTTAGCTGTCAAAACAGTAGGGGGTGTTTTATAAGCTTTTTTAAGAAGAAAAAAAAAGGTAAATGAAAATTAAATAAATGTTTAAAATTCCACCAACATTATTAGGGTGAAATCAAGGTGGACCACAAACAAATTAAGGGGTATAAAAAAATTTCCCCGTGCAACAAGAAATTGTATTTTGGAAGAGTCAAACGACATATGAAAGTAGACTATCGGCAGACCAAAATCCCCAAAGGGTTTTCCAAACTTAACTCGAATTAATTGGTTATAGCCTTTTAAACTATGGTTTTTTTACCAATTTTTTACATTTTAAAAATCACTGAATAAAAAAATAACTGTTGTATAAAAAACAAAAACTAGTTACTTAGACTAAATGCAGCATAACGGAATGTTAGTATTCTGATCTGTTTTTGCCTACAAAATTGAGTATTTACTGACCAAAACCTATATAGTTTTTAGTGTCCGACCGAACAGTTCGGCCAAAAAGCGACATTTCTTGGGGTTTTCGGTATTAAGAGACATTCTTGAGAAATTCGAATACTGTGAAATTGTTGATTGAGGCGATTTAATGCGATTTTGAATGTAAAATTAAAGGAAAACTCCGTAGTTTAGCTTTAAAGTTATAAGTTCTGCCGCAGAACTTTTTCCAATTTGGTTGAACTTTCGACGGCCGAACAGTGAATTTATTGCTTAACTCCGGACTTTTTATTTTACTCCAAAAATGGATTCCAATCGGTCCAACCAACATTTTTCAATAAGCAAAATTTGTACATACCGAATATCGTACAAATACATTTTGTGGCCGAAGTGTTTGGTCGGACTCTAATAGGTTTTACCAAAACTGAATTTTACTTGTTATTTATACATACATTTTGAGAACTATAAACTACCAGGAGCTAAGTAGTTTTTCCTTTATCTAAAGATACAAATTATTTGATATTAAATGCCTCAAATAAATTTTAATTTCATTTAAGTATCAACACTAACACATAATTCTTGTTAACTACTCTAAATACCATATCAATTGCAATAAAATCCCACACAACTTTGACATATCAAATCAATTTACGGTTCTATTAAGATTTTTTCCCATAAAAAAAAAAATGAAAATAGAAACCAACCAACACCCAAATTTTCTTAACGCTTATCTAGCAATTATGTCAAATCTGAAAGGAAATCTGCATACTTTATTTTCGAGAAACAAGATCAAAATGTTCATTTGTTAAATCCAAAACAACCAAAAAATGATTGACACATTTACTACCCCCCTTGAAGGGATTAGTTAAGCTTGTGGCTTTTGTGTTGTTTATTGTAAAGAATAAAAAAGGATATGTATAACAAATCCTTGTTAAAGAAGAAAAAACGGAACACCAAAAACCAGAGATTGTTATATTAAAAGTAATTATAGTTATTAAATATGTATTGAAATTAAACACGTAGGTCAAATAATTGAGCATTAGTTAAAAAAATATAAATATATTTGTGGTTTTGATGCTATAACAACCAGTGTCAAAAATTTTTTTCTTTTGACAAGACGCGTGTTCATGCTACAATTTCAACACTAAATTACTATTTCGACAATTTAATAATCATAACCACAAAAATATTGAAAACAAAAAATCATTTGTTAACTATCATCTAGAAAATATAATAGTTGTTAAACAACGTTCCCTTATGACAGATACATAAGTTAGTATAGGCAGGGGTTAAGTATCCTGTTACATGTAGCAACAAGGGTTTCATTTCCTTACGTGTGCAAAATTACTTTTGCGTGTTTTTATGTAATGGCCCATTTGAAGGATTCCCTTAGGTTTTGAGATGTTGAGATTTAAACAAAATTCTGGGTGTTGTTCGGACATATTTTCAATGTACAATGTGGCATGTCGAAAATTACTTAATTGTTGTTCAATCATTGCGGTTAGGTAGTTTTGCATGTTTTTAATCAATTATGTATAAGAAAGGTTTTGGTTTCAAAAATAGTTATGGATTTTTTATTAATAAAAAGAAAATCCAAATCTTAACCAATTGAGTACACCTGGCGAAAAGAATCAAAACGTACAAACATTTTTTTAAATATTATTTTAAGTTTTAGAAAAGAGAAATTCTAAAAAATTATCAAAACGTTGTATATTTTTTATATACATAAATTTTTAAATCTGTTTGTGAGGTTAAAATCCTTCATTGGTTCTGCGTTATTAGTAAACACATAAATATAACCTCCCGGCATAAAATTTTTAATTTTAAAAGAATATTTTTTCACATTTAACACTTTAGATGTTGTAAGGATCAAAAGCAAATCAGATTGGCTTTGGTTTTTCCCAAATGTTTTTACATTCGTAATTGTAATGCTTTAAAATTATCCTCTTTCGAAGAAAAGACCAAAATAGTCTCACTTATAAATTAGAAAGACCAAAGTCCTTTAGTTAAGTAATTATTTCGATGCTAATTTATTGCAGTGCAAAAAGGTTTATGGTGTTTTCAGACCACTAAATTCAATTTTTTGATCAAGAAAAATAATTTTAATTTAATTTACGCGTGTGTTGTTCATGTACGAACTAGTTCAATTTAACGATTCACTTTTTTATTGCTATGAACTGATCATCATTATTCGGTTTTGCAACAATTTTCTGTATCTCTTTCCAATAAATTGTTTGAAATTAAAAGTTTTTTTTTAGGAAATAGTAATATTTTTGTTCGAAATTAAGACAAAATAGTCAAAGTTTTTCATTATTTTTATTTTTAGTACTCGTAAATACTGACGAAAATTGTTAAACCCACGCCATTAAAAAACGGCCTCTGTACTTTAAAACAGATTTTTTTGTTAAAATGTTGCAAACTGTGAAATGAACATAGAATACATTCTCTTCTGGCGAAATTTAGTCAGTAACCCGACGAATCTTTGCGTTTCATAAAAATGTATGGGAAATTTTCTTCGCTTTTAGTTTTCGCTTTGAAAAAATATGTAAAAGGTGAATAGTGCGTAATAAAGTTGTGAACAAACAAATTAGTTCACTACATGCAGTTCAATCACAAACAAAATAGAACGATTTGAACGAACTATTTCACTGACTCGAATTGACGATAATGACCGAGCCAGCAAAGAAGCTGTTGAGTGACAACAAACAAGTTCGTTGACAAGTTTGACTGAAAAAAAACTTGGAAATTTGTCATATCAACAAACTATTTAATTGATTCAATTAAAAATGTTGTTGAAATGAAAATTAAATTTTAAAAATTACTGTTAATGTAAATTTAGGGAGTGGCAAAATTGAATGACAACTTTTATATTTATAAGGATAAACTTAAAAAAGGGAACTTTTTACATCCTTGCAGTGTCAATGAAGTATCCTCCCTACGGGGAATGAGGAGTCAATTGCCCTCCAAGGACCTATCCCGTGACCGGTCAACCGAAGGCATATTACTAAATTAGTACAAATATGAACAAAAGAAAATGAATTAATTTTCTAAGTATTTTCTGATCCGTTATTTTCACTGTTGCTTTTAAAAAAACTTGACCGATACCGAAATAAAAACAAAATTCGCGGCATATTTTTAAAAATACTTTTTATTTATTTTACTCTTTTATTTATTTTTAACTTTATTTTTTCACGATTTGCTTATTTTAGCTCTTATTTTAAATTTCTATAATGTTTTGCTAAGAAATTTTAAGTTTTGTATTTTCAACGTTTTTTTAATGTTAAAGCTGTTTTAGTTTTAACAATTGGTATTTCATTTAACTTTTCTTTGTAACTTAAGGGGAATTTTTAAAATTTTTATTTATATTATCAGAGGTTTTGGGTAATTTTATAATTTTTAATTGATTTTTTAATTTAATTTTGGCCAACGAAAAAAACAAGTCAACTGCCGTTAAGGGACCTATCCCATTACCGGTCAATCGGGGGCATATTCAAGGCACTTCCACCATATTTGTGTGTGTGTTAATGTTGTTTTCTTTTCTATTTTTTTCTTTGCCATGTTTTTTTTATTTGCTGTGTGTATGTTTGCTTTTTCTTTCTCTTTTTTATTTGAACAGAAACGAAAAACATAACTTAACCATCAGCCAGCCATCACGCATAAGCAACGTTAGCTCAGACGGTAGAGCGTTTGCCTTACAAGCAGAAAGTTGTGTTATCGAGCCCTACTTCGACGCCAAGTAGATTATTTTTAATTCTTAATTTTTTATTAGTTTATTTGAAAAGCTATTTTTAGACACACCACCTTACTGCCACAATGTGTCTAAACTGTGGCAATTGGTCATTTCCAATGACAACGCCATGTTAAAGTGATATGTCTCTTTCAAACAAAAAGACCGATCAGCGACCGGTCTCCGCCCCCTTGGGACCTATCCTGCGTGTCATCTGGGACCGCTCCCTTTCCCCGTAGGGCTTGGACACAAACCGACATGATTGTACTTCAATGAAAGGCAAATTTATGTATATTAATTTGTACATTATTAATTTTATGATCCAAGTTTGAAAACTTTGCTAAAAACTGCAAAAAACAGTGAATTTACAAAAACGGTCCATTGAAAAATTTTTTCTTGTCAGATTCGGAAGACGTTCTTCTAAAACTTAAAATTTGTTGCATAATGTTATTAGTGTCCGACCGACTAATCGTCTACAATCGACCTATAATCGGTAATCCGCCATAATTTTTCAACAATTTTTCGTACGCAAACGTCTTTTGGCTGTTTTGAGTTACCGCGGTAAAGTATTGCTTAAAATATGTCTGTTTCCATACATAACCCAGAAGTGTTCGCGTACTCAAAATTGTGTGTATACTGCTGCTTCGGTCTGATTTGGCCGATTATTGCAAATTAAGCCGATGTTTGGTATCGGCTTCGGAATCGGCTCATAAAAGTGCATATATCCCAAGAAACGGGATTTACAAAACACGTCAATCTGGTAACACTACATTTAAGTATAAACCACAGCATATGCCATAGTTAAGCGCCATAAATAAAATAAGTGCTATAATTAGAGTACTCTGTGTGTTATTTTAATTGCAAAGAGCACCAACCTGGTTCATCTAAAGGAGATAAACGTACGTTTTTGAAGACAAATCGTAACAATTGGTGTCAGCAGTGGAATTGATTATTTTGATTGTAATAGAAAAGAACCCGGTTTATTTCAAGGAAATAAACCAACGGTTTTAAAATGTAAAAACGTAACAATATGTAATATTTGGCCTAAAATAAACAAAATTAAAAAATTTTCAATTAGCAAACTTATTAAATTGAAATAGAACTTTTTTTGGTAGTAAAAATAACGAGAGAAAAATATCCATAGACGTAGTCACCCTACATGAATCTCAAAGACTTTGGGCCAGTTTAATAGTCAGAAATAAAAAAAAAATTTTATCTTAAATATTTTTTAAGTTAGAAAATTTGATTGAAAATTTCTGACTTAAGTAAAATTTTAGAAAAAAGAATCGTTCTTAGTTCTGACTATAAAACTGGCACTTTGTGTTGTACAAGTAAAAGATGACACATATATTTAATTTTTCTTACTCTAAAATCTCTTTGACAAAATAATAACATTTAAAGCTTGAACAAATATGTACGGAGCTAAGTAAATGAAAAACTATTACTATTAAAACTATTTCATTAAACTTTTATATATTCATACCGAAAACTCATTATATGACCACTCCTATTGTACCAAAGAAAAACATAATTTGTTATGCCAAAAAAGTTGTCTACTTTCATAGCCTTTATATGCAATATACTAATAGCTAAAAGGATGAAATGATATAGTTAGTTTTTTGGGAACAATAGTCTCCAAGAGAAAAGGATAATGATGATGTTAGAAGTGACCGTTTTTATATGGAGAAAAAAATACTTTATTGACAATCTAATAAAAATACTGTTAAGCCAGGCATTTGTGCATAAAATAAATAAATGAATGTCCTGTCAATCTTGGAATGCGGAATGTGTGGAGACAACGAAACGATTTATTAAAATAAT
Source organism: Leucophora obtusa (assembly GCA_949987735.1). Classification (NCBI taxonomy): domain Eukaryota; kingdom Metazoa; phylum Arthropoda; class Insecta; order Diptera; family Anthomyiidae; genus Leucophora; species Leucophora obtusa. The sequence continues at coordinate 2,221,727 of OX465296.1, forward strand.
GATAACATACATACTAAATATACATTTTTGTACTCCTTTGTGTCCTGTTTGTGTGTGTAAATAAATGCGAAAAGACATTTTGACGACGATATGAGTAATTCGTTTTCTGGCTTTTAATGGTCGAATCTGTTTTTTTTTTCTAGAAAAGGATAATACCAAACAATGATGATGACGATAATGGTATGGATAGTTTATGTATGATATTATTTAAGCATGTCTAACATAACATGCTCTAACTTGTCTTTTTTTCTATAAACGGAAACCGGAAGTCAAAAACACAAAATCACATAAATATGTTTAGAGAGAAACCCCACGTTATAAATATAGACAAATGCATCACTATGGCAGCAACATCGTACAAAACAACTACAATAACTAAAAAAGCACATCATATGCTATCTTCATAAGTGGTTTGTTAATTCACATTCTAGTGGCAATCCTGGCAAATATAATTTATATTAGAAAACTACTATGAACTCAAACAAGAATACAACTACACAGGAAAACATATCATCATAATTCATTATATGCTTGTTTTGTGTGCAAAAGACATATTAGTTTTTTTATATGTACATTACAGATGATGTCCTGCTAAAGGATATTAAAATATTGTTCAGCTATAATGCAAAGTTATTTATGGGAAAATGAGTTCGAGTTGAAGTTGGAGCGAAAAAAGGTGAAATTTTTCATTACATTACATGCCAACAGGCTTTTAATAATAATTTTATGTTTTGTTGCAGAAAATATTAAATGCTGTTTGGGTAGAAAGGATACTCATAAAAAAGGATAAAGCTCAAATATAACGACAAGAACAATCTGATATAATTTTTATTACTTCTTCCTATTGTGAAATAGTTAATTCGTTAAATTTGTATTAATACAGAAAAAAATACTTAAAACATGTTTATATTTCGCAAGTTTTTATGATTCATTTAAATTTTAAATAATATTTATAGTTAATAAATTAGCATGTTACAAAATATCGACAACTTTTTGAAAACCAAACAAACCACCAGTATTTACCAAACTTGATCTATGCAAAAAAAAAAATCAACAGCACTACTTTACAGTCAATGACATACATTTCTTGTAACATCTCACTACAACAAAATCAAACAAAATAACCCATAAATTAATAATAAAAAAGAAAAAAATTAACATAAACCTCATTGAAGTTGAGACTTTTAGCAAAATGCAGCAAACCTGACCAATCTTACTTTCATTGACCGCTAAAATGTAATGAAATAATAAAGTTAACTCATAAAACAATACCGGCTTTTCAATATTAACAAAAACGTAAACTTATTTTTCTTTTTTTTTTGGTGCTTTTGTTGTTGTGTTCAATAATTGTTGAAAGACTTCTCATGTGGAAACCCCTCATCTCTTTGGAGTAGAAAAAGTAAATAAAAATAAACAAAACAACGTGCTTTTTTTTAAATCCAGTTTAACTATTACTTAATACTATAAACTACATATTTATCACAATTATACTACAAACAAAAATACACAAATAAAACATAACATTTGTCGACGTCATAGTATTTTTTTTTGTATTATGCTGTTGTTGTTGTGTATATTGCTGATTATAGTTTAACCTATAAATGGCTAATTTTTATTACCATTAAAATTTGTACGATATTTTTTAAAGTTTAAATTTTATTGTCTGCTTGAGTGGCGGAGGGGCAAGAGGCTGCCGCCCTTAAAAAGAGCACACGGGTAGCAGATAAAATAGATTAAAAAAACAGATAAGCGACAACAGTTATTAGAGTAGAAATACAACCTCTCGGCTTTGGCTGCGATTTTTTTTAATGGAAATTTGCCACTTGAAAACACACTGCAGATTAGCTCTAAATTAAAACTTAATTTTATTTTTCTGCGTGTTGTCTCGTACTCACGTATTATCATTCTCGCACTCACTTCAATGTTGCCATATTTTCATAAAATAATTGTAGTTCAGAGATGGCAAAGTTGAAACGATCAAAGATATATTTTGAAAAATCCTTGTTTTTTCATTGTTATTATTAGTTTCGGAATATAATTTTAATTTAATGATATTTACTTAAGTTAAAATCAGAAAACTGAAATAAATTAAAAATGTTTCTATACCAACACAAAACCCACATTTCCCATTCCTGTTGGTGTTTCTATTTGATGTGCTCTCCATACATACACTAGCTGTGCTTTTTGGGTAAAGTTCGGTAAAATGAGAGTTAACAAAAAATACTCTGATTAAGTGACAAAAATGTACAAAATTACGCGAACGCGAAAAACCATATTTCAATCCCAAGAAATGTCAATATACTTGTGCATTATAAATAGTTTTTTTCGGTGAGCGTACTTTCTAGTTAAATTTGTTGTAAAGATCTAGTTAGCTCTTCAAGTTCAACCCCTCTTTAAATTAAAAATTTTAATAAAAATGTCCTTCTCAAGCATTTTTATTTACAAAAAGAAATACATAGTTTATTAAGCCTGGAAAAGATTTTAATATTAAACAAAAGCTTCGATTTATTTACATACATATATCTCTTTGCACATTTAAAAAAACGTCTTCAAAAATTTGTTGGTAATTTTATGTAGTTGTAATATTACCGAGAAACTAGCAACTTTTACACTAATTTTTGTAAATGATACATATATTTTTCTGAATGAATGAATTTGGTTCAAATTAGTGAATAGTTCAATTGAACTAGTTGAACCTAGCTGATGTAATAAAAGCTGATAAAAATAAATTACCCAAATTTATACGGAAAAAAGTATGGGCAAGAAGAAGAATATTACTCTCTCATGGCAGCTCTCAGTTACCCAATTGTGGAGTACGCGAACGCTTTTTGGTAAATTTGGGATCCCGTGGGCACTATTTATTAAACAACAAACTAATACAGATAGTAAGTTTTAGATACAAAATTAAGTCACACAATTTCACACAATTTTTTTTTTATTTATTTTTGAATTTGCAAAATTGCATTACTTTTGCGAAAAATAGGGAATGTATGAACAAATATATGGGAAAAACTATCCGCTCTAATTTTACGCCCAGAACAGGAGCATTTAAAAACCGCTGAGTGATGATGTCGTGATTTTGAGAAATTTTTTTAATAAAAAATTACTATACCAGAATTGAAATTAAAGTGTTTTACTTAATAAGACATGGCCATTATTTCGCAAAATACTGTAATTAAAAGTTGTAAATTTAACAGCTTAGTTACACTACATTTACACTTAACCATAAATAGTTTTAAAAAACTACTTGTATTTACTTGTCAAATTCTGTACAAATTATGAATCTAAAACTAAAAGTTTTTAAAAACTACCAGTTTTTGCTTGTAGTGTAATTAAGCTTTAACTTTAGTACACTAAATTTATTGGTTTTACGAAATTTCAAAAAAATTCATCTACTTATTTTCTAGTTTATATATTTTATTTTAAGGATACTGTGTGGGTTTATGTGAGTCCTTTGACAAAAATAAGGTTTTTTTTACGTTTTTGATTACGTTCTAATTAGATTTTGACACTTTATCGGTTTTTAACTCTACGCAAAATATGTCTTCTTATACCAAAAGGTGGTCGAACCGGTTAGAGGGTTAAGACAATAAACTCAAATGTTGTTTTCATACACATGTAGTTGTGCAACTTTCTCTGGCAATATCTGTAGTTGCTGATTTTACAGTTCATGGCTTTTTTTGAGTCATCCAAAAAGGTGAGTCTTTAGTAGAGCTGACTGCCTATAAATGAGGGTTATTGTTTCATATATGAGACATTTCAATAGAAATGAAATTTGTGAATAAATCAACCCTGACAATTTTCATAGGCAAAAATGAAATCCGGATAGAGATATGCCTTAAGCAGGACTATTTTTGCACGATTTGTTAAATAACTTTTGGGATTTTAGCACATTTAGGTGTCTATGCCTACTTGTGACCTCATTGTGGCAGTCATAAGATTATTTTTAAAACTGAAAGTTACAACTTTCCATACAAAAGAACAATGAAATTAAAAAATATCAAAATTTGTTTGCCAATGTTATGATTGTGTTTATATTTTCGAAGTTTTTAAACAAAATTTTAAATAAATATACAGTGTGTTCGTTTACTCGAAATTCTTACTACTTTTACTACAATTGGAAAGTTTTGTTTACTTTTTGTATTGAATATTTCCAGCTGTAGTAAAAGTAGTAACTTGTAGTAAGTAAACGAACAAGCCTATAATTTATTATGACTTTGCGACAACAAACACAAGAGAAAAACAGTCACAGACTTTTGGTATGAAAAGACACATTTATTTCTTTAATGAGGATTTTTGATTTTTCAAATAAATAAAATTTTAAGCTTAAACAAAAATTACTAAATCTAAAAAAATTTAGGTTCGTTTTAGTAATATGTAACTAAAATATGTATAAAATTACTATTTTTTTTTTTCGTTTTATTAAATTTGGGCAGTCAAAAAAAAAATTAAAAATATTTTAAATTCACTATTACTTATCAACAGTTTAAAGAGAAATGCTGAAGGGTCAAAAACTAGTGTCAAAACGACTTCACTTTTATTTTTTATTTCATCCAAGCGTGTTCAAGTTCTTTAATTATTTTAAAAAAATATTTTTAAAAATTTCATTCAGTAGAAGCTCTTGACAGACTCTACTCAATGCCAAAACATCATCGATTTTATTTGAAGAGAAACAGCAGACTGAAAATTCTTCCTGTTAATTAGCGGGTTGCTTTATTTAGAAATGGGATAGAGAAGAGATGAAAGATGATAACAATAAAGGGCTTTAAATAAGGCAACACTGTAATTGCGCGAGGTGTTAAATCTAAGAACAGTTGTTGCGCGCTATCTGATGGAGAGTTTAAGACCGAAGTAAAAAAAAATTTTTTTTTAACGATCGTAGGGTGGCCTTATTTAATTTTTTGTTATAGCTTTGGCATTTAAAACCGGATTTTAAAGTGTGATATATCGATTTTTTTGCCTCGAGGAGACCAGTGTTTTGCTATATAGTAAAAATCCAATTAAAAAAAATTTAAAAAGGCGACCCATACGTTCGGCAACCAATATATAAAAAAAATTTCTACTGGGTTTAGCGAAAAACTTCCTTAGCAAAAGTTTAATGATTTTTTGCGAGCTTTAATTTTCTGACATTAGGGTGGTAGCAACTGAGATCTGGTGGGTAACTACTAGAACGGGATACTTGAGGTCAAAATGTCCTTAGAGCAAAATACTGGTCTCCTCGAGAGAAAAACATCGATGTATCATACTTTAAGATCCGACTGTAAATACCAAAGATATAACGAAAAATGTAAAATGGCGACCCCTACTTTCGGCAAAAAAAATAAAAAAAAATTTTTGAAACCTCCTTGCAAAAATACTTCATATTGGAGGGTGTCCGGCGCACTTCTTTTTTTTTTGCCTGTAAGGTGGTACGCTCTAATGCCCAGTATTGTTAGTAAGTAGTTACAAAATCAGCACAAACTTATTATACTATCTTCCTAGTTTGAGTATTTCCTTTCCGAAAATAGACTTTTTCGTAAATATTTAGATCTGCTCCTGAATATTTCAATAAATTTCTTATTTTATCAGATATCTAATATAAAATACCCCATATAAATACTTTATAGTTGTGTGCATTATTTTGACAAATGTTACTTACAAAAAAGGCCATGTTTGTACAGGGAGTTATGTTGTTAACAAATTATGTTAATAAACCTAAACGAAACCAAAAAAATTTAACGAGTGCAAAACTAAGTAGATGGTGTAATAGACAAGATGTGATATGTGTGCATGTAATTTGACAGAGTTGGTAGGTGGTGATTTATATGGAACATTTATGAATTAAATTCAGTTGTTTTAAAGATAGAAATTTGTTTTGCATTTGAATTGTGAAATTGAAACTTACTCAATTATTAGTGTAATTAGCAGTTTTAGCAGTGGTGTAATTTGGATTGTTGATAACTTTAATTAAGGTACTTTGGAATTTAAATTGCGAATTCTATGTTGACAATTAAAATTAGTTTTAAAAACATTTTCACCCGAGGTGAGTTTCAAAGCTTTAACAATTGCCCTTTTATTAAAAAATCATTTCGAGTTTATATTTATATTGGCAGTGAGACCACATCTTCTAAACTCTAGGAAATTTAAACTAGAGCATAATATTTAATATTTTTAATTTCGATTAATATTAATAGTACTCATCATTTAATATTTTGATTTGAGTTTACTTTTTTTTATTTAACTCTTCTCTTACAAAAACAGACAAAATTTACATTTCACTCATTGTCTTTTAAGCGCAACGGCCGGAACTACTAACAACAGTTGTAGCAGCTAGTCTAAACTCGAACAACAAACGTACGATAAACTTTAAACGAAACGGCCAACAGTACGCGCAAGCGCATAAAAGAGTTGTTACTTAACTTTACGGTTAAAAATTACATAAAAAAGCAAAAGTGAAATAAAAGTGTAAGTGTTTAAAAAATATAAATCAACAACAAAAACAAATAAAAATAATTGTTAATATAAAATTACAAAAACTAAAAATGAAATACAACTAAAACTTCAATAAACAAATAATAACATTAAATAAATTAATGTGTTGTTTAAAAAATAAAGTGCACGGAAGTCTTTTGTGTGTTTAAAAAAAAATAGTAAATACATTACCACAGTTTAAAAAAGATTCAAAAGAAAGTTAAACTTTAACTTATGTTATAATGACAAATTAAATGACACAATAAATAAATAATATGAAAAAATGTTTGTTTTACGAAAAAAAAAGACAAAGACAAACTAATTAAATAATAAAAACAAACAATTATAAAAAAAAAATATTAAACTTAATCTAAAGAAATATATTCCAAAAATTTTAATCAAATTTTACAGTTTAAATTTGTGGTTTTGGTCACGTTTATGCTATAGTTTCTGTTTGTTAACTACTGCATGCATAGTGTTCCTAGAGTTAGTAAACTCCTTTTAAATTTAAACATTAAAAGTGTTAAAAATCTCTTTACAGTTGTTTCATACATCTGCTGCGATAAGGAAAAAACACCCAAAAACATCAGTACTTACGTAACTATAACAAGTAAAAAGGACTCTCTGGTAAAAAAAAAAAAAAAAACAAGACCTTACAAGGAAAGTGTTTCAAAAATGCAAAACACGTACGCTCATATTATGTCGAAATTTTCCAGTAAGCTTGTTATGACATTTTCAAATGACATTTCCTTTTTTTGTTGTTGTTGTTACTGCATTCTATTTCAAAAACAAAGCATAACAAGAAGACAAGTTTTAGTTGAGAGAAATGTTAAGGAGAAGGAAGGAGGCCAGTTGGTATAATAGTTAAATGGGTTCAAATCTGTTACTCTACAGATTCTTCTTCCAATATCATGACCGTTAGGCCCTAAGGCGCCCCAAAATAAAAATTTAAAGTTTTATAAATTTTATGTTTATCGGTATAAACATTAATAACGCATTATATTTTGAATCGAAATAATGGAAAAAGTAACTGGTTATTACTAACTTATTATTATATGTTTCAATATAACTTACTTATATTAACTTATTATTATATGTTTTAATATAAGTAAGTCGGTGTCCACTGGTAGTCCAAAAGATAATGATATGACTTTACCATTTCTATACTGGGAAGTAATGGGCTATGTACCTATATATAAATTGGGTAATGCTTTTCTACACTGGGCCCTGGTTAAGTTTGCAGACAAACACATTTTCAGAACATTTTAATAGACTCCGACCGAACAGTTCGGCCACAAAATGTATTTGCACGATATTCGGTATGTTGAAGCATTATGGACAAATTTTGGTTAAGCAAAAATGTTTGTTAGGCCGATTGGAATCCATTTTGGGTGTAAAATTTAGGGAAAAGTCCGAAGTCAAGCAATGAATTCACTGTCCCGCCGCCGAAAGTTCGTCCAAATTGGAAAAATTTCGGCGGCCGAACAGTTAACTTTACAGCTAAACTACGGGGTATTCCTTAAATTTGACATTCAAAATAGCATAAAACCGACTCAATAAAAATTTGTCAGTATCAGAATTTCTCAAGAATGCCTCTAAATACCGAAAAACCGAACAAATGTCGCTTTTTGGCCGAACTGTTCGTTCAGACACCACATTTTAATGCTTAAGCTCGTTACAATATTAATATAATACACTCATTTGGGTTAGGATTTATTGACCACAGCAAATAGCGTTACACAGTGTACTTTATTAAGCAATTAGACACAGTAGTTACAATTTCTGAAAAAGCACCAATGTGAGGAAAGTTGCAATCTCACTACATCCCACCCTCCACTTTAAAATTTTTTTAAGCAAAAATCTCCTATTTAATTTGTCTACATAAAACCAATTTTGCTTCATTAAAGATATTTATTTACTAAAAAATTCAATTTAGGGTATTAAAAGGTTTGGTAAAGCTGCACATTATTTCCCTTAAAAAAATACTTACTTACAAAACAACACCCTTGTAGATTTACTGAACGTTGCCAAAATATCAACATTACCAAAAAAAAAAGGACGAAAAAAAAGAGACTTCAACCAAGATTTGTGGTACTCGTCTTGTACACAATATAGTACTAACAGAAGCCAAAAGGAAGTCTACAACTGTTGTCAAAAGGTCGAAAGGTTTGTAACATACACACTCCCCTCATACTCATCCAGATTACATGTTTTTGTGACTCTAACACCTGCTGCTCTTACAGAAGTTCTCTTGTTAAATATAGAACTTGTGTGAAAAAGGATTTTTTTTTTACATTTTAACAATTGTAGAAAATGCATTTGAATTTTATGTTTCAACAAAATATAAAATTCAAGTTTAGAAATTAGCTGCAATGCGTATGGCTAAATATATTCTCCATACAAAATGACAACAAGAAACGGAAAAAAAAAGAAATTCATTTCTCTAAACTGAGCAGAACACTTTTCTAATTTGGTAATTTCTGCAACAAAACGTGTTTGTTTTAATTAAAGTCATTTTAAGGTACAAAAACTAGACGAAGAATGGGATTTAAAATTAAATACGTAAAATTCAAACATAATGTTAACTTAATGTTGTACTATTAAAGTTTAAAATTTGACTTTTTGTTTTAGTGCAAAATACAGTCAAAGAAAAAGTAGTTTTTTACTAAAAGGGAAAACTTTAAAAACTTTCATTCATTTTAGATTTTATGAAATAGACATTTTCCGAAGTAACGATTTTTTCAGAACAAAGTGTTTAAAAATAAACTGTTCTGATATCCACCCCTGTTGTGAGTTCCGAAACTTTTTAATTAGAGTGGATTTGCAAAATCACACTGAATTAAAAATTTCGAAAATTTGCTATTTCTACCAAATTTTAATATTAATTGATTAATTTTAAAATAAGTTATTGTATAATAATTGTTGTTAAAAAATATATATTCGTTTTACTTTCATCAAGCTTTTTCTACACGAAATAAAACGAACAAAATAATTCGGATGTGGATCAGGGAACAGCAAAAAAATTCGGAATGTTTCACTTTCGAATTTTTTTATGTGGATTCGGAACTCAGAACAGCGCCGATTGGTTGATTTTTGAAAACTTGATAAATAATATTGAACGTGTATTCCTGCCTTAACTGTGATTTATAAAAACTTTAACAAAATTTCATATCATTATTTATGGCCGAAAATTAGAAGTACTTTCTTTAAATTACAGATTTTTATTGGTAAAAAATCAAAGAATATGAAAGCCTTCTAATCTTAAAAGATCAACAAAAACTGAATCACATCTAGCTGGCTTTAATCAGGAAGTATTTCAGAATCTAGAAATATTTGCTTGTAGATTCGTTAAGAGTTATTTTTAAGTGAAAATGATAGTTTCAAATTGTGTATTAATTTTAATTTGTAAATTTGATATTACTTTGAGTGTAATGTTATCGATCCTTACTTTCATTTTAATGCTAAATAATCCATATTTATTAAGTGTACCTACGTTACCTTCGAAATATCCTTACTAACAACTCCTACAAAGTTTTGTTTATTATGGTTTATTGTCTAAATATGATTATGTTAAGAAATTTACACAATCATACGTACACTTTGCGTTAATACCATAATTTATATGATTTTTCAAAATGTGACTTTGCATAATCACTTGTTATAAATTTTCCTGGCTACAGTAAAAAAAAAATTAAAATATTCTTATTTATTTGCAAAAGGAAGAATTATCCCCAAGGAGTGTTATAATAATGCATGCAGTTGTAGTAATCATGCAATTTTTATTCTTAACTCTCTCTCTCTATGGAAATAATATTTAACGTGATGATCTCTGTACTACAACTGCTTCTAGAACAATTTACTACAACTACGACACTACTTAAGGATAATATCCAAATTATATGCTAGAGTAGCTTACATTTATGAATTGTTATGCTGACGCGTCGAAAAGTTAAAAAACAGAAAACAAAATCAAGTTGTCGTCTTATTAAACGTGTGACATTTGTTGAAATAATATTCCTTTCCACAACTACAATACATACAAAAAAATTGAAATTCAAAATTATTCTTACAAAGTTAGAATGTGTTGGTATGCTGCTATGTCATATTGTGTTTATTAACGCTTATTATCATTTTTTTTTGGAAAATTACTTTTCTTTTTTCATTTTGATTGTCTGTTATATTTCATTTGTGATATGTATGAAATTATTTAGGTTTGAGATCTTATTTTAATATAATTTTGCTATTGTTTGTTTTTTCATTTTTCTATAGAGTATCTTGCTTCTTTTATATTTTCTCTCTTGGTTATAGTTGCCCCGGTAATCATTGTTAACATACAAATGTCAAAATGTTTCGTTTGTTGCCAACAACAAAATGTAAGCGACAACAAATTGCAATACTAATTATATCATTTTTCGCGTACGTGTCTGGCATACGTAATGAGAATAACAATATGTTGTTGCAGCAGCAGCAACAACAACAACAACTACATCAGCAGCAGCAACATATGACAATTGAAAATTCCAATTATAAAAGGTAAGTGCATGCAACAAACAAACACACAAACAGCAAACAATATATTAGACACATATTGTAAATATAAAGTATTTCATTTTGTATGCTCAACATTAAATATAAGACTAATATTAAGTACACTAATAGCAATAAATCTGTAAAAATAGCAGAAAAAGTTACTAAAAATTAGTTGAAAATGATGCAGCAGAAAAAACTGCTGAAATTAGCAGATTTTTTGCTAAATACTACACCTTTTGCAATTGTAATTCAGAAAATATCAATTGAAATTCAGAAAATATCAATTGAAATTCAGAAAATATCAATTGAAATTCAGAATTTCCATTTGAAATTCAGAAAACATCAATTGAAATTCAGAAATTCCATTTGAAATTCAGAAAACATCAATTGAAATTCAGATTTTCCATTTGAAATTCAGAAAATATCAATTGAAATTCAGAAAATATCATTTGAAATTCAGAAACTGTCAATTGAAATTCAGAAAATATCATTTGAAATTCAGAAAATATCATTTGAAATTCAGAAAATATCAATTGAAATTCAGAACACATCAATTGAAATTCAGAAAATATCAATTGAAATTCAGAAAATATCAATTGAAATTCAGAAAATATCATTTGAAATTCAGAAAATGTCAATTGAAATTCAGAAAATATCATTTGAAATTCAGAAAATATCATTTGAAATTCAGAAAATGTCATTTGAAATTCAGAAAATATCATTTGAAATTCAGAAAATATCAATTGAAATTCAGAAAATATCAATTGAAATTCAGAAATCGTTATTTGAAATTCAGAAAATATCAATGGAATTTCAATTGATATTTTCTGAATTTCAATTGATATTTTCTGAATTTCAATTGATATTTTCTGAATTTCAATTGATTTTTTCTGAATAATAATTGATATTTTCTGAATTTCAAATGATATTTTCTGAATTTCAATTGATATTTTCTGAATTTCAATTGATATTTTCTGAATTTCAAATGGAAAATCTGAATTTCAATTGATGTTTTCTGAATTTCAAATGGAAATTCTGAATTTCAATTGACGTTTTCTGAATTTCAAAGGGAAATTCTGAATTTCAATTGATATTTTCTGAATTTCAATTGATATATCTTTTACACGGGATATTTTAATTTCATTGGTTGTTGAAAAATATTATCTGTTATTTTGTTATCTGTTATTTTGTCAAACAAAGCGACATACACCTTCTTCGTTGAATGCAGACGAGCAACTAAATGATTTTTTTTTTATTTTTACGCTCTCTGTTTTTGTTTCGTTGACGTTCGGGTTGTGTACGTGTAAAAAGCCGATTAATATTCGTCGTTCTAACAAGTCGTCAACGATTTAAGCTAAATTTAGTTGAATGCAAATAACAGTATATCCTGCTAAAATCAGCAGAAATATTTTCTAAAAAAAAATTGTAAACTGCTGTTTTCAAAAGGCTCGATTTTTATTTGCATTAAAAAAAATCGAAAAAAACTTCGAAAATTTTATAGTTTTTTTTTTGTGATTATTAGGCTACTATTTAGCAAAATTATTTGCTGAATTTAGCAGGTTTATTTACTATTTTCCATTAACAAAAATGTATTTCAAATATAAGTAAAATTCTGTATATTTAACAGTTTTATTTTTGCTGTTCCTATCTTACTAAAATATAGCAAAAATAATCTGCTCATTTAGCAGCTTTTTTCAGCAGCATAATTTTTAACTAATTTTTAGTAGTTTTAACTAAATTTCTTACAGACATTTTTCTATTAGTGTAGTTTTACTACACCTGGTCTTTACTTTTACGGTCTCTTTTTTTCCATGCGTAAGAGCAAAAGTTGAAAAAGTCTATATGGTAAATTTTGACAAAAATGAGTTTTTGAATCAGAATATCCGTGTTTTTGCTAAATTCTTCAAAAAAATGTATTTTCAGGGGGGTTACCGCGTAACTCAATTGGAAAAAAAATCTTCGAATTCGTAAATTTTGTACCTTTCGTAAAAAGAAAAGTTTTAGTGAAACTTTTACTTTTTTAATTTTTATGTGTAGTGTACAAGGTTTAGAATAAAAATAAATTAAAAAGTAGAATTTTTATACAGAATTATATTTTTAACAATATTTGCAAGATTTACGATTTCGAAAATTTTTTTCGAATCAAGTTACCCCAGATTTCAGTTTTTTCAGCAATCTTTTGAATGGGTGGGAACTTTTGCATATTTTCATCATTCCGGAAACAAGAGACTTAGCGAGACTTATGAGAGGCTTGAAGAAATTTATGAGAATGAGTTAAGATCGTTAGAGGGTTAACAGATTTTTTTATTAAATTAAGCAAAGCTGATATACTGGGGGTGTTAGTATAAAACAGAACTAATTTCTTCAAAATTTATTGATGTTTAGTGTCAATATCACTATGTTTCGTGATTTTTTTATTTTATAAATGGGTTATTTTTATTAATTTTCAACCTTCATTTTAATATTTTACCCATAGTAAGTTTTCAATTCCAAATTTACATTATAAATGTTATCGCTATTAGAAGAAAGAGCATTAGAGGGTTAAAAATGGTTTTCATAAATATAATTTAAATATAAAATTTTTCTTCTCTTTATATTCAGCTCTTTAGCATCTAATCAAAATCCTGTTACTGATTTTAAACAACAAACGAATTCGGATTTTCGACCATCTCCTATAATCGATTTTACAACAGCAGATGCTACAGTACCACAACATTATAAGCCCACATATATAGATAGGAAATCTCCCATTACTAACACAGCAACATTTAACACCAATACACAACAACAGCAACAACTACAAATACAACAAAATGATAATAGACGTTACACGACGACAACATATGGAAATACTGCAGAAAAGCAATTTTCATTTCCTAATGAGCAACAACAAGAGTCATTGCAGCAGCAACAACAGCAAATACCACAACAACTAACAGATAGGCCTATTTATATCTATAGGGATCCATATACAAATGAGAATTATCATTATACACCAACTGAGCCCATTATACAGGATACAACATCTACACCCCCCTATAATCATAACAATTACAATGGCGATGGTAATGGCAATAGTAATGGTAATGGTAATGCTTACAAGCAACAAGAACATCCTCATCATGATAATCAAGAATATTTAGTTCAATCAAGCATGATAGTAGGTACACAGCAACAACAACATCCTTATTTGAGTTTGTCTGATGATAAGGATGTCTATCTTAAACGTCCTGGTGTAGTATATGATGAGAAGACAGGTTACAAACATCCCAATTCAATAATTGATAAGAAAATTGGAGAGGCACAAACAGTGAAAGCAAATAAAATTTCTTATGATTCACATGATTATCCACCACCAACTTATTTTCAACAACAAACATCAAATTTTTTGCCTACACCCCTCCCGGATGTAGTTAAACCTAAGCCCACACCAAGACCACTGCCTAGACCCACATCACCGCCAAGACAATATTATAGACCTCCTTCATCAACACCGTCACAGTTGTTTGGTCATCAGCAGCAACAATATTTACAATCATCACAATCTTCGTTGCCTAATTATGCAAACAACATTGATAATTATTTGCCGAATAAACAACAATCTGACTATTATCGTACAGAAACGCCACCACATACTTATGTGCAACATAAACAACAATTTGAAACTATACCACCTTTTGGCGTTCAGCAACAATACGAATCTAGACCTCCACCTTCTTTTCAACAACAACAACAATATGAATCTAGACCTCCACCTTCTTATCAACAGCAATATGAATCTAGGCCCCCTCCATATCAACATCTGCAGCAATATGAATCTAAACCTCCACCTTACCAACAACAATATGAATCTAATCAAGTAGCTCCACAACAATCGCATAATCCGCAATATGAAACTATATATCAACAGCAACAAGCATCTTCGCAGCGACCGCCTGGTAGACCATCTTATAATAATTACTATGACTATCAAATAGGCGAAGTACCACCCCAATCACAAACTTCTTTACCATCTTCGCAAAATTTTAATTACCCCTACCCCAGACCACTACCATCACAGTTTCCACATCAAAGTGCATATAGACCACCACCAGTGCCACCCACACAACAACAACAAAATGGTTTGGCTACATTGGCACAGTATGCACCACAATTTACTCAACTACTTTTGGGAGGAGGGGAAGGTGGAACATCTTCCAACACTAATAGTCCATTAGGCAGTCTTATAGGTGCTCTTACTGGTGTTACAACCTCGCAACAACCATCTTATACCTCATCATCGCCATCATCATCATCATCATCGTATAATAGAAGACCGGTAAACTCCCAACTCATTAGGGCATTAGAAAATATAGCACGCAATGACGATTTGCAATGTGTGCCAAAAGTTTTATGCCAAATGATTGCTGCTCAAACACAACGTGGTCAACTGCCCACATTTATTACATCACCAACCATAACCAAGTGAGTATCTACTTAACATACATAAACAATTTTGCAATGTATCCATAAGATACAATAAATATCCGTATACGGCTTTTGCTTATATTGCAATGAGTTTTAGTTTAATTACTTACTTATTAACAGCAACAGAAATATGTTTAAAGAAAATTCTTCTGAAAATTCTGAAACCATTTAATATCTTATTTAAACTAGTACTAAAAAGATTGCCTAGTTTTTCGTAACAAATATTGAAATAGTATGAAAGCAAATAAATTATGTTATAGTTGGTGTACATCAGGCTTAGCTATAAATACTTTACTTGAATACGAGGGGTACTATTTTCATTTCGGGAACTGGCAACACTAATGTCAATAGCTAAAATCTGGCAACACCAATAATAAAATTTGACATTTTTTAGCACAAACATACTCACAAGGTTTTGATATACAAGCAGTGTTGCCATTTCAGTGCTTTTCGGGTAGTTTTTGGTGCTTTTTTCCTTCCCGTACCCGGTGATTTTTTACAAATACCCGTTTAAAAAAAGCGGGTATTTGCAGTGCTTTTTACGATTTCTGGCAGTGCTTTTAGTGCTTTTTGTACAGTTTATATGTTTGGTATTTGTTCTCGATTTTTTCAATTCTTCTTCAATTTTCTGTCAAAGTTGAAAAAATAATACGAACTAAACAAAAAATACATGTTTGTAGTTCAATTTTAAATAGCAACTTCGATATATTTAAACTTCTAAATTTTTAAATATTAGTTTGGTGCTTTTTTACCCCTTTTTTGGTTATTTTTTGAACTTTTTTTACACGATTTTACAAAGCTAAAATGTGTTTTTAAATTCTTGACTTAAATTTTTCAAAAAATTAATATCGTGCTTTTTTACCCCATTTTTGGTAAATTTTTACCCTTTTTACCCATTTTCACAATGCTCACGGTGCTTTCCTGCCTTCAAGATTTGGCAACACTGTACACAAGTGCTTGTGTTTTGTTTACAGTGAGTTAAGAAAATCAATTTGGCTAAAAAAATGGAAATTTCAAGAGAAGGTTTTCGTTGGATTATTTTTCACAACTTTCGACGTGGATTATCCCAACAAGAATGTGTCGATGAACTCAGTTCTTTGTATGGCGATAAATCACCATCAAAAACCACAGTATATCGCTGGTATAGTGAATTTAATCGTGGTCGTAGTTCGGTCGCCGACGGATTCCGTGAAGGTCGTCCAAAATCGGTTGTTGTGCCACAAAACATCAATGCAGTGCGTGAACTGATAATCAGAGAAGAGAGAAAAAAGCAAAATCCGATGTGTTTAAAGCAAAAAAAATATTGTAAAAAAAGCAGAAGTAAAAAAACTTTTTTTTTTTTAATGTCAAAGTAAAGAGAAAAAATATTTTTTGTGAGCAAACAAAGAATTTTTGGGCAAAAAGTCCTAAAAAAAAAAGCAATTCAAAGCTCAAAAATCTTAGGAAAAGGCTATTTAAAGCTTTAAAACGAAAAATCCAAAAAAAGCAAAGAGAAGCAAATATGAATAAAACAAAAACATAAAAAGCAAAGCCAGCAATTTTGTCTGCTCTGCTGATAATGCAAGATCGTCATGTGACATATCGTGACATAGAGCCATCCTTGCACATTAGTTCCACTTCAATACATTCGATTTTGCATGAACACTAAACTAATGAAGTTTTCTTCACAAAGTAAATGAAAAATTTCTTAAATTTGATGAAAAAGCTTCATATATTTAATGAATCTAGTTTTAGTGGAACTTTTTCATTGAGTGTATGAAACGTTTAAGAAATAAAATGAAATTTTTTGCAACATTTTATGAAAAACTTTATTAATTCAATGAAAAGTTTCAATGGACGAGTTCCAGTGAAACTTCATTGGTTTTATGAAAAATTCATTAATATCATGCAGATAATTCTCTCAGTGTATAGCCATTATTTTTAGTAGTTACAAACATCAGCTCAAACTCAATACACCCTATTTCACAGAGTATCACAGATTATAAAAATAATTGTCTCTGTGTACGAATAAATTATTTGTATTCGCTCCACTTTGCCAGCGGCCCAGGACTTAAGAATCTGAAGGAAAGAAGCAAAGGAATTATTCGAATCTGAGTGAGTTTATGTGGGAAAAGATTTTAACAAGGCCTTTGTAGAAAAAAGAATTATAGGCGTCTTAAACTTTTCTTTTGTAAAAGGTCCCTAAAATCTGGGAGTTTTTTTATGGCAAACTACCTTATGGGTTTTCTAGAGAAAAACATTCTCTAAATTTGAGATTTTTGTTGGAATATTTTAATTTAGGCCGATAATATACAGCATGCAATTTCAGTTAAATCACATGCTTGTTATTTTGAGTGTACTTTGTTACGAGTGACAATTTTTAATATAATTTATTTTCTTAGTTTTCTATCTGGGTTTCCTGCTGCTTCACCAGCATTAATTTATGGCAGAGCCGCTCTTTTGGGTCTGAGTGGTGGGGAAAAGAGTTGCCGTCAAACGTATGTCAAATGTCCAAAAAATGAGGTAAGCAAACTTTCATTAACTACACAGTAGACATAACTGTTAATCTCTATTTTTCGCAGTATGAAATAATTTACTATCTCAACAATCATCGTGGTGGATTTTTCAAATTCTTTAGCGAACCGGAAGAACAGCAAAATAACGGAAACAATGACTCAACACAGCAAGGAGGAGCTTCATCGTTATTTAGTATTTTAGCTGCTCTGACTGGTATTCCTCCAGTAACAACCACAACACCAAGACCGACACCAAAACCTCAGGCACCTTCAGCGGATATAACCAGTGGTATTGGAAATTTCTTTAACCAACTATTGTCGGATTATATGGGTGGTGCTACAGTGGAGTACCAAAGAAAAATAAAACGAAGAACAAGAAGATCTGTGGCTGATAAAATTATATTTGAAGATAATAGAGATATAATAAAATTTAATGACGACGATGACGACGACGACAACAACAAAGACAATGTTAATGATGTTGATGAAGATTTCCATGATGAAGAGGATACTGAGGATACACAACAAGGTATTGAATTTAGAGACGAAGATGAAGAAGAAGAAACAAACTTTGATGACAATCAAGGTAGAATATTACACAAGCCAGGATTTAGAGGAAAACAAATTAAATTTTTTCCGGAAATTCATGAAACTTTTAGTGAAAATGTAAAAGACCAACTACTGAAAGCAGTAATAGAAAAATACAATGATTATAACAAAGGAAGAAAATTAAAATTTCCCACAGCCACCGATGAAAGGCAATATCTAGATGTAACTGAAGATGCTGTAAGACAGAGTAAAGAATTACTTGATTTGCCCTATGAACATGAACAAAATTATGGTTATCAATATACAAACTATATAGAAGATTCTTATGATCCCCTACATAGAGATACAAAAAAAGTTAAATTTCAAGATGACAATACAGAACAAGAACAATCATTATATTCACATTATGTAGAAAAATTAAAAGACACTAAAACTAAATTAGTATTTCCCGAAAGACTAGGAAAAATTTTAAATAATCCCTATTATGCAGCCACTTACTCCTATAATGATATTCCAGCAACTCAAGAACAAGATGATAAATTTGTATTGCCAAATATAAAAAGACCCTCCCGTTATACAGAATTTCCGCAAGTCTCTAGTGCAAATGTGTATAATACACACTTAAATTCTATAAACTCTCAAAATAGTTTTACATCAACCTCCTCTACCAACAACAATTACTATGGCCCATCTTCCGAACCCCAAAAAATTTCAAATAATAATCACTTTTTGCCTACACCGCCACCAGATACTGACTTTACCTCATCCAATTCTATATATTCAAATAATTACAATAGTAACCAAGAAAATTATAACAGTCAATATCAGAGTAATTACAATAAGCCACAAAGTAATCCTACCAACAGTAGCAATAACACAAATACCAACAGATATCCTTCGAACCGTTATACAAACACTAATAGATATCATTCATCTTTGTACACTACTAGACGTCCGTATACGACAACTACTAAAAAATCAGATGATAAAAATATTTATGTTACAAATTCGCATGGTGTAACTGAATATTATATTACACCAGATGGCAGAAAAGTTTATTTGTAGTTGTACTGTATTTAAAAGTGAATATTTATTAAAATTTTAATTATAACTCAATTAATTGTAAATACAATTCCTAATATTATATTATTAAACAGTAGCGTGTAGTAAAATATTGAATTTAACGTTTGTTATACGAAATTACACCTAAAAGTATGTAATAGTTTTTGTTTTAATTTTAGCAATAACAATACAGGTTGGGCTGCCAGATTGTTAAAATTGTTAAGGTGAGATTAATTTGCAGAAAAAAAATGTTACATTGTATTACAACAAATACAATGAAATAAAAAAACATAACTTTTAAATTATAAAAAATATTTATCTAAAATTTTTATGTATAAATTCATAAAATGCTTATAAATGGGGCTTTTAAAACAAAGTTTGTATGGAAATGTAGGCAACAATTTAATCAATTACAAAACTATATCAGATTTATAAATCGAATTAAGGAACTTATAGTGCATTTAGACAGAGAACTTAATATACTTGGTTAAAGTTAATCCAACTTTTTAATTATAACAAAAATTATAACAAAAGTAACAAAAAAACAGCGTTGCTAACAATTAGTAGTATGAATACAGAGTCGTAGTAGTCTCATTAAAAGTTGGATTATCTGTTAATCAAAAAGATTAAAATAGGGTTTAATCAACGTGTTTAGTGCTTGTTTAAGCAGATTAACTTTTATGTCTAAATGTCTAAATTAAATTTAAAACAATTTAAACAAACAAAAGGAATTTAAAAAAATAACAAATAAAAAAACAAAAAACTTGTAACAAATTCGCAAAAATTTTAAAGTGATAAGTTGAAGAAAAATTAAGCAATATTTCGAATAAACTTAACAAACTGTAAGTTGATTGTGGTTACAGCTTTAGTCCCTACTGCGGACTAATGTCCGTTTATTTCTGTTTGGGAATTATGGCCGATATTTTTAAAGAGGGGATAATATCCGTGTGATTTATGACTTGATTTGTGAAAAGCAGTCTCGTTCGGCATTTCTAATTTATAACGAATCTTAGGCAACAAACCAGGAAATTTATTTGTTACTATAGGTAGCCAGCCAGGTATAGGTAGTTCCAGAACTGATTCTAGGTTAAGGTAATGGGACAATTTTGAGCTAAAATCATTGATGTTAGAATTGACAGACCGATTCTTTGGAACAGAAAATTTCCCTGTGTAATTATAAGGTTGTCCGCATTATTTTATAGAAAATGAAAGAGTACTAAAGAAATAAAAAAAAAAGTTCTCACATTTTATAACGTTTTTAGTAAAAACAGTTTATGTGCTTTTTTTGCGAATGATTAATATGGAAAATATAAATCATACGCAATGAAAATGCTGATTTCTGTCTCAGAAGAGACCATATGTATTAAGCAAGTAATAAAAACACATCAAGATTAAATTTAAAAAATAATAAAAATTTTCCCAATGATCACTAAAGTATGCTTCAGATTATACCTACTTTAATGCAAAATTATATACTTAACTCTTTGGCATACTTAAGGGATTATTCTAAAAATAAAACAGCCAGTTTGTATTTAATAACAATTTATATATATTTATGTATATACATTTTTATAGTTCTTTAAATAACAACAATATTTACAGTTTAAAAAATAATCTATATGAAATAATAAATAATTGCAAAAAATGACTGAAAAAATGCTTAAAGTTTAAAAACAACTTGATGATAAAATGATGAAAAAATGCAGAACGACGGAAAAAATATTGCAGTAATTTTTGCAAAAAAAAAATATATACGGACAAAAACCATTTAAACCAAAAATCAACAAGTTAAGCTATGATAGTATTAAATGTACAGGAATGCAACATTACGACAAAAAAAAAACAGAAAACAACACAAAAAAATAGACAACAAAATCCCATGATAAGAGAACGAAATTAAATTGTGTTGCACACAGTAAATTGGGAATGATGCACCACACACCGTAAATGGGAAAGAAGTTTGTATATAAGGGAGGATCATTTAATCAAAATTTTTTTAATTTCAATAACAAAAGTGTCGGAAAAGTTGTAGGTCAATAGGTCGAAATTTCTGCAACCACAATTACTATCAGAGCTTCTAAAGGATTCATTCCCTCATTGGATTTCCAGTTCTGAGTGGCATTCGATTTAATTTTAAAAGACTTCATCATTTCCCATCATTCGATTTATTCAATCACTGAATTGAACCGTTTCGAATTGAGTAATTTGTGAATGACATTAAATTTGGGAATGAAAGTAAATAATTAATTTGATAAATAAAAAATGATGGTGAAATTCTCAGCTAAATCTCAAATTATTATAATTTTTAAAGTTTAAACTAAAATTCTTAAGGGGGCAGAAGTGGAGTTTACTAGCACTGTTTTCAAGTTTTAAAATCGAATGTTATGCCCGAATTGATAAATCAATCGAATGATATAAATTGATTGAAATCGAAGGAATGAATTCCCTGCGATTGCTTAAAAAGAAATTCAATGGATTTAAAATAAAATTGAATTAAATTTTTAGGGAATTTACTCAAAATGAAATTTGATATTCGAAGCTCTGGTTAGTTTACATATTAGGCCCATGTGAAATCTTAATTAATAGATTAAGGAACAAAATTAAGATTTCTTTTAACAAAATTTGAGCACAAACTTTTCTTGCCAAATGGTTCCGATATCAAAATTAAGAAATTGGTATTTGGTGGTCTTCCTTAATTTATGTATGTGTATGAGTTCTTATTTAGTAACGGTGTAAATGATGTTCTTTAACAAAAAAAATGGACATATATGTTACACTGAAAGAATTATTTGAGTAATATTTATAAAGCCTGAGGGGCAATTCTCTAACTTTTTAATGACAAAATTCGGTAGTTAAATTGACAAGTTTTCATAGTAAACTGACAACTTAACAACCGAATTTTGTCTTTAAAAAGTTAGAGAATCCCACTACTGGTTAGAAAAAAACTCATCAAAAAATGTGGGAAGTATTTTTAAAATAATTATAAAAAGTGGTGATAAAACTGTTTCAGATTTTATGAAAAATTTTTGTTAATTATATAAAAAATGTAATTGGGCTACTTTCTGCTTGAAACTTTATTAATATTTAATCACTTTTCTATCAGTGTACAGCTGAAGAGCAGCACTTTGATAGTGTGTGTATAAAACACGTATTATAGTGAGACAGTAATGCCAATACATTTTTTATTTTTTTTTTTTCATTCACACAATAAGGCGCTTAACATGTTGCTTGCATTTCATTTAATACATATTGTCAACAATTTGTAGGAATTTATACCCAAAGATTTGCAGCAATTGTTTTTTTTTTCACTTTTTTTTTCAATTTAATGAAAAAATTTAAGCATTTTTTTCCTTTTTTGTTTTTTTTTGTCAATTTGATTGCTGACAAAATGAAATCGTTTGTAACTGTATTAACGAAAAAAGTCCGTAATATAAAATAACAGCAGCAAAACAACAATGACGTTAGAACAATGGAAAAAAGTGGTCATTCATTGTTTGATGCACAAAAAAAATTACACAAAACGAAATAAAATTTAATGATGCCTTGAAACTGTTGATTGAAATTGTAGGAGTATTGTAAAAATTACTGCAATAACTTGATGTTAAAATTTTATCCCTGGTTTTATAATATTTAAACTCTTTCCCTTAATTTTTTTGTTCTCTACTACAAGTTTTGATGTTCTTATATTCTGCACCACATACACCACATGTCAATAACATTTGTTTAATTTATGCAACATAATTATTTACATTCCACTTTATATTACTGTCCACAATACATGTTTGAGTATGACCATCAACAGCCACAATTACATGAACAGAAAACAGTAGATGAAGACAAAACAAAAAAAAAAGAAACATTACAACACTTGTGGTTGTAATACCCCTACTTTCTTATTTTTTTCGCCCCAATAGAGTTGTCGAAATTGTTATCCCTTTTACGGGAAATACAATTTCTTAGATCCCTAATTATAACAAATGACCATACTGGTTTTTGGGGTAAATTTGTACAAAACTTATAGTACAAATGAAAGTTCATTCATTATTATTTCTCGTATCATAAATGAAGTCTTTTAAGAATTTGTCTGAATCAAATGTGCTAAAAGTATTACCCCATACGACCAAATAAGCATATGACAACTTTTTTAATTCTGAAAATTTTACCGCATTTAAAGTCAGCACTTACGTTAAAAATTTAACAAAAAGTTGTTTATTCGATAGCCTACCGATTATTATTAATTTGAATATACGAGTAATATCGACTTTTTGGATTATTTAAAAAAAAATTTTAGCAAAAAGTTTTATTCTCTTGTTTATTTAAATAAAAGGACAGATCAGGCTATCGTTACTGGAAAAGGTTACTAAAAATAAAAAACTAACTTGCAAAAAAATTGCTAAAATTGTAATTTTTTTTTACTAAATATTAGTAAGATAAGAACAGCAAAACTAAAACTGTTAAATATAAAGAGTTTTACTGATTGTGAGTTTAATTTTAGTTAATAGAAAATAACAACTTGACCTGTTAAAATCAGCAAAACAATTTGCAGTATAATTTATCGTTTTCAATTAACTCAACGTTAAAACAAAATTCTCTACATTTAACAGTTTTATTTTTGCTAGTATTTAGCAAAATAATCTGTTATTTTCAGAAAGTTTTTTCAGCAAGGTAATTTTTAACCAATTTTTAATAGCTTTTTCTGCGATTTTACATGTTTATTTCTATAAATGTACAAATGAGTACATATAGAAAACTTCCCCAGCTTCTAAAAAAATCTTCAACCATTTGGTAACACTGCTACTTTACTACATTTTTTCAATAACTACCATTTACTCGTTACACACATTTTACAACTTTCAAGTTTAAGCTCTTCTACTCATCCATAGGAAAAAAAACCTTTAAATTTATTGTCAGTCTTTGTTAATAAGTGGTAAGAGTTACATGTCATTCATATAAGGTTTTTTTTTTGCATGAACACTTTTTCTTACTGCAACATTTTTTCTTACCCGCTAAAGAAATTAAATTTCAAATGATAAAAACAAATAAAAAGAAAAAAAAAAAGGATTCACCATTAAATATAAATAAACAAAAAGGGTAAACATTTTTGTGGAATAAAATTGTACAATACTAAGAGGTAGTCACTAGTCCACCTTATTTACTTGCTGGATTCATTTATCTATTATACACATACATATTAACGAGGTTGTGGTGGCGGCAGGGGACCAATGCCTGGACATGGCATCCTCTTAGCCAACAAATGGCATAGGGGTACATCACGCACAGCATCACCAATGAATAAAGACAGCAAATACCATTGTTTCATACCGGTTGATTGCACTTTGTAGTTACTGGAAACAAAAATGAAACAGAATGAAATCATACAAGAATACTGCGATATCTACGTTTATACTTATACTCGTAATGTATATTAAAAATAAAGCCAATGTTTTAAAGCATATAGTAAAAAAAATTAAGTAAGTTGTAGTGAAAACTGTATTGTATATAAAATATATATAAAAAAAAAAACAAACACACAGAAATATAAAAGCGGATTAAAAACAATAATATCTCATAAGTAGTAAAAAGTAGTAGAAGTCGTAGAATAAAATACAGTGGATTCTCGATTTAACGCAAAAGACAATAGAAACAGATTAAAATAAGTTAAAAAATTAAAGTAGGACATGCCGACAATGTGAAACACTATACCAGAGTACGATTTGGGGACTTTCAATTCAAGGTGCTATGCATATAGTGAAATAAAGGGTGTTTTTTTCTATCCCGATATAACTTACGAAAGTGTTAACTGTCTAACGAACTGTCATACTGCGCTCACTTTTTGACATTTATGATCAGCTGGGCAGCGACTTTCATGCACTTAAAAATCAAAAATATGCGTTTAAAATATGCAGTAAAAAATGCAAAATATGCACTTAAATGGAAATATGATCTAAAAACCCAAAAATATGCACTAATAATCCAAAAATAAATGCTTCAAACAAAAAAATGCACTTTAAATTTATGGATTTTTAAAAATTATATTTAATACGGGTTCAAAATTATCTCCAATATAAATGTTTAAGTAGATGACAATTTAATGCTGCAAATTCTTCTTTTTCTTTATTTTTCATTAAATCTTACCTTTAATTTTTTAAAAAATATGCAAAAATATGCATTAAAAATCATAAAATATGCACTTAATAGCAAAATATGCATTTATAATAAAATATGCATTGATTCGGAAAAGTATTTGGTCAAAATCATTTTTGGATTAATGACTACAAACATGCATTTGCCTGAAAGGCGCTGCCCTGATGATCAGTATACTCTGGCAGATTATCATGAATAGATTTACGCTTGAACAACGCTACCAAATTATCCAGATTTACTTTGAAAATCAGTCATCAATTCGACTAACTTATAGATGCAAAATTGTGTTCAGCTATGAGGCTCATTTTTGACTAAACGGGTTTGTTAATAAACAAAATTTGCCGCATGTGGAGTGAAACCAAACCACAACAAACCATACAGATTTCATTACATCCAGAAAACTGCAGCATTTGGTGCGGTTTACATGCTGGTGGCGTCATTGGACCTTATTTCTTAAAAAATGAAGCCGGACCTCGGGTTACGGTCAATGGAGATCATTACCACACAATGATCAATGATTTTTGTTTGAAAATATGGTTGACATTGATCCGGCCAGATGTGGTTCCGACAGGATGACGCTACGTGCCATACGGCAACCGCAAACATCGACTTATTGAAATCAAAATTTGACGATAAGTTGATTTCGAGAAATGGACATTTCAATCGGCCTCCAAGGTCGTGCGATTTTAACACCTGTCGATCATTTCCTGTGGGCCACGTGAAGTCAAAGTTTATGCTGATAAACCAGCAACAATTGACGCCTTGGAGGCCAACATTGTTCGTGTTATTCGTGACATACGGCCAGTAATTCTGGAAAAAGTGTACCCAAATTGGACGTCCAGAATGCGCTTTATCAAGAACAGCCACGGGGAACTATCAAACAAAATATAATTACATAAGGCACCATATTAAAATGTTTACCCGGGGAATAAAGTATTAAATTGCTAATTTAGGAAATTTTATAATTGAATAAAACAAAATCAACTACATAAAAATCTAATTCAATGATTGAATAAATCAAATGAGCTAAATTGACAAAATATAATTTCCAATTTAAAATGAAATTGAATACGATTTTCAGGGTCAAAATAGAACCCACTCTTTGAAGATCTGTTCTCTACAGTTTGATATAACATAACTCTGTTATCAGGCATGTGATGAATATCGAAAACGAAAACGATCTGTTTTTCAGTGGTTAATATTTTACGATCTGTACTACACCAATTATTTTTTATTTCCTAATTTAGATGTCTGAGTCAAATAAACCGATAAAAAATAATTTGAAGCCAATTTTATTTTCGCGAAACTAATTATTCTAGATTGAAAAACTGTTCGTTTTCGATTTTCATCACAACCCTGTATATTTTAAATTTTATTTTATGTACAAATGAATTTTCATTAGCGTTTTTGTTTATGAATTGATAGTAAAAAAAATTCATTTCGTTAGGTTGAGGTTAACAAAGTTTTTGGTAATATAAAGTTTGAAAAGTACAATTTTTTAAGCAGGTTGGTACTATTTTGAAAATCCCATTTATCATCTCTGTTTGGATGGATGTTGCCGTGTCGGAAGTATTATTGTATTTGAAATTAATTACTAAATAAAGAAAATTATAAACGCCAAAAAGTAAAAATTTATTGTGTTGTTACTTAAAGCGGGCCATACATTTGTAATATTATGCTACAACTTTCCAAGTGGTGCAAGCATATTGACCGTGTATGTATTAAATTGAAGGTTGGGCAATATTAGGTAATGAATCAAAACACTTTTGATTTTTATTGGACAACTTGAAATATTGGCAACTTTAATTGCAATTTTAATTTTGCGCTGTTTATGTTTGTGTGCATTTTGAGGTTATGCTGAATTCATATATTGCATAAAATATTGTGGCGATCTTTAGTTACATGTATGTTGCAATTTATTGTATGGTGTGTGGCAAATTGTTCGTCAAATCGATTATCGACTGTACCTTTTTTCCATACTTTTATAAAAACAATAAAATGATGTTGAAATACTTAAACAAAGACTACTTGAATGAAAATAAAGAGAAAATTCTAAAGAAAGAAAAGAAAATTACAATAGTGATATTGTTTTTAATAAATCAAGTGCAAATGAAAGTTGAGAAATTACTACTAAAGATTAGTAGGGAAATTAAAAAAAAAAATCATAAAAACAAAAAAGAAAGGGTCTATAAACAGGGATTAAAATCATAATTCAGTATGAAGAAGAGATAATTTTACCCTTAGTTAGCTGTCGTTTTTAAATTTAAACTCTACCTTAAAGTAGGCAATTTTCATTTATTTGTAAATTTTAATAATTTCTGGAAATATGCAACAAAGGATGAATTAACAATCTATAAAAAATTAATACACTAACAAAATAAAGAAGCTTTATTTTTGTTCAAGAACCGTATATCAATTTTTTTTAGAAATTGCTTTCTACAAAAAAATTATAAATCAACATAATTTAATAAATTTGTTAAAATTAAAACATCGCTTGGCTCAATGATATTAATCCACCTACTCTAACTTAAAGCCAAACTACAAGACCAACTTACAATTTTTTTTTTTTTTTTGTTCTCACAATCCTTATTTTATCAAATAACATTCCTTATCCTTTCTCTTAATTTAAAAGTTTTTTTTCTGGTGTTAAACAAAAGTAATTTTAAATTTAATTCATTCATTGTTTTCTTTTTGTTTAAACCCAAAAGGTATTTATTTCATTATTTCCATATCAAAATTTTTACTAATGCATTTTGACACTTTAGGAAAAAACAAACCAAACTTAATTTGAAATCCATTCAAAATCATGCATGCTTGCAAAAAATACACAAACTTACATTGATTTCAAAATTTTATACAAACAAAAGCCATTTTTTCTATAGAGAGAGAAAGGAGAAGAAAGGAAATAATTCAACGGTATTAACGAATTTGTTTTAACCTACAAAATAAAAATTTACATACGGTAGTTCACACCAGGCTGGCCACACTTGGGGTTTTGTCCCCAAATTTGGGAATATTTTGTTGGTCTTGGGGACAAAAATTTTGATTTGGGGACAGGAGACTTTTTTGGGGATTTAAAAAATGCTTTAAGGGTTTTTTGGGGATATTTTAAGATTTGTTTGGGGATAACGAAAAAAGTATCTGGCAAGCCTGGTTCACACTGACTTAAATCAAGTTTAGCTTTTAGAAGAGACAAAATTATTCGTCTAAAAATTTGTAGCAGTTAATTATAACTGTAGTTACACTTGTGTTATTATAAAGAAAACTAAACACTTTGACAGTTATTACTAAAAATAACCAACAAAAACTACACACAAAAAAATCTTTGCCAAGTAATTAGGAGCTCTTCAACTAATAGTTTCTTTTTCGCATATATTATGCGAAAACTAGACTCATTTTACCAAGTTTTCAGGGTTTTCCACTTAAATTTTGAATAAGTAATACTGTATTTCACTTACACTGAGTTAAAATTGATTTTTGATTGTGCCTATTACAATTCTCGTTTTCTTTTTTAGAAAATTGCTTAGAAGATCGATTTTTTTTAACTATATATTTAATCGGTTTTTTAACAAATTGTGGAAAGTCAATGCTAAACTAAACTTACCACTTTTAAAATAAAGTTAACTTATAGAAAAAAACAACATTATCAACACATTGTTAAAATAAGCTGGTACTATAACAAAAAACAAACACTTTAAGTAAAGTTTCTAATATGATGATGATATTTGCATACTTTTTTGTTGTTTTATACAATAAAAAAAAAAAATTATGTACTTCACACTCTCAATCCAATGGATGTAAAAGTAACACAATAGAGTTGAAAAGTTTACATATGTCAAGTGCACACATATAATTTAAAATTTTAGTTTTTGTTAAGGGCAAATGAAGAGTTTATTTTAGTTATTAAGTTTCAAAAATTTGTCAAGGTTTATTTTTCGGGAGTATGAATATGAAAATAATTCTCATATTTGCATGCGACAAATGTCCAGAATTATTATGAAAACAAAGGTTTTCCATGAACAAAAATAATAATTATATTAGGATGGAGAATGAATGGTCACACAGAGAGAATAGGAAAATTTAATAGTAACAAAATATGATTACAAATTTGGCCTCTGAAAAAGAAAATAATTACTTAAAAAAACTTTTTGGGTACATTTTTACTATAGAGAGAAACATATAATTGCAGAAAATCTTCCACACCTCTCTAGATGTCTTTCAATTATTAAATTTATTAAATAGCATAAAGTATGATTTCAAACGTATATACTTTATAAGATTTTACTCAATTGCTAAAAATTGTTTCTAAACAATTTTAAAATTGTTTTAAAGAAACTGAAGACAAATTAACATAACTAAGTTTTTTAACTAAAGAATGACAATTTGAAGAGCTTGAGCTTGAGAAATTCAAAACTATGAAATTTAAAAAACTTCCAAAGTCTTTCAACTTCTGTAAAAATGCACTTCCTATTTTTCGTCTTTACACGTTGATTTGCATGGGCTAACATAGGCCGATACAATTTTTTTAAGAGAACGAATAAAACACCTCATGTTATTATATCACCACAAAATGAAGTCGTAATCATTCCCAGCAAAAACATGGTAATAGCCAGTGAGCCAGCCAGAAGCCTAAAAACCATTTGACCAACTACATCTCTAAATTAAAGAAAAATACGAACGGCAAAGCTTGGGGAAAGTACTTTTAACGGTAGTACTAGCGTTGGCAGAGCGAAAGACTTAAAGATATAGTGCTCTGCCAACCATAAAATGATAACACCGGTCTAGGCTTGGTCGCTTGTTTTTAAAAACGTTGGCAAAGCATTGGCAAAATAAAAATAAAGTGCTTTTGGAATAATAAAATAAAATCATAAATTTAAAACGTTGGCAAAGCATTTGTAAAATGATAAACGAGGTGCTTAGCGAATCCCAAAATGATAATACCGGGTTGGGCTTGGCGTACTGTATTTTAAGAATCGGCAAAGCATTGGCAAGACGAAAAATATTATACTAAAAATGCGAAATAAACAGCACTTTTAGAGTACTCTAAAAAGCAAAAAAAAAAAAATATACTATATAATAAATTAGCAAAAAAAAAAAAAGAAACAGCATATTTTTCTTAGTTTCATTCAATTATTCTTTTAATAGTTAAACAATAAAATTTATTTGAAAAAAACTAAACATAGAAAATCAATTCCTAAGAATTACTCGAACTCGAAATTACTCGAAATCAAATGTTGGCAAAACACTTTTTTGCCATCGTTGGGGAAGCGTTGTAAACTAGCCATGTACCAGTGCTTTTATTATTTTTACGGTTCTAAGTCTTGTAAATTAAGTACTGCCAAAGTACCTTTTGCCAACGTTGGGAAAGCGTTCTTAATGATTGCTCTGCGAGAGCTTTTATTATTTTTATTATTTCTACGATTGTGAATTTTGTAAATTAAGCACTGGCAAATCACTTTTAGCCAACGTTGGGAAAGCACTCTAAACAAGGGCTGTGCCAACGCTTTTATTGTTTTTAAAGTTGTAAATTTTGTAACTCAAGTACTGGCAAAGCGCTTTTTACTAGAGTTGGCGGAGCTTTTGAGGTCAGTGCTTTGCCAGCATTTTATTTGTTGTACCACTGGCAATCAGTGCTTTGCCAGTGCTTCATTTTTCTTACCATCGCCATTTTCTGGCTGGGTAGTTTCTAAGTGTATATTTTTTTGCGTATTTAATGGTTTTTGTTGCATACTTTTTGCATTACAAGATATGTTTTAAAATAATGTAGAAAGTAATTCGGTGTAATCACTGGAAGTCCTGATTTTACAGCATATTTTAGGACATTAAATTTAAATTAAAATTTTTTCAATTAAAAACTATACAAATTTTTTTACTTTAAATTCTTTAAATAATAACTTTCCCAAATGTTTTCATTACAGTAGCATTCCCTTATAATCCCTTTGTTTTTTTTTTAGTACCTCACATTATTTTCAATTGTCTAGGGTCAGTGTCTTAAGAACAAAAAAGTTGTAAGAAATCTTTGCAACTATAACTTTTTTATTGATTTTTTTCGCTATAATTTATGTATATTGTCAGCTAAAGTCATAAAATTATGGAAAATAAAAATTGTTTTTTTTTTTCTTCCATGAATTAAATGCTTAAACTGTTGTAAACAGTCATAAAAGATACAACGATTGTGTGTATTAAAAATAAACGTTAATCAGGAATTTGAAATATGGTGTGAGTGTAAATAAATGCAATGCGAAGTAAAGTAATGACGTAGAATAGAAAAAAATCTTAGAGGTCAATAAAGTTAAGGTTGCAATTTTCCTAAGATGCAGACGTTATAGCGGTTTAAGCTAAGACATGAACCATTTGAATAAAAACCCGTTTTAGCGTTGTGTCTAGAATATTTCTCAGATATTTATTGAGGAATTATTACTTTGAAAAATTGTTTAGTTTCCGCTGTTTATTTTACAGCAAAGAAAAAAAACGCAAAGTCCGATTTTGGTGTTTATTTTAAAAATTTAGTTCAGAAAATCGGTGAATTTTAAACCAGAAATTAAGTGGAACTATCGTATTGTCTAAACACATATTTTTAAAAATAATATGCTAAAAATAGTGGACACTATTATATATATAATTTTCATAATTATTCAAACCAAAGTGGGATTATAAAATCGAACATATGAGCATTTAAAATAATTGTATCTGGTAACTCTAACAATTACATTCCCATTCATTAATAAAAATTCAAAACCTTTTAAACTTTTCTGCTAAAAAAAAAATCACAAATCTTTTCCAACAAATATTTGAAAATGAAGCAAAACCTCAACCAAACTTGTCTACTCATCTTCAAATGAACGTACGATAGAAACATTAATATATGGACGAAGTTTTTCATGTTTTATCTTACAGTTTTACAAGTGAAAAAGACATTAAATTATGCACAAATGAGTTGGCATTTTTCAAATAAAAATTGATTGAAAAACATTTCAACAACATGCTGCTACTTGCTGCTTTTACTACTAAAACAGCATCATCTAGCAAAAGCAATAATAACAAATGAAATGCATTTGACAATGACATCTTAACAAAAAGTACTCTGACTGTAATCGTTGTTAAGATAGAACCAAAAAAAAAAGAATCGAATAATTTATAAAAAAAAAAACCTCATTACACATGTATACATGAAAGTTAAGAAAACCGGAGCGTAACGAGGATAAGAAAGCAAAGACAACAGAAAAGGGCGCGAAATTCAAAATTTTTTCATTAAAATGTTGAAAATGCAGCAAAATATTTGCCACATTTTAATGAAATTAACAAGTTACTTACAAAAAATATTTGAAATAATTTTATCCTCTACATTTAGTTTAAAAAAAATTACCGTTACGTTGGGCGCCAAAATATCTGGTTAGGGTCCTTTGAACTACTACTTCTACTACCATAAACAGAAATTCAAATACACAACGAATACTTGTTCTACAACAAATGAGCCATAAACTCATTGATGTTAAAAGTTTGTTAGTTATTAAGTTTTGTTAAAGAACATCTTAGGAAGAATGGTGCTGGCGAAAGAGTTTGATGACCTACCTGAAAACTTCTTGCCAATTAGTATGAGTTTGTGACGAACGACCAGGACGTGAGGCATGTATACGGCAGGGTTCTTCTAAAATACAAGCTCTTGGACCGAATTCACGTAAAATTTCCTTTTGAGCAATATCAGCATCATATGCCAATAAAGCTGTATCACGTTTGCTACGAGCATGATAAGTACCTAAAAGAAAAACGTAAAATATTCAAATTAATTAGTAGATAAAAATTATAACAATTTCTAATGTTTAAAGATTACCAATTGTTATGATGGTCTCTCAACCATTTGAATTAAAATTTATTTTTAAATTTTTATTAATTTACACATTTCTATGTCATTTTATTTAAAAAAAATCTCACGCAATGTTATGACATACGAGTACAAACATACAAATAACCACCAAGAGTCTTCCACAACAATTTACTTAGCCATCTTTTTTTGTATTGTTTATCTACCATACATTTAAGTATTTTGGTATTTCCCCAACATTGTTGTCGATTTTATGTTGGCCTTGACCCATTTTTATATAAAATATTTTTTTTTCTCGCTTATACTTTTATTTATTTTTTGTTATGGTTTAAATTTTTGTTGTACCTCATTGTTTATTGGTAAAATATGTATCGTATGGATGCACTTAATAAAAAAAAAACATGTTTTTATATACTAAATACAAAACAACAACTAAAAGAAGTCATATGTTTGGTACTGGTACGTACGTGCCTTTTTACTTAAGTTAAAGACCTTTGATAGCATATGTTATTAAGAGGCTTTTAAGGGTTATTGTTGTGATTTTTGTTTCAACTGTGGCATCGAATATCATATAATAAATTGGGTTACAAGGCTTAATGTCAAGTATAAAGTGAGACAAAATTGTAGAATTCAAATTTAAAAATTCGCTTAAACTTTGCGTTACGGCATATTTTTAAATGCTACAATGGCTGAAGCTACATTTCCTGAGCTTAAAATAACAAGTCAGTAGATATAACTTCTGAAAAACACATTTTTATGGAATATTACGCATAGTGCGTGAATATAAACAGCAAGTGCTCAAAATTACACATTTGTTTTTAATAATATGCTTTACACAGAGGGGATTTTGCTGGACGGGTTTTAATGAAATTTTTCAGTAAACTAATGAAGTTTTCTTCACCAAGTAAAAAATCTAAATCATATTTACCGAACGTAGGGGCCGCCTTTTTACATTTTTCTTTATATCTTTGGCATTTATAGTCGGATCTTAAAGTATGATACATCGATGTTTTTCTCTCGAGGGGACCAATGCTTTTCTCTAAGGGCCATTGACCTCAAGTATTCCGTTTTAGATTAACCCACCATATCTCAGTTGCTACCACCCTAATGTACCACCCTAACGTCAGAAAATTAAAGCTCGTAAAAAATCATTAAACTTCTGCTTAGGAAGTTTTTCGATAAATCCAGCAGAATTTTTTTTTATTTTTGTTTTTTTTTTGTTGCCGAACGAGGGGTCGTTTTTAAAATTTTTTTCATTGGATTTTTCCTTTATAGCAAACACTGGTTTCCTCGAGGCAAAAAATTGATATATCACACTTTAAAATCCGACTGTAAATGCCGAAGCTATAACGAAAAATTAAAAAAGCCGACCCCTACGTTCCGGAAATTTTTTTTTTAAATTGCCTTGCAAAAATACTTTATATTTAAAGGTGTACCGCGCACTTTTTTTGCATGTAAGGTGGTACGTTCTAGTGCGCGTGTTGGCCATTGTGAAGTCAATGGTTGTAGTATGTTGCTATTGTGCCTGTGCGTCTGATTTCTTAATCTCATGGACGAAACTTTCTGAAAAAGTCCGCCACATTGTTTATATATTGTTAATATACTGCGTATTAAAAAGTTTGTGGTTATTACAAGTACCCTGCACTCTAAAAAGTACTTTTAATATTACTACTATAAACTATGTAAAATTTCGTGTGAAATAAAACACTGTGCTTGAATTCATGCAAAAAATGTTTAAAAGGCTTATGTAAGCAGTTTTGTCTGCAAAACTAAACACAAAATATAGTATTTTGTATGTTGATAAACATGTTTCAAAGCTTGTAAGCATTTTATTTTTATAATTAAACACATTGTGCCTAAAGTTTCGTATTAGACATAAAGTGTTTAATTGTAATTTATTTAAATAATAACTGACACAATGTCAAAATATTATCAAGCAAAAAGAAAATATCTCGTAAAAAAATTATTGAAATCAGGGCATTTAAACGCTTCTTACAATTTAGGTGATAATTAAAGTGCTGAAATTAAATAAGTAAGTATATTAAAGGCTGCAATTAAATGAATTAAAATTTGTATTTTATAATCCCTAATATACATTTTTTCGCAGATAAGTACATGAAGAATCAAATTTTATTCAATACAGCCAAAAAAGTCAAATTTTTTGTCATCAACTCTATCGGATTTTTCTGATATAAATTCGACATCAAAATCCGCTCCATAAAAGTAATAAGGCTCCTAATAAATAAGATGTATTTGTTTGCGAATTCCTTTTTTGCCAATTCCAAAAATATTACATAGTATCATATTTATGGTTTTTATCGAAGTCGGTGGCAACAACGATGGGGTTCATAATAACATTTTTAAGCAATATCCTTGTTATAACATCTTTAAGTAATATCCCTAAATATCACAATCAGTTGAAAGCGCTTTCAACAGGCTATTGTTAAACTCTTAAAATATGGCAATTTAAACAACTTCAGAAAGAGTTATTCTTAGAAAAACGCTAACGAAATTAATTGAAATATTGTACCAATTCTTTAAATATTTTAAAGAAATAGTTTAAAATTTATCATATTATCACTTGTGACTACATTTCTTTTAAAGTAAATTTGTAAACACGCAATTTTATAGCGTATTTACATTGCAGAAATTACTTTGTTTAAACAAGTAGTAAACTAAATTTTGAAATCTTGTTTAAACTCCATAATGAATTTTTCTATATAAAACCTATTATAAAACCTTCAGATTATATAGAAAACTCTACAGATTCTATGGACTTTTTTCGCAATAACCCTCATAAATGAGGCAATTTTTCTCCAAACTTTTTTCTACAGAAACATCAGATAATGTAGAATGTATCTATATAAAAACCCCAAAATTATATGTATTCACAGTCTATATGAATCTCCTTAGAATATAATAATCTTCTTAGAATATAACAAAAGCCATTCCAATCTGGGGAGTACAGAAATAGTTCTCAGAATCTGAGTGCTTTCTTATATAAAAAGTCTGAGGGATTTTCTATAGAAACTTCTACACAACATTACCCAAAAAGTATTAAGAATCTGAAAGTTTTACTTAAGGAAAATTCGTAGGAAAAGTTCTTCAAATCCGAGAATTTTCCTATAGCAAAAAGTCACTTGGAATTTGAAGTTTATTCCCAGAAAAAACTCTGCAGATTTTAAGGGGTTTTCGATAAGAAGAATTATGATAATCTAAAGGGATTTCTAGAGAAAACGTCTATACAATTTGAATGTAAAAAAAACTTTTCGATTTTTATCTCTATTGTTGTACATTTTATTATTTATTTTAATTGATAATTTTAACTATTATTATTGTTATTCAGAATTATAATGTTAATTATTGTGATTTTGTTTTCCCATTTATTTCTTTAATAAAGGATACATTTTTATTGAAAATGCATTTTTTTTTTATTTAGAGGAATTGTAAGGTACTGTGCAACAAACATTTTAAATGTATTTATATGCACTAACAACTGTATTTTTAAATACCTTAATTGTAGGTTCATGCACTTAATGGAGCTTTTTTAGACACATTGAATTTAAATTTAAACAAAATTTGATTGTTGCTAAACTTTTTGATACAATGATAAACGTAAGTTTCGACACAATATGTCTATTATTTTTAAACACAATGTGTCTATATATTTTAATTTTAAACACAATGCCTATTTTTGCCCAATTTATAGTAGGTATCAAGTTACCTCCTTTTAATAGAGTAGATTTCAACAAAAATTTATTAGAGTGTGACAATATGTGTTTTTAACAGCGCCATATAACTGTACTTAAAACTCGAAAAAAAAATTTATGAAAAAGTTTCATATATTTTATGAATTTTGTTTTTGAGTGTATGAAACTTTTAATAAATAAAATAGAACTTTTTACAACATTTTATGGAAAATTCCATTAATTCAATGAGAAGTTTCAATGGACGAGTTCCAGTGAAACATCATTGGTTTTATGCTAAAATTCATTAATATCACGCAGATAATTCTCTCAGTGTATGTGTTAATAATTAAATATACTGTACCTAAAATTCGTGGTTTATGGTCAAAATTCAAATTTCTTCTGCACAAATGAAAAACTTTGAATTTTTGAGTTTAGCATTTTTATCATAGATTTGTAGTAATTTTTACTGTTTTTCGTGATAAGTTTACGTGAGAAGGGCAAATGCTCGTACGTGAGTCATGTCGGTATCTATGGTGTCAACCACGTAGAAATAAGAGTTATTTGACCGGTTGCCTCAATAACAATTCGGTGGTAATAATAATCATGAAAAAATATGTTTACACTGAGCAGGTTATCGTATGACGTTAATGAATTTTATGAAATCGATTTTCGATTCTTTTATAAAAAAAAATATTTATTAATATAATGAAAAGTTTTATTGACTGAAACTGCGGAAATTTTTTATGCGCGGTACACTGAGATAATTACAAATATTCATGATATTAGAATTGCATTACATGTTAAGTAATTGTTTGTTCACTTTCCGAAGAAAAGTTTCATTAATTTACTGAAATATTTTAATAATTTTATTGAAAGAAAATTCTCTCTGTGTATGCGCTCTTAAAAGTTAGAGTTTATTTAAAGACATGGCGGTAAAAAGTGTGGATTAAATTTCACAGTTCTATTTTTTTGTTTTTTTTTTGTTTAATCTTCTTTAATTTTTACTTTTATACTTACTTGGATTTAAAGAATACGCCAACTTTTTTGCAAATTGCGATAAACGTACTGATAACACAATCACTGGAAAACCGACTAATTGTACGGGTAATTCAAATAAAGGATCTGGATTTTGAGCCACACCATTTTCAACAAATTCAATTAATAAGACAAATAATACATAAACTGTGGGAATGAGGGTTAAATTTAACACTTGTTTTAATTTCATTTTTGGACAATAAAATATTATTTAGTACTAAAGTTTGAAAATTCTAATAATTTCTTGTAATTTCAATATCTTGTAACAAGTTTTTATAATTGTTTTTTTGCAACTCTTGGTTGTACCGTTTATAACCAATGAATTTCTGCAACTGATTACAAGTTTAGCTTAAAAGTACTTGGCCTAAAAGCTAATGGTTTACAAAAAAAATCATACAAAAACAACAAGAGTCGTCAATATAAAACATGGAGAGGATGACAAAGACTTATGTTAGTAAGACATGTTCAACTTAAACTTTAAATAAACCCCTCCGCCCTCCAAATAAAAATTATGTTTGCTGCCAAAATATAAAAAATCACTACCAACAAAATTAAAGCACATATCTTCAGCTGAAATGCAAAATACCGTAACTAAATTTGTTAAAATGTCGATAGACATTTTAACAAATTTATTTAACGAAAAGTTTTAATTACAGAATGATAAAATTTTGTGGAGAATTGCAGTTCAATGCATTAATCACTCAACATGATTGTAAATTTTACAGGACAACCAAAGATACATGAAAAATTAAAAACATTTTGTATTAGAAGTCCAAAATTTTGATATGGAAATCTTATGTGTTACGCTGCTTTGAATTTTACTTGACGATATATCATGCATGTATTTTTATGGCAACTCTCTTGGTTGGCTAAATAATATGACAGCGTTTAATTTTCTGAGAGTGTGAGTATGTATTGATGAAGGAAGCCTTGTTGGTTTACCAAAAACTACTTTGGTCTCACACCAAGAGCGCAAGCTGTATTGCATACAGTGTTGCCATATAGCCAGTTTTAACTGTTTTTTACAGTTTTTTGGGATGCCTAACAGTTTTCCAGTTTCTTCATGAAAAAACAGTTTTTTTTAATTTTTTTACAATTTTTCATATTAAATCGGCACATTTGTTTCATTTCCAATTTTGTTATTATTTTTTTAACTAAAATTTAAGAATTAAAATATAAAAGTTCTTATGCATAATAATTTGAAAACCTTAAATATGTAAAAAATTATGTACAAATCGAAAGATAAATGGCAAACGAAAAATGTTTATAACTAATTTCATCAAAAATTAGTACGGAATAAAATTAGCTAAAACATATCTGACACGTCATAGATCCGACGGACATTTTTAACCGAACTTTTCAGATCACTTCTAAATGAAGGATAATTTAGAAATTTATATTTTTTTGAAAAAAATTTTAAAACAATGTCTTATCAAAAAATGCTGAAATATGAAAATGTTCACATCTCGGAAGGGTGATTCGATGAACTTTTTTAACTTCAGATTCGGGCCTAGGAGACCAAAATTCTTTAAAAAAAAAATTTAATTAGGAAGCTGTGCAAAAAGTCGATTACTATAAATGTCTACTATTTAGGCATAAATTATTAAAATCTCGATATTTTGTAAATTGAGACCCTGGGATAATATTTAAGTCCGAAGATACTTCGGGATCCCAGAATTTCGTCTGATTTTTAAAATCTTTTCGAAACAGTTTTCTATAAAGAAACAGTTTTTCTTTACAGTTTTTCTAAAAAAAAAAATATACGGTAACACTGATTGCAAAGCAGAATTACAAGAAAAGAGTTTTAGTTTTTGTAAAGTTTGTTGTTTATTTTAGTTTTTGTATGGTGAGCAAGTGAAAGTGATTTTAGTTTTTTTTGGCTATGAATTGTAGTGGTGGAAGTGTACCGGACCTACTATATACCTTAAATACAATATACAAATACTATATTTAAATTCAAGTGCTGTTGGGGCCGCATGAGTTTGAGTTTATTAATTTTTAAACTGCAATATTATGAAATTTGCATTAATGTTATACTGAACATTAAAAAGGTTATGTTGTCATATTGCTGCCAACTAATGGTGAACAAAATAGGGGAAGTATGAAAATAAGCATTAATCGTATTGGAATAAGTATGTCTCAAAAACTGGACTAAATATTGAGTCATTTTAAAAAAGTGGCAAATGGTGGAGTCCTTGATTTTCTAAATATTAATTATGCCATAATATTAAGACTTTCTAGTCATTCACAACATTTCAAGTCCCGCTTTTCGCTCAATATAATGAAGGTTATAAGAAAAATTTCCACATTACCACATTCAAAATAATACGTCTGTAACTTAAAAAAAATATTTCTAAATATTCATATTGTGTTAAAAATTAGTAAACCTACCAATAATTGCCAAACATGTAATAATCAATATCTTAGTAGTTCTACTAATTTTTAACAAAAAATATTAGTTGCAACAAAATTTATTTTCAGTCAATTATTAGAAATAGTTCTGTTAAATTATAGACGTATTGTATTGAGTATGCCCGGTGCGTATGAGTAATGTGGACCAATCAGAAAGAAGCCAGAGCATGTTTTTTATTTGAAAAGATAGAACAATTTAGATTAAATACAAATTCTGATCTTAAAAATATAAGAATTTTAAGCTATATTTGTTAGAGCTTTTTTTTTGCTTATTTTGCCGAATTTGGCTTGTTTTTGCTTATTTTTGCCATTTGCTTTAAAAATTATACTTATTATAATGAGTGTTATTTTTGTTCAGTTTTAAGATCAAATATGACAAATTCCAAATAGAATTCACAATTTTTTTACAACAAATAGAGAAAAAACTTTCCGAGAGCCAATATTTGACAATTAATGCATTTTCAAGTGCTACCAAGCACTATCATCAGATTTTCTTTATGGGGTTCTCTATAGGTTATAATGTAAATTTAAGTTTTTGTATTTATACAAACTTCAAAGCAAATAAGAAAATGAGAAATCAACTCAAATATACTTTTTACTAGCTATTTTTGTATTACAATGAAAATTATATGTTTCTTAAGGCACATGTACACGCGAGAGAAATCTTCTAGAGGTAGAGCAAAAAGCAACCCTAAATATAACAATAGTTATATTTAAGTTAAATTTATTTGAATATAAATAACAGTTTATACTGCTAAAATCAATAAAAATGTTTGCTTAAAAGTAGACTGCTGATTCCGGAAGGGTAGATTTTCATGCACATTAAAAAAATACCTTACCAAAATTTTTTTCAAAATTTAGCATTTTTTTTGATATTTTTAGTCTACAAATTTTAAGTAAATTTTTTTCCTGATTTCAGGAGCGTAAATTGAGGTTGTGAATTAACAAAACTTCTTCTTAAATTACTAAAATTTTACATTTTTAGCTGTTTGTTTTTTCAGTTCTTATCTTGCAAAGAAAAATCCGCTAATTTTAGCAGCATTTTCTGCAGAAATTGTTTACATATTTTTTTTTATATTAGTGTAGTGCTTAATTAAAAAGTAGAGCAGTATTAAGTAATCAAAAGATTTCAAAATTTAGAATGTTCACGCTATTTTCAAATTTATATTTTAGCCAACAAATCTGTTTATGGATTCAGCAAAATTTTCTGTTCCAAAGAATTGGTTTTAGAAAAATTTCTTTTCCTTCATATGTATCCTTGTGTCGGTTCTAACACTGATGATTCTTGTTTGAAATTGTCCGAAAAGGAAGCGCTCTATAGCTCCAAAATAGAACCGCTTCCCCTGGAAACAGATCTGTAATTAGTTCTAGAACTGTGCCCGTCAATTATCCCTTATATTTAAGTTTCGTTTAACGGATTCTGTAACTACCCTACGGGAAATTTTAACA
Source organism: Leucophora obtusa (assembly GCA_949987735.1). Classification (NCBI taxonomy): domain Eukaryota; kingdom Metazoa; phylum Arthropoda; class Insecta; order Diptera; family Anthomyiidae; genus Leucophora; species Leucophora obtusa. Next base: position 2,263,831 of record OX465296.1, read on the forward strand.
AACTGTCACCGAACTGGCCCCTTTATATGAAATAGACTGGTCACTTTTACATGGCGTTGTCATAGGAAGGGGAAATTGATCCCTTGTGACATGTCACCAGACAAATCCCAGGACTGTTCCCTGAATTTTGTTTTTTATGAGAGTTCAGTAACCTGTCCTAGGATTTGTCTTGTGACATGGCACAAGGGGTCAATTTCCCCTCCTATGATAACGCCATGTAAAAGTGACCAGTGTATTTCATATAAAGGGGCCAGTTCGGTGACAGTTTGTTAAAATTTCCCGTAGGGTGGTTACATGATTCTTCTTCTTTTCAAATTGGTGTACTTCCCTTAACTGTATAAATATTAATTCATTATAAAGATTTCCCTTACCAAAATAATTATATTTACGTGAATGTCTCACTATGACTTTGATAGCTTTGCAGACAACAAGTTTTGCATTAAATTTCCGCATATTTGGTAACAATACCAAACCATAAAAATTGCCAGAGATTTCCCAAGAAAAACATTGCATACCAAAAAAAAAACAAAAAAAAACTGAAAAATGTTCCTGCCAAAAATGTAGGTTTTTGTATGTAATAAAACAGTAGTTTCCCGCAATTACACCATACAAGCAAACGTAAAAGACAAAAACAAAAGTAGGCAAACTACGTTAAAAAAACAACAGCAAAACTAAGGCAATGGTGCAATTGCACGCAATTCCTACCAACAACAACCGCTATTCGGTCAAAATGCATATCTAAACACACAACACATAGAAAAATCCAAACAAACCAAGTAAACATAAGTTAACACAAATTTGCTAGTGGTAATAGACTCAATACAACTACCACTTGCTACCTACCACCAAGTCTTACAAACAGACAGTTAAATATTGCAAATTCACATTGTATTTGATTCATGGTTACATAATACATATAGTTGGCAACGTTTTTTTTAAATATTTGTTTCTGTAATAGTAAAAACAAAGTCTATGGTTAACCATAAAGGTGTCTTGCAGTTTCGATCATACGATTTTATTGTACTATTGTGTGTACGTGATTAAATAGAAGTAAACAAGTGGTTTGGAAATTATGTGATTTGAGTATGTGAAACTTCCTAGTAAAAGTATTATAAATTTCATAATTTGCACTTGTAAATTAATTAATAATGATTTGTAAAAGAAAAAAAAGAAAAATTTAATAGTACAGGTCCACATCAAAATAATGCTCGGAAAAATAATGTGGAACTCTTATAAACTTTTGGGCTCCTCAAAACGAATCTGTTTTCCAAATTTCTTTATCATATTTATTTAAGGTGGTCTAAAATAAAAAAAAAGTTGGAATTATCGCGCTCCACAATCCTACAAATATGCCACTATGAAAACAAATATTGTCTGCCATAAAAAATCTCAAAAAAAAAGATTTGCAATTGAAGCACTTCAAATTCAAAGTTGTACTTGTTCTATTATTAATTAAAAATAATGAAAACAAATGAGAAAAATTAAATATAATTATTATGATCACGGCATATAAAATCTAATATATTTTAAAATGTACATTACAAATATAAAATCCAAATTGAAACTAGAGTCGCGGATTTCGTGAAATTTAGAATTTTCTCATTTGTTTAAAATAAATACCGCCGCACTGTGTAATAAATGCATAATTAATGTTATGTTAACCAGTTCGAGTAACCTATATTTAAATTTAACATTATGTTATGTACAATAATATCTTTTTGACGCTTTTCTGCTTACATTTTTATTGAAAATTGAACAGTATTATTAATGCATTTAATTCAATTAGTTTGTAGTAATAATAGGAAGTTGTATTTTTCTGCATGTTTCAGTAAGCAGATAATTTGATGATTAGCATGTTTTAAAAACCATTATTCTAGATAGATAATTGTTGGCCACTATAATTTGCTCAGTTGTGACTGAAATTATAGTAGAGTGATTTAGAAATTATCTAATAATTAGGGCAAGGAATTTCATGCACTTAAAAATGGAAAATATGCGCCTAAAATATGCGGCTAAAAAAGAAAAATATGCATTAAAAATATAAGAAATATGCATTAAAAACTATTATTTTTGCAAAAATAATGCACTCTAAAATTTAAAAATATATTTAAGTTAGTTATTTTGCAAACAGCTACAGAACTCAAAGATATTCTATAGGTCAATAAGGTTTTTAAGAATGTTTATTTGGTTGAATCAAAATATGAAAACGTATAAATTTTTTATATTTTTTTACAAAATAAAAAATGTTCCTAAAAATGAAAAATATGCACAAATATGCATTAAAAAGTACAAAATATGCATTAAAAATGCACCAAATATGCATTTAAAGTCAAAATATGCAAAAATATGCAACTACAAATCGATGCCATGTTGTTCTAAATTTGATTTAAAAATGCACCAAATATGCATTTAAAGTCAAAATATGCAAAAACATGCAACTACAAATCGATGCCATTTTGTTCTAAATTTGATGATTCGGATAAATATTTAGTTCATATTAGTTTTGGACTATCGAGAAAAAACATGCATTTGCATGAAATTCCTTGCCCTACTAATAATTAAATAAAAAAACCAGCTATTAACATATTTTATATTGATTAAAAATTATCAGAAAATATCAATTAAAATTCAGAAAACTTAACATCCATCTAATTCATGATTTCTATATTTCAATTCATATTCTCTGAATTTCAATTAAAGATTTCTGAATTGCAAAAAGTGTAGTGATTGTTTCACAGAATGTTTTAAAGCATACGAAAGTGATAAAAATTAATATACAATTTATTATATTCTTCTTAACAACTCATTGCAGTGTTGCCAGTTTTTTTTCAGACTTTATCCCCAATTTTCAAATTGTTATCCCCAAAAATCCCCAATTTTCAATTTGTTATCCCCAAAAATCCCCTATTTTTAATTTCTGTAAAAAATTCGTATTCGTTAACTTTTTTTAAATTAATGTAAAAATACCATATTTATTTAATTCTTTTCGGTACCTTATACACTCAAACTCAATAAATTTTGTAATTCTAACAAATTATAAAAAAGAACAAATAAATTTAAATAACAGCATGAAAAATTTTTTCGTTTTAAATATTTCAGAATCAAAATTTTCCGATTCATCAGCTTCAGACATTTTGTTGCGTATGGTACTGTATAAAAAAGTTTTAATATTTCAGCAGATGGATTGAATTTTTGGCAATTGAATAACATGTAAAGTATATATTTAATTTAAGAAGAGCTTCTTATAACTCATATTACATCCGAATAACCTTAAATATTTTGGAACCAAAAGGAATTCAAATTTTCACCAAAAGGAATTAAGGTTTGGAAGCACATTAACTTTCCAGACACAAATTTGTGTAGCCTAAAATCATGCAATATTATCATCATACTTAAAAGAAATATATAAATATTTAGAATTATCAGGGTTAAATTCATAAAAATATAAAAAGGCAATAATATGTTATCCCCAAAAATCCTCTAAAATTTCGTGTCATCCCCAATAAATCCCCGGATCCACAAACGGAAATTTTTATCCCCATTGACGAAAAAAAATCCCCAATTTGGGGATAAATCCCCTAAACTGACAACACTGACTCATTGCGTTGTGGTTCTCTCCGATTTGGATAAAATTTGAATATGTGAGAGAGGGGACAGAAAAATAAAAATAGTGACCAAATATGATCTCAATTATTATTACATTTTTTATGAATTTTAGAAGAGTTGCTTGAAGTTATTGTATTTTTGTTCCTTTTTTTAAACAAAATTATTAAAAATGCAACAAATTACGTACGTGTTTTATATAAATTTTTTTCGATCAATCGATTCATTTTAAAATTTTATTAGATTAATTGGTTAAGTAAAACACCCGAATAATTATTTGCAAAATTAAGCGATTAAAATAAAAAGTCGATTAATTGAATACGCTAATACATACACTGTGGAAAACCCGTCATCAAGAAGCATAACAAATTTTAACTAAACTTCTAAGTAGTACATTGAGCGGCAGAGCTTGAAAAAGATAATTATTTTTTAAATCAATTCACATTTTATGTATCAGTGAATAATTTACAATAACTTTAAACAAATTATTTGATATTGAATAAAGTGAAATAATGATTTGGTTTAATTCATACTGATTCAATTTTGATACGAGTAAATAATTTGTTTTATGCGATAATTATTAAAAAGAATTGTTTTCAAAATATATGTATATTCGCGAATCAAAAAAATATTAAGATAATTCGCACGAATCTTGAATTGATGGCAATATTTTAAATCAATTGAAGGACTCTATTTCAGTTTAAATTATTCATTTAGAAAATATTTACATTTATATATTTAGAAAATATTTACATTAATGAAATAACTCCAAATGTATTCATATAAATTTATTTTGAGATTTACTTAGGTGAAGCGTTGGCATTATTTATATACAAATAAATCACCAAAGTGATTTATACAATATAAACCTATCGTTATATCGTCTTACTGAATAACGCCTATAATGAAATTTATTACAAATGTGTTTCTAAAAATATTTTTATTTGTATTAAAATTTACATTTTTTATTTACAAAAGTAGTTAACAATTTTCGTTACAAAAAAAATTAAATATTTTAAATAAACTTAGAACTTAAGCTAAGCTTAAATGGTCAGCATTACAGACTAGTGTACAATTTCCTCATATTAAAAAAAAATAAAAATTAAGTACAGTTTTTTTCTTTAAATAAGTCTTAAAAAAATCTAACACTAAGTGCTTTTTAGCATTAATAATAAAATAAACTAATATTCTATCTAAAAATTTGGAAATATATTTACAAAACAAATAAATATCTAATAGGGGTGTAAACGGTGTAAACCTGGTATCTTTATGAGTTTAATATCAAAATCCATACATAAAAAATATGGTTTGCATTTATACAAGGTTTACAAGGAGTTTACGAGTTATAATGAGTCCCCTAAATGTTAAAGGAATTAATAATATAAATAAATTTTGAATGTAAAAATAAATTTTGAATATGAAAATAAATTTTGAATAGAAGAATAAAAAACTAAATTCTATAGCGATAATTTACAAATGTTTTCTCAGAATTAATCCTGCCGAAATCGTCGTCAACATCAAGCAATCTGCGATTTTCACAACTTTTTTTAAATTAATTTTTTTGGGTATTGCCAACATTTGTAAAGCGATCCTTAAAGTTCACTCATATTTCCCTTACATCACATCAATTTGTTTTAAATTTTAACTTTATATGACAATTTCATTAATTTCTTAGAACTAATAGGACAACTCGGCCATAAATTAGCACAACCCATGGGACCACTTAATTCATCACCCGTGTAGCGTAATAGTTCACCCATATGAGCGGCAAAGTGCCATTTACTGGGCGCACCATTCATAGCCAAAGACATTGATGAAGATCTGTAATAAAAAAATAAAATTTTTAAGTAAATTTAAGCAAAATCAAGTTAACCTTGGTTTTGAAATCACAAATTTAATTAAGTTTGCTTTTTTTGCTTAGAAACGCAAAGTTAGTGCACTGATAATATAAACCAGTTTCTTAATATAAAATAATATGTAGCTATATAAATCTGCTAAACAATTTCAAGCAATTACTTTTACACTGAAAAAAAAAACTATGAATACTAAACGTAAAGCAAAAAATATATATTGTACATTAGACCGTACCGCAAAAAAAAGTTCGCCGTACACCGTTCAATCTAAACTATTTTTGCAAGATTTCAAAAAACATTTTTTTTTTACATTTTTCGTTATATCTTTGGCATTTACAGTCGGATCTTAAATTATGATATATCGATATTTTTCTCTCGAGGGGACCAATGTTTTGCTCTAAGGGCCATTGATCTATCCCCTTCTAGTATTTACCCACCAGATCTCAGTTGCTACCACCCTAATGTCAGAAAATTAAACCTCGCAAAAAAATCATTAAACTTTTGCTAAGGAAGTTTTTCGATAAATCCAGCAGAAATTTTTTTTTATTTTTTTGTTGCCGAACGTAGGGGTTGCTTTTTTAAGTTTTTTTCATTCGATTTTTACTTTATATCAAATCACTGGTCTCCTCGAAGAAAAATTAAAAAAAGCGACTTTGAAAAAAAAAAAAAAAAAAGAAAATAAAAAAAATTGCTGCCGGATTTATTGCAAAACTTCCTTAGCAAAAGTTTAATGAAAGGAAGTCAGACATTTATAACATTATATTTAGCAGTTATCTGTTTCAATATGTCTGAAGTTTTCGAGAGCTTGGAACTAGTGATGGTAAGTAAATTCTATCACTTAACAATAGTCGATATTAAAGACCTGCATGAATGCATTTAAAACAGGCTGTGAAACATTCACTACAGTTTTTGGAATTCAGAAATCTTTAACTGAAATTCAGAGGTATATCAGTTGAAATATAGAAATCATGAATTAAAATAGATGTTATGTTTTCTGAATTTCAAGTGATGATTTCTGAATTGCAAAAGTTGTAGTGAATGTTTACAGCTTGTTTCAAATGCATTCATGCAGATCTTTAGTCGCTATAACTCGATATTTTAATTGGCATACTTGATACCTACTACTATTTTATGTAAAATATTTTCCATTCTCTTCGTAGAATTCATTCAAGATTTTGTTGCGTGTATTTGGTTAGAATAATTTAGGAACTCATGTTTAATATTCGTAATGTGTTGCTATTTTATATGAAGTTTCGAGTATAATTATTAAGCGTATAAAATGTTCATTCTAAGCAAATTACCTTCAAGTCAAGTGCGAGGTTATGCATACATAAAATAAAAATTACAGTAATCATTTTGTATTAGAAAATCAGTGAAATGGAAACAAAATTAGTAACAAATTAAATTTTTTTCTTTGCTAAAAATTCTAACCAATAAATATTAGTATTTACATATTAAATACAAATATCTAACATTTTTTGTGTCAACTTTTAATTCTAGGGTCATATGGATAATCATTTTTTTATTTATAAGTGACTTACAAAACAAATGTTTCATACAAAATTCATTTTATAGGGTTTTCAAATTATTATGCCCCCCTAATATATGCATATAGAAAAATTTATAAATAGTTATAAGAAAAATTTCAACTCGGTATTGTTAGCGTTCTTTTGAAAATATAAAGTTAGCCAATATTGATTCAAACTAAAGGAATTTTTAATTAAATTTCTTTTATTTTAAGAAAAAGGTCAATGCGTTTAATATGAGTTTGTCATTTATTCAATACGTATTGTAAATATATTTCTTTGTTTACGTAAAATAATGAATTTTTTTTTAAATGTGGTTTAATAAAAATTAAATTTTATTGCTTTTTAAAACACGTCTTTGTTGAATACTTGAATTTTGTTTGTGATACAAAATTTTCCAAATTTTGTTTGGTCAAGTGCGCCGTCTTCATAAAAATATAAGCCAAGGTTGGCAAGCAAAATCCCTAAAATATTGATACCTATTTAAAACACTTTCAACTTAAAATGCCCCTACGAAAATAACTTTAATACAGGTTTTCTTTAAATACCCAGCAAAAAGAAAGAGATGGAAAAGCAGCAGAAAACGCAGTACAGTTAATGATCTAGATGTACTTCTTTTTTAACAGAAATACTAATGATTTTGAAATTGAGGAAAGTACTCCTACTTCAACATTTTCTTAGTACTGTTCGAACGAGTGCAATGAAAACCTTACTACATTAATTAGTAAACAAATATTTTAAAAAAGTAATATTTTTTATTTTTAAATTCCTGCTACCATGTATCGAACTTGCGACCTCAAGATTGCTAGTCTAGCTCTCTACCGCTAGGCAATTCTTTTGTATGTCTGCCATAAAAACACGACTTTGCCATTGTGATATATTGGCTTATATGAATAAAAAATAGATATTACTCATAGGGTGAAATACAGGGTTTTTTAAGACATTACTTCACAATTCTAATCTGCTTGCGAGTAGATTAAAAATTAAATATTTTTATTTTCGTTTATATTTCATGCTATTCTACAAGTCTATGAATAAATTTGGAGTCAGAAGTCAATCCTAGGCCAAAAGTAATTGCTTGGAAATATTTGCTAAGTTTTATTCATGTCACCCATTGGCTCATATGAATAAAAAATAGATATGACTAATAGGGGGAAATACAGGGTTTTTTAAGCAATTACTTCACAAATCTAGTCTGCTTGGGAGTAGACTAGAAATTTAATTTTTTAATTTTCGTTTACATTTCATGCTATTCTACCAGCCAATTGGTAAATTTGGAGTTAAATTTACCCAATGGGTCATATGAATAAAACTTAGCAATTACTTCGAAGTAATTACTTTGGGCTTAGGAATGGCTTTTAACTCCAAATTTACCAATTGGCTGGTAGAATAGCATGAAATGTAAACGAAAATTGAAAAATTAAATTACTTCACAAATCTAGTCTGCTTGGGAGTAGACTAGAAATTTAATTTTTTAATTTTTGTTTACATTTCATGCTATTCTACCAGCCAATTGGTAAATTTGGAGTTAAAAGCCATTCCTAAGCCCAAAGTAATTACTTCGAAGTAATTGCTAAGTTTTATTCATATGACCCATTGGCTCATATGAATAAAAAATAGATATTACTAACAGGGGGAAATACAGGGTTTTTTAAGCAATTACTTCACAAATCTAGTCTGCTTGGGAGTAGACTAGAAAATTAATTTTTTAATTTTCGTTTACATTTCATGCTATTCTACCAGCCAATTGGTAAATTTGGAGTTAAAAGCCATTCCTAAGCCCAAAGTAATTACTTCGAAGTAATTGCTAAGTTTTATTCATATGACCCATTGTGTCCTATTCTCTTCAATAAAAGCACTTACTATAAATGTAAGTGCAAAAAGTGTATTATAGTTAAATATTACATTCGGTACTCTTTCCACAATTGCATAAAAAGATTTTTCATCATTTTCATTTTACTTTTTTAAATTAAAAAATCTTGATTTGAAAACAAATGAATTATACATATTAAAAAAATAAATAATGCTCCCGTCAGGATTCGAACCCGCAATCGTCTGTTTGGTGATAAACTGTACGATCACTTTTAGGCAATAATGCTTTAGAAGCAATAATTATTTTTTGGATGTTATTCAGAATTACTTCTTAAAAAGCTGTAAAAATATATTAACCGATATTTCCGAAGCAATGAAGGAACTGATTTTTTTGTAGTTGTTAAGAATTACTTATAAAAAAAGCTGTAAAAATATACTAACGAATACCTTGGTAGCAGCAAAAGAAGTAGTTTGTAAAGCATGACTTCCAATTTTTTTTTCTGGGTATCATTACCGGAAAAATTTAAATACCGATAGAGAAATAATCTAAAATATCGAAACTGTTACCGGTAACCCTATCATTTTGCTTGACAACCATGATTTAAACACCTATTGTTTCCGAATAATATTTATGTTGCAGTTTTAAACAAAGAAACGGGATTTCGTAAAAATAATATCGTGTTTGCTTTAAGTTTAAGTTCAAAAATTATGCAATTTTCTCACCAACAGACAGTCAAAACAAAAAATAAAGTGATTTCATGATAAGACCATAATTATAAATCTAGTTTTGAAAATAAAATTTAATATTATTGAATCATTTTTATTACCTTATTAAATTCATTAGATCCTTTTCTTTTTCGGTTAAAATATATTCTGGTTTTGATGCCAATTCACACAACATTTTTGGCAGGCAAGAATCTTTAATGGCATCCGTCAGTTGGGATTTCATAAAATTACGTCTTTGTTGTAAAGTTGTAGCAGAAAATTCCGTTAAATCAGCATCTTAAATATTTAATGATATAATATTATGTATTTAAGCTTTAATAAGATTAATAAATATTAATTAAAATCTGTTTTGGTAAATAAATAATTATCAATTGACCAAAAAAAATATTTATACAAAAAAATAAACAAATAAATAATTGAGCGAAGTAAAAAAAAACTCGAGGTCATTAAAAATATATTAATATTTTGAGGAGAAAAAAACTGGAATTATAATTTATATGATTTATTTATTATTTACTGTACTGAGTAGTGCTGTTAAAAAAATGAGTAGTGGTTATTGTGTTTTAACTCGGTACTTAAAAGTAGAATTGAAATTACTCGATATTTTCAGAGTTGCATTTTGGACAGAAAAAAACACAAAAATGCTACTCCGCTAAATAATTTAGCATAAAAATACAAAAGCTCTGCTAGTTGAAAGTTGAAAAATATAATTTAAAAATTTAAATATTCAATAAACGCAATAATTTTCAAAGATTTTTTATAAAAAATTAAAATACAATAAATTTCAAATTAAAACACTGTTAAAAGAATCAAGAAGAAATCAAGAAGAAGAATAAATCAAGAATCGAATATCCAAATAAAAACAAATAAAAAATATAGACCAGTATAGAGTATTGAAAAGCAACCGAATTTACCAGCACTAGCACTGAATTCTAAAAAATGACTCATGTTACTAAAATAACTGCTTGTGTTTAGAAAAACTATTCTTTCTAAAATATAAATACTAGACAGTTGCTTTAAAGCTCAATTAAGAAATGATTTATTAATTTATATTTCAAAATAGGTGTTTAACGGTTTGTAAAACAAGTATATTCAAAGTATTGTTTACTTTAATTTTTAGAACAGGCAATTTCTTAATAAATACAAAAGTCCACATGAATAATAACTATGAGAGCTTAACAATAGGTTTATAAAATAGTCATAAAAATATGTTTTAATAAACCTGATTTAAAGCTGTTATTAGTATTGTATTATGCATATTAACGTACTCGTATATTAACAAAACTATTGTATAACCCGGAAAATAATTTATTTTATATTTAATGTTTTTATTTAAATTTATTAAGTGTTTACTTTATTGTCCAAATTATTTTGTTTAATGGACATAAGATACACTCAGGGGAAAAGCTTCATAATGTTTATGAAATAGTTACATCGGATGCAAATCTACACAGAGAAAACTAAAATCGAATTTCATTCAAAATATTTGTAAATATGTATAATTAAATATTTATTTGAAGTTGTTAGTGTGTTATATTTTAGAAGATAATTTTTTGAGCATATAGGGTTACCTTGATTTGAAATAATAGCTGTATTTTCGTTCATAGCTATCAACGTTAACTATTTAAAGCAAATCTACGTTTAGCCGATTGAAGTAATGTATAAAAAAAATTATAAACAGTTAATGTTTATAATAGTTGCGGTATAATCGAACGTATGCCAGCAAAATTTTTTAGGAAGTAACGCGAAGAAATTATGTTATATGCAAAAATCTATAAACGTTGAGTTTTCAACGATGATAATTATCCACGTTGCAAGTTAACGTGCATATAAAAATTAATGTGTTAGTTTTCATCTAAAACACGATCTCGTGTACTTTTTTGAGTTCTTTTTTTTTCTGAGCTAACGGATATAGTTAAGTCGAAAACATAGCTAATATTGTTTTACGGTTTATGGCTTGTCAATTTAGAATCATTTTATGAAACAACTAAAAAATAAATATATTAAAGTAAATATGGAATGCACCATATAGTATGTATTTCACTTATTAAGTAATTTAAGAACAAACCTAACAAGGAAGTCATACCAATGGGTTCTCTCCGAATATCTTTTTTTTTTGTTATTCATTATTATTATTATTCTTTTAAATGTATGGGAAATTATTGTTGGTGTTAGTTAGTTCAAAGGTTTAAAAGTCTTAATTCTTTCATTCACTTTTTAAAAATTAATGAAATTTGGGTTAAATTTCATTCCCTAATAGCATTCTTATGGAATTAATTCGATAGCTTAATTCCCTATAGCTTAAAATTATATGAATTCATTCTATTTTGATTTAATTCTAACTGAATGAAACCCAATTTACCTGAATTCATTTAATAAAAAAGTGAATGAAAAATTATTTGTTTTCATTCACTTAATCAAATGAAAAATTTTAATTTGTATGTAATTGCTGAAATATTAGCATAATACAATGAAAAACGTTTAAAATTCATCTAACAGAAGTAAATAGTATCGTATGCTTTGTTACAGCTTGTATGCTTTGGTTATGATTATATGTTAGTTTCAAACTACACTGCACTAAGTGAATGGTAATAAAATTTCTTCATTCAATTAGTAAAATGGTGAATGAACATGCGATTTGAATGATTCAAGTTAGGAATTCATTCAATTCATATTAAAGCTTTGGGAATGAAGCTTATGAATGAATTCTTTACGAATGGTTTAAGGGAATGGTACATGAATCTTTTTAAAATCTGAATTTAATTTTTAGTGAATTAAGCTTAAATTGAATTAAGTTTTTCGAAGCTCTGAGTTAGTTACACAGAGGGAATTTTACTGGACGAGTTTTAATGAAATTTTTCAGTAAACTAATGAAGTTTTCTTCACAATGTAAATGAAAAATTTCTTAAATTTGATGAAAAGGCTTGATATATTTTATGAATGCAGTTTTAATGAAACTTTTTCATTGAGTTTATGAAAGTTTTAGTAAATAAAATGAAATTTTTCACAAAATTTTATGAAAAATTCCATTAATTCAATGAAAAGTTTCAATGGACGAGTTCCAGTGCAACTTCATTGGTTTTATGCAAAAATTCATTAATATCATGCACATAATTCTCTCAGTGTAGTTAGTTAGTACTCATAATAATGCCTATTTAATTTAATCGAGGGGTGTTCGATATTCGTTTTCATTGGGATTTAGAACTTTTCACAAAACGCCTTTTTCACCACTATATCACATATTCCAAATAAGTGGCCACCCTGGGTCCACGACATGGGTAATATGAGTTACAAAATTTAAATCAAATTTTTGTAAATTTCATAAATGTTTTCATATAGAAATATGTTAGTTTTTGATTCCACTTTTCAACCCTTAACTAGAGTTCAGGACGCTAAAAAATACGTGGCCCTTATTTTTTTCTTCTCTTCTATCACATATCAAAATTTCATTAAAATCAGAGAGAACCCATTGGGGTACCTTACATGTAAGTGATTAAAATTATATGTACTAAACATTAAAATAAAAAAATGTCTAGTTAAGTGATTCTTAACCTTCAATGAAATGTTAACTTAACAAAAAAAGTTTTAACAATAAAACTTGAGGGATAAACACAGTCATTTGTCAATGAAAAATTTAATTGTAAGTACAAGTGCACTATGAAAAGTATCGTTAATGAATAAAACAAATAAAATAAAAATTGCTGTTAAGACTTTGTATCGACTTTTTACAGCACAAAAAAGGTATTAAAACATTCAAAATTTTCTTTTTCGTATCAAATTTCAGTGAATACGTTCATAGTTCTGATGACGAGCGCTAAAAGAAAAAGTGCAATAATGTAAAAAAAAATTAATGCACTCACAATTTATTTACAGTAAAGATTCAATGGATATTTAAAAAATAAATGAGTAAAGTTGTTTTCACTTTGAAAAAATAAAATATACAAAAAATATGGACTTCATTCAGTTAAATTTTTCTTTTAACGACAAACAATTCTTACAGGATTTTTTATATTGTTTTTGATGATTTTGTTAGTTTGTTTATTATTAAATAAAAAATAAACGACAAAATGCAATTATTTTATACGAAAAATTAACTGATTATCAATTGTTTAGGTGGTGTTTCTGGAATGACTTTTTCGTCACACGAACGAAAATACAATAACAAAATACATGCAATGCCAAAACAAAATACATGTAGTCACTCACTGGACGAACGATGAACGTCTTGTAGAAAACCCCCCCCCCCCCCCCTTAATGTGCATATCATGTAGGTTTTAGGGAAATCATATTATGGAGGTATAAAAAAAGTTATTCAAAGTTTGCCTAAACCTGAATATCTTAAGAATTTTATTTTAAGTTAGTTTTTTTACACAAGATTTTAAGGTAGTTATCAACACAATACTCGTTAAATATATTAACTCATGTTTTAAAATATGTATCTTTTCGTGTATACATATTTGTTTTCATTATTTTTTGGATGTTTTATATTTTTGTTATTACAGTAAAACTCGTTTAAGATGAACTATGCGGAACCAAAGAAGTTAGTTTGTCTTAAGCGAAGTTATTCAAGTTCAAGAGTTCAAGTTGGCCTAGCATATATATTTTTTTTGTCTATTTAATTTCAAATGTTAATAGAAAATTGTGTTACCTTTTTATTGCATTTCCTCTAATAAATTGTTTTTAAGACACTTTTAAAGAAAATATCTGTTTTAAAAGTTTCAGATTTTTAAAATTGAAAAATATGTACGAGGAAAATTCCAAATTTTTTTAAAGTTTATGTTAAAAATGGTTAATAATATAAAAGTTCGTGTGTGAGATTGACACAAAAAGTTTAATTTAGTAAAGAATTTGTCTTAAGCGAGTTCGTATTAGCAGATGTTTTCTATATGAAAACTCATACCAAAATGTAGGAACTTTCAAATTAGTTTGTATTAACCGTCTTAAGCGAGTTTGTCTTCGATGCGTTTTACTGTATTATAATTATAATTCTTATTTTCGTTTAAGCATTAAAAAAGGTTCAATAAACTTTTAACCTTGCTGGTGTTAACAAAACTAAAATATATGTATATTTAATATTAATATTGCCAATTTATCTTTTACTTGACATCTGTAGTATGTATTTATTAAAATAATTAAAATAGTTTATTAACCCTCTAATACCCAAGAAGGCCAAACACTGGTCTGTTTTATTAAAGCAATGTAGTTTAACGATATAGAATATAATTGACATACTACTTTTCTTGTCTTCAGACTTTTTTGTACCACGAACGATTTTCTAGCACGATGATTTTTAAAATAACAACATTAGATCAACAATTATCGGTATGTACCCAGTCAGAAAAATACAGACGGTAAAGCGCGTGCAACATACTTCAACAGGTGGTAGAAGTGCTGACAAAAATGCTTTCGCAATTACAAAAGCATCGGAAAATCACTGTGGAGAAAATGTCTAACTGGTATTTGCAAAAGCCGAAATAATTTGATTATTGGATTTCTTGATTCGTCGTCAACCTTTTTTTCCTGTATCGTATATATGTACTATAAATATTATTGCTATCAGAAGAATGAGCATTAAAGGGTTAACTTCAACAAATAAACATGTTTAATTTCCAAGTCTGGAGTCAAAACAAAACGTGGGCTAGATTTTTTGTATGTAAATAAACGTTTTGCAAAATAAAAGTAAAAGTTTTAAATTAGCATGTAAATGATAAATGTTTTTTTAAATTAACTTATGACTTGTCTTTATTAGAATCAAATCTCAAATAAGTTGCTATGTGAACTAAATCGTTCACTTTGTTGAAAGTGAAAAATAAATTAGTTGGGTAATTTAATTAATGTAGCTAATTATTCTAATTAGAAACAACAAGGAGTTGATTTATGGTTGGTTTTACCAAATAAGATAGTTCATATACAAAAGTCTAAAATTCTCGTCCCGTTGAATTTTTGTAGCTTATGTAATGTCTCGGTTTGTGTATCTAAGCTATCATTTTCTTATTGCGAACAACTGAAGAGTTGGGGTGATGCCCCAGAAACAATTGTATTGTCTATCATGAAAATTATGAACCTTTTGAAACAACAAATAAAATCTAATATGACAATATCATATTAGAAATTGGACTTGAGGAAGAACAATATTCTAACTAAATATATCAATTATTATTATTATTGTTGTTGGTTTTAGTTCAAATTTATATAGTATTGCCTATGAATTTAATCGAGGGTTTTTCTGAGCTTTTTCGAAATTCGTTTTCAATCGGCCTTAGATATACTTTTTCCGTAGCGCCTTTTTCGCCAATACAAGAAATATTTTAAGTAAGTAAGTATCGAAATTTTAATATACTCGAGTACTCTTAATCTGTGTAGTTTAGTTTTGTAAATTTACGACATGTTTTTTAGAAAATTAGGTTTATTTTTAAACCCACTTTTTAACCTTTAAACGTGAGATTTGGCCGCTGACAAATAGCTATTTTTTTTTATTTTTCTAATTAAAAAATAATGGAAATATTGAATGATAACAGCTGGATAGATAAAGGTTGCGCTAATATGCTAGCACTGGCAAGCAAAATGGACGTTGGAGACAGTGTTCCCAATTTAGTCAGTTTATGGCTGACTTATTTAGCCATTTTTGAACAAGCTTAGCCAGAAAGTTTTGGATTTAGCCATTATTTTGGACTATTTGAAAATTGTTTAGCCTTTTTTTTTTAGCCATTTTCGCGTCTTTCAGCATTTTTCATCTTTTTTCAGCAGAATATAATTTTGGAGCCCGAAATTATAGCAAAATTGGACGAATTTCTTTCAATACGCCATACAAAATTGAACGTATAAAAGTGTCGATAAAATTTTCAAACGGTTGCTTCGTTTTATAAAACAACAGTGTAAAAATAACAATAACTGTGTGTTGCCTTTACGGCCTTTTAAATTTTTAGTACTATTTTTCCTGTTTGACTTTCCGTGAGGTATACAATTGGATCATCCCGCTATTGACAGCATCGCTGTTCTCTTTTAAAAAGAGCCAAATTACAACTAAGTTGGAAACTCTGAGATAGACTAGAGACTTGAAAATTCACTACAAAATTGATAAAATGTTGTCGTTTTTTATTAACAATTAAATGATCATGTAGCTTTACTTTCGCTCTTACCGTCTCTTTCGTATTAAAGGCAAATCTACGTTAACCCTTAAATGCATGTTGTAGCCATTTGGCAACAACCGGTTTTTTAATAAAAAAAAAAACCCACTTGATGCACAAAACTGCATTTTTACAAGAATTTTTAAACAGTTAGAGTAAAAATCTTGGTTTTGCTCTGTATATTTGTGAAAAATCTAAAACACGCGTTTTTTTACAAAAAGTGTAATATTCAAAAATATTTGTTTAAACATTTAAAGTGGTATTCTGGCAATAAAATTCATTTTGGCGACAATAAATGTATAAATTATAGTTTATAGATTTTTTTTCATACAGGTTAAAATAATCTAATTGCCAATTTAACTATTTGGCAAAAAAAAACATATTTTTCAATAAAAATCACTTTGATCATGCATTTAAGGGTTAAAGGTTTGTAGTCAGAAGGTGCTAGCATTTTAACACAGCCAGTAGTTGTCCAGCTGTTATCATTCATGTTTTTAACCACCAAGTATTATAAATCTCGTTAGCTCAGTGGGTAGAGTTGTCGTCTATCAATCTGATGGCCTGGGTTCAAATCACGGCAGGACCAAAACAAATTTATAAGAACTTTTTATAAATTTTATTTTGAAAAATATAATCCCAGACAACCTATTTATTGGTTTTGCCAGCGTTTTGCCAACGTTGAACATTTTGTTTCCCCAGTGCTTTTCTGGCGCTTTTTTAACAGCCGATCCTAATGATGTTATCATTTTGGGAATGGGAAAGCACTTTTTGCCAGTACTTATACCATCTGTTGAAGTGCGTTGCCATCGCTTTCCCGTTTGTATTTTTTTCTGACTGGGTAATTGCAAACCTTGTTTAAGAAAGCGTCATCATTTTTATAAAATCTGCCAAAGCGTCCCACATGAGTGTTCTGCCAGTTCTTTATTTTAAATACCAAGGTAACCCAGTGGTAGGCCAGTGCTTAATATTTTCTACAATTTGGAAAGTTTTTCAACAGAAATCGCTTCTAATTTTTAACCTAAAATAAATTTGACGATTTTCAGTTAGAAATAAGGAAATCTGCGTAGTTTTAACGCATTTTTAGTGAACTTTTGTTGAAGATTTTAGTTTTTACTGATTTTGTTTTAAATTAGGGAAAAAGTGGTGGCATATAAAAACAGATTTTTAAATGTATGAACTTTTATAAACGTGAATGCTGAATTAAATAGAACTGCACAAGTTTTAGTTTAGGCTAGATTAAATTTTTTATAGATTTGTGATTTATATCGACCGACAGTGTATTTTAAAATTATGTTTTTTGCAATATACACATACTAAGAAAAAGAAACTAAATAATACATGACAAAAAAAAGTAGATTGTTTAGTACCTACGAATCTATTTTATTTTTCTATGTGACTACATCGTCTCAATTCTATGTAAATATATCACTAGAAAGCTTATTAATATAATATTGTTTCATGTGTACCGATTCAATTTAAATATTTTACCCTATTCAAAGCCATGAAAATTCACAACTTTATAAGCCAAAATTTCATTTTAACAACTTGCTAATATTTCGCTGCCTTTGTATTGCATTAATTGACATCACGTTTCTCTTATTGTACACATAATTGGCATTATAATATCATTTCATGAACAAACCAAATAATTTTTTACTTTCACCTTCAATGAACCTTAACATCATCTAACTAACTGAAACACTAAACTACGGCAAACAAATCGTGAATTTTTACAAACAAAATAGAAATTAAACTAATAAAAAAATCCACAACATTATTTAATTTTATTTTTTTATGAAATTTTAACAAGTTTTTTTCACAAACCATGAAGTAACAAGATACTTTAAGTGGATGTTAGATGTTGAATAACAAGCCGCATAGGAAATACAATAACAAAAACAAAAATGTTTTATTAAAAAGCAAGTTATTGCAACATATTTAAAATAGTTTTTAACCTGCGGCCATAAAGATATATTATTTTTTTGTATTTCAAACTAAATGGATTAGATAACATTGATTGCACATATAACATTGAGGAAATTAAATTGCAATATAACAAATTGATTATAAGTTTTAAACTTGCTTAGAAAATAAATGCAACTGTAATTTGCATAAATAACTAACCGAAATGACCCTTATTAAGAAATTACTTAATATTCACATGAATAAATATATTAAAATAATTTAATGCTAATTTATACGAGTTTTACTACAAAAATACACCAATTTTGTAAACTAATAAATTCAACAAAAAAAAAAAAAAAGAGTTAAACAAACTCTGATTTGTTTAAGGTTGATGTCTATGCATATTGAAATTTTGGTTAATTGATTTGTAGCAGCTATTTGCATTATTTTTTTGTTTAAATACATTTTTGGTATTTATTGTTTATAAATAAAATAAAAAAATCGACTTACCTTCACTGATTTCAATTTCGGCATTTTTTTGTTGAAATTTGCCAGCCCCCGCAGTTTGCTGATTTGAATCAGATTTAACACCACGCATTATGCCACTATAACCGAAAAAATCACCAAAAATCATCAAGGCCAATGCAGTAAATAGCATTATGCGAAAACGCCAAGCCACATCCATTGTTAAATATTTTTTTTTTTATTCAAATTTTAAAATAAATAAAAATTTAACAATATTTTTTATATGGATTTATTATTATTTTTTTTTTAATTAATATATTTTTTATTACAATTATTTTAATTACACTTTCGGAATTGTGATTTATTTGTTTGCTTAGACTTTCTTAATTTTATTTAAAATTCAAACTTGGCACTAATACGCGTTTAGCATTTTTTATTTGATTTGTTAGTCAAATATTTATTACTGATTGTTATTTTTGTTTTGAAAAATAATTGCAAATTTCAAGCTAAAAGCCAAATTATAATAAATGTGTCTATAAATTTTTGTTATTTTTTATTATTGTTTTATTTAAAACCGTTCCTTTCTGTTTTTAACTGCAATTTTAAACAATTGGCGTATGCGTTTTTAAGTCTGTCCGTCAGCCCGTCCACTCTATGGCTCGTTTATTTAACAACTAAACTTGAAAAATGTTGAATTGAAGCCAGTTTTTTCAGTCAAGCAATTCCAAATGATAAAAAAATATACATTTTCAGTATGTTTAAGCCAGAGTAATAAACACACGTTTTAAAGTTGAATACTCTTTGCAAATAACAGGTAAACAGAGAGTTAAACTCTGATTTTAACAGACAATGAGTAGGTAAACATAAAAAATTAATGTTTTTCGAGATATTGTGGGGAAAATACATAAATCAAAGTTTTTAGCGGTCTAAAGGTATTTAAATTAGAATTCTAAAATAACCGCGTAAATTACAAAATAAATGTTTTTTAACTTTATAATTTTTTTAAGTCGTCATGTTGATATAAATACACTAATAGAAAAAGTCTGTAGAAATGATACTTAAATTAGTTAAAAATGACTATTGCAGAAAAAACTGCTAAAATTAGCTGTTACCAAAGTTAGCAAAAACCTAAATTTTAAATATAGAGAATTTTAGTTATGTGAGTATTTTTGACCCATTTTTCGCCGCTACCAGTTCCCGCCGACAGATTTTGATAATTATTTATATCATAGCTATTCTGAGCCTAACTAAGAAAATTCTAAATTTTGAAGTCAGTTTATTTCCGGAAAATTAGTGGTGATTATAATCCCTAGGGCAAGGAATTTCATGCACTTAAAAATGGAAAATATGCGCCTAAAATATGCGGTTAAAAGAGAAAAATATGCATTACCCAGGAATATTTTCTGTTCCAAAGAATCGGTTGTACAATAGCTGCTTTTCATTCACAACCCCTCCTACTGTCGATTCTAACACCGATTCTTTTTGTTTGAAATTGTCCCAAAAGCAACCCCTTCTATAGCTCCAAAGTGGTTGCTCTAGAATCAGTTCTGGAACTAGTTCTAGAACTGATTCTACGTCAGTCGCACCTTCCATATAGGATCCCAGTAACTGGTTCCGGAACCAGTTCCATGGAATCGGTTGCAGTGGAACCAGTTGTAGAATGGGTGTAGTTGGCTACCGATTGTAAAAAATTTTCCTGGGAATGTTTATTTTGAATGAATCAAAATATGAAAACGTATCAATTTTTTATATTTTTTTACAAAATAAAAAATGCTCCTAAAAATGAAAAATATGCACAAATATGCATTAAAAAGCACAAAATATGCATTTAAAGTCAAAATATGCAAAAACAATCATTTATAACAAAATATGCAAAAATATGCAACTACAAATCGATGCCATTTTGTTTTAAATTTGATGATTCGGATAAATATTTAGTCCATATTAGTTTTGGACTATCGAGAAAAAACATGCATTTGCATGAAATTCCTTGCCCTAATAATCACCAATGGCGGAATATTTATACACGACCGATTATTTTGAATTGTAAATAAAAAAATTTTTTTCCTGAATATAAAAAGACTAAAAATAGCAAAAACAAACTGTTATATCTACAAAATTTTTATACCCTACACCACTATGTGGTCAGGGTATTATAAGTTTGTGCTGATGTTTGTAACACCAAAAAATATTGGTCGTAGACCCACCTTATAGTATACCGATCGGTTCAGAATTTTTTTTTATTTCGATTTAACGATGTCCGTCTGTCCGTCCGTCTGTCTGTTCGTCTGTCCATGCGCGCACTCTACAGGGCGCAAATAATAAGATATTTTGATGAAATTTGGTACACCGACTTATGTCGGCGCAAGGACGAAGCCTATTGGTTTTGGTTAAATTGGTTATAAGGGTCCCCCCAAAATTGGTTTGTTTACACGCTGCAGGCCGCAAATATTAAGATATTTTGATGAACTTTGGTAAACCAACCTATGTCGGCCCAAGGACGAAGCCTATTGATTTTGTTTAAAGTCGGTCCATGTCTAGACCTAGTGCCCATATAAGGGTCCCCGCCCAAAATTGGCTTGGTTATACACTGCAGGTCGCAAATATGAAGATATTTCAATGAATTTCGTTCGCTGACTCACATGGTCCCAAGGACAAAGCCTATTGATTCTAGATAGTCTCGGTCCATATTTGGACCTATCGCCCATATGGGCTATATTTCCGATTTTCTCTTCTTTTATAATTATATAGAAAATTTTGACACAAGTCCCATTTGAACCCATTCGAATTTTGGATCCAAACATTTAGCGTGACTTTTAATCACCTGGATTTAGAATTTTTCATACAAAAAAATGGATTTATTAAATCCAAAAAAAAAGCTCGATTTAATAAATCCACAATAAAAGCACAAATATATGAAACAGCCTATTAATTTAATGTCAGAAAAAAATACGAATGAAAGTTAAAAGAGAAACAAAAAAACTGAAAAACTAACAAATAAAAGGTTTTTATTAAATTTTTTTTATGAAATATGTTTAGAAAAAAAAACTACACCTCACCAAATACATATTTTCCATCTTGGACATGGAGAAATAGCTCAAATAGAAATGGCAATTTTTTACTCTACAGTAAGTAATTTAATTAAATCCAATTAGTGAATATTAAATATTGCAATGGAATTTTTCAATTGTGTAAAAATATAAATTGAAGTGATAAAACTGAAAAGGCAGACTGTTTATCGCTGTTTTATGTAAAATATAATTATAAATTAAAAGTTAAAGTAAAATCCTTCATCATCGAATTCGGTATTAAAAATTAGGGTGAACGAAGTGTCGGACAGAAAATTTTTTAAAATAGGAAGAATCTAACCCCATCTTTTGAGCACTTTTAGAAATACTTTTTGGATTTATTAAATCCAAGTGATTAGAAAAAACGGCTATTATTTGGCTTTTAACCAGACTGGTGTAGGGTATTATATAGTCGGCATGCCCGTTTTTAAGCTAAATTTAGTTGAATGCAAATAGCAGTCTATCTTGTTAAATTAACAGAAATATTTGCTAAAAAAAGATTGTAAACTGCTGTTTTCAAGAGACTCGATTTTTATTTGCATTTAAAAAAATAGAAAAAAATTCGAGAATTTTAATTTTTGCTAATTATTTACCAAAAGCTTTTTGTTGCAAGTTAATTTGTTATTTTCTATTAACAAAAATTTAACTCAAATATAACTAAAATTCCATATATTTAACAGTTTGATTTTTGCCGTTTCTATTTTACTAATATATAGCAAAAATAATCTATTAATTTAGCAGTGTTTTTCTGCTGTATCATATTTAACTAATTTTTAGTACTTTAACTAAATTTTTTACAGAAAGCTGGATCTATTAGTGTACTTCACCCACTTTTTGAAAAATTTGTAAAGTAGTTGAAAGTTTGACATTCATACTATATATTTAGCGTGTTTTTTAATCACCTGGATTTAGAATTTTTCATACAAAAAATGGATTTATTAAATCCAAAAAAAAGCTGGATTTAATAAATCCACAATAAAAGCACAAATATATAAAACAGCCTATTAATTTAATGTCAGAAAAAAATACGAATAAAAATTAAAAAGAGAAACAAAAAAAATTGAAAAACTAACAAATAAAAGGTTTTTCTTAAATTTTTTTATGAAATATGTTTGTAAAAAAAACTACACCTCACCAAATACATATTTTTCATCTTGGACATGGAGAAATAGCTCAAATAGAAATGGCAATTTTTCACTCTACAGTAAGTAATTTAATTAAATCCAATTAGTGAATATTAAATATTGCAATGGAATGTTTCAATTGTGTAAAAATATAAATTGAAGTGATAAAACTAAAAAGGCAGACTGTTTATCGCTGTTTAATGTAAAATATAATTATAAATTAAAAGTTAAGGTTGAATCCTCCATCATCGAATTCGGTATTAAAAATTAGGGTGAAAGAAGTGTCGGACAGAAAATTTTTTTAAAATAGGAAAAATCTAATCCCATCTGTTGAGCACTTTTAGAAATACTTTTTGGATTTATTAAATCCAAGTGATTAGAAAAAACGGCTATTTTTATTAGCTGAACAGTTGATATAGAAAGCACCATATTTTCATTGGATTTCATTTGAATTCACTTACATAGTCAACTTCAGCCTCTTTGACAATTAAAAAATTCACAGTCCAGCATCCAAGTTTTAAATACAAAATTTTCCATTCTTTATGAATGGAGTTTTAATAAGTGTATAAATATTTATGCATATTTTAACTTTCAATAACTTGAGCCAACAAACAAACTTATTTAATATGAATACTGAAATTAAAAAACGTGACACGAAATCCAACACAGCTTTTGATAAGTAAAGCAATAATCGTGCATTTTTCATAAACAAATAACCCTCAATCAAAACAATTAACAGCATTGAAATTAAATTAAACTATATCAAAACCAGAAGGTAATTTTGAAAGTGTTAATCAGAAATAACTAAAAACAAAACAAGTTTTTTTTTAAATAAATCTTCCTCCTTCTATATAAAGTTAAATTACAAAATATTTCGAATGCATTTACAAAAGAAAATCATTTTTAAAGTCTTTGTAAACAAATTTTTATAACTAAATAACTACACAGGGCTACAAAGCATAAATTAAAAAAAAACCTGTACAATAGATCGTACCTCAAAAAAAAGTTCGTCGTACACCGTCCAATCTAAATTATTTTTGTAAGGTTTCAAAAAAAAAAAATTTTTTTGCCGAACGTAGGGGTCGCCATTTTACATTTTTCGTTTTGTTTTTGGCATTTACAGTCGGATCCTAAAGTATGATACAGCGATGTTTTTTTTTCTCTCAAGTATTCCGTTTTGTAGGGTATAAATAATGTTAGGCAGATTTTCAAGCTATTTTATTTACACCAAATGAAGCCCTATGTTGGGCGCCAAAATACTATAGTGATCATTTGAACTCGCTCTTCTACCTCTTCAGTACTACGGCTGGCTATATAACTAGCCCTGTCACTAAAAATAGCAAACACAAACTGTTATATCTACAAAATTTTTGTTATTTTTAAGTTAAATTCATTTGAATGCAGATAGCAGTCTATCGTGTTAAAGTCAGCCGAAATGTTCCCTAAAAAGTAGTAAATTGCTGATTTCAGAATGCTCAATTTTTATTTGCATTAAAAAAATCTAAAAAAACTTTGAAAATTTTTGTGATTTTGTACCATACTAATTATTTATAAATTTTTTTTTTGCTGATTTAAGCAGGTTAAGGTTAATTTTTCTATTAACAAAAATTTATATTTACAATTTTATTTTTGCTGTTCTTATCTTACTAATATATAGCAAAAAGAATCTGCTAATTTCAGCGGTTTTTTCTGCAAAGTCATTTTTAACTAATTTTTAATAGTTTTAGTTAAATTTTTTACAGACTTTTTTCTATTTGTTTAAGTTATTTTGGTGTATTAAAAACTCCGTTTCAAATATTTGTCGGAAATTCACTTTAGACGAGACTATAAACCAGAATTTATGACCCATGTATATAAAATATTTTTTAAAAAATTAATTATAAAAAAATATTTACAATTATTTAGGGGAAATTTACAAGATATAATCTAAACAACTTAATATCAGTTAGTAAACCTACCGAAAACCAGTGTTATTTGGTGTTGTTTTTAAACAATATAAAATATAAACTCAAAAGCTCTTGTGTTCAATTCAAAGTGAAGGTTAACCGGTATGTCGAATATAAAATGTAACCAACTGCTCAAGCAACCCAAATGCAACCAAGCATGCCATATTCTGGTAAAAATTAACTTTGTAACCAACCGTTGGACATGAACAAATATACACATTATAAACCAAAAGTGAAGGAAAGGTTAAACAAACAGATTAAATGCAGACACAACAAGCCAATGATTAAATTACAAATAAACTTATCTAAGAAATTTAAAACTTACTCAAGTTAAAGTAAAACAAAATTTTAATTATACCAAATTGCAATAATTGAATATCAACTTTATTTCAAATATAAGTAATTTTTCTTTTGGTAATTATTTAAAACTTACAAGAAATTTAATTATAGTAATAAATAATGTGTATCAGCCAAATATTAGTGATACAAAATTCGATTACTATTTTTAAAACAATACCAAATCGGTTGAAATATTTTACTTAGTCGATAGCAAAAAAGAACTTAAAAATCAGTTACAATAATTTAAGAAAAAAGTCTTAAAAAATACCTCCAAAAAAAAAAAAAAAAAAAAAAAAAAAAAAAAAAAAAAAAAAAAAAAAAAAAAAGGCCCCCTTATATGATGGTTTGATTTAGCTTGGATAAGTTATAGCGAATGCACATCAAAGATTTACCTCATAATTTTTAGTGACACATGAGATGTTTAGGGGGGTAAAAACGGGGTTAGAAAAAAGGGATTTTTAAAATTTTTTTTGTTCTGCCACAAGTTAAAAATCTTCGATATTCGAAAAAAATCGCCGCAAATTTACTCGTTGTTATGTTACAGCACAGGATTGCCAAAATGTTAAAAAAAAGTAGCAAAAAACACGCTCAACAAGGATTTTTTTCATTTTCAATCGAGTGTTAGCAAACTTTTGCTGAGATTACTATTTCTTTGGTAAAAACCAGCTCGCTGATTTTCAGCAAACTACTTTTGCTTAAATTACCAACTTTTTTGCAAGCACTTTCCTGACTAAAAATTTGATGGCACAGCAACATTTTTTGCTGACTTTACTTCTTTTTAGTTAAGGCGCAATTGACACCCTGCGACATATCACAGATCTAACTTAGGCCGTTTTATTTATCTCTCCCTAAAACACAGTTCATTTAAAGGGACCAGTTTTACGGCAGTTCGGTGAAGTTTCCTGTTGTAAAAACTTGTTAATTATTCGATTAATCGTTCTCGATTAACACAATTAATAAATAGTTTATTATTTGTTATAATATTAATTATTGATGAGGATTTGTATTTAATTATTAATTACCTATAAATACATAATTGGAAATTCTTAGTCCCAGCAAAAATTAATAATTTACTGACAAATATTTTAAAGACTTACTTGTGGTTTCAAGAAGACGTTCGTTGTCACACGAATAAGTGGCTACATGCATTTTGTTGTTGCATTTTTATTCGTGTGAAGTAAAACGTCATCTAGAAACACGACTTTAAAAAGAGAAGTATTAGTAAGACAATCGGTAATTTTTAGGGAGGGACTTTTTTGGATTGGTCCCATGACGAAAACTTATGAAATCAAAATAGAATCTGCATAACTTCAATAATATCTTGCATAAAAGAGATTGCCAAGCAGTAAAAACTCTTCAAAATCCGAAGAAACAGGTTGAGTTTAAATTCGGTAATGCTATTCTTTGCTGGGCTTTTAATAAAATCAACATACAAACTGTTGCTTATTGTCTAATATTGATGGCAATTATTGCTGTTGATGAGTGTTCTCATCATTATTATGTTTCCATAATAATGGTCATCACTACGAGTAAACGACAACAAAAGCATTAGCTACTTATTACCCTGCTACCTTGGTTATGATGTCCTTTGTGTGTTTTCAATACAATACCCTTGTTGTTACAAGTGTTAAATACAAAATTTATAATTAAATGGATACAATTTGAAATACATAAATAGTCCATTCATAAACAACATATAGCAGTTCCAATAAGAAAACTAAAACCACCAGCATTTAACCATGTATTTACACATAACTTATATCACCAAAATGTGGTTACTTCGAATAGACAAGATGTCAAACATAATTATACAACAACAATAATGGTCAGAATGAATCAGAGGAAGTCAAAATGAAAACGCAATGATCAAATATATTTTTTGCATTTCAGTTTTTTATATTCAACAAGTAAAAAAAATTACAGTCGGTCAAACTCGACCATGAGATATCTTACACCACAGTACGATTTATTTCATACTCCTGGAAGCGGTCGAAATTCCGAGAAGGGTCCTGAAAAATTAACCGTGCAATAAATATAGTGAAAATTCCAAATCAAATTGCCGAACAAGTTCTTTCAAGCTAATACCGGGAAGGTGGGTTTTAGGTCCAAATTTCATTCAATTTTCTTTAAATTAGGATTCACGATTTATGGTTTTATATATTATATAAAATGGTAGAGAAAACAATACTATGTATTAAAATTGAATTTTGACAGCCACTCAAACCAAGGAAAAGCTTGATAAGTTCTATGGGGACTCTGCACCATCAACTTTAATTGTATGAAAGTGGTTTACTGAGTTTCGTTGTGGTCGCACAAGCACTAATGATGCTGAACGTTCTGGACGGCCAATTGAAAATGTCGAAAAAATTCTCATTGCATGAATTGGGCTACGAATTGGTACCTCATCCGCCAGACTTAGCCTCTAGTGACTATTTTCTATTTTCAAACCTAAAGAAATGGCTTAATGGAAACAGATTTAGCTCCAAAGATGAAATTATTGCTCAAATGCCTATTTTAAGGACATCGAGAAATGCTATTTCTTGGAAGGAATAAAAAAATTGAAGAAACGGACCAACTGTATTGAGCTAAAACGAAAGTTGTTGAAAAATAAAAACTTTTTTTTGCTAAAAAAAAACTATTTCATTTAAAAAGTCAAGGACTTATTGATCCTCTCTCGTATGTGAAAAACAACTGAATACTCAGTAATCCGGCATTCATGGTAAATTTAATTTAGTCACCAAAACGACAAATTGTGCCAAATAAACTTTAATAAATGCACTAATTGTGTTCCTATTTTGTGTGGTTAAATTTACACCTCAGAGGTCTATTGGCTTCACTCTTGTAACACACACAATTACACATAACACCTTTAATTTTATGTAAAGTGTCATATAATGTAAAATAGCTGTTACAATAATTATCAATATCTACAAGAAGGAAAACAAGGATGAGAAAAGGAAGAATGAAAAAGGATATTTTCTTCTTAGTAAATAATAATTTGTTTAAACTCATTATGATGATGATGATGATGTAGAAGATGAAAATTGTATATTATTTACATTATTACAGCAAGAACAAACAGCATGTCATGTCCAAAATTAACAAAAAAAAAAATATCTATCACACATACAAACATATAATTATTTTAACCGTACTGCATACATCCTAAAAAATGTTCCCAAAGAAAAGAAAATTCAGCCTAAAATAAAATTGGCTGATACGAACAAGTTTCCAAAACTGGTATATCTATGAATTATTTATTTACACAAATTTTTATAGATTTATTAATTTTTATTTAAAAGCTTGTCAGTTTTATTTGAGGCCGAAATGGAGAAGTATTTCTGTTAAATTACAGTGTATGAGTACCAAGATTTATATTCCTTGTCGCAGTTTTCATATTTGTTAATTAAATTTTATTTATCTGTAAGGACAACTTTTGAAAAAACGAAATCATATTATAGGTAAAAATACATATAAATTGTTAGGAAACTTCCAGGGAATGCAGAAGGGTTAATATAAAATGTTATGCACCGGATATGTTTAACTATACACAAATACAAACATAAGTAGTCATAGACATGGATATTATGTAAATAGGTTTAATTGACAACAACGATAATTACAAAATTTAAACATACCAACATGAGCGTAGGAAGGAGTACATCTTGTTTTTGTGTTTTATCATGTTTATGTGTGTGTGTATGTGTGTGTAAGTAAAAGAAATACATATGCAAATATGTAATTATATTTTGTTTTAATAACGTTCATATACATATGTATACACATTTACAATTACCTTTTAAAAGGAAACTTCCATACACACAATCATTTTATATATGGGATAAAATTTGTTCAACCGTCCCATTCCGAAAATAAATTTATTTCTTCATATTAACCATAAATGTTACCCGACCTGATATAAAATCTTCGCTAAAGCCCAATTTACATCAATCGTACAAGGATGTTATAGAGAAGAAATGTATAACAGTATGAACACAATACGTTACACACATGTCAAAATGAGTGCACACATTTTAAAAAGATATTTTTGACAAGCTTTCTTTATTTTTAATGTTTTATAAAGTTACCACAAACAACAAAGATTAAAAGCAACTAACTGTGAAAAAATTTATAATTAGTAGAAAAAACTGCTGTTTTCATTTATTTGTTGTGTGTGTCGATAACAGTCTGAACACTCAAAATATTTTCTTTTATAATTTTTTTGACAACCAGACAATTTCAGCATACTTTTCATCATACTTGTGTGAAGAAAGATATAAAATTTTGTGTGATATGTACCAGGCTTAAACAACATTTTTAATTTTTGTTTAAGAATAGGCTTGGTGGGCAGGGAATGAGGAAAGGAAATTCGTAATATTTTCTTGTACTTTGGTTTTCTGGGAAAATTACAAGTTTTTGTTTGGTGAATTTGATCAAAAATCTCGAAACTATGTATATCTGAATATTTACATGATTATTCAAAAAAACTTTCTGTCTTATTAAAAACATTTTTGAATTAGAATTTAAATTTAAAATCAATTTATCTACAAACATGGCATTTTTATTTTTTCGTATTTTGAATCAAAATAAAACATATTTTTATATCATCAAAGAAAACTTTAGTTATTTAATAAGTACCCTGCAAAAAATAGACACGGTTTTAGAAGCAATGCAGAACAAGAAGCACGTTTCTAGCATTTCTCTCTTCTCTCCCTTCCACAAGAGCAACAAAAGAAGGCAAAGTTTTTGATGTTGTTACACTTTTGTTTTAATTTATTGCAGACATCGCGAACAAAAATCATATCATTTACCCGCAATAAACGAAGTGCTCCTTTTACTGCATTTTTTGAAGCAGCTTCTTTCATTGCGGGTATATGACATGATTTTTGTTGGCTTATAAGTTTAGTTATGGCAAGTTAAAAGAAATTCTAGTTTTCAGAGTGGGACGTTTGAATTAGTTTTGCCTCATATGCTTAAATGTAAACTGGTTTAAAGTAATATTAAATATCCTTAAGGCTTTTTATAAGACATTTAACAAAAGTGTCAATCGTACGTTTGTACGTTTGAAAGTAATGCAGCTGCAATTTCTTGGTTATAGTCTTATATTTTCTTATACTTTCAATGACACTTGTTAAGATAATACCAGCAGAGCGTACATGTTGTGTGGGTCATTCTCAAGTAAATTACCTGCCAATTTACATTTACTATATTTGACACTTTCTTTATATCAGTGTTTATGAATATTTTGTACGTGCCATGAAATTCAGTTTAAAGAAATGAGATAAAAGAGTAAATTTCATAAAAAGAAATTATGAAAATTTCATTAAATGTTATTGATTTTTAAATTTGCATTAAACGAAGTTTTTAAATATTCTCTGAAGCGTATGAATAATATAAATACATGAATGTACGATATTTAAATTACTCATAGATATATTTGACTTTAACTTGATTAATTACTAGTCACAAAAAAATTCAAAATTTTCAAAGTTTTTTTATGCAAATTAAAATCTAGCCTTCTGAAACAAGCAGCATACTATTTTTTTAGCAAATATTTCTTTGATTTTTAGGAGAAGAGACTGCTATTTGCATTCAACTAAATTTAGCTTAAAAATAATTAAAATTTTGTAGATTTTATTTTTATTGCTATTTTAAGACTACTAGTATTTAGCAAAATTTTCTGCAGCTTTAGCAGTATAATTTGTTATTTTTAATATACTAAAAATTAAAATAACTAAAATTCTGTAAATTAGCAGTTTTATTTTTGCTGTTCTTATCTTAGTAGTATTTAGCAAAAAAAAAAAATCTAATTTTAGTAGCTTTTTCTGCTATTTTTACAGGTTTATTTCTATGATTGTAAAAGAAAGTGCATTAAGGGTGTTTTTGTATTTACTTGTTTTATACTTATTATGGTAAAAAAATGCAAGTTTCATTTAACGATAACTGAAAATTTTTAACTACCAGCACCAAATTCTTTGGGGGGTTTAATAACGCTAACCGAGTACTTTAGTTAAGTATTGGAATTATCCAGTCCCCAGACTATCATGACCTCAAAATTGTGTCATAGTGTTATGTTAAATTGAAATAAATTTTTTCAATATTTTTCAACCGTTAATTTAAAGTGATTTTAAATTACTCACTGATTCATAAGGTTAATCAAATTTTATGCACATTTATTCACAAAAGAATTATTTTTCACAAGCTCTGTTTGCTGCAATATTTGTTAAACTAAACAGTTGCATTTATGGATATTCAAGAGAATAAAATCCTCGTTTAGTTTATGTTTAGATTAAATATATTTTAAAGTTGATGGTTTCATTCATCATGATGGGTGCTGTAAACCTCACACGATTATTTTCTCAAACTTTTTTTTAACATGTTTTTAGTGGTTTTATAAGAATTTTTCAAATTTGGTTTCATTATATGTTGTTTTAAAATTTCCACTAAAAATCCATAATAAGTCCAGAAAAATATCACATCGGCTTAATATCGGAATGTCACTTATGTCAATATCACTATTGTAGGGATATATAAAATTCGATATTATGCTAACCATTTTTTTTTTGCAATTTGTTATGTATTTTTTCCATTTTTAATCAGAAAATGTAGTAATTAATATTAATAAAAAAAAGAGTTGTTAATTGCAATTTTATACAATACAAACATACTTATTTACATTAAAACAATTATTAATTAAAATAATTACATCTTTAATTACAATTGCATTGTTAACAATAATACGAAAATCAACATTTATTATGGTTTATATCCCTGTTTTTTTTTTTTTGCTTTCTGATTTATCTGTTAAATATTTTTTTATCAGACCATAAATTTTGTTAAAAATTGCTAACGTTCATCCTTTAAGCTTACAAATATACACATTCAAAGGAGCAAAGGAAATAAAAAAGAACACATGTTTCATAATGTCAAGGACTTTGTCGTTACAATACACATTACAGTGTTTTTTTTTTTTACTGATGTAGTTGGTTTTATTTTGTAAAAATTTTCAGTGCATTTTTTTTTTTTTTGTAAATTTTAACAGTGTTACAATGGCTATGTGATTCTATCACCTTATGTTAACAACTTGTACCCGCAAGCAGGAAATTTTTAATATATTTTATTTTTTATATATATTTTCTCAGTAGCTCAGAGGATTGCATTATCTTTAATTTCTAAACCATTTGGTTTGACCTTGTAAAAATCTTCAAATTATTCTAAAAACTTATATGTAAAAACTTTTTGAAATTTGTTGTAGTAAGAGAATAAGTTGTATTTTTTTTTTCTTTTTTTTAATTAAAAAATTGGAGAAAATCGAACCGTGTTGTGAAATTTTTTTCCAGCAATTTAATTCAGGCTGATAATTGATAAAAAAAAAAAAAAAACTTTCAATTGCCATCAATTTCCAGCCTCTGCTGTTTTCCATTAGTTTTGAATAAGATTATTTTTAACGATATTTTGCAGTTTTTTCAACATTTAATCACGTGTTCTTGGCACAATTTATGAAAATATGTATCAACAGTTTTTCCATATTTTGTTTGTGTATTATAGAGTAATGCATAGAGTATGGCATTGATTATACATACTTTTTTAAGCTGGCCAATTGATCTGGCATATATCCTTTATGGGCAATGATGACTTTAGGAGGTTATAAACTTATATATAATTGTACTTACATATTTAAGCATAAAATGTGTCAAAATGCAGTTGATTCATGTTAGATTTCAGCTTACTCACTCACTATCATTACACTTAAAAAGTCTTTCGTTTCACTGTGCGTTAAATAAATTCACTGCAACAAAAAAAAAAGAAAAAAAAACAAGTGTAAAGAAAAAATATATCACTTTTTAAGCTTATTTTCTAATGCATGTGTTGTAAATATTTCTTCTACTCGTTATCATATGTTAGTGGCAAACGATTTATTGTTAGTTTTTAAGGGATTTGTACAAGACAATTTGTACAAAATTTTTTGTATATTTCAAAGCTAAAAAGTTGAAAAGCATATTGTTGCAAAGGATTTATGGAAAAAATTGTTTAAATGTATTTAGTTGATACGAGTATATAGAAAAAGACTAAGGATCTCAAAAATCAATTTGCATTGTAAATGTTTTAGGAATCCCAAAAGTATGCTTTAAAATTCGTTATATAAAGTTTTATTAAGTTGTCTCTATTAAACATGCAGATGTATAAGTAATATTAATTATTTAAAGTTGCTTAAAAGCCCGATACTTCGTTATAGGTAGTTTTAAATACCGAAATATATTTAAAAGAAAATTTAATTCTTCTTTCTATAGTAATTCTTTCATCTCTTTTGGGGCCTATAGACGATCAAGAATACTGTACAGCTTGGTTTGATGGTTCCGTGTATTTGTTTTTGTAATTTCCATCAAACAAGGCATTACACGATCAAATGCTGCACATGTTGTACAGCATGCTTGACCATCTCTATAGGCCGCATTTTGTACACACATAATAATCCATGCATAAAAATACGAAATAAATGTCAAAACAACAAAAACTTTCGTAAAATAAACCATTTTTCGTATATTTTACAAAATTTTTTGTTATTTTGACATTTTTTCGTATTTTTATGCATGGATTATTATGTGTGTAGGGGATGTTCTATTTTTATAACACAGATTTCGAACTTGAAGGATTGACACAACCCAGGAAAATTTTTTACAACCGGTAGCCAACCATACCCATTCTACAACTGGTTCCACCGCAACCGATTCCATGGAACTGGTTCCGGAACCATTTCCGGGGATCCTATATGGAAGGTGTGGGTGACGTAGAATCAGTTCCAGAACTAGTTCCAGAACTGATTCTAGAGCAACCGGTTCCGCTTTGGAGCTATAGAAGGGGTTGCTTTTGGGACAATTTCAAACAAAAAGAATCGGTGTTAGAATCGACAGTGGAAGGGGTTGTGAATGAAAAGCAGCTATTGTACAACCGATTCTTTGGAACAGAAAATTTTCCTGGGGAGTCATTAAAGGTGATAATTTTTCTCTCTTAAAGCCCAATAACACCACGTTTTCATCTTCGATTCGACTTTTTCCCTGAGTAAGTCGATTTTCAAGAACTAATGCGTGATTAGGTTAATAAATCAGTTCGCAAATGCGGCTAAAATTATGGAACTATACCCAGGAAAATTTTTTACAATCGGTAGCCAACCACACCGATTCTACAACTGGTTCCACTGCAACCGATTCCATAGAACTGATTCCGGAACCAGTTCCTGGGATCCTATATGGAAGGTGTGGGTGACGTAGAATCAGTTCCAGAACCAGTTCCAGAACTGATTCTAGAGCAAACGGTTCCACTTTGGAGCTATAGAAGGGGTTGCTTTTGGGACAATTTCAAACAAAAAGAATCGGTGTTAGAATCGACAGTAGAAGGGGTTGTGAATGAAAAGTATCTATTCTACAACCGATTCTTTGGAACAGAAAATTTTCCTGGGTAGTAACCCTATTAAAAAAATTAATATGGAGCTTTATATGGTAATATATAACTAAGTGTGATCCATATATCATTTCATCCGAAAAATGGCCCGTTATAGAGTTTAATCACAACTGTGTCGATTGTTGACCGACGACTGCAAAAGTCGTCGCGAATAATTTAAATTCAGCGACAATCCACCGTCGACATTTGTTGACGTTTAGAAAAAAATTAAAGCAAAACAAGAATATGGTTGTAGTTTTTTCGCCACAATTCTTCACCAATTCAATTGGTTTTGCATTAATTCTTGTTGTTTTACATTTTTTTGTATTTAATTTTGCTTTTTTGCGGTAAATTATGTATTTTTATTTTCAATTATATTTCTTCTGTCAAAAAAATATTTTTTTTGTAAACAAAGTACGAATTTTTGCAACTCTAATACGAATTTCTGCAACTCTGTTCTCCCTTAATTAGTTAAAAATATGGCAACTATTTTACAAATATTTTAAGTGTGTATTGGTGTGTCGTCACGAAAATAGAATAGATTCTATTATGACGACAAATCGTCGGACGACATGGCGACATTTTGTTTGCCATGCAAAATATATGAAAAGGCACATGTCGTTGTCGTTGTCGACCCAGTTCTGATTAATCTCATAATTGTATCAGTTGTTTATCAGTTTTTATCTAATTGCATCAGTTTATATTTTAACTGATCAAATTATATATTAATCAGATGAAATTGTATCCGATTTTTGACCTGCTACAATTTTATCGGAGTTTTTATATATCTAAATTATTTACAATCTCACCTTTCAGCTGTTTTATACATATATCCGACTATAGTTGTGTTACGCAGTGTATATGTGTATAGATAGATAAATGGTAAGTTCTTTAAATTTTATTGTACTTTACAATTTTATATTTTTTTCAATAGTTTTTTTTTTATTTTTATAATTTAAATTTATTTAATTTTTATATGACTTTTATATCTTCGTATGCAAATAATATAAACTGACTCACGTTTTAGTCATAAAAAATTTGTTTGTGTGTTATCACAAAATTTTGGCTATAAAAACCCCTTTTTTTCATATTACACCGTAAATATATGCTGCATAAATTTCAAAATAGACAACCACACCAAATACTAACAATGAGTAAGTGTTTTCAAAAACATTTGATATAATTTACTAA
This sequence comes from Leucophora obtusa, assembly GCA_949987735.1. Taxonomy (NCBI): domain Eukaryota; kingdom Metazoa; phylum Arthropoda; class Insecta; order Diptera; family Anthomyiidae; genus Leucophora; species Leucophora obtusa. The sequence goes on from OX465296.1 coordinate 2,299,954, forward strand.
GCAATAAAATTTTGCAATTTTTATTGTCTATTTTCGATAAAAACAAAACTAATATTATCATTTCACAGAGTGTAAGCCAAAGCGTTTATATGCGCCAATATTTTTATTTTTGGAAGTCAAAAGGCCATAAAAATGTTAGTGTATATGTTGCATGTGTACATACGAGTATCATTGTAAATGGCTAATGATGATGTTGTTATTATAAGTAGCATGTAATAGTGTCTATCATGTACTTGTATTATAATATGAAAATTTCCTATAAATTCAAATAAATTCCAATAAAATTTCAGTTTTATGTTAAATGGAAAACAGAGATTGAACAAATGTAATTTTATTTAAATTTGTAATGTTTTTTTTTCTTTTTTTTACATTTTATGGTGAATTTAAGAGCATTTGTAAAGGGTTGAGATTTTTATGTTTCTTTAAGTTAAAGTGGCGTAACAATGAAAAATCAATTTAATTTAAGCTAAATTACAGATATAATTGAAACAAATGGAATGTTAAAAGAAAGTATAATAACATATTCAGTGCGTTCGTTTACTTGAAATTCTTACTACTTTTACTACAATTGGAAAGTTTTATTTACTTTTTGTATTGAATTTTTCCAGCTGTAGTAAAAGTAGTAACTTGTAGTAAGTAAACGAACAAGCTTATTATTTTAATATTCTCAGCAAAAATGTTAGTTCCATAGAACCGGATGTGGAATTCATTATACTTCCAATTTTATCATCGATCTTTGTTTGAGTTTATCAAAAAAGCGGCCGATTCTGTGGAACCTAATAGCTCCACCTATTTACGATCTTGAACTAGAAAACCTCCCATGTATTTGCTGAATGTCATGTATTTGACATACCACCGTTGGCTGTCACTAATACATAGAAATGGCAAAGGCAACTCTGTTTCAAGACTAAGAGATTAATCACAACTTGGTGGACAACGACAGCGAGAATTGTTTTTTCATATATTTCGTACGGGAAGCCAAATATCGCCATGTCGTCCGGCGAGTTGTCGTCGTAATAGAATATATTCTATTTTCATGATGACACACTAACACGATCAAAATATTTGTCAAATTGTTGCCATATTTTTACCTAAATAATGGTTACCTATCAGCACAGAGTTGTAAAAATTCGTACCAGAGCTGCAAAAATTCGTACTTTATTTACAAAAAATATTTTTTTTAATACAAGAAATATAACTGAAATTAAAAATACAGAATTTACCGGCAAAAAAGCAAAAAATAAACTAAATACAATGAAATGAAAAACAACAAGAATTAAAGCAAAACCAATTGAATTGGTGAAGGATTATGGCAAAACAAATACAAGCATATTCTTGTTTTGTTTCCTTTTATGTTAAACGTCTACAAATGTCGAGGTCGATTGTCGCTGAATTAAATTCATCGCGACGACTTTTGCTATCTTCACACAATTTTTGAGATTAGCCCTTATATATTCACAAAATTTACTACAAAAAAATCGATCGACTTGATCGGATGAAAAATTCTATATAAAGCACAAAACTTTTACTAATGCTAAAGAAGAAAGCAAAAGTAAAGTAAAGGTTTATAAGATCTTTTTGTAATAATTTGTTTTGCAAAATTTACCGTTAGAAATGAGAAATGTACTCTCAAAAAGTGTTGTTGTATACATACAACAAATGCATGAAAGAGTTAAATTCAGAATTCATAAAATGTGGCTGCCGTTTAGAAATCAAGAAATTTTTTGCTTGACACTCAGAATCCAAAGCCAAAGAAAAATAGTTCTTCCAAATAAAAATCCCCTAAGGATAATTTTAGACGAAGATCATTAAAACTAAGGTATTCTGTATTATTGGACTGTCTTTTTTGTAAAGATAAGAGCACACAGAACCTGAGTTTTTTTTTCAAGGAAAAAGTCCTTTGAATCATCTGTTTTTTCAATAGGAAAAAAAAACTTAAAAGCAGCGAATTTTTCCATAGGAAAAATCAGTAAAATCTGTGGGGTTTTCTACATAAAAATCACCTTTTAATCTAGTAGTTTTTCCATATAAAAAAGTCCGTCTAATCTGAGCGTTTTTCTATAAAAACCCTTCATGATTCTGAGGACTTTTTTCTATAGAAAAACACTAAGATTCTGCAGAATTTTTGAAGTATGAAAATCCTCAGATTTAACATTATATAGAAATAGATAGATTCTATAGAAAAACCCTTGCAATCTTAAGATATTTTTCTGTAAAAAACCCTCGCCTTCTTATAACTATTTTCAATAGGAAAACTATTAAATTCTGAGGAAAAGAAAATAAAAACGAGTAAAAAGGTTAAAGTCGAGCATGCCGACTATACAATACCCTACACCAGTCTGGTGTATTGTTTGGATCCGAAATTCGAATGGGTTAAAATGGGGCTTATGTCAAAATTTTCTATAATGTGAGTCAGCGCACCAAATTTCATTAAAATATCTTAATATTTGCGACCTGCAGTTTGTAACCAAGCCAATTTTGGGGGGACCCTTATATGGGCACTAGTTCTAAACATGAACCGATGTTCACCAAAATCAATAGGCTTCGTCCTTGTTGGGCCAACATAGGTATATGTACCAAATTTCATCAAAATATCTTAATATTTGCGACCTGCAGCGTATAAACAGTAAAATTTTGGTAGGACCCTTATATGGGCACTAGGTCTAAACATGGACCGATGTTCACCAAAATCAATAGGCTGCATTATTGGGCCAATATAGGTCTGTGTACCAAATTTCATCAAAATATCTTAATATTTACGACCTGCAGCATATAAACAGTATAATTTTGGTAGGACCCTTATATGGGCACTAGGTCTAAACATGGACCGATGTTCACCAAAATCAATAGGCTGCGTTATTGGGCCAATATAGGTCTATGTACCAAATTTCGTCAAAATATCTTAATATTTACGACCTGCAGCGTATAAACAGTATAATTTTGGTAGGACCCTTATATGGGCACTAGGTCTAAACATGGATGTTCAAAAAAATCAACTTGTTCGTCCTTGGGCCAACATAGGTCTGCGTACCAAATTTCATCAAAATATCTTAATAGTTGCGACCAGTAGAGTGCGCACAAGATTGCATGGACAGACAGACAGACGGACGGACGGATGGACGGACAGACGGACATCGTTAAATCGAAATAAAAAAAAATTCTGAACCGATCGGTATACTATAAGGTGGGTCTACGACCAATATTTTTTGGTGTTACAAACATCAGCACAAACTTATAATACCCTGACCACATAGTGGTGTAGGGTATAAAAACCCCTACAGGTACTAAGGAATTTTTCGTATAGAACGGATCCCATGTTCTTTGGGATTTTTTCGAATAAAAAGGCCTTAGATTTTTGTATAGAAAAACTCGGGATTCAAATGACTTTTTCCTGTAGAGCGTTTTTCCATAGAAAACCCATTGTGTTCAACAAATTACCTGAAAGTTTAAAAATTATAAACCAAATTTCATCATTTAAAGTTTTATTGAAGACTTATATTTTACAAAATTTGGAAGAGCTTCTGCCGTAAAATGTATTGTCACAATTAATATCATTAAATACTTTTAATTGAAACATTGTTTCTTATTTTTTTTTTTCTATTCTTCATTAATTATATAATTTTATATTTTTGAAGTATTTTTTCTTTAAAAAGTGTTAAATTGTAATTTATTTCGCCAACTCGCCTCTATAATGCCATAATGGCGCTGAGGCATAATATCTGTATTTTATAACTAAATATGAATAAAGTTGTTTAATAAAAAAAAAAAAAAAAATTCTGAGGACTTTTGCCACAATAAAAGCCCTCAGGTTTTAAGATCTTCCCAACAGAAAACCCCTCTGGTTCTTTTGCCTACAGAAAAATCTTTTTTCCCTACAGAGCACTTTTCTCTTTAGGAAAACCATCAGATCCGGAGTACTTTTTCCTAGAGAAAAAACCTCATATTCTGACCACATTTTCCCATAGAAAAACATCAGATTCGGAGCACAGAAAATAAACTTTTCCCTGAAGAAAAATCTATTCTGCTAGTCTATTTTGTTTATATATATTTTACCTATAAATTAATAAAAAAAAATTTTTTTAATAATGAAACAGTGTTTTGTTTAGTTCGAATGGTGTGTCTACACAGAGAGTATTTTCTTGGAAGACCTTTAATGAAAATTTCAATAAACTAATGAAGTTCTCTTCACAAAGTGAATAAAACATTTCTTTAATTTAATGAAAAAGTTTCATAATTTCAAAAAGTTCTATTTTTAATGAAACGTTTTCATTGAGACTGTGAAATTTTTAATAAAATCATAATCAAATTTTATGAAAAAATGCATTTAGTTAATGACAAAATTTCAATGGACGAATTGCAGTGAAACTTCAATAAGTCGATACTCCAAGAAACAAATATTTTAATTTTCAGGTTTCTAGCCAAAGCAGTTTAAGTAGACCCTTAAAAGGACCGTTTCATGAATTTGGGCAGGCCGTTAAGAGGAAGAATTTGCCCCTTTTAACCCCACCCCGTAAGTTACACTAAATTTCGCTATATCAAATATCTGCGCCGGAAAGGAACCCTTTACCCGTCCCCATAAAGATTTTCACAAGTTCCACCATATGTAGGTAACATAATTATGTTGCATCAACTTAATTTTTGTCGTCTAAAGAAAAAACTATCCTTAGCTAAAACAGAACCATGCGGTTGGCAAACAAATTCGGTGTTCACTATGAATATTTTTTTCTCAGTCTAGTTATTTTGCGATAAGTAACCAGTCATAATTATTTTTTTATAATATAAATATTTGCAAGTTAAATTAAAGTAAATTTTTACCCCTAAATTCATAAACACTTTGTAAAATTATAGGAAGTTTAATGAACAAATTTTGTATGAAAATGACGTTTTGTAAACCTGCCATAACTTTACAAAGCATTTATGAATTGAGGGGTTAATTAATATTATACAAAATGCGAGTATTTGTAATAATAAACATACATTAATATTTAATTTAAATTAATAAAAATTCAATATTAAATAATCATAAAAATTCTTAGAGCATAAACTATGGTAATACAGTGCGAAAAAACCCTAAATTATGACAATTATTAATAATAATCTATCGTAAAATTCGGAGTGAAAAAAACAATTTTAATTAGTTACAATTTACATGTAAATACAAACAAAAAGGACATGTTTAAAAAGTATTACATTATCAAATTGAATAAAACAAAAACAAACATGCACTTTCACCCACAAGCAAACACTTTTCCACTCATATAACAGAAACAACAAAAACATGTTGTCACTTTATTAAATAAATAAATTTGCATATTTTTGTAATTTACATAAATTTAAATTAAGCTCAAAAAATAATTACTTTCATAACACATACAATAACACTCGCACACACAAGTATGTAACGATTTATATGCACACTCACATACACATGTAAATATTTATATACAAAAAATATATAAAATTTAACAATGACTTTAACGAATGCAACATTTGCATTTAATGCACTGGCCCCTTAATGTATGCAACAAAAACTATTATATTTGTTTTCCCCTTTTATTATACTATACATAAATATATTTTTGAAATGCAAACAAACACCATTGTGTATGAATGAAAATTTTAAAGTTTCTACCCAAAGTTTGTCAGGGATAAATATATCCCTGGAAAACCTCAAGTTTTAACCACAAACATAAATACATGTTTAAACATGAGTGGTTATAAGGGGGATATCATACAATATTTAGATATGAGCATAAAAATAGCAGCACATTTATATTTTTAAATTTTATGTAAAGTGTAGAACTGCACATTGCCAGTTTCTCATATTAAGACCACAATTTTCTATAAAAAAAGTTCAAAGAATATTTTTCTATCGGAACATTTTTCGATTCTACTATTTTTTCTATATTTGTTCTCCCTACTATACTGCATACCAAGCTCTCGAATATGCTAAAATGCTCTAGTGTATTTTTAATACTAAAAGATTTTTCACAACTCAATATTCCCATTTATGTACTGTTGCATATGGGTTATTTCATTCAAACTATATTTAATTGATATCGGATTTTCATTATATTTTGTTATGTTAGGATAAACTTTTCAAAATTATAGCCCGGGTGAAAATGGTCGTCGAAAATGGCTCATAAACTTACTTATGTATATGATTGCATGTATGGGAAAAATAAAAAAAAATTTCGAGGGTAAGCAAATATCAAGAAGGTGGTTTATAAAACCTATTTTATATTTGGGCTTGTGTGACATATATTATCATATATGGAGCAGTACATGAATTCATATACGACGATGTATGGCATATATGGAACCATATACGTACCCAAGTAAAAAAAATGATATGGAGACATATGAAATTATATTTAATTATATATAATCTTTTATGTAATTAGATATAATTATATCCGAAAAATGAGAACATCTTATTGTATCTTATTGTATCGAATTGTATACAATTGTATACAATTTGGTACAATTTGATACAATTTTATGCAATTCGATACAATTGTATCCGAATTTTGTCCTCATCCAATTACATCAAATTATATCTTTTTGTATAAAATTATATAAAATGTTATAAAAGTGCACATAGTTTGATACAATTATATCTAAAAATTGAGCTTATACTTTAGATCATATTATATATGAACACATCTAACAATATACAAAAATTATTTTTTTAAATAAAAAAGATATGCAATATCTGGAGATCAGACCTGGGGGATTTCAATTACAATTGCAAATAAATGTAATTGAAATTAAAAAAACTCAATTACATTTCATGTAACTGTAATTGAAAATTTTCAATTACAATTGTAATTGAAAGTGATTTCAATTACATTTAGAATTAAAGTGTTTTTTGTTAAAATTTTGTAGAAAAAACTGACTGGGATAGGTTGGATAGGCGTGGATAAGTATACAACGAATACGTCATGTTGGGCTGACCTCTCACTTGTTCTTTTTGTCATTATTTATTTTCCAAAAAAATGTAATTGTAATTGACATTTTTTCAATTACAATTATATGTAATGTATAATTGAAAATTTTCAATTACAAATTACTTGTAATTGTTTTTTTTTTTAATTACAATTACATATAATTATAGATGATTTTAGAAAGAACGTTATATTGTTATATATTAAAGAAATCATGAAATATTGTAGATATGGAACCATATTAAGTTATATGTGGGTTCTTATTCGTCAATATATAAATCATATCTAACACAAATTATGAAATATTTCTTATATGGCTCCACATATAGTTTTATATTATTATGTATAGTGTCATACTAAATTATATATAAACGTATATGTAATTATATCTGTAATATGTTACTTTATGTACTTATATATAGCACATGCAATTATATGTAGGCCAGTATGTAAAAATATAAAATCACATATGTCTCCATATTAAAACCTTTGAGGAAAAAATATATAACATATGACTATATAAAAGTATATCTGCTTGAATTTAAAAGCATATGTGGCCATATGGAACTATAAGTTACTATATGCAATTACATAAAATAAGATATGGTTATATCAAAACTTTTTTACTCGGGTATGCAATATATTAGCATATATGGTGCCATACATTTCCATATATAATTTTTGTTGAATTCATTTACCCATTATTATTATATGTCAGATGTATTCATATATCAATCATATAGGCCCATTAGGTTGTCCCAAATTTCGAAAATTTTCAAACTTTGTGAATAGCAATCAAATGATGCGTATTATTAAGCTTATGGAAAAAATATGAAAAAAATTTTCGAACGTACTTAGAGTTCGCTACCCACGTTTGGGGTTGTCCTTCGTAGTATACTTTTTTCGAATTTTTGTACAAAATAGGTCTATAGCATTGGGTAGGCTGATCATATTATCGGAAAAATATTTTTAAAAGTTCGTTAGAGTAATTTTGGTCTACGCAGGGTCATTTAGTTTGAAACAACTAATTTTTATATGACTAGTTTTAGAAATGTTTTTAAAACTAGTTTTTTTTATGAAATGAAGTGGCTATTTATGAAATATAGTTCGCGAACGCTTTTTGTAAAAACTATCTCGCGAACGCCAAAAAATCAAATTTCATTAAAATCGGAGAAAATCATTTGAGATACTCTCCTTGTTAGTCAGTTTGAAAATAGCTATGAAATGTCCCATATACTATGTTACACCAGCATTACTATGCAAAACTGTTACATATTCACTGGTGTATAATGTTTTCAAATATTTTTGGTTTTACTGTTTGCCTTCGACACCCATTCACATATACACTGGCTGAATGTGTGAATCAGTGTTCAAACATAACTTTAAATTAAAATGTTAATGTAAAATATTAAAATGTATCCGTGTTAACTTTACTATCAAGGAAGGTACCTCACCGGCCCATCCAGCGATTTCAATGAAATTTAGATATGTATATGATTGAAAAATACTAAATTAATAAAAATGCATGTAAAAAGTTTTGATATAGTTATATTTTATCAAATAAAATTTTATATAATTATATATTGGAACAAAGCATAATATTATATAAAGTTATATCTCATATATGTAACTATAACTTTCTTTAATTATCACTTTATATAGTTCAACATATTACTATATCCAATAATATATTGACCTATATATATGCTATATAAAATGATGTACAATTGTATCTTGTTATATATATATAAGCACTGGGGAAACAAAATTTCCAACGTTGGCAAAACCAATAAATAGGTGGTCTGGAAATATATTTCCCAAAATAAAAATTTAAAAAAAGTTCATATGTGTTTTATCTCGTACGGCCGTGATTTCAACCCAGGCCGTCAGATTGGCAGACGACAGCTCTACCCATTGAGCTAACGAGACATATAATACTTGACGGCTAGAAACACAAATGAATGATAACAGCTGGACAACTACTGGCTATAGTAAAATGCTAGCACTGGCAAAGTTTTTTGGAACTAATATTCCAACGTTGGTGAAACAAAAAAAGTTGGTCTTAAAGGAGCTTTTAAACAATCAAAAAAATTAATTTTTTAATTTAAAAAAAAATCCAAAAAAATTGTTCCTTGAAACTGGATTTGAACTCGGAGCCTTTTGACTACAAACACTTTTTAACGAAGCGTCAACCATCATTTTTATAAAATCAATGCTCTACCAGTGAAATGATTTTTGTACCGCTGGCAGTTTCTGACTAGGTAGTACTGGATAACCACTGGTTTCAAACGTCTATACCAACGTTTGAAACCAGTGGTTTTTTTAAGCCCGTTGTTTGCCAGTTGTTTTTTTATAAACCAGTTTTTGGAAAACAAATACTGTCAAAACACTTTTGGCAAACGTTGGCAAAGCATCCCAAATGAGTGTTCTCCCAGTCATTTATTTTTAACACCGCTGTTACCTAGTGGTAGGCCAGTGCCAGATTTTTTGTACCACTGGCAATTTCTGACTGAATAGAGTTAATCTATTTGGGAAGCACTCATTTGATACATTTGGATGAGGATAAAATCTGGATCAAATTGAATCCAACCATATCTTATTCTATCAAATTAGATCTTATTGCATCAAAGTATATTTAATATGATATAATACGATCTAATTTGATACAATTAGACGATGTTCTCATTTTTCGGATAAAATTATATATATAATATGAAGTCACATATTTTTTTTTCTACTGGGAAGTGTAGAAGATAAAAAGTATTATATTAGCACTGCTTTGTATATTATATTACATTTCTTGTTTGAAATCGGTGGGTGCCACGTTGTGGTACATTCCTTGCAAGTATACATAGTATGTGTACAATAGTGTAAGTCTTATTGTCACATGTTAGTGTTGATAGTTATTATCAAAATTTCACGGTTTCATATGTATCGACGGAAAAGTGCTACTTTTATTCATAAAAATTATTAAAATTATTAACATAATGCAACTATGTATGCATGTGTGCTAGCTATCACACACATACAATAAAAATGATTTTAATATTAAAATTTCAAGCGATGGCATTTTATATATTTTGCATAAGCGAATTAATTGCAACAAAAAAATAATTACAGAAATATTTTGAATATAAAGATGGTAAAAGAAAATAATTAATAAAATTGTAGACTGTAAAAACCAGAGTTGGCTGGTAATACCGCAAAAATTCCGTTATCGATTCAAAACCCTTTAAATTGACTACCGTTACCCTTAACATACTGTTACCAAAACAACTAAAATACTATTCTTAAAATATCATTAACGAATACCGTTATTCTTAAAATACCAATATCACGTTATCATTAAAATACCGTTACCGATATAATCTAAAAAAAGCATTACTCTTACCGATAACCGCATCGTTTCGGTTACCAACCATTTTAAAAACTGGAAAACGATATGCAACGCCATTTTTATTTAGGTAAAGTTTGAAAATTAGTTTGAAAATTTATTTTAGGTCCATTATTTATGAAGCAAAAGTGTAGTAAAGTATTATATTTAAAAGGCTACATTATATCAAGAAGAGTCACGAGAAAAACTATATGTTACAGAAAGTAATGCTACAGAATTATTTCATAGATTCATTCATATACAAAAATTGTGCTCAATTTTTTTTTTTTGACGTTATTAAACTGTGAAACTGTTAAATAATTTAAATATTACCAACAAGTGTTGTCACATCAGTTTTATTGATAGAATATCACCATACTGTGATATTACTCATACTCTAAACAAGGAACATAAAAAATAAATGCAAAAATTTTATGACTTTTTCTTGCTACTCCCCCCAAAAAATAATATATATAAAAACAAAATTATATAACTTTGTAATAAAAACTTATAGAAAACTATAAAATATGGCATTTATATTCCAAAAAATAAGAAAATAAAACTCACACATACATAAATTGCATTGAAAATCCAAAATTATTCATCACTATCACAGATGTATGTATTTTAAAAATGGTTTTAATATGTACATAGTTCCAACACCTGCGGCTCTCAAGCTTTTTTTTTTGTAGATCCATTTTATTTAAACAAGTTTTATATAAATCTAAGGAATTCCATCATCGAGATTTATTATTTTCTAAGAAATAATTTTCTTAAAAATGGATTTTAATATTACTGAATAAAATTTGGTTGGTATGCAAAACTCAAAAACATTAAGAAATCCTGCTAACACAACTGTTTGCAAATATTTATTACCATATAAAACTATTTTAATATTTTTATGCATTCTAAAAATATTAAAAAAGGATTTAAAGTAAATAAATATTAATATATGTATTTATAAAAATGTTACTAATAAATTTTTGTGGTTTTTAAAATTAAATTTTAATAACATATAGTATTTATCAACAATTTATTACTAACTATAAAATAATACTATTTCACTATGTACTCATAAAAAAATAATTAACAAATATTTACTAGTTAATTGTGTTTTTAAATTAATGCACTTTCATTAGGGTGCCCTGAAATGTAACTTAGCTTAGGGCCAGTTTTATAGTCACAGCTAACATAAGAACAATTTTGTTTTAAAATTTTACTTAAGTGCGACATTTTCAAACTAAATGCATTACTTAAGTAATTTGCAAACCTATACCTAAAAAACTGGCCCTTAGTGCTTAACAGTACACTCACGGATATTCTGAAGCCAGAATTTGTTAGTTGTTTTAGTAATATTTCAGTTTTCTTGTTTAAAGTGTTTGTAGAAGAAATGTAAAATTTAACTACATTCATAAGTTATTAAAAAAAACAAACCACATAAAATACTGAGAATTCGTAACATTCATTTTATTCAGTATTCTGTTTTTTTTTAAAACTCAAGCAAAAAAATTGTATGTAAGTAATTTTTGTTAGTTGTTTTGACTAATTTGTGGTTCATTTTATTAGCAATAAAAAAACAAAAGAAAATGTATGTTAAGTTAAATTTAATTAAATGTTAGTAGTCCGGTTTTCAAAGGAAATTTAATTTTTTTTTTTAAATACATGTGCAGCGGTCTTTACATACAAAATATTTAAAGTATAGATAGTTACGTCAAATTTATGTGTAGCTAACAATGGTTATTACCAGGGTAGCGACTTTCATGGAAATGCATGTTTGTGGTCATTACTTCAAAAATGATTTTGACCAAATACTTTTCCGAATCAAAGAATTTGCAACAAAATAGCATCGAGTTGTTGTTGCATATTTTGTTATAAATGCATATTTTTACATATTTTGCTTTTAAGTGCATATTTTTTGCATATTTTATGATATATATTGCACATATTTCATTAAATTGCATATTTTTTAAAAACTAAAAATAAGATTCACTGAAAAATAAAGAAAAGGAAGAATTTGAAAACCTAGAAGGAAAACATCAAGTTGTCATCTACTTAGAGATTTATATTGGATTTAATTTTTAACCAAACTCTCTCGAGTTATAAATATGATTTCTAAAAATCGATAAATTTAAAAAGCATTTTTGGTTTTAAGCGTTTGTTTTTTGACCTTAATGCATATTTTTTGGTTTTTAGTGCATATTTCCATTTAAGTGCATATTTTGCATTTTTTACTGCATATTTTAAGAGCATATTTTTGATTTTTAAGTGAATGAAAGTCGCTGCCCAGGTTATTACTTAGCTCTGCTTATTTTTTAGATAAATTATCCACCCTTAGAAGTTAATTTATTAACTTTTAATAATTAATGAAATAAAAACAATTGGTTTAATTAAAAATTTCGCAGTCGGGGTTGAATGGATTTTCAATTGTTTTAGTACATTATTTATTATTGGAAAATTAATGGCTCAATAGCAACACACAGGGAAAAGGTGGATTGGAATTCAATTTAACCCATTAAATTGCATTCCTTAGGTGTGAAAACTCTGTCAAAATAACAGAAAGTACCTACCCAGGTAGAAATTGTGTGGTAATATGCATTTTTTTAAAATTATAAATGCACATTTTCGATCTTTAATACATATTTCATGTACATAAAATACGAATACAAATACATGAACTTCCGGTGGAGTGGATTTTTAAATTTGTGAAACCCTAATCTTCATATACAGTAAAAAAAACTACCTCAAAATTAATTCAATCTCAGTTTTATTATCGTAAATTGTTAGCTAGAGAATTTAGTTCCGGTAGCCATACGCAAAGTAGTAAAAATGCAAAAATATGTGGGTAATGGTAAAAGTCACAATTAATGAAATACCAATGATTTTCTGTATTGTCAGCTGTCACACATTTCATTACAATTGTCAATATCTAAAGAATGGCATTTACTTTTATATGTATTGGAGTTTTATATTAAGGGTGTAATTTTTTTGGGGAAATACATATGTGTAAAGTGCTAAGGAATATATTTGCTAGATTTCTGTTAAGAGACCATAAAATTTATTGTAACTGATAAAATATAAATGCAGTTAACAGAAAATTGTGTCAATATTGACAACTTTATTAACAATGCACGTTGGGGCAAATTCTGATGAAATCGCGAATTTCAAAAATCATTGATGCCACACACAAAATATTATGAACCTAAATTACAATATGTTATTAAAGATTAAATACTTGAATTAATTGTTTCCACACTAATACAAAAAAGTGTGTAAAAATTTTAGTTAAAACTACTAAAAATTATTTAAAAATTACCCTGCAAAAAAAAATTGCTAAAATTAGCAGATGTTTTTGCTAAATATTAGTAGGATAGGCTCAACAAAAATAAAACTGTTAAATATACAGAATTTAAGTTATTTTTTATTTAGTTATATTTTAGTTAATAGAAAACAAGAACTTTAAAATATAGCCTTCTGTAATCAATAGTTTACTATTTTTTTAGTAAATATTTCTGTTGATTTTAGCAGGATAGACTAATATTTGCATTCAACTAAATTTAACTTAAATAAAACAAACATTTTTTAGATATAACAGTTTGTTTTGGCTATTTTTAATCCACTTTATTTACCACATTTTCTGCAGATTACACAGCATAATTTGTCATTTTCAATTAACTAAATGTTATCTAAAATTCTGTAAAGTTAACAGTTTTGTATAAGTTTTAACTAGTTTTTGGTAGATTTTTCTGATTTATTTCTATGAGTGTAGAAACAATATTTACCTAGTTATTACAAATCAGTCCAGGTGAATATGATTTTGTAATATGGTTACTAAAATATCACTTTGCAGTTTTATGAAATACCCTTACTAGAAATATTATTTTTGAGTACAAATGACAAGTTTTTTTTGGGAAATCATTTGTGTGTGTAATCAAAATCGGCCTTATTACGAGTGTCATAGTCGAATACTGAAAAATCGTCGAATTTGCTGAAAATTCGTTTAAAGCACAACTTTTGAACAATTTTACAATTGGATTTACCATATGTGACAGCGCATAGAGAAAGGGACCTAAGGGTAAAAAATCAATTTTTTTTTTTTTTTTGTGGACAACATCTGAGCATCGAATGAGACCGATCCCATGCTCTCAGAGTTTAATTTCTTTATAATTTCTATTATATAAAAAATCATTTTATATGGAGTCGAAAATATCGACTACAAATTCGACACTCGTAATCAGACCGAATATTTGATTCAAAAAACATGAAGGAATAATTTTATATCTGATGATATAAAATAAGTTAAGATATGGCAAATCAAAAAAAAGTATGTCATATCAATGTTAATAAATATTGTCTGAAAATCGGACAAACAAATAGGGGTTCAGCCGTTAATGGGTTAATGTTTAGAACTCAATGTGCACAAGTTCCAAAATACCAGATACCTTATAAATATTATGTCTTTTATATGTTCTGTAGTAATGCATTTTTATGATTGTTGTAGTTTTATTGTATTAAGTGATGTACGTATTTTTGTGTATGATGTCAGTCTGTTATAAATTTTATTGTTTTTTTTTCTTGATTTCTAATATTTACTTAAGATTTTTCATTAAGATTTTCATTTACTTGTTTCAACTGCCACATATAATACGTATGTTGTTCCACATGGTACATAACTAACAAATGTATAGCAGTGCATTAAAGAGATAATATTTTACAACATTTTTGTTTTTATATTTTTCCATACAAGAATATAACAAATAAGTGTCAAATTTATGTGTAAAAATATTAATACTTTCATATAAAATTTATAACTTTATCAGCTTTATGTGCATGCGAAAAAGCATGTAAAATTTACGTTTTATAAGTCTAGGTACGTGTTTTGGAATTAATTTTAATAAAGTTTTCCTTATATATACTATTATTTTTTGTTTAAACAATTTTTCGGATTTGTTACAATACTTCAATTTCATATTTTTGTATAATTTCCGTTTCCGATTTTTAACAATATTTTTCTAAACATTTACATCTTATGATAGCAACATTGTTGTTGCCAACTTTATATCTCCTGTTGTATTTTGAATTTTGTGGGTAATCCTAGGCAACATTTTTAGTTGTTGCATGTATGGTTTTGTGGTATTATTGTTGTGTTTTAACTTTTGCTAGTTTTTATAAAGAAAAAGTTACATACACTTTGGTTTAACTGCATGTAAGTTGTTAAAATCTTTTATCAAAAATGTTTTCATTTTTTTCATTATTATTTACAAAAGCAACAATAATGATACACAGGATTTCTAAAACAACAAAAAAAAAGTTATAGCAATATTGAGAATAATAGTGCCATAATATTTCATTAATGTAAAATTTACATTTTTTCGAACTTAAAATTTTTTAAAATGCGAAGAAACGAAATCTTTACGATGAAAAGAAATTATATATAAAGAAAATCGATCGAAAAATTCAAAAATAATGATCAAATAAATGTATATGTGAAAAAAAAATTATATGCAAATGTAAAAAAATTCACTTAGAATGAGATTTCCAAAGTGAAATCATATAAACTGAGCTTAATCGAATAATTTAGTTACAAAAGTTAAAAAAAAAATATGTAGTTTAGACCACTGTAAGATAGGGTTGAGGAAATAGAGGAAAATCAATGTTCAATAAATACAAGTAAAAATAAAAAATTTATATTTTTTAAAAATTATTTTAATTTTTGTATTAAAAATACAAAAAGTTATTTTTTCGGACTTTCTATATTTTCATATACTATATATTTAGTTAAAATATTGTTGACATCAAGTCCAAATTCTAATATGTTGTCATATTAGATTTTATTTGTTGTTTCAAAAAGGTTCATGATAAACAATACAATTGTTTCGTGAGCATCACCCGAACTCATCAATTGTCCGCAATAAGAAAATGATAACCGGAATATACAAACCGAGACATTATATAAGTTACAAAAATTCAACGGGACGAGAATTTTGTACTTTTGTATATACAAATATATACAAATTCAAAACAACTGAAATTCTTCTACGACTATTTTAAACGTTGAATTACATTGATAGCCATAGCAGCCATTAAATTAAATCGTAAAAATCTTTTCAAAAATAGACTGTAAAATATTTAATAGTTTACAAATTCATTTATTGTAACGAAAATGTTCATATGTAAATTTAAATCTAAGCTTCTTAGGTAATTAGTTTTTACTTGAAAACTCCATTTCACATACTAAAATTTTGGCATATTAAAACCGAAACATAAAAAGTAGCTATAAAACGATTGGTTTTGATAGCTGACTAACACTACCAATGAAGATATTTTTATGGAGACTTGTAAGTCATTAAAATCATATATACATGTATGTGTGTGTGTGTGCGTATGTGTTTGTGTGGGTTGCAAAATATGGCGTCTAAATAATTTCAAATCATTCATGTGCAATTTGTGTATTGTTGAGATTTACAACAAAATTGAGCTGCAAATAGTATGAAAACGAGTGAAAAGGCTATAAAAACATGTTTTCATGATAGTTTATAGCTTACATAGCAAAACAAAACTAACAGGAACAGAAGGATTGGTGTTGAAATAAATATAAAAAAAATTAATTTGTGAAAATTGGACATATTTTATAAACAAATATATATATCGTCGTCGAAAATCCAAAAGTACGTAACATAACTTTTTTTAATTTTACAGGAGAAGTAGAAAACGTTATAAAATGAAAAATATTTCAGATATAAAAACAAATTATCGAATATGGGCTTAAACACAACAACTTTTAGACTTTGTCACAGAAGTCAAAAAATTGGTAGAGGCATGTAGTTTAACCTAATGAATCAAAATCAATCAAAAAAAAAACGATTTTGATTTTTTTTAATGATACGTACTTTTGGATTTTCGACGACGATATGTACAATATATAAAAGCATAAATAAATTCACAAACCATCAACAAAAAAAGCTTTTACAATAATTGCACACGCTAAAGAATTTTATAAATAAATATAAAATTAAAGAATACTTTTAGGGATATGTACTCTAATAATAAATACACATTAAATGTTTAAAATTGAAAACGATTTAATTTTGTTGTAAATTCTAGTATCAAATAAAACATCTCGTTGGTTTTATTCCGGAAATTGCGTACTAGAAAAAGGGTATGGTATCATAAAAATATTTAACTTTATATTGAATCAATCAATTAAAATTTGTCATAAAAATTTGAAACCAACACGTATGAAAGTTAGGTTGTTATTGTGATTGATTTTATTTCTTTTTATTTTCCTTTATGCAACTTTAATGGCATTGTTATAAAAAAAATCAAAATTGTAAAAGAAAAAGAACACAAATCTTAAATAATACAGAAAATTGGAAATGCACAATAAAAATGTCATAAAAAACTTCTAACGAAAAATTCTAACTATAAAAACATATGTGATGATATCCTTGTTAAAGTAAAAATAAAACTTAAGCCAAAAGAAAAACTCTTTAAAAGTTCTTATTAAAATGTTCAACACATTTAAAAAAACTTTTTGAGGTGTCTATATACGTATATATTCCTCTAACTCCCACTGGAGCATAGGGCATCCACATACTCAAATACTCATGTTCACATGTACATATTTAACATCTATTAGCTCTTTTAACTTCATTGTTAAATCTTTCGAAATGGCCTTAAATATATGGTTAAATGTGGCTGTCCATGAAATTGCTAAACAAATATATTTGTGGCATATAACTCCTTAACCAGACCAACCATACCGATGTTTGTACCCTCCACATTAGGGTTCTACAAATTACAAGACGTTCGAACTTTCCAGTTCCTCAAGGCCCCATCAATGTGACTATCTTTTAGAAGTTATGCAATATAAGAAAGTTTTCATCTTACGGCCCCTAATGGCGCTAAAGTTACGGCTATAGGTGAACAAAAATGTAAAATTTTCAAATATCAAAAAAAGCAATTACCATAGAACGCGATACATCAAATCTGTAAAATATGTTGGCGATAATTACGAATGTGAAGTCTAAATTTCAAATAGTGGAACGGTTTTTTCGATATCGCTGATTAAAAATTTTTTTTCCAAAATTTTTTCAGTATAGCTTCCAGTATCAGGGAACTTTTTCAGTGAGGAATTTTTATTCTCCCAAAAACCGTTATTTATATGAAGTTCACTTTTTAATAAAATTTCGAATTAAAAAATTCGACCAACATTTCAAAAGTTGGCAAACAAAAGGCAAAAAAAGTCATATTTTATGAAAAATTGCCAGGATAACGTTATCCCTCCTGCAACGGTGTTCTAAATAATTTAGAATTGTAGCTCAAAAAAATTTTAAAATATAATATTTTGTGTTTTTCGCGAACAATTTAATAGATTTTATTTCATACTCCTAAAGAATATAAAATTCTGTTGCAAAATTTATGGAGAAATCTTGAAGGATATAATCTTAAGTGATTGATTTAAGCTTTTTTTTAATTTATCGTGGTCTTTATGAAATCCCCACCGGAATTGGATTGAAACGGATTGGATTCTGTAAACAAGCTTATAAAAATTAACGGAAATGGCATTACAATGATGTCATAAAACTTTAATTATATTTATGTTTTAAAAATTTAAATAAAAACATGTAATAAATATATAACATTTAAATTTTTTTATTAAAATTTATTAATTTAATGAAAATAATTTTAATCGGAATGGAAATTTCTTCATCAAATCCGTAGAGGATTTATAGAATCCAATATCGGAAATTTCCGTTTAAAAATTTTCGTACAAGCAAAGGAATGAGGAAATTTTCTACATTTTTCTTACGGAAATTTCCAATTGTTGGATTCTATAAAACCACTCTATGGATTTGATGAGGACATTTCCGATCAGACGAAAATTGTTTTCTTAAAACAACAAATTTTGATAGCCAATTTTTAGCGTTATTTATTTGTTACACATATTCATTAGTTTTTCTGAAACGCTTGAGTTCCCCCAAACCAAATTGGGGACTAGGACTAACATGATTTTGGTCAGAATCTCCAGATACTTATGGAGATTTAAGACCATTTTTCAAATGGAAATAATACCTATTGTTGGGGTAGTCATAACGAGTTAAAGCGTTTTCTACTGTGCGGTATGTAGAGGGCAGAGTAAAGGCCTTCTGCATAAGTTTACTCTACTTTAAGTTAAGGGTTTTCTTTTCTGTGGTATATCTGAAACTGGCTTTGCTGAGTAAAAGATTTCTGCATAGGCGGGCTTCGGCCGGGTTTAGGGGGTTGTCAAAAAAAAAGTTGGTCACGTTACACATGCTATATACATGTTTTCTTTTTGTGTGAAGTACATACACTAATAGAAAAAAGTCCGTAAAAAATTTAGTTAAAACTACAAAAAATTAGTTAAAAATGATGCTGCAGAAAAAACTGCAAAATTGGCAGATTATATTTGCTATATATTAGTAATATAGGAACAGCAAAAATAATACTATTAAATGTACAGAATTTTAGATATATTTGAGTTAAATTTTTGTAGATGCAAATTAACCTGCTAAATCAACAAAAATTTTTGCTAAATATTTAGTAGCCTAAAAAATCCAAAAAAATTAAAATTTCCGAAGGTTTTTTTCGATTTTTTTTTAATGCAAATAAAAATCGAGTTTTTTGAAAACAGCAGTTTACAATTTTTTTAGCAAATATTTCTGCTGAATTTAGCGGTATAAACTGCTATTTGCATTCAACTAGATTTAGCTTAAAAATAGAAAAAATTTTGTAGATATAACAGTTTATTTTTGCTATATTTAGTGTACTAATATTTAGCAAAATTTTCTGCAGATTTTACAGTACAATTGGTTAATTTCAATTAACTAAAAGTTAGCTTAAATATAACTAAAATTCTGTAAATTTAACGGTTTTAATTTTACTGTTCTTATCTTACTACCCTACGGGAAATTTTAACAAACTGTCACCGAACTGGCCCCTTTATATGAAATAGACTGGTCACTTTTACATGGCGTTGTCATAGGAGGGGGAAATTGACCCCTTGTGACATGTCACAAGACAAATCCTAGAACAGGTTACTTAAAAACAAAGTTCAGGGACCTGTCCTGGGATTTGTCTTGTGACATGTCACAAGGGGTCAATTTCCCCCTCCTATGACAACGCCATGTAAAAGTGACCAGTCTATTTCATATAAAGGGGCCAGTTCGGTGACAGTTTGTTAAAATTTCCCGTAGGGTAGTAAAATCTGCTAATTTTAGCAGTTTTTTCTGCAGCATCATTTATTACTAATTTTTAGTAACTTTTTCTTTTATTTTTACAGATTTATTTCTATGAGTGTACATACATGCTATAGTAAATAAATTGTTATAATTATACACATGTTTAGTTTTATATTTTGAAGTATTACTTTTGCTTTGATTTAAGACCATTTTACGACATTATTAAGCCTCTTAAATTGCTAAAAGTCACATTATTTGTTGTGGTTTATTAAAATTGTATTTTTGTTTGTATGTACAATTGTTTTAAGAAGGATTTTGAAGAGATTTATGCAATATTTAGAGAAAGAAAAAATTTTATGTTTTAATAAGTAGAAAATTTCTACTAAATGTATTTTTATATAAGAAATGTATTTTTGTGATCTTTATTCCACTAATATTATTATTGTGGAACCTAAAACCTAATTTACTTAAATATCTGTTCATATTATTATTGTATTTAAAAAACTAATTAAAATTCTGTAATAACAATAAACTTTTGGCTAATTTATACATGTCGATCGTTATTTTAAGATTGAAATACTAGTTTGCTTTCATCGAGACTGGTGTAGCGTATCATATATTCAGAACGCCCGACTTGAACTTCTTTACCCGCCCGTTCGACCGGCTTCCCGAAATATTGACAAAATTTTACTATGGCGTAGAGTATCATATACAATAGTTGCAAAGCCCGAATTTAATTTTGTACTTGTTTTTATAGAAATTATAACAGAGACACTGTGCAGGGTATTCAAAAATTCAGTAAAACCGAATTTAAGCTTTTACTTGTATTTTTCTGTTTTCGTTTTGGCTGAAAACTCCTTAACACAGATATTTAGAAGATTTTTTAATGAATCTTAATTAATTTATATATTCCTTACTCTGAGCTATAATACTTCAGCGAAATTAAAACTCATTTACATTTACTCATCTACAATTACATCTTAATGCACAAAATTACTTTAAGAACGTTGGCTTTAATTAAGTATGATGAAAAACTACTTACTAACCAAAGAAAAAGTTTTTAACATGAAACTTAAGAAAGCTTTTTAAAAATGTATTAAATTTACTTGAATATTTTAATGATACACACATACTTTTATACAATATTTACACACACACGCAAAGTAAATTTTAACAGGAAACGGAAGTTCATTATTTACATTAAACTTTTATTATATGTAAAAGAAATATGAACATTTTTCGAATGTATGTATGTATTTTAAAAAAGAAATTGCCTCCAATATCACGAAAATTCAAGGAATTTTTAATTGAACTTGTTAACTTCAATATCTTATTTATTCATTTCTTTACCATGGTAAATATGATGTTTTTATAATTCTGTTCAATGCAATATATAATAAAGAAATTGTAAAGAAGAAAATCTTTTGTTGCTCACAACAATATAATAAAATTATAATCTCAGACAACCAGCCATTTATAGATTTTAAATATACTAGGTGGATAGTTAAAAGTAAAGATATCACATTTTATTGTTAACCATCACACACACCAAGCAATTTAATCATTCAACGAATCATTCTATTATTCTTTTATTTTTATTTTTATCATGAAATTCAATATCTTTGGTATGTAATTTATGACCATAAAAGTTATTTAAATAAAAAATAAATGCATCTGTTTAAAAATACATCGAAGGGAAGAGAATAATAAGAAAGCAATAATTTGCACAAGATTTCAGATTTTTTTAACATCAACATTATAGTTAATATATTGTTTATTAAGCATTAAACACATAGACGACTGCAGCTACACGACTACAGCCTGTCAAAAATAAAAGACACACGTTTATATGAAAACGATTATTTTGACACCAACACAGCTACACGGCTACACGACTACTTTTGCCGCTGTAGTCAACTTAGGATAATTTCTATTTTTGTTGGCTACAAAACAAAAATAGTGTTGACAATATAACAAAATATGTAAAACAGGACAATTTTTCCCGCTAGAGGCGAAATAATATCGCTAGTTCTGACTAGAAAATCACCGTTTTGGGAACACAGAAGAAACAGCTGTTTTTATTTTACAATTGTTTGAAGGTTTCATTAATTTATATTTGGAAATAGCTTTATTGTGATGTTTTGTAAAAAAAATGGATCTTACAAAATTAACAAAATATTCCTCAGCCATTATTTTAGAAGCACAAACCAAAAAAGATTAATATTTATCAAAATGTCAAATATTTAGGATTATCTGTTTACATGTTGCTGTCGTTTTCAAAAAAATTAAGTAGCTGACTACACGACTACAATTGCAGCCAGCAGCATTTGTAGTCGTGTAGCTGCAGTCGTCTATGTGTTTAATGCATTATAAAGATGCAAAATAGGAATATAACTTTTTTTTGCATATATCAGAAATTACATGACATGGAAATCTAGGCCTTACTATTTCCCGATATGATATTAAATATGATGAGTTACAATTTGAAAGACAATAATTGAGTAATAATTTTAAAGACATATTTCCAAAAAATCCTCATGAAATGTATGATTATGCTGAATACAAATTTGGCAAGACGTTTGAATACAATCGTATATTTTTAAAATTTTCGCGATTTTTTTTTACTTTTGTAGAACACAAGTTTTGTAAAGTTTGGATGTCTATTTAAACTAAATTTTCATTTGAGTGCACTCATATCTGAAACCGTTCAAAAAATTTTGGAAACATTTTGAGAAATCGATACAAATGTGGTATTTTATAAATCGGCCTTGATGCGGATTGCTTTCTCTACAAAATGACCCAATAAAAAGATTTTTCTTATTAGTACAGTACTTATTAGCTACATACAGTGGTGGAAAATTTAATAGGAACGATTCAATTTTTTTCTAATTTTTTTTTAATCAAAATAGTGGCTAAATTCGCCCCGGGAGGCAAATATGTGGTTTAGCATATTGTGCAGAATTTTAACATACTGTCTGTTTTTTTATTTTGTCACTTGTTTTAAGTGGGCGTGGTTTTCAATGAAAAATTAGCGATATCGACATGTTATCAAATTACAGAGTAAAATTTAGCGAGTACTGATCGGATCTATACAAACTATATTTTTGGAAATTCTACAAAATTTTCTAAGTTCTGCATTATTTTTATCCAGAAATGGTCACCAGACTTAAAATGACAGTGTCTTAAACATGAAAAAAAATTTCTTTGTTTTTAGCAATTTTAAAATAAACTTAACAACACTGAAATTTTAAAGCGAATAGTTTTATGCTATACTTGCTACGATATAACAAAAAAGTCAAGTTTTTTTCTATGTTAAGTATAAAGCATTTCCTATTAAAATTTCAGTGTGGTTAACTTTATTATAAAATCGCTAAAAACAAAGAAAATTTTTTTATGTTTAAGGCGCTGTCATTTCAAGTCTGGCAACTAGATAAAAATAATGCAGAAGTTAAGGAAATTTTGTAGGATTTCCAAAAATATACAGTTTGTATAGATCCGATCAGTACTCGCTAAATTTTAGTCTGTAATTTGATAACAGGTCGATATCGCTAAAATTTCATTGAAAACCACGCCCACTTAAAACAAGTTTCAAAATAAAAGACATTATGTTAAAATTCTGAACAATATTCTAAACCCCATATTTGCCTTCCGGGGCGAATTTAGCCACTATTTTGATTTTTAAAAATAAAGGCATCGAAAAAAAATTAGAAAAAACTTGAATCGTTCCTATTAAATTTGCCGCCACTGTATATCGTAGTGCCACGATTTTTTTTTTCCAAAAATGTTATGCTCCTAATGTACAACGCATTGTTAGCGTATTATATATTTTTGTTTTTCTTAGATTTAAGATGAACATAAAAATTGTTTTCTCCATGAACACTTTTTCCTACCACAATAGGGTTATACACTCATAGAAATAAACCTGCAAAAGTAGCAGAAAAATCTACTAAAAATTTGTTAAAATTACCTTACAGAAAAAACTGCCGAAACAGGCAAACTTTTTTTTTTTTTTGCTAAATCAATTTTAGTGTTTTGTTTTCGAAGAAAATAAAACTAGTTTTGCGAACTTTATCACAAATTAGTGAGAGTAGTTTATTCAGCCTTTCGTTTGGTGTTTTTATTTATATTTATTTTAATAAAAATAGTGCATATTACATAATGTAATGGTAATGATTTTGGGCCATCTCTGGTAAATATGGACCGTTTCAAACCAATTTCAATACAATGGGAAATGGAAGGACCCAGCCTGAATTTTAGTGATATTTATCGATTGCAACGATTATTATTTCGATTATTTCCTATTTTACCGATTTTTTTATTTCGTTTTTTGAAAAGCTTATCTGTCAATTGTAATTGCACACAAAAATGTAATTTAAATTTTATTTGTACCTACTGAATAATTTAGAGTCCACGTTTTGAGAAAAGCAGGCAGATTTGTAAGAGCAAAGGGTGACTTGTCTTTTTTTATTTCCCTAAGCCATGAATTTTTGTTTTTTCTGTTTTCTTTTTATAATTAGCACCAAAATGCTTACAATTCTAACTGCTGGTTGTTTAATTATATAGTCAAAACGAACATTTAAAAAAAAAAAATATAGCAGTTTTTTACGGTTAAAAAAAAGTTAATTTGCAACAACCAAGCTGTTAAATGTCATTTGTGTGTGTTTTTTATTAAGATTTCTAAAATAGTTTTATATTTTGCAGTTTTTGCTGCTACACCTTTTCGTAGTAAAATATCCTTAATTTGTCAGACATACAAAAGCAACAATTTGTAATTTAATTAAAATTGTTTTGAAAAAAAATACCAACTACTATTTAAAATTAAAAGAATTGAGATAAACAGAAAGGTTTTCTTTTCTTAAAAAAAAAAGACAGAGCATCCGTTTTAAGAATACTTTTATAGCATTTTAATGTTTATAAACATTAATGTATGCATCCATTTAACTACAATATTTTATTGTTGTTACTTTTATAACAAAATAAACAATCATCAAAATTACACCCTTGGTCACCTTAAAAAAACAGATGGGGTTGCCACCATAACCCCCCATAACCAAACATAGACTCACCACATATAAATAAATTTCAAAAACAGACAATGAGGACACTATAGTGTCCTTATTGTTTATGTTTCTGTTGTTGTTTTGCATTATTTTTTATCACTCTAAAAAACAAATAAAACTTTTACTTTGACTTGAGATTCCCTTTTAATTTTTTGACGAATTGTGTTGAATAATTAAAACATTTTGCCTTGAGGCTCACACACAATACTGAGCCAGTAAATGTATTTAAAAAAGGGTTAATCATAAAATATGTACGAGAGTTATGCTTTAACGGTAATTAAAAAATATTACAGAGTTGCATTTTTGTTGTTATAGTGAATGAATAAGGAAAATATAAACTTTATTTCTTTTTTCTGTTATTACAATAAAAATAATAAAAAAAAAGTATTACGAAAACAGCATTTAATACGATGGGCTTGTTTTAAGAAAATTAATTCGAAGGGGTTAATTCTTAAGAATATTACTTATTATGTATTTGTTAGGACAGATGACTATAAAAATATTTATGGTAATAAAATAACGTCATGTTTTCTTTAAGTGTTGATTTTTTGTTATTTTTGTTTATTACTTTTTTATCTGTCAAGTCCAATGGGACTTGATAATGAAATTTTTATATAAAAAATATGAATTTTTTTATTTTTATATTTTTATTCCTGTTTAATATGCAAATTTTGGAAGCAATTAGAAATGCACTAATTTTATTATTATTAAAACACCTCTTTTTACTGTACCGCCATAAAAATTTTTTCGATCATTAAAATAAAAAGTTATATTTTAAATAAAAAAAAAGTATAAATTAAGAAACGCTCGTTTTTACGGTATTTACAAATAAATTAATTTTTTTAATAGACTGAACCGAAACTGAAACTAAAAACAATAAAAGCAAAAGTTTAGCAAAGGTTAGTCTATCAGTTAGATCTCTAGTTATTCTTTCCCATTAGTACGATTCGTTCAACAATTTTGTACCAAAGAATAAAAAAAAACACGAAAGAGCAATAACATTTTCGTAATTTTTCAAAGTTTTTAAGACCGGACACTGTAAAAGAGAACAGGGAGGAACTAGGTCAAAGTTGGACCCGGTTTCTTTTCTCGATCAGAATAATATAAGGTGCTTCTACTAAAATTATTTTTGGTATTTACAAATATCAGCACAAACTCAATACATATAATCTTGTACCAGAGTGGTGTAGGGTATAAAAATAATTACAATTGACAGACTTACAGAGTAATTTTGTAAAACGTTATTTTCCATACAAATTGTTATTGTAACAGCCACAATTGACACGCAAGGTATTGCGTTTTACAAAATAACCCACTTAGCTTTTTGAAAATCAGCAAAATGAAGTAAAATCATCGAAGTTAGCCAAAACCGCTCAAATACCCAGCAAAACCACACATTACCAAATAATTTATAAAATAATGTATACACTCAAAATAGTTTGTAGTTTAAATTAACTGAAAACGTAATTGAAAATAAATGAAAAATCACTTGAACACCGGTCTGCTAACTTTTCATTTAAATCAAAAGAACTTTTCATGTATTTTTAAATGTTAATAAATTAAAAATCCTTAAAAAATAATGTTTTTTCATTTATTTCGTTTTTTTTAAACTTTCAAAAAATTAACTTCAAAATCCAATTCCAAATGATATTTAGTTTATTGCGTTTTTTTTTTAACTGACCTAGAAACCTAAAAGGGTTTCTTTTTTAAACAAAATACAATAAAAATGTACATGTCCTAAAAAAAATTATAAAAATGTAAATATTTATTTAGAATTTTTTTTAGTAATTATATATCCAATCTATTAATCTTTTTTCTACATACTAATTTTATAAAACACGGCGTATTTTCATTAAGTTCGCAGAGAATTTCCTAAGCTATAGCGAAATGCGTTTTACAAAATAAGTACGTTATTTTCATTTTGATTAATTACAAGTAAACAAAATGTTACAAAAACTTTTATCTTAGGTTTTGTTAATTTGTTGACTCATTATTTCTAAAATGTGGCTGGACTTAACAATCTTCTTCTACGGACGAAGATGATTATTTTTCATTTACAAGAAAATCTTTTGTTGAGAATCTAAAGACAAAAAGGTGTTGTCACATTTAAAATTTCTGAAACTTAATATTACAAAACGTTTCACTTGAAATGTCACATTTAGTATGACCATTGTTTATTTTAAGGTTTTATATTTATAACTTTTTAATTGTTGTAAAGAATTTTTACAAAAGAAATTACGAAATTTTGCACCATCGAAATGTACTTTAAAAAACTTGTCTGTAAATTTTCCTTATGGAAATTTTTAATAAATATACTATTATTTATATTTAATTTAATTTTTTGCTTTAAATAATCTCGCTATTTTATCTTCAGATACCCTGTTCATTTTATATATAAGGACCTTTAAGTAACATTGTGGATGACCAGATAAACCACAATTTGTGGTTGAAAATAGCAAACAAATGTGGTGGACAACAGGACGACAAAACATAAAACAATACCGAAAGAAGCATTTTCAACAAGATTACGCCGATAAAAAAAATTAAAGTGATTTGTTTAAAAATGTAAATTGCTTGAGGTATATTTATTGCATGATAACTGTTAAATACGATGTGTATCATTAACTGATTCTCAGAAAAAACTCCATGTAATTTTGTTTTTTTATAGAAAAATTATAAAATCCTAGCCCATATTTTTGTTATAGATTCCAGAGTTCATCAAATATTGATATCTCACAAGCAGCTTTCTTTATTTAATTCGAACATCACCCTTCTCTATTGCAAAAACCTTTATGCCCGTAATTGCAAATATTAGATACCTACCAGTGCTTAGATACCTGAGGTGTAAGCAAAAACCAGTACACTGAGAGAATTTTCATCACTTCAGTAATGAATTTCTTCATAGTTTCAATGAAAATTGTCACTGGAACTCGTCCATTGAAACTTTTCATAGAATCTGTGAAACAGGTTTCATTAAAGTCAATGTTTATGAAAAGTTCATAAAATTAATGAAACTCTTCATAAAATTAATAGGCCACTCGTCCAATGAATAAATCATTCAGCCAATGAAGAGCTTCATAAAATCTATTAAGCAATTTCATTTACTATTATTTATTATAGTTGGTTGTTGTCGTTGCTAAACTGATGTGGATAAATAAAAAATACTTAGCAAATACAAAAGGCGTAATAAAATCGTAGCATATTTTACGGATGTACAAAATATATATTAAGAAAGATTTCATTAAATTAAAGTTTCATAAAAAACGTTTCGAAAAAATTAATATGATTTATAAAACAATTTCATAGTCCAAAATTAATAATAAAAAATTAATTTTAAAAAAAAATAGAAATTATAAAAGATTATTCTCTCAAGAAATGACGATATTTTATAAAAAAATTAAAAAAAAGTAAATACTATT
Organism: Leucophora obtusa; assembly: GCA_949987735.1. Lineage (NCBI taxonomy): Eukaryota > Metazoa > Arthropoda > Insecta > Diptera > Anthomyiidae > Leucophora > Leucophora obtusa. The sequence continues at coordinate 2,328,952 of OX465296.1, forward strand.
GAACAATTTCATATATATAAAGAACGTTTTCTTTAAATTTATGAAGATCTAATTTAAGAAATTAAATGAATTTTTTTAATGAAATTATGAAATTTTATGAAAGAAAAGTTATGAAAAATATCATAATATTAATTAAATATTATATACATAATGAAATTCTTCATTGGTTCCACGAAAAAAATTCTATGAAATTATATCATTAATATCATGAAGGATAATTCTCTCAGTGTAGGTATCTAAACACTGATCGGTGCCAATCAAATAAGAATCGCTTTCTGAGCCAATGTCCGTCCATTTCTCCATATAAATATTGGGCTAGTTTACCAGAGAAACCGGCTACCAGTACATTTGATATGTAGCGCTCCATGATTACCTTAATCTGGTGAACGATGCTACTTTTGTTGTTGTTTAAAATAAAAATATTTGCAGTTTTCTTAGATTTGTTTTACATTTTTTGTGCTTTCATAATTATACTTAAACTACTACTACAACAGCAACATGTTGACTTAGCGTTAGGTAATCAAATCGTTCACCTGATTGTTCAGTAGCAGATTGGTGACAGTTGAGCGCCTGGTAAACGCACCCATTGTGGTCAAACTACACTTATAACATAAAGTTAGTTCAAAAGTCTGTTAAACGTGTTCCGGCGCAAATGAACTGATTTTTTCTGTCTTAAAATTTAGGATTGAACTAATATTTTTGTAAGTCCCATTTAGCATAACAATTACTTTCATCCGTTTTTGAACTAACTTTGCATCCTAATTTTTAGTAATTTATGTTTCTTAATTTAACAAATTTTTCAGCTAATTTAAACGTCAATTATTTCCCTAAGTTTATATTGTTGTGTCTCCGTTATCAATATCACATAGAGATGGCGCTATAATTTCATAATTTTTTATTTTATAATCACAAAATGGCTTGCTTATATCTCGGAAACTAGGCGAGATAGAGCAAAATGGACAAAAATTCGATACTACGAACTTATCAATTTTTATAATCCACATATACTCCCAAAAATAAATATGGGCATGTCTCGGGACAGATCCTTAGAAAAAGAACTATGAAAATATCGATTAGTCCTAATTCAGCCTGTCCCTTTAGAGAAAACAGATTCGTGCTGACAACCGAATTCGCTGCCAATCGAATGATTCATTTGCAGCAGGCGCGGATCCGAGAAGGCATTCTTGGGAGATAAGTTAGAGTATTTGTATAAACTTATCACCTATTCTTTATTAAAAAATTATATTTTGGATCGGCGCTTGTTTGTAGTGACCGATTTTGTAACTACCGAACTTTTATTGAGGTAAGTGAATTATATAGGATCAGCCAAATTACTGTTGTCTGAACTAATTCTCTGTTAACCATTAGCAGCAAATTCGATTTTCAGCACGTGCTTAAATTTGAATTGTTTCTGGCTGAAAATAATTATATATCAAATAAGTAAAATTCAGTTAATTTGGCTGAGCAAGAATGATAAAAAAAGGAGTGAAATAAACCATATTCCATGTAAATTCAATATTTAAATCGGTTAAGGAGGAAGTAATGCTGGTTAATTTTTTATTTAGTGGCATTTTTTGTTTTTAATTCCTTATACATATGTATTTTCAAATGTTATCTGTGATTTTGTGGTTTGATAAATTTTTTTATTGGAAATTCATTGTTGGTTTGTTCAATATTTTTTTTTTGCTTTGTCAATTCCTTTGGGTATATTGCCAACATTTCTATTAAGTTTTTTATGCTTGGATTAACCATTGGCATATGCATGAATTTTTATAACATCGCAACACAGCAACATCAGAAAAAAGGGAAGCCATTTGAAAACATGATTTAATTTCTTTTCAATTTTTAATTTGTCATGAATTTGTCTACACAAGTATTTTTTTTTTTTTCATTCTATACATTCCAAATAAAAACGTCAATAAATAAAATACAACGATTATATTGCTAAAATCCAATTCAAATAGAATTCAGCTCTGGTAACTCTAGTATTGCACTACATAATTACAACCCTGTTAACTATTTGAAATTATAAATAAACAAATTTGTAATGAGTTTCAACTTAGATTTAGTATTATTTTTCATATCTTTTGCAATAGTTTTGCTTTCTTTACAATGAAATTTTTAACATTTATTTTATTATTATTTTTAACAATGAGTTTTTATTATTGTCCACCCGGAGAAGCACGTTTACATTATAAAATTAATTTGAATTGCAAATATGTGGATAATATGGGACGATGTATAACAACAAGTAAAATACAAAGAGTTGTCTATACAAAAACAATACATAAAACAGTTAAAGTAGAATCATCTTCGCGAACAACAAAAACAAAAATTATAAAAAAAATCTAAATGAATTTTAAAATCATACAGATTTTGTTTAAATAGTTATCAATCAATAAAGGAAGTGTAAAAATCTTTAAATGTTATTTTTTTTTTTTTTGTTCGACATTGTCGTTTTTTCAAGTGTTTAACTAAAAGATTTGTTAGAAATCTTAGAATTTGCTTTTGAACGAAATAAAAAAAGTGCTTTATTAACACATTTTTAAATCCTAAAAATAAACATTTGAGTAATTTCGAGTGTAAAATGTGTTGGTTGCTGTTTGTGGTTTCAAGTTTATATTTTATAAAACATATTTTTAAGTGTTGGTTTGACGTTTTAGAGGTGTTTAATGTGCGAACTTTTCAAAAAGTTAAATCAATTACTTACACATGATTGGTTTTTGAGAAATCAATATGGCAACACTCTCTTGAGAAAGCTCTTTATAGTTTAGAATTAAAACGTCTGGCTATACATAACACAAAATTTTAAAACCTTCAAAGTTGTAATTTATTTTCTGAAAAGTTATGGTAAATTTCTCAATGCATCTAAAGTTGTTCAAAATCATTTTGAATTTTCATTCCAACTTATAACTTATTCCAATTCCAATATTATTTTCTTTTAATATTTTGTATAAACTCTAAATCATATACATATGTACAAAACCCCTTTCTGTATGTAGTTATTCCTCATCAATATTAAAGTGATTACACTTGTGAGTGCAAAACCGTAATTAACATGGAAATCAAACAAATGTTACCCTTAATTTATATCATGCCATGTCATGCTTGTTTGCATGCACATATACATATGCATTCAAACATCCTCCAGATCCTTTTATATACATTTATTTATATTCTTTGTAAAAGTTAGTTTGTTAAAAAGAAAACTCATAAATCAATTTCCGTAGCAAATGCATTAAAATGTTTACTTTATAACAGAAATAAAGTCAAAGTTATAGTTAAATAGTAGAAGATGAGCACATATACTGGATTATGAACCGTAATTTACTCCCTGTTTGGCCACAAAGAGAAAAAAAAATAAAATCACTTACAATTAGCAAAATGAAGATGGGAAAATATCATGGTTGGCAAACACTAACCGTAAAATACCGATAACGATTTAAAACCCTTTCAAATGACTACCGTTAACCTTAAAATACCACTAACGAAATAACTCAAAATACCGTTAACTGTAAAATATCCTAACGAAATAATTTAGAATACCGCTAAACCTAAAATATCCAACAGCAATTGCTGTTGTTAACACACACACAAACACAAGATTTTACAAAGTGACGGTCAGAAAAGTTGTCAAAAAATTTCAAAAAAGGACTATTGTTAACCTTAAAATACCACTAACAAAATAACTTAAAATACGGTTAACCCAAAAATAACCAAACGAAATAGTTTTAAATACCTTTAACGCTAACGCTTAACGAAACAACTTAAAATACCCATAACCTTAAAATATCCTAACTAAATACTTTTGAAACAACGTTATCCACTACCACTAACTTTATGAATCGGTTACCAACCCTGGAAAATATGAATGTTTTGAGTTGCCACATAGGATCTTAGTAGGAATATCATATTCTAAGGATTATTCAAATTAATCTTGTCGAGTTATCTTGGAATAAATTTTCTTAAAGCCAATGTGTGAAAGGGGTGCTAAGATTTCAGAACAAATCAAAAATTAAAACTAATTACCTTCTTGAGTAGATGTTTGAAAAGAGTCCAAACTGAGTGAAGTGTCAGTTATGGAAATCCTAAAATTCCAATGCAGAGAAATCACGTTTATAGAACACTTTCAAGCATGGTTGGCAAACTTTTTTTTCTTTCGATTGTAAAGAATGTATCATACTTGAAATTTGGAGTAAAAATTGCAGTTATTATCTTTTTATGCATTGGAGATGCAATAAAATTTTCTGGGTTTTATTTCTAAACTATGAATATATCAATAATAACAAATATAAACTAAACTAGAATTCTAAAAAGTCAACGTATTCTTGTAAATAAAATTTCCGTTAGTATCTACTTGTTAAATTAGTATATTTTTTGCTAAGTTTAGCCCACGGTTTTTGAAAAATTAGTAAAATGTGTTGCTAAAATCAGAAACGAAAATTATTAAAAAAAACTGATTTTGGAAAATTTAATTTTAAAAAAATTTAGAGTGGATCTTTAGTTCCCTACAAGCGTTTAAAGTTGGCGATGTTGATGTATTCAATTTGGGTCCACTAAATCTTCTTAAGATAAAAAAAGTGAATGGAGGACAGTTTTATTAGTTCCTTTTTTAAGTTTTAAATGCAAATGTGGACTAAAATTGTTCCATAGACAATTTGGGTATCAAATAATGTATCTAACACATGTCCAACATGCCAATTTTTGTAATTATAAATAATAAACTTTTCGAATAGCACATTTGTATAGCAAATTGTTGAAGGTTAGAATTCTAATTTATACATAAAAATTGATATATACAATCCTGAACATGGGGATGAAGGGTATAAAAACGTCTCTTTAATTTTAAGAGAATTTACCTGAATAGCTTTTTTAATGAATATTTAAAGTATTTTTTAGTGGTGGTTACACTAAAAACATATATACAACAGTCCCTCTAACGCACCCCTGCAATCATATGGCGTATTGGCCCATTCTTACTTTAAAAAAAAAATTGCGCCCTTTTTATACTGAATATAAACTTACTCTTATCTTTTTGAAATCAAAATGTGGCAACTTCGTTTATCATATAAATATAATAAAAAGGGCTCGGATTTTCATGCAAATACATGTTTGTTGTCGTTAGCTGGATAACAATGTAAACTATAAACCATAAATTTGCAATAAAATGGCATCGATTTGTTAATACATATTTTTGCATATTTTGCTGTAAATACATATTTTTATGCATATTTTGAATATTTCCACATATTTTTGCATATTTTTCCAAAACTGCATTTATATATATTTTGTATTTTTTTTTCTTGTTGTCTTTACCTAGTGTCTACAAATGAAATAAAATTTGTAATGAAATTTGAAAATAACTTACAAAGCAACTACAACGAAAATAATTTTGTTGTTGCTTAGTGTCTAATTTGGAAATTTTATGGCGTTTTTATTGCATTTGAAATTAGCTGATGATGATGCCATGATAAAAATTTGCGAGTGAAAAGGAAAAGTGAGACGATTAAAGTTAGAGTAGAGAAAGTTTTACAAAAAAACCATGGCTTTAAAAAACTTAAACAAATATCTAGTATTTTTAGTTTAAATTCTACCAAAGAAAGTAAAATTGAAAATGAATATTCCACAAAGCAATTAGCGGCTTTAAAATATGCACCAATAACTTCCGTGGAAGTGGAACGATAATTTTAAATGTATAAAAACTTTTTAAGACAAAATCGTCAGTTTTTCTTTTGAAAATTAAAAAAAAACAATGTTTATTTACATAAATAAAGCTTTAAACAAAAATTGTATATAAACAATTTATCTATATTTTTAAGTTAACGGGACTGAATTGTTTTTCTGTTTTTTTTTGTTTTTTGCTAATAATAAACTTTGAAATAAATCAATAAATGCATATTCCTTTAGATTTAAATGCATATTTTTCAATTTTTAATACATATTTTATATACATAAAACCCGATTTTAAATGCATAAAAATCCGAGCCCTAATAATAAGTATTATAAAACTGGTATTACATACCTTACTTTTTAAGAACCCTTCTCATTTTTCAAAGAGTCATCTATAGTATAAGAAAGTACAACATCTATGGCATTATTACAAGTCATAACTTTCTATATGAATTTATATTGGTTTGTCTAATTGTTTTTCCAAACGATGCATTGGTAGGAATGATTGTAGACTATGATTTTATGCAATTTACAAATGCATCTCACCTTTCAATTAAAATGGTAGCCACCACTTACTACCCCGAACTCATACAACAAATTCTAGATTGTCTTTAGCTTATAGATATTTGCATTTAACTGGTAAAATGATATGTCTACGAGTTCCCATTAACATCCCAGCAAACAAAATTGGAAGTAATGTTTTATAAACTACTTCTTTCACTGCTTCACAAGTATCCGTTATGTGTATTTTTACTGCTTCTGAACTTCAAAAAATCTCTTCTTTCATTGCTTCCAAAGTATCCGTTAGTATATTTTTACAGCTTTTTTAGAATTACTTCTGAACAACATCCAAAAAATTACTTAAGTATTGGAATTTCCGCACCGAGGGTCCCGGGTTCGATTCCCGGGGGGACCAATATTTTTTTTTTTTTTTTAATTTTTTTTTATTCTATTAATTTTTTTTAATATTTATAACACTATGCGACAGTCAAAATCGGGATGGGATGAAACCAACGGGAAATGTTATATCGGTCAAAAACAAGTTATACGTGTCCCGGCGTTTCGCTGGGTCACCCCTAGGAATCGAGATATATCTTTTTTTTGACATAACTCGAGAACCACTAGTCCGATTTTGCTCAAACAATTTAAAAAAAATTAAAATTTACAATTCCTTTAATCTGTTTATATAACGTTTTTCTATATACTCAACAGTTTTGCCGGTAAAAATAAATGTTTGTTACCGCTACCATAAAAATCAATAACCTTTTATTTATTACTTTTTTTTAATATTTTAGGCAAAAAATATTTTTTTCTTCATACATTTATTTTTACCGGCAAAACTGTTGAGTATATAGAAAAACGTTATATGAACAGATTAAAGGAATTGTAATTTTTTTAAAATTGTTTGAGCAAAATCGGACTAGTGGTTCTCGAGTTATGTCAAAAAAAAAGACCACCAAAGGTCAAATCGATATATCTCGATTCCTAGGGGTGACCCAGCGAAACGCCGGGACACGTATAACTTCTTTTTTACCGATATAACTTTCCCCGCTAGTTTGAACCCTTCCCGATCACTGACCCCTACCATTTGTCTCACAGTGTAATTAATTTGTTTAAATTCAATATTTTTTAATTTTAAAATTTTTAAAAATATGTACACATACATATGTATATAAAAAAATGGTGAGAAATTGCTTTTTATGCATCTATAAAAATAGTACTGAAAACAATATTGAATTGGAGTGCACCTTTTACATTTGTTTAATATCTCGCAGTATCAAAATGGTGTTTTTATGCCAGTCAACTTTCATATCAAAGAATAGCTCAGACTAGCAATCGTGAGGTCGCAAGACTAGCAATCGTGAGGTCGCAAGTTCGATACCCGGTGGCGGAAATAAAAAAACGTTTTTAAAATAAAAAAATATATAATTTTGACACCACAATGTTAAAATCATTAGTATTTACGTTAAAAAAGAAGTACATCTAGGTCATCAATTGTAGTGCCTTTTCTACTGCTTCGGCATTTCTTTTTTTGCTGGGAAACAATTTATAGACTAGATACAGTAAATAGTAAGTGCACTTCCGTTTCCCCACAGAATGCAATAAAAGAAGATGTACTAACTATACAAATGGCCGACCATATTGAGAATGCACTTAACTTCCTGCTTACAAATATTGAAGTGTTGTATTTTCATTTTTTAGGGAAAATGAGTAAGAGACAAAGCCAGCCAATTTAATTGAAAGTGCTATATGATGATGCCTTTTACGAAAATGCAATTAAATGCCCGCAAAACATTTTTAAGATAACAAATACATACGGACCTATCTACTGTATCATTGAATTGAAATTAAAAAGAAAAAATAAACAATAGGAGTTGTAGTCAATTATTTGTATTTTGCCACACAGGGTTGTATTAGGGTATGTGTTAATGTAATTTTACTTTTAATTGTTTTAAGTAACTTTTTGTATAATCATCTTTTTAGAAAATCTAACCATTAATTGTAACCAAATTTTTAATTGCGTCTTGCAATTTTTGGTGTTAATTTCAGACATGTTTGCATATGTGTGTATATCTTTTTGTTTAAAGCTTTAAATGACAAGTGATAAATGGTCCTTGGAAAAGGATACACACTCCCCATAATCATTGAGGTTTTTTTGTTAAAAAAAAAAATTAAAATGAAAAATTATAAATAATTTTGATAAGTGTCATCACATGTGTGTAGATATGAAAATGACTTTTAAGTTTTTATTTACTTAACGTTACAATGACAGTTCAAGGAAGTACAAACGCACAGTTGAGGAAGGGGTTAACAAAGACAAAAGTGTTAAATACTAATTATACGCTTTTTCAGGTTTAGGTTTTTTAAGTTTTAGAAAGGAAGAGAAAAACAGAAATCATTAATCTTAAATGTAAATAATTATAATCATATGTAAAAAATGTTGGAAAATCTTTTAACATTTTCCATTACTTAAACTGTCATTGTACCTATTTTGAAGGAAAAAACAAACAGGGTGGCATCTTGTTTTTACCGTGCTGAACAGGGTTGCTAAATTTTAATTTAAGTTAAGTGCCTATTAAAACTATCATTGTGTGTTAATCTTAACATCATTTATCTCTTTTAATTTCAAAATGGGAATCCTTAGTACTCGTATAACTTTCATATGTGACTAAATGTTTTTGAAGGAGAGGGTTAAAACTAGTGATAAGTCTACTACTTTTAATCAAAATTAAGAGCATTTGAAATTTATGTGAGTTTAAGTTTGAATTTGATTTCGTTTCGTTTATTTGTAATTATTTTTTGGGATTTATTTTATATTATTTGTCTTTTGGGCAATTATAAATTATTTTTGTTTCATTCATCATTTTTCTTGTTGTTATCATTATTGTTATTTGTTGATTTTGTTTTAAGAAACAAAATAAATGTTAAATGAACATACAATTTTCCTTTAAACGTTTTTGTAATTTTTTGATTAAAAGATTTTTGAAATGATATACAATCCAATTAAAATTCTTTGGTGTAACATCATTAATCAAATGGATGTAGTACAAACAACGACTATATAATTAAAAGACTTCCCAACTCTCCCTACCTCTGTTAAGTCACTCTCTTCTTAATTTGTATCGAACAATGTTGCCATAAGAATTACATATGTCTACAAAGGCTAACATTTTTCGATACAAACTGTTAATGGTCGAAAGAGGCGATGAAAACCGCCTGGTACAGACCAAACAGAAAAAATCACTTGAAAAATATTTCTTGGAGATCCTTCCGAATTTCAATCATGTTCAAAAATTATTTTTATTTTTACTAAAGCTCTCGAAAAAAATAAATATAAACCAAGCATAGATGGTCAATACACTACACCATTTTTAATTTTATTTCAGAAAATTCCAAATATATTTCAAAATTGTCCAAAAATGTTTTAAAATTATCCAAAAATGTTTTAAAATTATCCAAAAATGTTTTAAAATTGTCCAAAAATTTTTTAAAATTGTCCAAAAATAATTCAAATTTGTCCAAAAATGTTTTAGAATTGTCCAAAAATCTTTCAAAATTGTCCAAATATTGTTTAAAATTGTCTAAAAACCTTTTATATTTGTCCAATTGCATTTCAAAATTGTCCAAAATATATTTCAAAATTTTCAAAATGTATTTGAAAATTATAAAAATATATTTTAAAATATTTTATTTGTATTTAAGAAAATTCCATTTGTATTTTAAAATTGTCCAAATGTATTTCAAAATTATTCATTTGTATTTAAAAATTTTAAATCTGTATTTCAAAATTGTCCAAATGCATTTTAAATAATTCCAATTGTATTTCAAAATTCTCCAAATGTATTTGAGAAAATTCGAAATGTATTTAAAAAAACTCTATTCTGGAATACAAATATTTTTAAGTAACTATACAGGTTTTTATTAATACATATTCCATTATATCAAAACAATTTTACAAGGGAATTTTTTTTTTGTTAATACATTTTGTTATTTGTTGTCCAAAAGAAGATCATAATCAATATCAAATAAAAACGGATGTTGGCAGAAACAGGAAATAATAGTTTTTATTTGTGCACTCAGAAAAAAAAGTTAGTATAAAAATCTGTTAAACGCATTCTGATTCAAGTGAAATAATTTTTATGTTGTCTTAAAATTAAGGATTGTACTAATATTTTTTGTAGTTTTAATTTAGCATAACAAGTAATTCCATCTGTATTTGAACTAACTTCGAGTCCTAATTTTTAGTAAATTGTTTTTCTCAATTTTATAATTTTTCTGTTAGTTAATTCTTCTTTTTCTAGAAGTTAATTCTGATAAACCACCAATAATAAATATGTGCCTATCTCGTGTCAATTACGCAGAGTCGAATAACCCAGATTTTAGCCACATTTTAACAGAAATTTGTAATAACATCAACTAAAATTTCTGATGAATTTAATTTAAATTTCGTAGCTACTAGCGATTTAACTAAAACTGTCTGTGTGTAAAATTTAGCCTACCTAAATTTTTCAGATCATAATTCTTAACTCCACTGAAAATTCTGCAGGCGCAAATATAGGCGATATTTTCAGTTATCTTGTCAGAATTTTGAACTATTTGTACGGGATTTTTTTTATGAGTGTGTTGGTTTAATTTTTCTACTACTATATATACTACTACTATACTCTGTTTCTAAGATGACCGACCAACCACTACTTTTATATTAATTATTTAACCCTTCTTTGCATAGTGATGGAAATTTCCATCATAAAATTTATTGAAGAAAAAAATACACACAAGCACGTGATTTGTAATTTTTTTGTTGCTAGCAATAATTTACATCACTATTGTTTCAATTGGAACACATCTGTCAAAAAAGTAAAAGCTTCATTATAAATTAGCAGGTTTAAACTTGTCACCCAATATATTACATTGATTTTTTTCACAAAAAGAGAAAAAATCATGCAAAGAAGGGTTAAGATGCTGCCAGTTTGTCTATAAACAAGATATATGTAGATATAATTAATGATTTGTAGTTATACACACAAAAAATTTCCTTTTGACATCCTTTAACATAAAAATTTGCACTCCATAAATCTTAAGAAATACACACATTAGCAGTGTTATTTTATCAATAATGGGCAAAACAATAAACAATTATGAATGGGTAAAGAGGATTAAAGTGTTAAAAGAATAAAAAATGTTATTTATATATAAAACATAAATAAAATTTAAAGTGAAATTTTTAACAAATCTATTTTATTATTAAATGTTAAACAAATTTTGAAACACCCACCCTAAAATTTAAGAAAACAAATGACCACTCGTTATCTTTCGTAGAATTTCGAAAAAATATTTTTTTATAACATTTAATACAATATGAACGAACCACCATCTTCGTATGTAAAAATATACATCACATGTATGTAAATTAAACACAATTTATCATTTTAATAGTTAAACATTAATAATTTTACTTTGAAAACAATTTGATATGCATAAAAAATAAGTAAGGAAGAAATATAAGTTGAATCCTTTCCCATACACACATAATAAATTGAAAAAGACTTCAGACTGGGCCGAATTTTAAAAATATTCGATTCCAAAGTTTTAGCCCTGCAGAAATTTCTTACAGTTAATTTATATCGATTAATGAATATTTTCTAGTTAGTTTTAAACTACAATATGTTTAAAACTTTTCAACAAATTTTAAAAGATTTTGCGTATTTATGGTCAGTAGGGCGAGTCAATTTGTATGGAGGCAAAAATAATACAAAATCGTAGAGGGGAAATGATTCTAAGAAAAATTCTAAGCAACTTTGCTCTAGAAACCATAGGTCTTAAATGGATTTCGAGCTTGCGGAAATTCTAAAATATGTTGTGAGTAGTGCTTCACTGCAATGTTTGCGTAAAATTTGCGTTAACATGTAAGTATTGTGAACGATGATAATAGTTTTGGACTTTTTAGATAAGAGTCTTCATCCTTATTATAAGAAAAAATCGCAAAATATTTTTATTTTTGATTAACTGCTACGTAGATGGCATTAATCAGCCTAAAAATGAATGCACGCTACAGGTTGGAAATATTTAGATATTTTGATGAAGTTTGGTATACCGACTTATATCTTCCCAGGGACGAAGAACATTAATTTTGGTTTAATCCAGTCCATATTGGTTGAAATCGGATATTTTAATGTAATTCGGTGCATCGACTTATATCTCCCAAGGTCGAAACCTATTGATTATGGTTAAAATCGTACAATGTTTGGACCTAGTGCCCAAGGTTTCTGCCAAAATTTACTTTTTCGCACACTACAGGTCTCAAATATGAATAATTTTAATGAAATTAGGTACGCTGATTCACATGGGCCTACGGACAAAGCTTATTGATTTCTTTTAGAATTGGTAAATTTTTAGACCTATTGCTTGTAAAAAGGTCCCCCAAAAGTTTGAATATCCGCACGCTACTGTTCGCAAATATTAAGATATTTTGATGAAATTTGGTACACCGACTTATGTATATTGGGCCCAAGGAAGAAGTCTATGTATTACGGTTAAAATCGGTCCATTGATACACCTAGTGCATATATAAAGGTCACCCAAAAATTGATTTTTCGCATGCTACAGTTCGCAAATACAATGATATTTTAATGAAATTTGGTACGTTGACACACATGGGCCCAAGGAGAAAGCCTGTTGATTCTAGATAATATCGGTCCATATTTGAACCTATCGCCCATATGGACTATATTTCCGATTTTCTCCTAAATACATCTAACATTAGATAAAATCAAAATTTCGTACTGTTTTTTCAACTTTTTATCGTTTTATAGACAAATTTTGACACAAGTCCATTTCAAGACATTCGACTTTCAGTTCAAAACATTAGTTGGCTTTCAATCAGACTGTTGTAGAGTATCATATATTCGGGAATGACGACTATACGATACCCTACACTAGTCTGGTTGAAAGCCAATTGGCTTCGTCCTTGGGCCGCTATAAGTCTGTTTACCATATTTTATTAAAGTATCTTAATATTTGCGACCTTTGGCTTGCGAATATGCTCAGTTTTAGGGGACCTTTATACGGGCACTAAGTCTAGACATGGACCGATTTCATGTAAAATCAGTATGCTTTTCTCATGAGCCCATTTGAATCCGTGTACCAAATTCCATTAAATATCTTCGTATTTGCGACCTGTAGTGTGCAAACAATACAATTTTTGGGGACCCTTAATATAGGCACTAGGTCTAACTATGGACCGATTTTAACCAAAATCAATTGGCTTTGTCCCTGGGCCAAAATAAGTCAGTTCACCAAATTTTGAAAAAATACCTGTACCGTTCCCAAAAGAATATATGGTCAGACAGACAGACAGACAGACAGACGGACAGACGGACAGACGTATGTATATCGTTATATCAAAACAAAATTTTATTCTGAATCAATCGGTATACTTAAAGGTGGGTCTAGTTTAAATATTTTTGGAATTACAAACATAAGCACAAACTTATTATACCCTGCCCAAGTAATGGTGTAGGGTATAATTAATAAAACTCAGTATTCAAACTCATAAAGCACTACTTAAAATTTATTTTGGAATTTCCGGAAGCTCGAAATAAATTTTAGACCTATGGTTTCTAGGCCAAAGTTGCTTAGAATTTTTCATAGAATCATTTCCCCCCCCCCCCCCACGATTTCTTGTCACAGAAATCGACCCGCCCTAATGTTCAGGGTATCAAAACTAACTAGAAAAGATTTATTAAAAGATATAATTTAACTGTTAGAAGTTTTTTCGGAACTGGGAAAATGCGATTGCATACCAATTATTTTTCGTCTATATGTTTTTTTTTTTGGGCAAAAACTTATCATATTTGACCCACTCTAATACACAGGCATAAGTACGTATTTATGTACATTAGGGATTCCTCTTGAACGAAGTTAGAACTAATTTTTATGATGTAAATCACAACAACCAAAACAGGCGGTTTTCATATCTCTCATTTGAGGATTGAAATTCTGTATCGATAAATGTTAGCCTATGCAAAGCACATTTTTTTTTTTTTTTTTTATAAAGAGAAGCAACATTCAGCAAATTCTTCCTATTAATCAACGTGTTGCTTGCTTTGGAAAGGGGATAGAGAAGAAGTGAAAGGTCATCAAAGATGAAGGGCTTCAAAATGTAGTTAGAAAGTCTTAATTATATGGTCTTTGACCAAAATATAGGAGTGCTAACACAATACATTGAGCGACCAGTAAGTAATTCGTTCAATGGATTGTTGAGTACCAGTTGAGTTAAAAACTTTGTCTGGAGAACGCTATCATAATATTTTGTTGGGGTCTGTATAAAAATGTCTATAAAACTCTATTGTGAAATTGGCTGGGTGTGTTAATGCTTTCAAAATTTAATATTTTGAGCCGCAATTTTACAATATTCCTTCCACAAGTACGAACTTAAAAATGTGAAGCAATAAAATAAATTGCGCCCTATTGCAAACATTTTTTTTTTTTTTTCAAAAAAACTTAAACATTAACTAAACAATAGTAACTGTTTTGTTTGTGCTCGTATGTATATATCTTCTATAAATTGAAACACATTAGTTGCATGTTGACTTACTTCAAAGACACAACATACAAAGGACTCTGTTTTTTTAGTGTCACATTAAAGGATGTATGACAATATTGTGTCGCTTTAAGATACAGCATTATATGAGTTCAAATGTGGGGAAATTTGCATATGAATACGTACGAGTATGTGAATGGTCTATTGTTTGATATAATGAAAAATTATTGGGTAATCAGCAACAGTTTTGAAATGTCTATAGTCGGGTGAATATTAAGGATAAGGGATATGGTTTTATTGTTTGAAAATAAATTGTAGAGTCATTTGTTAATGTCTTCAAAGTAGAAGAATTTTAAGAATGTTATTACAAAAAGATTTTATTTTTACCATGAAAAGTTCGCAAATTATTATAGTTCCTGAGAAGCGTTTATTGGATCATCAAATTGGCGAATTTCAATTTATTGAGGTAAAATATTTTCTAACTACTTTAAATTTCAAACCAATCTTTAGTTTTATACCTTAAGTGTTTTCTAAAGAGTTTTTTTGTACAAGTTTTGTATATGTACTTCCTTTTTTTCGAATCTTATATGTAACTCCTAAGCATCTTAAACAATAAATTGCTATTTAAATACCAGAGTCTTAACATGACATGACACTTACCAACTTTAGCAACCCCCTCTCATATACAAATGTTTTCACAAAGTTTAAAGTAAACTAACAAGTGTTTATTTTCAAAAGAACTTTTTTTCTTCATCTTACTTGGGTTGTTCAAAAATGCATTTAAAACTATATAGGAAGACGGGAGTGTATACTATATACTGTGCTTTTTTTACTAAATCCCAAGAAAGATTAATTTTATGTTGAAATAGAACAGTAGGTATTAAGCAACTACTATAGTACTCTAAATGCTTATCTGTGGTAAATATATTCAGATAGCGAAGTGTAGTTTTAGTTTTCGAAAATTCTTAACTTTTGGATATTTTTTAATTTACATAAAAAGTAAAAAAAGATTCAAACTACCATTCAAAACTTCCACTCGTCTAAAGAAACACTTAAAATATACTTTTGTTTCAAGTTTCGAAGTATACTTTTCAGTTGACTTGTTCTTTTTTAATATTGAGATTCGTAGATTTGTTTGTAAGCAATCAATATTTTTAAAAGAAATTCGATAAAATGTTGTTAAAATTTTCATAGTTAAACTAACTTAAGGGGGTTAAATACTGTAACAACAGAATTTTAAGGGGCATATTTAAAGGGTTGTCAAAAATTCAAATAACAATATGTTTACTATATAATTTTTTTATTTTAAATATATATTATTGTAGTATTTTTAAAAAATATTAGTTTTAAATTTTTCCAACCAAAATCGCTAGGGTTGTCACTTCATTAGCCTTTTTTAAAAAAAAGGAAAATCGGCTGCCACTGTACAGCCTTCATTAATTATTAGAATATAAAAATGTAAAGTGATTCTTAATACTAGATAAATTCTTTAGTCCTTATAGTGGCCCGATTTTTATTTTTTAAATTCTTTTTTAACAAAGTTGCCACACAAACTTGCAAATTCCAAAAAAGGCAAGAAATTCAAAAAAAGGGCCACGATAAGGACTACAGTTTTTTGTTGACTACGAAAAAAACCGAATCGAAATCGGTTAACCCATCTTGGCTGTACAGTGGCAGCCGATTTTGAACTCATGGTTGCGAGAAAAACGCGTTTGAGGTCTAAAGTTAATTTTAAGCTAAGAAAACAGCAAAATTTCAAAAAATTGTAAATGAAAAAAAGTTATACCTCCTAGCTTACTACATGTCCACCAAATTTGGGACGAATCGATTAATGGGTATTTGATATATTAAACCTAATAGTCTCAAAAAACGATGGTAGATATACATATAATTGTACATAATGCCACTCATATTATTTTGTAAAAATGCTATAATTTTGTACCGTTTTTAATTTATTTCGTATTTTTCCCCCATTTTTATATATATTGATTACTTTTATAACTTATATTTAGCCATCAGCACCTGCCCCATATGACGTGTCTTCAACATCCATCAAGGAATCGTTATTCGCTTTTCTTTGAAAACTGCGTGCAATTTTACATCTTTTGCCGTAGTTTTTATCTTTTTATTCTGCCCAGTTATAATATATACGTTTTCTAATAAAAATAAGTTAATAAAAATGCAAACAAAAAGTGTTACACACAAATTTACCACATAGAGTATTACTTTGGGACTAAAACATATTTTACAAAAAAACATGTGAAATTTTAATTTCTTCGAATTTTTTATTGAAATTTTCGGAGCATATAGAGAAAAGTATGTTCTATCCAAATAAAATATAAAAGAGTCGATACCCCCCTTAAAAAAAAGAAATCTATTTTAACAGATTTTGTGAAAGGCTGAAAATCGAAAGCAATTGCTGTTAAATTACAGATATATTTTTCATAGAACAGAATATATGACAACCTTTACTGGCATAGAAATATCTTTTTTGATTTCAGCTTATTTAAAATTCCATACACTCTTAACTTTTTTGAGTAGAGTATTTGTAAACTTTATCTTCAGCCTTGCAGACATGCATCATGCATTTATCCGAAAATACCATTACATACTTATGGAAAATTTATGTGAAACACTACAATAAATATGAAAAAAAAGGAATAAAAGGGCGTATTAAGAAGGGAGAAATTTACAATATTAACGTAATCACCAAACGTATCTATATTTGCATACCCGCTTTAAAGAAATTATATGAGGCTTTATTTATTTATTTATTTATTTATTTATTTATTTTTTTCGAGAAATGGGCCCATATAATTAGATAAAATTGCATTAGTTCAGTTCTCATTGGATACCATCAGATATATCTGAATAATGACGCGATACAATTTGATCAGTTTTATACAGTTATATAATATTTTATCTGAAACGCACTAAAAATTTCACTGAAATTCTAAATATTTAAAAAAACACCTGAGAACGCGGATATTTGTCAGACTTTTGAATTTAAAGGACCGTAAATTGTTTCGATTTCACGTGCGAAAACTTTTATACTCCTATAAAAATGATTTTTCACGACAATGAGTTTCACGTGAAAACAGTGTAGGCTTTATTTTCTAGCAAATTTAATAAGTAACATGTTGTGTTTATTGTAATTGTGTCTTTCTAATATGTTAAAATAAAAAATTGTTTATTTTTATAATTAAAATTTCGATCGATGCGTTTAAAGTTGGAATGAAAATTTTTTACGTGAAAAACAACGTCGGTGCTTAAACACCGTTAGTTGTTTTTCACATGAAAAAATTTCACTCGAATTTAAAAGGCCTCAATTTATTATAAAATTAAAAAAAATTTTTATTTTTATAATTTAAACTGCAATTTGAATGAAGCCTTTAAAGTTCGAGTGAAATTTTTTCACGTGAAAAAAAGCCTTGAAGGGAACAAAATCCACTCTGCAGAGTGGACAACTATATCACTGAGAATACAGTTTTAGTTATAAAAATATTAAATTGTTTTAATATACATGAACTAACCTTCTAGTTGAGTATAATCATGTCTGCAGTTGTTCAGAAGTATTTTGAAAAATAGAAACGAACCGCTAAAACTGTAGTTTTAGAAATTGGCCTAGGTGCGGAAGGTTTTTTATTCAATAATGTAACTTGCCAATGCCATCACATCAATCATGTTGCAGAAAAACGCGTATGTCCAGCGTCTGGTTGACCGTTTTGTTGTGTAATGAGTTAGCATTTGATCCATCGTATCGACTCCGGGTTTAGTTGAATTATAAAATAAAATTGCTTCCGGTTTCATGGCTACGCCTTCAACATGTTTCGTGTAATGCACGGTTGAAATAATGATGACTGCCTTATTTTTTTTGGGCACGTAGCTGCAAAGTGCAACAAGATTTTCATGAAAACCAAACACACTTGAAAGAATTGGTCGTCTGGTGCTCTTCATAACTTCCTTAGGAAGACATCTTTTGTTTGCTCGAATGGTGCCAACAAATGCCAGTCCCATAGCAGCAAGTCGTTTAGCGCCGTTCAATGAGGTGAAAAAATTATCAGAAATAATTGTTCTGCCGCTGTACGATTTATATTATCAGTGCAATATTGCCCATATCGTGGTGCCATGTTATTTTATCGCCTAAATGTACACCTTTTAACTTATAATTCTGTTATTTTAACTGTCTTCTTATCGAGTTTAGAAGTCGGGTTAACACATTTAGGATTCAAAAAAACCCAACTAAAATATTTTATTGAAGTTTTTTTATGGAAACGTCAAAACTTTTAAAGATCTCATGTACCCCCTGCGAAATTCTCGCTTACCACAAGAGACTTATTTAGAATTTGTAAAATCGAACCATTCGATTAGTAGCAACTTCATTTGCGTCAAAATGAATCTAGTTTCTCTGTGTATAATTTTCTGCACTAAACGATATCAAAATCTCGTTATTTCTGTGAAGATAACTGCAGTAAAAAAATTAGCTTACTTTAAATCGAAAAGAAAACCCCTTTAGCTTTAACGAGTATAGAAAAGTACAAAAATAAGTGTGTACAATATAAATGCAGCCATATCTTTAACTCGTACATTGTCGTTGTCATTGTAAAATACTTTACATTTATGACTACCCAAGTAAAAACATCATATGGAGGCATATGAAGTTATATTTAATTATATATAAATCTTTTATGTAATTAGATATAATTATATCCGAAAAATGAGAACATCTTATTGTATCTTATTGTATCGAATTGTATACAATTGTATACAATTTGGTACAATTTGATACAATTTTATGCAATTCGATACAATTGTATCCGAATTTTGTCCTCATCCAATTACATCAAATTATATCTTTTTGTATAAAATTATATAAAATGTTATAAAAGTGGACATAGTTTGATACAATTATATCTAAATATTGACCTTATACTTTTGATCATATTATATAAGACCACATCTAACAATATACAAAAATTATTTTTTTAAATAAAAAAGATATGCAATATCTGGAGATCAGACCTGGGGGATTTCAATTACAATTGCAAATAAATGTAATTGAAATTAAAAAAAAAAAACAATTACATTTCATGTAACTGTAATTGAAAATTACTTGTAATTGAAAGTGATTTCAATTACAAATTTCAATTACATTTAGAATTAAAGTGTTTTTTGTTAAAAGTTTGTAGAAAAAACTGACAGGGATAGGTTGGATAGGCGTGGATAAGTATAAAAAGAATACGTCATGTTGGGCTGACCCCTCACTTGTGCTTTTTGTCATTATTTCTTTTCCGAAAAAATGTAATTGTAATTGAATGTATAATTGCAAATTTTCAATTACAAATTACTTGTAATTGTGTAATTGCATGTGTTATTAATTTCCAAATATAATGATTAACCCAAAGGTCTGCTGGAGATCCTATAATTTCGATAAATCTTCCATTACTTTTATCCAGATTTACCATGACAGTGCATTAAACATGAACAAAATTTTCTTTATTTTTAGTAATTTTAAAATAACAAGACTGAAATGTTAAAGTTAATAGGATCATGTTATACAACCAAGATATAAGAAAAATAGTAAAAAAAATAGTAAAATATTACAAAATAGTAAAAATTACTAAAAATATATGATGCAAAAAATAAACTCACACACGAATCATGCACGGGTTATATATTCTTATTCACGCTCACGCACGAATCACTTGAGTATAGTAATTATTACTCACGATCGCGTGTTATTCACAGAGATGTTCGTGACTCACGAACATTTCTAGTCACGCGCCAATCCCTAGTAATTACTAAATCTAAAACTAGATCAAAATCATTGTTAACATAGAACCACATATAATATAATACGGTTTTATATGGACCTTATATATTTTTATATAAAATCACTTTGAAATAATTGCTTATGTGGGATGATATATAATTATAGATGATTTTATAAAGAACGTTATTTTGTTTGTATATTAAAGAAACCATGAAATATTGTAGATATGGAACGGTATTAAGTTATATATGGGTTCTTATTCGTCAATATATAATCATATCTAACACAAATTATGAAATATTTCTTATATGGCTCCACATATAGTTTTATATTATTATGTATAGTGTCATACTAAATTATATATAAAAGTATATGTAATTACATCTGTAATATGTTACTTTATGTATTTATATATAGCACATGCAATTATATGTAGGCCAGTATGTAATAATATAAAATCACATATGTCTCCATATTAAAACCTTTGAGGAAAAAATATCTAACATATGACTATATAAAAGTATATCTGCTTGAATTTAAAAGCATATCTGGCCATATGTTACTATAAGTTACTATATGCAATTACATAAAATAATATATGATTATATCAAAACTTTTTTACTCGGGTACACCATTTTCAGTTTTATTTCAGAAAATTCCAAATATATTTCAAAATTGTCCAAAAATGTTTTTAAATTATACAAAAATGTTTTAAAATTGTCCAAAAAGGTTTTAAAATTTTCCAAATATATATCCAAATTGTCTAAAAAGGTTTCAAAAATGTCTAAAACAATTCTGAAATCTTTTTGGACAATTTTGAAACATTTTTGGACAATTTTAAAACATTTTTGTATACCCGACTAAAAAAGATGTTATGTAATCATATATCACCATATATAAACCCATATATATGTTCATATCTAATTTGATACGAATATTGGAATATATAATTATATCAAACGAGATAAGCATGTTATCTAAACTGATAGAATTTGATCCGAAAAATGGGTCTATCTAATTGCATTAAATTATATATAAATACATATAATTTTATAAAAATTTTCAAATAAAATTTTAGTAAATATTGTTTACACAAAAAAATATTGTTCAACTTTTGTTGTGTTTTTCGTTTGTTTTATTTATATTATAGTTGTTTTTATAAATGTTTATGTATTAGTAACTGATATTTTAAATTACTTTTTATAAAATTCTATAAATTTTCGTTGAGTTTATTATTTTATTTAGTTAAATATTTTAATTTTGCCATATTAAATATGAATATTTATTAATTCTAGAACATTACTGTAAAATAGTAATGTAATTTTTGAAATTTTGTTTAAAAAATTAAAAATTTTGTTTAAAAAATTAAAAATTTTTTTAAACAAAAAATCGCAAAAAGTTTTCAATAAAAACAAACTATTTTTTTAATTTTCAAAAAAATTTTGACAGAGTCCTTATGCCCCAGAAAAAAGAAGAAAACTAATTTCTGTGAGAGAATCTTTCATATAAGTATAAATAAATCCATCAAATGAATGAAAATTGCATACAGGTTTATTTTGATAAAATTCAATCTTATGAAATGCAAGCTAAAAATAAAGAAATATATTTTTTATAGTTGGCATGACAACTACCACTCTATCCAGCTGAATAGAGTCTTATTTAGAATTTATACAATATTGATCAATTTTTAATCCAATGGATTAATTTTTAATCAAATGCATATAATATGCTATTTGGAAGGTATACAATATTGATCAATTTTTAATCCAATAAATTAATTTTTACTCAAATACATATAAAAAAACCAATAAAAATCCTAATCAAATGTATCACTATTTTATTGAAAATTTATTCAATTAAAGAGCTACAAATTTTTAGTTGAATGGACAATTTTTGTGATTGGAGAAATTTCAACGATAAAATTAATTGAATAGGCAGTTTTCATGATTGAATTTAGTTTTTATTTTTTTTGTGTGTTGAGATCACTTATTTTCATTCATATTAAATACTAATGGCCGACAGAACAGTTTGGCTAACAAAGTGGGTATTGGTCGATCTTTGGTATTGATAGAAATGAGGATTGAATGCGATTTAGGACGTTTTTAGGACGCAAATTGTCCTTAAACTTAGAATAACGCAGTTTGTAATAGAATTACAATAAAAAGCAAAATTCAAAACGAGAAATAGTTGCTTAGAAAAATTTGTGCTAATACACTTGGAAATATTTGACAAAGTAAATTTTCGGTTTTTACTCAACTTTACAAAAATTTGTCGGAACAACTTTTTCTACTTTAGAGTTTTTGTCTTATAAAATTTGTGTTTCTTATAAAATAAAAAAAAAACTCTTTCTAAGTTTGTCTTCTTCATTGTTATAGTGCAATAAACTTTATAAAATTTTGTATAATTAGATTTCATGTTATGTTATATATTTTGATATAAGATTGTTTATAGAAGCTTATACGCCATTATATATAATTATATATAAACTATATCGCAGATCTCTTAATATATGGCTGGATACCAAATCGCATATGATTATATATAACGTCATATCAAACATATTTATAAAACCAAAGTGTTAATATAAATGTATATGGTTATATAAAGCCACGCATATAAACATTTATAATAATATCAAATCATATAAGATTATATAAAAACTTTTTTAGTCGGGTAATTTTAAAACATTTTTGGACAATTTTAAAACATTTTTGGATAATTTTAAAACATTTTTAGACAATTTTGAAATATATTTGGAATTTTCTGAAATAAAACTGAAAATGGTGTAGTACGTATTAGGGCATTCAATTCATCGATTCTGTATTTGAATCGATTAATAGAACAAATACACTAAAAGTTCTATAATTGTCGTATGCTTTAAATGTCATAATTATATGTCAGCCTCCAAAAACAACGGAAAAGTAAATCCAAAATTTTGATTTTTTTTTTTTGTTAATCTTTACTAAAATCTAAGACCAAATATAGTTATTCCGAAATATTAGAGGCGCCCATACATTTTATATTTGTTTTCTTTTTTGAAAAAATTTATTCCTGTAGGTAATATTTATAGAATGTTCAGTGTAATAATTCGTTTTTTTTTTCTTAACCGAATATTCGAAAAAATAAAATATTTATAGATTATTCAATTGCGGCCCTATGCTCCTTGCAGGAGTAAAAGGAACAAATATATATATTCAATTTTTTTGTAAAATAAAATTATAATTTTTGTTAAATAATTTTATTTATAAAATACAACAGTGCACTCAAAAACAGGAACTTACAAAAAAAACTGCCGAAATCAGGAGAATCTGTTTGCTAACCCAGCGAATCCTAGGTAATATGTGGGTATTAGAATGCATATTACCTGGTAATACATCAAACATCTTACCCTTGCATTACTTAAACTTTACACCTTAACTTTGCATTACTTCAGATACCAAATTCAGACGTTTGGAGGTTTTGGAGGTGTAAACAATATTATAAATTAAATTTTTTGTTAAAAATTTTTTAATTTCAAATTATTATTAGGTTTAAAAACATAAAATTTAAATAAAATGGTATTTTTCTTCATCAGGATATTCTCCTAACAAATACTTCACAGATAAAATGTTTTTGAAAACTGAAAACTCCTGCATGTAAGTTAATAATAAGATTTTACTAGTTAAGGCTCAATTAGACGTGCCATAACCATAACCATATAAAACAGCTGTTCAAACCAATCTTATGGGCTACAATGTATACGATTATTGGTGACATGCCATAACGCCATAACCGTAACCATTAGGGATGCCAATCGGGATTGATATTTGAAAATCCCGGGATTCGGGATTTTGTATGAAATCCCGGGATCCCGAAATTCGGGACTACGGAATTTTTCGGGATCCCGGGATTTTACGGGATTTCGGGATTTAAATTTTCCTTTATTTGTAAAAATTGTTGTTATGTAACTAATTTTTTTATAGAATAAAGCGTTTTTTAATTATTTAATAGTTGTTAATTAATAATGTGGTACATTTTATGAATATTGAAACATCTCAGTCAGAAATTGACAGTGGTACGAAAAATCAAGTACTTGCATACCACGATGTTAAAAATAAATGACTGGCAGAACACTCATTTGGGACGCTTTGCCAGCGTTTGCAAACATCGTTTTGCCAGTATTTGTTTTACAAAACATCACGGCAAAAAAAAGATACATATGAACTTTTTTTAAATTTTATTTTGGAAAATATAATTCCAAACCACCTATTTATTGGTTTTGCCAGCGTTTTGCCAAAGTTGTTTCTGCAGTACTTTTCCGGCGCTTTTTGAACTGCCGGTCCTTTTGTCTATTGACGTTATCATATTGGAAATGGGAAAGCAATTTTTGTCAGTACTTGTACCACATTTTAAAATACCTTGCCATCGCTTTCCCGTTTGTATTTTTCTGGCTGGGATAATATATGAAGGCCTGTAGTGTACTTAATACACTTGCGCCCAGTATTTTGTAAGCAGATTTTAAAACAGATTCGTTGCGATTGCCCTTGCCCACTAAATCGTGTAATTACAGCAACAAAGTTATTTGGTTATCGTTATCAAATGTTTTCATGGAAGAATTCAAACTTACAGTCCCAGCCAAAACTTACAGTCCCAGTATCAGAAATCGAATTTCGCTTGGAAGAATAAATCGGTAAAATAACAAACTTGATTGTTCACATGTATTACTCAAAAACTTAATATTGTTTACCAAAATTTCAAATATTTCTGCAAAGTCTTTGCATAGTTTACTCGAATAATCTACTTAATTTATAATTTTACCAATATCTTGGCATCAATTTCTTGTCAATATGAGAAAATTCAAGAAAAAACGTAGGTAATCTAAAATTGCTCACTTTGTTTATTTGCGTTTATATTAATATTAAAAAATAAGAAAATCCCGGGATTTTTGAGAAATAATCCCGGGATTCGGGATTTTGCCAATCCCGAAAATCCCGGGATTTCGGGATTCGGGATTTCCCGTTTGGCATCCCTAGTAACCATAGAAACCAATTGAATTTTGGTTGTCTGCTATGGCGTTATGGTTACGGCTATGGCGTTATGGCACGTCTAATTTAACCTTTAAGGTGTTATATCGATGGAGATGCCCTTGTTAAAATAATAGGTTTTAGAAATAGAAAAGTTAGATCTTACCCCTTTATTACAGTGTTTTATTTTTATAACCAAAGCTTATATAAAATTTAATTTGCCAAATTTTGTTAAAAATAATTAAATTTTAGATTAATTTTTTAATTTTTCATTAAAAATATATATTCTAACTAAATATATTTTAGTTTAATACTCAATATAAAACAAAATTTAAAGAAAAAATACTCATTACTTTAAGGTTACTTTTAGCCGAGATGTAATAAGTAAGATTAACACGTAAGTGAAGAGTTATCTCGATGGTTGTTGTTAAAATAATGGGTTTTTTAATAGAAAAGTAAGGGGATACCTACCTTTATTTCTTCTTAAAAACCTCATTACCGGGTAATAGAAAGTTTTGCTAGGAAGCAAAGAAATTGCTAACTGAACAAAATCAATGCAAATAAATCTGTGTATTTGTGAAGTTTTCCAAACTTTAATTATTCGCATTTTCAATTTTTCTTTGAAATCAGTTTTGGCTAGAAAAGTTGTTTCGTGCGTTCCCGTACTTTTTTGTAATTTTGTGAGAGGATGTTTTATTTATGCGCATTTTCTCAAAGTTTACACAAAACGAAAAGGAACGCACAAAATATCGTTAATTTTTTATTTAAATTTGTAGCATGCAATTGGCGCTATTTCATCGTAAACCACTGCACATCAAATATTTCTGAAAAATATGACAATTTAATGGAATAACTTATAATTATTTCCTTTAATTTTTATTAATTTTAATTAGGGCCATAAACAGTAAGCAAATTAACCTGAAGTTTGAGCTAACTTAAAGTTACAGATGTCAAATTCCATACAAATTTTAATTTTTTTAACTTTCAGTTTGTGTTAACTCTAGGTTATTTGTTTATTGTTAATGGGGGTTATTCGGTTAATCGTATTAAATAATTCGAATTATTTGTTATTCGAAATCTAAGCATTGTAGTTATTCGAAATAATTACAAATAACGATTAATCGATTGAATACCCTAGGACGTATGTTGAAACTTAGTTGATGTGATGATTCTGATGGCGATGATAGATACATATTTATTTGTTTGGGAGTATGGATGGTTGGTAGTGCGAGCGGATGGATGGTCTGACTGCATGCATTATTATCTTAACTGTGAAGATTATTATGCAAATGAAAATGTTTTATCAAGTGGAAAATTGTCAGTCAGTTAAGAAGTATATTGTGGGGAATATAAATATACAATACCGCAAATTATCTAAGAAAAAAATTGTTTATATTCGAATTAACATAAAAAAAATGAGTGGATTAAATGCATGTTTAGAAGGAATGCGATTTTCGCTACATTTTTGGTATCATCTTTGTTTTGAAAAAAAAAATAAAAAGCTATTTTTAATTTCACCTCCTTGAAGGCGGCTTAAAACGCCAAGTTATATTTGCTACAGAATAAAAAAACGTGTAAAAAGTTGAATTCGATTATGCCGACTATATATCTTACACCATTTTGTATTCGAAATTTCGAATTTATCCGAGCAAGGATTGCCAATCGGGCTTTAAACGAGATTTAATAACTTTATTTTTCAAGCCCTTACAACAACAACAACAACAACAACAACAAGAACAGAGTCATCTACCGTCAAGATTAGCTTTTTAAATCTCAAAGCTTTTTAGGCTAAAATTTCAAAGATTTTTTGGTTTGTTGCTGAGCAGTATTTCTGTGTAGCCGCTTCCCGACCGAACTTAAGGGTGTTTCTCCTATGTGATAGGCAGTTTAGTGGCTTTCTGTATAACCGGCCTTCGGCAGGGTTTAAGGGTATTCTCCTATGTGGTAGGCAGTTTAGCGGTTTTTCTGCCGTTCATCAAAAAAACATCCATTAACAACCGTATTATAAACTTTATGACAATGACAAAATTGTGACAACACAGACCATTCAGCACAGTGTTGTCACATTTTGTCATTGTTATAAAGTTTAGAATACGGGAGTAAGCTTAATACAAAAAAATAAAAAAAGAGGGAAGTCCACTTTTGACCCTAAATAACTTTGGCATTTAAAAAGCTGTCGGGTCATGTCATACCTCAAATGAAAGTTCAGTCATGAGATTTAATTTATGTATAAAAAGCTTATTGGGAACGGGGTTTTTCACAGAGGTTCAAAGCTATCTGTCTGATATCCACTTGGAGGTAGCAAGAAGCGATTCCTTTGTCTGAAATTCTCATGCAACTTTCGACTTCCGGTCTCTGACCAAGTTTTCTCTGGTAATGTATTTCAGGAAACCGCCTAAATACAGCCAATGTAAGAAAGCGTACAGTTTTGAGTAACCTAAATGGCATGCTAACACCAATGTGTCCCAGGATGTAGGTGACAATTGAAAATAACTAGTCGCTGAAGCTCAGCTGTATTTATGCCGTCTAACGGCTCACCGGCCTAGAGGTGTGTTGGCAGCCCCAATACTAAGATCGGAGGTTTTGGCACAAACAACCTCATAAACACAAAATGATTACAGAAAGGTTAACAAATTGATTTAAAAATCCACCCCCCCCCCCTAAACGACTTTTGGCTTTAAACAACGGTTTATGCTTGATACCTGGAATGTGAGCACTCTCTTCGACGAACTATGTTCTTCGTGAACTTTTTATTTAAGTATTATTTAAGTATAATTTCATTGAAATCTGAAAACCCCCTCCATACCATCTTCTAACTCACCTGACATTATTCTACTGGTGTTGGATAATGGCTTATATGTGCATTTCCGTACTTTACTGCGGAACCCAAATCAAGCCGAAAGATGCTGAACAGTATATTATTACACTCAATTTTGACTACGGAAAGGCTTATGGGTTGATTTGGGCTGGCGCGGTTACATACGGAAACAGACAATATTTAGATCACAGATTCTATGTATGCACTTTTTTTAATATAAATACACGACACACACTACTGAAATAAGTTTTGTAATAACAATAGTTTTGTCCTTTCTATAATTTTTCACTTAATTTTAATAAACATTTTAGTAAAACACATTTTTTTTATTTAAATGCTGATACTGTGACAATACATTCTAGGAATTTAATACTGCTATAACGGTTTTAACCAGGGTTGCCTACATCTTTTGCCGGTTTTCGTCAAGCAAACTAATTAAAATCTCCATAAATCCATCAAAATTATTTTTGTACCACTTTTCCTAAAAAAAAATTGCCAAAATAGGTACACTTTTTGGTGAAAGTTCAATACATTTTAAATAATGCGTTTTGGCGAGTTATAAAAGAAATTCAATAATTGCTAATACATAATATCAAAAAATTTCAATGATAATCAGCATTTTGATTTTTATATGTTTTGTCCAATAAAACTATTTTATAGTATTCAAAGCGGTAAACCGGTTTATACATTTTTAAAACATCAATCGGTTTCAGTTTTCTAAACTCGAATAAACCAAAAACCGCCTTTTGTCTTGGTTAACTGGTTTTTTATTATGACGTCACCTCTGAATTGTTTTTTTTTTTTTATTTTATTAATTCACCA
This sequence comes from Leucophora obtusa, assembly GCA_949987735.1. NCBI lineage: Eukaryota > Metazoa > Arthropoda > Insecta > Diptera > Anthomyiidae > Leucophora > Leucophora obtusa. The sequence goes on from OX465296.1 coordinate 2,358,081, forward strand.
CTGTTTTTGTTTAATTAGTTTCCGTTTAGTGAACTAAAAAATCCTTTACGTTCAGTAAATTGAAAATAAAAAATTACGTTCATTGAATTGAAAAACAAAAACTACGTTCACTGAACACAAAACATATTTTCTCGTTTAGCATATAGAAACTATTATTTGTATACAAAATAAATTAGTTCAAAAAACATACATACAAAACAAAAAACTTTTAAATTCACTGAACGTAAATAAAATGTTTTTAGTTCAGTGAACGAAAATGTAGTTGAACAAAATTCAGCGGTGAATTAATTCATTAAGGAATAATCGGTCAGCTATAAACTTTTAACTCATATGATTTTCCATAAGGAGACATTATCTTACTTCTAAGTATGGCTAATAAAGCCTTTAGGCGAAGTGTTACGTTATTTCTATATAAATTGTTTTTGTAACAAAAACAGTTTCCATTGAATGTTCCCTTCACTGCCCGCAAATGCTGTAAGAAATTAGGGTAAAATCGCCAGGTTTGTCGAAAAATCGTTATGCTTGTCAACCCTGGTTGTGACCAGAGTTGTGCTGTTTTGAATTACTAGTTCAATTGAACTATTCCTTTGTTTGAATAATCAACCTAGTTCAATTTTATTCGCTCTTGTACTTCACGTCTACACGAGACATTAAATTAATGGTTAACGCCGAAAAATACACACAACACAAAAAATTGTTGTTGTCTTGTATGTATTTTTCATGTTTTAGCTTTTATTTCATGTCACTTTATTGTTCTTTTCATTCTTTTTGTTTGGGGACAATTTTGTGTATTTATAATTTATTGGATAATTTATGTAATTTGCACAATAGTTTTACTCTGCTTAATAAAGGTTTTTGTAAATTTTTTCCTTCCGTTTAATAATAATGTACATAAATTTCATAAATTAAAAAAATATATTTATATATCTAAGTAGAAAAGGAACAAAGTTCCTAAACTCTTTGATTCTAAGTCAAATGTAAATAATATAAATATTATAAGAAATAAATTGAATTGAATTGATATATTGGGAAGATATAAAAATTGCACTATGGTGGCACATATAATTTTGTTTTACTTTTCTTGTTTGCACAATTAGGTTTATTATATTTTTTAATTTTCTCAAAACATTATACAACTTTCCAATTAAGAAAATAAGGGAGAAACAAATTAATTAAATTTAGAAGAATTAATTACAATTCGGGTAATTATAAATGATTTTTGTTTTCAAGTAAGCGTCGAATAAACTTGTTCCTTGAAGTATTGCAAATTATGAGTTGACTTAGTTAAATCTTCTGATCATAAAAGGTAGATATTTGACTTATTGCTAAGCTATTTATCTTAAATATAGATCGGGCGAATGGTAAGAAAACAAAAGACGGAACTGAAGCGCAGAATACACGTAGGAAGGTTGAGTAGGGAACAAAAAATATCAAAAAATTTTGTAAACACGAATTGCACGATGTCAACACGCATACACAGACACACAAACGCACATTCACAAAAAAGTTGGAATTTTTTCACGAATGTTCTCTCATGTATTCTCCGCTTAAAAGAGCGACTAGTAGTGAACAGTTCAATTGAATTGAATAGTTCAATTGAACTAGTTCTAATCAACCCTATTGTTAATATTAGTTCCAAATATAAAATTTATTATTTAATTTTTATTAGAGTATGAATCGTTTTGAATACGTCGAGGCAAGATTAAAAGAAAACGAAACATTTGTGAGCAAGGAAACACAAATTAAATTATACGATGGTGACCTAAAAGTAAAAAATTTAAAGTCCACAAAAAGGAGTCCATGTTATGATTCATTGTTTTTTTTTTTGTTTAGACGCAATTTGAGGATGGAGATCTGGTACTTACGACCCATCGTATATTTTGGGGAAGACCAGGAGATATAGCCCGAGCAGCTGTTTGTTTATGTTTGCGTTTAAAATATGTGGTATCTGTAAGTGACGAACAAGCCAGTAATTTTGTGATTGGTCGCAAAACTCGTTTGATATTGCACTTGCGACCACCGACTAATGATAAGTTACCGGGTCCATTAGATAATAGCAGGAGTGCATTTATTAAATTGTCTGGTAAACATGGCGTTTTACCAGAATTTGCTAATTCATTGAGAGAAACGTTGCAGGCTAAAATATGGGAGGTGCAAATACCTAGTAGTGGTACGGATGCTAGTGCACAGCCTGTAGCTACTCCAGAAGAAAATGTCACTAGGGAAGCCAGGCTACGTATGCGCACCGGCATTGGTGGCATTGAAAAGGCTATAGAACAAAGAACCAAGGAGACAGATGAAAATATAGCTTTAGCTTTCCAAGATCTACGAGTGCTAATGGCCATGGCCAAAGATATGGTTTCAGTTGCTCGCATTATATCGGATAAAATACGTTCTCAAAAAGGAGAAATTTCAGATGATGAAACAGTACGTTTCAAGTCTTACCTTCTGAGTTTGGGTATCGAAGATCCTGTTACCCGCGATGGTTATTCCAGTGATTCAGCTTACTATAGAAGTTTAGCCGAACAATTGTGCATTATTCTTTTGGATCCATTAGAGGTGTATATCTTTTAATTTTTAAAAATTTAAAGTTTAAAATATTTTAATAAATTTTTCAGGAATCTGGTGGTATGATGTCTTTAGCTGATGTATATTGTCGAGTTAATCGAGCCCGTGGTATGGAATTACTTTCGCCAGAAGATTTGCTACAAGCCTGCCATTTTTTAAATGGTCCTATTAAATTACGCACATTTCCCAGTGGGGCTATGGTCTTACAACTTGAGTCGCAAGATGATGAAATTACTGCCTTAGACACTTTTGATGTTGTCCAAGAATCTACCTCTTTAGCTGCCGAAGATTTAGCTAAGTTACGGAATATTTCTTTGCTTTTAGCTAAAGAACGTTTATTAGCTGCTGAACGGTTAGGGAAACTATGTAGAGATGAATCTATAGAAGGTTTAAGATTTTATCCAAATTTTATTTTAAATCCCCCAACGTTGTAAAATAAATAAAAAAATTTTAAATGATCGATAATACAATGTTAATGTAGAATCGAACCGCAAAAAAACACCAGTGAAACACTGTGAATCTGAAATAATTATAATGGAGATGCTGGCCGACAACCTGGCATTTGTTATTAGACCAGAGCCTGAGGATTTTTCAAATTTTGTATAGAGGGAAACCACCTATATCTTAAACTCCTGCTAGCTAATAAAATAAGTTTATTAAACACATTTGTTTTATATGTATTTTTATTGTTTATAATTTATGTTGTTAATTTCTCATTTATTTGTTTTTCTGTAATTTATCTCTTATATATTTAAATTTTTCAATAAATCATAGTAATTGCCTGTTTTTATAAGATTTTGTTTTATACATGCATTTAGTATTTTTACAAATTTAGCTTTTTTCTCTTCATTTCAACATTTTTTATAACAATATTTAGTTTTTTACATTTAAGTCTTTAATTTTACCATTTAGTATCATTTGTGTTATTCTGAAATATATTTTTAAATTTTACCTAAAATACTAATGGAAATTCTAGTTGTTTTTTATTTATTATGCAAAGTTTAATCAAGAGATATTTTGCTTTAAATGCCTTTTCACTTCGAGGATAATTTTTATACAGTATTTTTTTACTCAAATAATATTTTCGTTGAATTGATCAAATTATTTAGCTTTGTTTGAATAAAATTAATGCGTGTTTTAATGTTGTTTTTTCCTATAAAACTATTAAAATATTCTGTAACCCAACCCAAAATTGTTCAATAAAATTTTAAACTTTGTGAAATATAATCAGGCATGTCGAAAGGTTTTATCAGAATTGATTTCTTTATTTCACCTTATTACCCTTTTTCCTAAAATCCTTTAAAACGTTTTTATCTTCTGGGGGGTTATTATGTAATTCGATTCGTAAAGAAATCGCTTTCGAACAGAATTTTCACATTAAAAATTCAGTAACAGGCAATTGTGTTTAGTGAAGGAAAATGTTGAAAACGTGTAGGCAATGTCTAGTAAAAGTGAAAAGTAAAAAAAAGTTGGACTGTCAAGAACGGATATCTTTTTACAAGAGTTTTAAAATTTCCGAATTGGAGCAGTATTTTTCGAATCCGCTTTCGTAATAACCCCCCTGCATTTGTATTTTAGGTATCTAAGGATAATTTTTTATCGAAAAGAAAAAATTTAGAATTTTGGCCTTTATTGAAATAAGTAAATCACATTTCAAAGGCAGCATTTCAGTTACAAAGAGCGTTGAACCAAGTTTAAATATAATCTTCATCCTAAAAACTCTGCATAATTCACCCAAAAGTACATTTACAACGGTTTTTGTTTATAATTGCAATCATTAACAAGTAATTTTTTTTTTAAAGCTAAAATTTTAAGTTCTAATTGGTGATATATTTGCATGGTTAGCAGGTAATACCGCTAAAATAGCATTATACCGTTACTTTTTAAATACGCAAATATCCTTAAAAACTCGATACCAAAATAGAGAAAATGTGGATAACACAGAATATACATTGAAAGTCTAGTTCTCTACACGCAGGAAAAAACAGGGGGAACTTTATCTAAGTGCTATGTAATTATACAACTACATAAGTTCGAAGTAAGTTTTACAATTTTCTAGCAAAATATATGTATTTTTTCGGATATTTTCCACTACACATGTATATATTTTGAAAGGATTGATTATATTTTACAAAAAAATGTGCATACTTTACTAGAACTTTGTAAAACTAACTTGAAAATGATGTATAATTACATAGCACTTAGGTAATATTCCCCCTGTCTTTTTTTGCGTGTATATTGTTTTTTTTCATGGCTTCTCGCATATTGTTGTTGACATATTTATAATGAAAAGTGTGCATAACGAAAGCAACTATTTATATGGTATTATCCACAGTATTATCCTATGTCTCTACTGTGATCGATACCCTGAAAATATTGTTACCGTAATAAGCGAAATACTAGAATAGAAAATAACTAGAATACCGTTATCCTTAAAATAACGATACCGAAATAAAAAAATAACGTTACCATTAAAATACCTTACTCAAATAAACTAAAATAGCGCTACCCTTAATGATACCCTCATCGTTTCCGATTACCAACCATGACTATTTGTTTTAACTAGGGATGGGCGAGTGACTGATTTTTGACTCACGCTCACGAGCATTTTTTCTTACTCGAGCGAGTATAGTAAAAAATTACGATCACAAAATTCTCACGAAAAACAGTAAAAATTACTAAAAATCTTTGATAAAAAACTAAACTCACGAAAAAAAGAGAAAAACGTTACAAATTATTCAAATACTTTCTTGAATTGAAGAAAAAATACCCGGCAAATGAAAAAATTAAAAATATTCAAATATTATGGGTTTTCATATAAACTCGTATTCTACTCCTAAACGTTGTAAATCTGGTATGCTTATGAGTTTAATGTCAAAATCCATACATAAAAAATATGGTTTGTATATACATACCAGGTTTACAAGAAATTTACGAGATTATATGAAAACCCCTAATATTTCTTAAGCCCAGTGTTTTGTTAGTACTTTTCACTTGCATGGAATTGTTGCAAAATTGCGGTGTAATTTTTATCCGCACTCAAAAAGTTTGTCGGTAGAATGTACTACAAATTATAGTTAAAACAAGGGTATATGCACTTAAAAAGGTACAATTAGAAAATGATGTCGGCAAAATTAAATGCATTCACTTCAATTTAACTGATATTGCAGTTATTTTACCTACAAATGCAGTTCAAAACAACAGCAATTGTAGATAATTTAAATGCAAATACTTTTTTAATTGAAATTAATTTTACCGACATAGTTATCGCAGTGTAGATAATTCTTTTGGTATTATAAAATTATATTATATAAAAAAACAATTTTTTTCTTTCTATTACAAAAATATGTATGTGTAATTACTTCAGCCTATTTAAAATTATATTAGAAATAGCAACTGTTACGAAATTACAGTACTTTTAGTTAGTTGTTTACTTAAGTAACTGTCATAACAGTTTTGTATTTTTTCATAGAAAAATAACTGTAATTACAGTTAAGAACAACAAATATTAATGTACAAAAACTGTTATGTAGTAAATGTCATAGAGTGGTAATGACAGCAGGTAATGGTCAACACAAAGTTATTAATTACTCCCAACTTTGAATAAATAGAAATAGCCAAAAAGAAAGTGTATACATTCGTTTATTTTTAATTTTTTTTGTTTACTTACCATAAAATACTAGAGATGTCATTAAAAGTATATTCAGCGCTTTACCGATTACACTGTGCACGAATCGGAAACTTTTTCTTTTCGTACCAAGCGGAGCACCCAGCGGGTAAACGTAAACTGAGTTTTTGAGATCGAATATATAATTCCAAGGAAAAAACGATTTTTCTCATTTTTCGGCCATTTGTTGAAATAAAATCTGTTGGTATCGATTGGCAAATATCTTATTGATAAATATACATCAAGTGAAGAATATTTCCAAAAATTAGCATTTCAGTTTACTCAATTCTTTCAGTTTTGCAGGAATATATTTTTTTAAGTTAAAATTTCATCTGCAAGCTCAATCCAGTAACAAGCGATTCGAGATATTTCTGGGTGTGGCAGTGGTATTCGGTTAAAAAGGGATATTTCCTTATTTTTAACATATACTAGATCTTTGAAGAATTGTTGTTGAATGAATTCCCCATAAATCGAATCTTAAGTGGACACTCACCGAAGTTTGTTGGTAGAATTTACTGAAATGGTAGTTAAAACAAAGGTACAATATATGCAGTTAAAAGTGCGGCAAAGGTATTTGCTTTAAACTAACTTTTTACTGTTTGAAAAATAACTAACAAATGTATTAAAAATAACTAACAATTAGGTTGTTCACAAGGGGTGTGTTATCTGTTGTATCCTCCTAACACAAAACAGAGCTGTTAAAATTTTTATTTGACTTCAACAACGATTTTCTATTGAGTTTTTTATCTATTAGCACACTCAAACAAAGGACAATAAACATATGTAAAAATGTTTTATCGTGCTATTCTCAATTGTTGTATTTTTTCAATTTAAATTCTTACAACTCTGTTTTTTACCTTAATGTCATAAAAGTAGCTTATAAATTGTGACTACAAAAATTTCAAAATAACTGACAAAATTGGTAAAAAAAAATTGCAGATTTAGTTATTTTTAGAATACCATAAAAATATGTTATAAGAAAGAAAAAAAAATAGTTTTTTTTCAATTAAAATACTGTTACTGAACTAGTCTGAAATAGCGTTACCGTTACCGACAACGGCATCGTTTCGATTACCAACCATAATGAAAACAGTTCTTTTTATCAAATCAAATGATAATTCATTGCCGAATTCATGATAATTCATTTCACCCAATAGTTTGGTCATTAAAGAAAAAAAATCCGTTCATAATCCCTCACAAATATGAAACTGAGATCATTGCATATTAATTATAGCATTAATTACCAAGATTGGTTACCGTTATCGTCATAATACCGTTATCGCTAAAATACCGTTTTAAATTGAATACCGTTACCAATACCTCTAAAAAAGTTTCCAAATACCGTTATCGTTACCGATACCGTTATTTTTATGGGTAGTTACCGGTATTTATTAATTTATATAAAACATGCAAAATTTTCAAGTTTTTTATAATAGTTCTTTTTATCAAAAAAATTTGTAGATAATAAATTCACATATTGAAACTACCAGCATTGAATTTAGAGCTTATAATTTGGGATTCTAACTCTTGAAATGAAAAATATGATAAGTTTTTAATTGTTTTTATACATTTTTAACGCAGTTTATAATACCGGTACGTACCTGTAATGCTGTTTCGATAACGGTATACCGTTACCGAAACAGTCTTAAATATTGTTACCTTTACCGTTACCGTAATAAACAAAATTCGACACCTTTACCGTTATTCGTTTCGGTAACCAACCTTGCTAATTACACATTGTCTGAAAATTACGTTAACAGGACAATTAAATCAAATTGTTTTACCGTTGTATTTTGAAAGAGAATTGTTAAAGTTTAGCTAATAAAAAACAGTTTTGAGCCGCTTAGCAGTTTTAACCCTGGCTTAGCCAGACATAAATAAACCTAAAAATATTGCATAAAAGAGAAACAAAAAATAAATTACAAACACCGCATTTTTTAATCACTTGGATTTGACATATCCAAAAAGTAGTTCAAAAAGTGCGCAACAGATGGAGTTAGCTTGCACCTATTTTAACAAAATTTTTCTATCCGACACTTCTTTCAACCTAATTTTTAATACCGAATTCAACGATGCAGGATATTAACATACCTTTAACAGTCTGCCTTTTCAGTTTTATGACTTAAATTTATATTTTAACACAAAATATTCCACTGCAATATTTAATATTAAATTACAGTAGAGTGAAAAATTGCCATTTCTATTTCAGCTATTTCTCCATGTCCAGGATGTAAAATAGGTATTTGGTAAAGTGTAGTTTATTTTTTCCAAACAAATTTTATGCAAAAAATTATAAGAAAAACCTTTTTTGCTAATTTTTCATATTTTTTGTTCCTTTTTTTAATTTTCATTCGTAATTTTAAGACTTTAAATTAATAGGCTGTTTCATATATCTGTAATTTAATTGCTATGTGTTAATAAATAAATCCAACTTTTTTTGGATTTACTAAACCCACTTTTTGTATGAAAAACTCTAAATCCAGGTGATTGAAAAATGCGCTTAATTAATATTCTCTATACTTGTTTAGGCAATTGTATTGGTAATACAGCGATACATTTACATCTGGCTAATCCAGGCTTAAAATTTCTGAACGGGAATTTTGTTTTTGTATCAACACCTAGTGACTTTAAATGCAATAAAAATGCTATAAAATTTGAAAATTATTAAAATAAATTATAAATTATTTTCAAATTAATAATCGCAAATTATCATGGATGGTAACCGAAACGATGCGGTTATCGGTAAGGGTAATGCTAATTGAGATTATTTCGGTAACGGTATTTTAAGGGTAACGCTATTTCATTTATTTCGGTATCGATATTTTAAGGATAACGGTTTTTTAGTTATTTCGGTAACGGTATTTTAACGTTAACGGTTTTTTGATTATTTCGGTAACGGTATTTTAAGGTTAGCGATATTTCAGTTATTTCGGTAACGGTATTTTAAGGATAACGGTAATCAGTTTTTTCGATGCATTCCGCAATTTTTTTTACAAAAAATAAACGAGATTAAAAACAGAGCCAATTTACCAACTTAAAGTACGAAAAATACTCAATAACCAAGTGCAAGTCAGTTGAAAGGGTTTTGAATCGATAACGGTATTTTAGCGGTATTGCCTGCCAACCCTGAAAAGTATTTCATTTGTACACTAGATTACAGTAAAAAAAATTAAATCACTGAAGGAATATTTTAAACACTGAACAGTTAATTGAAATGAATTATTCGTAATTCAATTGATTTGATAACACAATCTACTGTAATTGAATCAATTCTTAATAAAACAAATTGATTAGGGCCAAATTCAAAACTCGTAATTAATGAATTAAATGTGATTAATCTCTTTATTGATATAGGCGAAATATTTTCAATCAATTTATAGGATTGAAAATATGAGTAGTATCGAGTCAATACAAGAAAATTACTGAGTTCTCAAAAGTATGGAAAATTTTCTACTACGAATAATTTTTTAAATTCTTTTGAAGATACAGTGGTTGCTGATCCAACTTTCTGCCTTTACAGAATACAAATCATTTTTCTTTTTATTGAGGTGAATGAAGAAAGTGGGAACTCAAGTCGTTATATGTACTTAACAGTTAAAATCAAATTCGAAATGTCTTACCCTTTAAGCGTACAGAAGAAATGTTTAATACCTGTTAATGCAACAAAATTTTGCTTTTAACACACATTAATCACATTTTATTTTAATTTTATTTGAATTTTATTTTTCTCACAAAAAAACTTTGTTATAGTTCTTTTTATAATATTATAGAATCATATTTTTTTTATGAGTTTTGAAGCTAATAATGACTTAACACTAAGCTAATGATGTTTAATTGAAAAATAATAATATTTATATATATATTAACAAAAAATAATTATTATATAAGGTGTAGTTTTATTAATTATCATAATCTAAAAAAGAAGAAATTATATAAATAATATTTAAAAATTTATTTATATATATATATATATGTGTGTGTGTTACAATAATATTAGAAAAAAATAAGCAAAATATTTAATTGATAAAATAATAATATTAATTAATATATATGAAAAGAATTTTGTTTAAAAATTTTTGTTTGATTCATCATTTACAACTGTACAAGATATTATGCTAATTATACTTTAAAAAATATATACTTTTTTAATTAAAATTATAATAACCATAATGAAATAATTGTGAACTTAAAATTATTTGTTTTTTATTTTACTTGCAAAAAATAAAAAAATAAAAAAAGAAAAAAACAAACGAAAACCTCAAGAATAAATTCATTTATTTAATTACTTAATTTGTTTATTTATTTTTAATAAAAAACTGTATAAATATGTTAATAATCTACAGCGAAAATAAAAAGCACTAAAATTATATTAATAAACTAAAGCCAAACAAAACTTAGTTTTTAAGACCATTTATTAAGAGACGACTTATTTTCTAAAATTTGAAAAAAAATTTATAATTAGTATTGTTGTTTTTACTTTAAGGTTTTTATTTGTTTTAGCATTAATTAATATACTTAAATTTGTAAAGAAGGTATAGAGGTTGTTGGTATATTTATATAAATTTAAATTAAATTTGAAATTGTTTTGTTTTTGTTAATATCAATATCGTTTGTTTTGATACATAATAGCAAAGGTGTATGTATATTTTTTGTTTAATTTATTTGTTTGTTTTATTAATAAATTAAATTAATAATAAGAAAGTTAGTTTTTAATATGTTTTATCTGTAGATTTTCTTTATGAATAAATGTTATAAATTTTGAGTGTTTTTGTGTTTGCTCAAATATTGCTTTTTAAGGAAAATTGATTTTTTAATTAATGTTTTACAATAATTTAATATTTTTTAAAAAAGCCAAACATTTATATACCCAATTACTTATGTATGATGATTTAAAGCATTAATTTATTTTTTAATAATTATTATCATTATTTTTTATTGTTTTTTTTTTTAGTAAATTTATATATTTTTGTGTATGCACCTTTATATAATTATATTTTCTCAATTTGTTATCTTTTATTAAATGTATTAGTTAATTTTTATATTTAAGTTATTATTATTTTCTTTACAATTTTACAAATATCAATATGTTTCATGCTATTGCTAGTTCTCGATTTTTTCATTATTATTATTATTTTTTTTTTCCAATTAAATTAATATTTCTTGCCAAAAACTTTAGTTTAGTGTTTTAATTTTTTTTAATCATTTGTAGTGGTAAACATTGATTAAAATATCTGTAAATTAACAATAAAATCTTCAAGATGTATTGAATTTAAATTTAGAAAATACCAAAATTAACAACTTTCTAAACAGAGAAATTTAAAAAGAGTTTGTTTTAAAAAGGCATACTATTTAGAAAGAACAAGCCATTTACGAGTATTTACCTTAAAATCAACGAAACACTAATTTTTCCAATCATTTAAATAAATAAAATATTGTAGTTCTAATAATGTTCGGATTATTATAATGAATAAGTCCGTTATTTAGAAAAAAAGAATTATATTTTCATATAAAAATTCGTATTGAAAGATTTGAACAACAAATTGATTGATCGAAAATTTTATTAAACATATTAAAACTTTAACAATTTTGTTAACTTCTAAAAATATTAAAAATCATTCAAAATGTTATTCAGAATATCAATTGAAATATAAAATTAATCAACTGAAATTCTTAAAATAACTAAAATTAAAATAAATATTTAAAAATTATTTAATTTCAATTCATGTTTTAATTGAAATTGACAAAACAAAATTGTAATTTTCCCTTATTTTTTACAAAATATACAATTTAAAATTCTTTTCCCGTAAATTATTTAAAAGTCATAATATTTTCTATAAATTTTATCCAAAATCCGATGTATGTTGTGTAGATTTTGTGTAAGTCTTGGCTTAATTATTTCTTGTATATTTATTGGGTGTGTTTGCAATTCAATTAATTTTGCTTGAATATTAGTTGTTTCTGAATTTTATCTTTTTTTAAATTTAATTGATTATTCTCTACTCTTTAGACAACAATTGTATTACCAATTAATTCTTCAAGTTCAGCAGTAACTGCCGATACTTGAAGAATTTAAATTTTTGTATGAGAATGTTAGCTAGTAATCAATCGCAATTCCCAATTTTTATCTTTCACTCTCTCTTCATTCTTGGATGATTACACTATGCTAGTTGAAAAATCCAGTGGTGCTAGCCGTTTTTCTATATTAGGTCTTAAAAAAGATATTTGTGTTTGAAAATTATATAAAGGACCCCAAAAACCCGATTTTTCAAAATTTTCGAGCATTTATTTTTAGACGGGTTGTTTATTATTGGGTTAAAAATTATCAATACCCGTGCAGCGGTTCAAAAGTTTAGTGAAAATGTGTGAACACTTCAAAATTTCCTATACAAAATGGTACATTTTATTGATTTATTAAATGGTTGTAAAATGTATTGAACTTTGTATTGAAATGAAAAAGTTTTATGGTTAATTTTAAGGTGTGCTCACATTTTCAATCACAACTTTTGAACCGCCAGACCTATTTTGATTATTTTTAACACAAATCTTCTTGGTGGAGTAACAAACAACCCAACTAAAAATTAATCGTAAAAAAATTAAAAAATCGAGTGATCTGGGGACCTTGGGGCCATAATTTTCAAATTCAAATATCTTTTTTTTTTAAGAGCTAACCTAGAAAAACGGCAGCATTGGATTCAGCGTACCCGAATTAGTTTTACCCATTGGGTGCCCAGCTTGTCGAAAAAAAATGTCTCCGATTCGTGCAAATTGTTATTAGTCCCAGAATCAGAGATAGAAATTTTAGCACTTTAATACGTTTTGCGAACTATTTTCTAAAATTTTAACAAAACAAAAGAAAAAAAATCTTTAGACAAGGTAAATCTGCCATTACAAATTTTAATGTAAATTTAGGAGCCAATCTTTATGCTTGTTAACCACTAAACTGCGCAAAACTGTACACGAATCTTATCTAATGATCGATGAATATTTTCTACTTTACTTCCTTCTTGAGTGGTTAAATTTCATAGAACTTCTAAGTGCTGCACCATGAGACTGAAACTCAGGGCACCTCAATATGATTTTTTATTTATAAGAATAGGAAGCCCTATTTTTATTTAAAAAAAATAATGCTTGTTAAAAGTAACAAGTTTCTGATCGCGGAAAATATATTTTATAGGGTTAAGATTCTAAAACCTAGAGGGTTATAAAATAAAAAAACAAATTCTTAGATTCTGAATTTTGGCTTTAACGAAAACTATCAGAACCTTAAAACGAAATACTGCCGTCGAGATTAAAAAAGTACCTAACACTTTGCTTAAGTACCATATTAAAACTATAAATTTCCACCCCTGTCCAAAATTAATAACAACATTTTAAACTAAAATTAGCTACCTTACATTTAAAACTGGATAAATTAATAATAAAAAAACTTGTATAGAAATAAATATAAACACTGCACCTTACTCATGCATGCATACCAAAGCTATACTGAATTTGAGATAAGTAGTACACCCGAAATTGAATTTAGCGTTAACAAATGTTCACATTGCAGTTCATCGAATCATTCACTTAAAATTTAATAATTCATATTTCACTCAATAGTGGATGAATTTGTGAAAGAATTCATTTACTTTCTAGAAAAAACGTTGATAAAATTAGATTCAAATTTCAAAAGTGAATAAAAGGATTAACTCGTTCGAGGCTTTGGTACTACCAGTATTTAACGGAAAAATAAAAATTAATAAAGGCGTGGGGGAAGATAAATTTCCTAATTGCGGTTTGAGTTCCGAATAGATTATGTATCGATTAAAATGTATATCTATTCTATTATTTATTTACATCGCTAGCGGAACGCCTTCTATTGGCGGCGGCAATCGCAGCTGCTGCCAGCGCTGCTGCAGCAGCTTGTTGTTGTTGTTGCTGCTGTTGTTGTTTAGCTATAGCAATAGCTGTAATGGCACGTTGTGTTAAATTACTGCCAGCTCTAGCTTGGATTTGTATTTGTTGCTGCTGCTGTTGTTGCTGCTGCTGAGATTGTTGCTGCTGAGATGACGACTGTGTCGTTTGTTGTTGCCCTATAATTACAGTTTGCGTTTGTGGCTGTTGTTGTTGCGGGGTGGTTTGGGATGCTTGAGAAGCAGTAATTTGATTTAAAATACGCTGATGTTGTTGCTGTTGAGTCTGATGTTGCGAAGAGGCTTTAATAGTTTTCAATTGTAATTTTTGTGTAGACATTACAATAGGCGTGGCAGTTAAATTGGCTGATGAGGTAAGATTTGTATTTGAAGTGGCTGAATAAGAAAATAATATCACACGAATTTTAAAAACTTGACTAAATTATGATTTCGCAAGAGTTTTACCATTGATCGGTGTAGCAGCTGCTATTTTCAAAGTGGACCCACCAATTTGTCTTTGGGTTATTAATTGACGATTGCCGGCCAATTGTTTAGTACCTACAACTTGTATATTGCGACCACCTTGCTGTATAGTGCCCACTAATTGTATGGCCTGATTGGATTGATTTCCGGTTCCCGTACTACTGACAGTTATTGTGGCCTGTTGTGGTTGGTGCGAAGCATTTTGTTGCTGCTGTTGTTGTGCACTTTGTTGCTGCACAATAATACTACCACCGGTTGCTGTTGCTGCATTCGTTGAAGTTATCCCAGCATTAGCAGACCCAGAAGCTGTTGTTCTTAAGGCAGAGGGATTCAACTTTTGTACACCAGCTCCTACTAATTGAGCTGTAATAAAAGGGGAAGTTGCGGGTTTTTGGTCTTTTGTTTGATTTGATTGATTTGGTAACATGATTTTTGTAATTTAGTTAATTATAATGAAATAAAATGTATTTTATCTAAGTTATTTTAAAGGTTTCACTAGATCATCGAAATAGTTTTGGGTGCATTAATTTTGAGTTAAACTAAAATTATGGTTTTTTAACAAGCAAATGCAGATTTGTTTATGGTAGGTAAATGATATGAAATGAAATGGTTTTAAGGATATTATGGGTTTATGTTTTTATTTTATTTTTTTTTTCGTGAAGGATTAGGGTATTTGTTGTTTGTGTAAAGGATTGGGAGAAGGAGAGGATACGAAAAATGTAAAAAAAAGAAAAAGAATTTTTTGTGTAGTTTTTGCAAATTGTGTCAATTATTTGTTTAAAAAAGAAGGAATTTAGGAAGTTTAAAAAATTAAATTAAAAAGTAAAAAAGAAACAAAAAATTAAAAAAAAAAAAAATAAACGTAAATAAATTATCTTTTTTTAAGGAACATCATAAGCTCTTCAAGAAAAGCGATGTATATTTTTTTAAATCGCTTTCCTTTTGTACTAAAAGTAATCATAGAAAACAGTGATCTATTTCCGAACAGGACCGCACTAATACATTAAGAAGACTATGTCAGTAACAATCATCTGGAATTGCTATTAAAAAAGTCGACACTGCAACTCACTTAAAATTAACTGGAATTTCAATTATTTTAACTAATATGAACAGTTAAAAATGACTGCAATGTTTGCTTACTTAAAGTAAAATCGCAGTGTACTCTTTTTTAGTTGCAAATGCCGTTGATTTTACCGACATAATTTTCTGAGTGTGAACTAAGCGAAATTCAATAAATCTACCCTAATTTAGTTCAAATTTGAATGGGATATTTTTGTTGTTTATAATTAACTAGTTTAACATTTTTATTTTAATAATTCAAAAATGTAATTAATAGCCCGATTCTATTGATTTTGTAATTTGATTCTTGTGACAGTCACAAGGATTGATAAAACTTTTACAATTTTGTTAATTTTAATTGTTAAATTTTAGCTGTCAGCATGATATAAATATTTCAAGCATCGCCCCAGAAAAGTGCTTCCGGTCGGACACTAATTACAAATAAAAAAATATTCAAAATAAAAAATGTAAGGCCCAATATTTTTACAATTTTGTTTTGGAATTTATTTTTTGCAAAATGTACTCTGTGTACCATAAATAAATTTGATATTAAAAAATGTAATATAATTTTATTTTAATTTAGTTTAATCTTATGATGTTTATTATATGAAAAATATTTCTTTATCGGTTATTTTGCATTTTCGCAAAATTTTTAAAGGTAGGTCCATTATGTTCTGATATATGTAGTTTTAATCTAGAGATTGATACCAATATCTTATATCTAAAGTGAATGGTTCAATTTATGACAGAATTTAAGTTGTTTTGACCCAGTGTGCGCTGTGTCAAAAAGGGGACCCAAATCGGTGATATACTGTATTTAGAAATGTTAAATTCGGCAACTTTTGAAACCCGTACAATTTAAGGTCAGAAAAACAAGAATGCAATAAATAGTTTGGACGCCTTATTGTCGATTTTATTTTGTAGTAAAAATGCCAATTTTACCCTTTTTCAGGTTCCCAATTTCAATAAAATGATTTTATTTAGTTACAGATTTTCCACAAAGAAATTGAAATAAGTTCATGGTACAAATTAATTTTATGTGTAACTAATTTTATGTGGATTCGTTTTCAGCTTAATCTTTTCCATTTTTTTTTTATCACACTGTCGTGTTATTTACAAACTGGGAATCTAACTGACGCATATGTTTTTGTTTCTAATAAAAATTTTGGATTTAATTGTTGGTTAAATGTTAAATAAACATTAGGTCTGTTCCCGTACTTTACCGCAATTACCCAAACTAGCGCAAAGGCGTTCCCGTACTCAAAATTGTGTGTAAATTGTTGTTGTTTGGGCTGTTTTGGGTTCCCGCGGGTACCCGCGGTAACGTACGGGAACGCACATATTGTGTTATCGATCCTTAAATATTTTTTTTTGATTAAGAGTTTTTTACTTCAACATTTTTTTCACCAAAAACATTTTTTTCACCTTACATTTTTTCACTACTTATTGCTTTAAATTTTTTATTATTTTTATTTTGGCATGTTATTTAAAAGTAAGTTTACGGAGTAGGCTAAGAATTGGCACAGCCTAATTTAAAATCCTAACTATTTTTTATTATTTTATACTAATGGCAATCATTTTAAATTCGATTTTACAATTAAACCATTAAACAATTCTATTAAAACTTGCCTAAATGAATCACAAACAAAATTCAACTGAATTTCGCTTGGTGTATCTTTAAGTTGTACACTTACCGATAGGCAATGTTAACATTGTTGTTCCAGTATTTGCGTTATTACCTCCCGAATTATTTGTACCTGATGTGTTGGTTCCACCACCTCCTGAATTATTAGTCAATACCATTGTTTGTGTGCCACCCGTAGCTGTTGCTACAGCTCCAGCTGGTAGATTGACAATGGTACCGGTCGCGGTAGAACCGTGATGTTGTTGCAATTGCTGAGACTGCAATGTAATGGTGTGTTGTGTTTGCCCTTGCTGTTGATTGGCCGAACTAACGGGCACAGACACTAATAAACTTCTCTGTTGTGGATGATTTTGCTGACCAGAATTGGCATTTTGTGTAGTTACAACAGCATTGCTGTTGTTGCCCGTATTTGAATTGCCACCGGTGGCTACTACTGAAACGGTAGCATTGCCTGATTGTTGTGGCTGTTGTACGGCTTGTAAACTCCCACCTGTTAATTGTAGTGATATCGGTTGATTGAAACCGGGTATTTGCACTTGAACATTTTGTAAGCCGGGAAAATTTGCCATGGCTCCCTGTAGAGTCGAAAAGTTGATACCTTGCAAATTCAGGGTTGCAGTTTGAGTTTGTGTTTGACTTTGTTGCTGCTGAGGTTGCTGTTGTTGTGGCGGAGGCGGTGGCAGATGCGGTGAGGGCGACGGCTGAGGATGCGGACTAGACATGGGCGAATGTATTGACGATGTGGCGGGGGATTGTACTAAAGTTTTTGTAATATACTGTTGTTGTGGTGTAGATGAATGATGTTGTTGTGGTGACATATTGGGTAGTGCTGCACCAGTTGTTACACCACCACTATTGAGCCTCTCGAGCAGACTTTGATTTTGACTCTGAGACGACTGCGAATGTTCCGAGCCAGACGGTGAAGGTGTAGCGGCATTTGCCAGCAATGCATTTAATGTAGTTGAATTACTATTGCTACCACCAACACTCGAGGTGGCTTGTGGAACCGCAAATCCACTGGCATTTGAGGCATTCGAATCCGAGCCCGGAGAAGGAGCTGCCACACCCACAACTATAGCATTGGGGGGCCCTTGAGATGTACTATTAAGAGAATCTCTACGCAAGGCATTGGCCAGAACACGTTGTTGCTGAATGCCACTATTAAGTATCTTGATACTTCCCCCACCAGATCCTGTACCACTAACAGTGCTTAGGGTGTAGCCACCAAAATTTGTGCTATTGGTCATAATAGCTGGTGGCGAAGCCAATTGTGAAGCTAACGCTGACATTGAGACACGTACTGTGGTTTGAGGTTGTTGGTCTTGCTGTTGTTGATGTAATTGTGCCTGCGTTTGTGTCTGCTGCTGTTGATGATGGTGCTGTTGTTGTTGCTGAGATGGTTGATTGAGATTCACTGCTATCAAATTACCAGCTGCATTTGTACGAAATGTTGCAGTTGTTCCACCACCACCTGGAACACCACTGCTCACAATATTAATTTTTCGTCCAGGATTAAGAAGATTTTGTAAAACTTCATTTTGTTTACGTTGTGTTTGTGTTTGATTTGGCACTGTTTGGGGCTGTGTGGCTTGTACATAATTATCAGTTGTTACAATCGTCGTAGTATTCTGTGGCTGTTGTTGCGGATGAGGGGCATGTTGAACTAACGTAACGGTTTGCTGCTGTTGTTGAGATGGCTGTTGTTGTTGCTGCTGCTGCTGCTGTTGTGTCTGACCCGTGGTGGCAGTAAAAGTACCACTTGCTACAGGTGTACTTGTCATGGCAGCTGGAGCACTATTAAGTAAACTTAATATGGAAGCATTACTGGAACTTTTCAATGTTGTAGTAGTAGTGGAAGTATTGGAATTAGAGGCTGCTAAAGAAAAATAAAAATCAAATATTTAATTTGATATCAAATAAAAAAGTGCACAAATATTAGAAAAGTTTATTATATAGGTGTAGTTTACTACTGATAGACGGTTATCGTATTATCCATAAAGAAATTGGTTTTCAACTTCATACGAATTTTTACTATATCGTACTTACCCAGCAAAAATATTAAGGACTACTTCAAAAAGAATGACTATTTTATCAACAAAATAATATACAAAAATAAAATAAAACAATTACAACAACACATAGCGACATGACGCACAAGCATAGTTTTCTACTGAAAAATTAAATTTACAGCAGTTCGGTTCTTTCCTATGACACGCACGTGTTACATTCATTGATGGAAATGCCAAATTTGAACTACTTTTCTTTTTGAGTTGTGTTTTTTCTGGAGCTGGTAGTAGTTCAACCCAGCCAGAAATTGATGATGGTAAAAAAACTAAGTATTAAAGTTAAAAAACCTTATGAGTTACTGGTTACGGAGTTTACATTTGGCCTATAAAATTGGTTACAAATTTTATGTATTAACCAAAAATTGGTCAGATTGTTATAAATTTTGTAAACATGCGCTGATATATATCGAAATATATAACTCAAATGTAATCCATGCATTTGAAATTAGCTGGTTACATGGATTTTATCACATTTTTTGATATCACCCATATATATTTTTTCCATTCTAAAATACATTTTTAAAAATGGTCCAGTTGAATATTTTGGATAAATTAAACATTTTGTAGCAAATAAATGAACAAGTAAAAACAAAAGATATTGTAAAATTCTATAATATTTAGAAAAGGACACTTTTACGGATAAAATGCTCAAACCAATGTTCGAATTGATCGCACAATTTCATCATTTAAGGACATTATTGATTGGGCATCTAATTCAAATGGATCCCTACAAGATATGTGCATCCTGCCCAAACTTTCTAACAAAGCCTCCATTCAAGTCTTCAAACAAGTTTAATTTCTTAAATCAATCGATATATGTATATTTTTTCTATGGTCTTTATTTATTCCTTAATTTGTTAAAATTAAAAAGAATAAATAAAAACAAATTAATTCACAGTATGCTTTGTCTGAAAATTCTATAAGAGGCAAAAATTGTTTTGAGTTCCAAGGGGGTTACATTTTCCCAATGTTGGAATTACTTTGCAGCCCTTTATATTGGCAAAACAATATGCTGGCAAAATTAAAATTTTGCAAGTTATGTTTCAACGAAAAGGACTTGGTACTAAAAGGGTATGTTTATAATTTATTAAATAAAACTTGTATGTTATATTAAATATTTAGGACCATTTGTTAGATATAGTCAGTGTTGCCATAACGGCGATTTTCTCGTCAGATCTGGCGATTTTATTTCGGCCCTAGCGGGAAAAAATGTCCTGTAGCTATTAGCCAAAAATCTAGCGATTTTTTATCAGCCGCAAAATAACTTAAAAATCGGATTTATGCTGAAAAATATTATAAAATTCGCATACTGATATCCTTTTATTATAAATCTAGTGATTTTCTAGCGATTTTTGGGTCTGACCTAGCCATTTATTTTGAAATTTTGTTGGCAACACTGGTATAGTCTTGACTAGCCATGGATCAGTGCGAACATGAAACAAATCACACGTGCACCAGCAACAAATCTTATATAAATTGATTTTATATATATTTTTTTGCGAGTGATTTTCTGACCGTGATAAAGTGCAGACGTTAATTGTGATCTCTTTTCCATAATTCTATTTAAAAGCAATAACATTTGTTATTGTTTTAGGAAAAAACTTTTTTTTTAATACATTGTATATTGAAATCAACAACAAATTATTACTTATTACACAGTACAACAGCCAATCTGGGGGGTGAGAAATTCCAAGTCAGGGTGATGGTACTAGGTCAGTATAGTAAAACCCTCAAAGGGTTTGGCGTTCGTAAATTTGTGGAGAAAAAAAAATATTTTTTTGCCTAAAAATTAAAAATTTTTTTTTTTAAATTCATAAAAAATTTTAATTTTTAGGCAAAAAAATATTTTTTTTTCTCCACAAATTTATTTTTACCGGCAAAACTGTTGATTATAAAGAAAAATGTTATATGAACGGATTAAAGAAATTGTAATTCTAAATTTTTCTAAATTTGTTTCATCAAAATCGGACAAGTGGTTCTCGAGTTACAACTAAGCGAAAAAACATCAAGATAAGGAAAAAATTTAAAAGGTCATAAAAAAATGACACATACGAACGCCAAACCCTTTGAGGGTTTTACTATACTGACCTAGTACCATCACCCTGACTTGGAATTTCTCACCCCCCAGACAATAATCCCAAAAATGTTCCATAGTGTTATTAAGTAGTAAACAAAGGGATTAATATTCTGCTATACTAATCCTCTGCTGTTACAGCAGAATGGATAGTAGCAGCGAGTCTACTGATGAAAGCGATATTGTCTGGTAGACAGTCGCTAAAAACAAAACAACGAAACGACGACAAAATCGATCACCAGAATTAGTTAAGCATGCAATCAAAATAACAAAAACTACCAACAATGATGATTAGGGCAAGGAATTCCATGCAAATGCATGTTATTTCTCGATAGTCCAAAACTAATATGGACTAAACATTTATCCGACTCATCAAATTTAGAACAAACTGGTATCGATTTGTAGTTGCATATTTTGACATAAATGCATGTTTTTGCATATTTCGACTTTAAATGCATATTTGGTGGCTTTTTAATGCATATTTTGTGCTTTTTAATGCATATTTGTGCATATTTTTCATTTTTAGTAGCATTTTTTATTTTGTAAAAAAATATAAAAAATTGATACGTTTTCATATTTTAATTCAATCAAAATAAACATTTTTAAAGCTTTATCGACCTATGGGAAATCTTCGAGTTCTGTGTCTGTTTGCAAAATAACTAACTTAAATATATTTTTAAGTTTTAAAGTGCATTATTTTTGCAAAAATTATAGTTTTTAGTGCATATTTCTTATATTGTTAGTGCATATTTTTCTTTTTTAACCGCATATTTTAGGCGCATATTTTTAATTTTTAAGTGCATAAAATTTCTTGCCCTAATGATGATATACCAAGTACCTACTAGCAACAACATGTTTGCTGCACTTGATGTAGACAATAATGATGATGATAACACTATGCGACAGTCAAAATCGGGATGGGATGAAACCAACGGGAAATGTTATATCGTTAAGTTATACGTGTCCCGGCGTTTCGCTGGGTCACCCTTAGGAATCGAGATATAGCTTTTTTTGACATAACTCGAGAACCACTAGTCCGATTTTGCTCAAACAATTTTAAAAAAATTAAAAATTACAATTCCTTTAATCTGACCCAGCGAAACGCCGGGACACGTATAACTTCTTTTTTACCGATATAACTTTCCCCGGTAGTTTGAACCCTTCCCGATCACTGACCCCTACCATTTGTCTCACAGTGTAATTATATTAACGATAATGCTAACAAAGAGCTTTCTTAAGAAAAACCGCCTCCAATAATTATTCCAAATGTTTCAGATATAAGAGCGATGATGAATAACTTTTCAAAAATAGTAAACCTTGAAGATTATTCGTACAAATCTTTGAGAGATGGTCAGGTAAGAGTAATGGTAAAAAACGTAAAGGTATATAGAGTGATAGTAAAATATCTATCTTTGGTAAAAAAGCTTAAACGTTTTCAAATCATATTACAAAATGTTGTTTTCAGCCGATCATTCCGCCGCCGCCGCCGATTTTTTGCTTGCGCCGCCGCCACCGATTATTTTGGTCGGCTTGTTTCTCTGCTACCTGTTGGCGACTCATATTAAGGATGCCAATCGGGATTGATATTTGAAAATCCCGGGATTCGCGATTTTGTATGAAATCCCGGGATCTCGATTTCGGGATCCCGGGATTTTACGGGATTTCGGGATTTTAATTTTCCTTTATTTGTAAAAATTTTTATGTAACTAATTTTTTTATAGAATAAAGCGTTTTATAATTATTTAATAGTTGTTAATTAATAATGTGGTACATTTTATGAATATTGAAACATCTCAGTCAGAAATTGACAGTGGTACAAAAAATCAAGTACCTGCATACCACTTGGTAACCGCGATGTTAAAAATAAATGACTGGCAGAAGACTCAATTGGGACGCTTTGTCAGCGTTTGCAAAAATCGTTTTGCCAGTATTTGTTTTACAAAACATCACGGCAGGGCCAAAAAAAGATACATATGAACTTTTTTTAAATTTTATTTTGGAAAATATAATTCCAAACCACCTATTTATTGGTTTCGGCAGCGTTTTGCCAAAGTTACAAATTTTGTTTCTCCAGTACTTTTCCGGCGCTTTTTGAACTGCCATCGTTTTGCCGTTTGTATTTTTCTGGCTGGGATAATATATTAATGCCTGTCATTAAGTACACTTGCGCCTAGTATTTTGTAAGCAGATTTTAAAACAGATTCGTTGCGATAACCTTGCCCACTAAATCGTGTAATTACAGCAACCAAGTTATTTGGTTATCGTTATCAAATGTTTTCATGGAAGAATTCAAACTTACAGTCCCAGCCTAAAATTAGGTTTCAGAAATCGAATTTCGCTTGGAAGAATAACTCCGTAAAATAACAAACAAATTTGATTTTTCGCATGTATTCCTCAAAAACTTAATAATGTTTACCAAAATTTCAAATTTTTCTGCAAAGTCTTTGCATAGTTTACTCGAATAATCTACTTAATTTATAATTTTACCAATATCTTGGCATCAATTTCTTGTCAATATGAGAAAATTCAAGAAAAAACGTAGGTAATCTAAAATTGCTCACTTTGTTTATTTGCGTTTATATTAATATTAAAAAATAATAAAATCCCGGGATTTTTGAGAAATAAACCCGGGATTCGGGATTTTGCCAATCCCGAAAATCCCGGGATTTCGGGATTGGGGATTTCCCGTTTGGCATCCCTAACTCATATATACGCTAGATCGGGTAGTACTTCCTTACTTGATGTTTTTCATTTGTTTCCTTCTATGTCTGTTGGTCGGTCTGGTCAAGTACAAATTCCTGGCTTATCACGCCATTCGTTTATTTATGCATCTTTTGACATGAACGTGACACGTACTAATGAGGTTATTGAGTATTTTGATTATAATGATGTTGACTTTGGAGGATATTGCTGTAAATTGCAGTTTTGATAGAATTTGCCATTCATCCAATGTAAATGAACAAGCTGATCTTTTATATACGTTTCTATGCCGCATGCATTTCGCTGTTCCTTTGAGGAGGAAAAGACTTAATACTATTAATGCGAATTCTTGGATTAACTCAAGTGACGTTAAGTACAGTTTATCTGTCCGCGACATTGCTTATCGCACTTGTTTGAATAATAGGACTGATCATAACTGGGAAATTTTTTGTCGTCTCAGAAACCGTGCTAAAACTGTGATGCGGAATGCTAAACGTAGGGCGCATTCAATACTTTTTCAGAACCGAACTTCAAAGCAGATTTGGAATACAAATGGATTAGGAAATATTGTATCTGCAATGGATGGGATTGATGTTAATGATTTAAATCAATATTTTTCTATGAATCAAGAGGATGAATCAACTGATGATTTTATCTTTGATGATAGTATTGATAATGGATTTTCGTTTCGTGGAGTTCATATAGATGAACTTTTGGTTGCCCTCCAGTCTGTAAAGTCGAATGCTATTGGTTTTTTTGATTTTTCCTTACGTTGGCCGTTTTATTTTGCACTTTGTAAATATCATTATTACTACCTTAATCTTCCCTTCTGGTTGGAAGGTAAGTAGAGTGGTACCCATTAAAAAAGTTGGTGAGTCTAATGAAATGGGGAACTTACGTCCTATATCCATACTTCTGTTGGTTAAAGATTTTCCAATGTTCTTCCTGTTAAAAGTGGAGTGCCTCAAGGTTCGGTCCTTGGACCTTTATTGTTTAACATGTATATTAATGATATTTTTAATTGCTTTAATCTTCCCTCCTGTATACCATTTGCTTATGTTGATGATTTACTGTTTTTGTTCTGTGGGGAGAGACAGTTCGCGGATGTTTTGCAGGAGATGATTAATTACCATGTTTCTGTTATATCTAGTTGGTAAAGCTATGTTTTTTGGTCCTCCCTTGCCAAATATAAATATTGATATTTGTGGAAGTAGAATTAATTTTGTAGATCAGATGTATTGTCTGGGTGTATAGTTAGATAATAAATTGACTTTTGAGAAACATATAAGTTATGTGACTTCTAGAGTCAATTTTTCCTTACGGAGATTTTATAGCGTCAATTTGATTTTACCTCTACATATCAAAGTTTTGCTTGTTCACACCTTGGTTATGCCTATTTTTTTGTATTGTATTGAAGTGTATGGTGGAACCTTTGGTTATATTATGCGGAAACTTTTGTTGCTTTTTAATAGAGTTGTGCGTTATTTATATTCCTTAAGACTTATGGATAATGTGTCAACGTATGTGTTAAAGTTTTTAGGCTGTTCTTTTTATAATTATGTAGAAACTCGGCTAATGCTTTGTTTTTATGTTTTTTATGTTTTTCATTTAGTAGATCTACAAGTAATCGTCAAATACAGTATCCTTTCGTTATTTCCCTTTTGGGACGCTCATTTTATGTAAGGGTAGCTCGATTTTATAATAATTTACCAGAGCCACTTAAGTCCATAGATTATTCTTACCAAACTTATAAACGAAGAATTTTTGAACATGTCCAAGGAAATGAGGTTTAAGTTAAGGTAATAATTAACAGTTTTTATTGTGATTTCACTGCTATAATTGAGATTATATTTATTCATTATTTTTAACAGTGCCGTTAGCTATTTTATATTTATTTAGTTTTTATTAAATTGTATTATAATTATTATGTTTGTTACATTTTTGGAGTTGCATCAATTGTTTTTTATATGGAAACTTTAATTAATTTATTTTTATTTAACTATTTTAATCTAATTTATAGTATTATTTAATGTAGTATTTTTTAACCATATATGGCCCACTGGGCTCGGTTACATCAATAAAGAATTGAATTGAAAAAACTAGGTCAAATATTCTAACTTTGGTTCAGTTCAAAACTATGAAAAGTTTAAAATTGTATTGCTGGTATTTTATGGTATTTTCATTCTTCGGTATAAAATTGTTGAACGAGCCGTATAAATATCAATTGAAATTCAGAAAATATCATTTAAAATTCTGAAAATATCAATTGAATTTCAAAAAATATCATTTGAAATTCAGAAAATATCAATTGAAATTCAGAAAACATCAATTGAAATTCAGAAAAATGTAAACACATTTTTTAAAAGAATCTATCTAGGTAGATAATGTTATACCCTATAAAAAATTTATATTTATACAGTAGCCGCTCGGTTATATGAATATCCAGTTATGTAAACTTCCAGAATAGTGAACAACAAAATTTAAACACAGGATGTTCTAAAGAGTGAACACAGACGTGGAATCAAGACATTGGTAGCGAAGATATAGATAGCGAAGTTGAAGATGATGATCAAGAGCAGTGCATCGTAACAACAGCTGAAATTAGCACAACGGAGGCAATCCGTTATTGCTTGGAGTGAAAATAATATATCTGATATTAATGATATTTTGGCATTGCGAAAATGCAGGGACAAGGCACTACAGAAATCCCTTGAAGCAAAAAAAGTACAAAAAAATATAACCGACTACTTTCATGTACATTAATTATTAAAAAACTTATTAAAAATAAAAACTTAATGTAATAAAAATCATTTGAATTACTTATTTTATATTCTCTCGATTATGTGAACTTCTCCATTTAGTGAACAGGCTCTGTTTGAATTAGTTCATATAACCGAGCGACTACTGTATATGAGTTTTATCATTATTCTGAATTTCAATTGATATTTTCTGAATTTCAATTGATATTTTCTGAATTTCAAATGGAAAATCTGAATTTCAATTGATGTTTTCTGAATTTCAAATGGAAATTCTGAATTTCAATTTATATTTTCTGAATTTCAATTGATATTTTCTGAATTACAATTGCAAAAGGTGTAGAGGGCATGCAAGGATAATAAAAAACTCAGAAAACTCTTTTTTGTGTATAAGTCTTTATCTATAGCAATTTTCGTTGAAATATTCGCACGATTTCTGAATTCAGATGATTCCTACCTTAGATCCAAATTTACACTACAACGAAAAACTAGTCATTTATTAAAACCTTTAGTTTTTGATTCAAAATTTATATTGAATTTGATAAATACTCATCATAAGAAATTTTTAAAAGCTAATAGGATTTAATTGAAGTTTAAATTGGACTTAAGTAGGAAACAAAAATGTATGTGCAAAAATTTGTTTGTTGACAAAAGAAGAAGAGTGAGATATCTATGTAATCTATGGTCCGACTGAATGAATTTTTTTTTTGCCGACGCCAGATCTAATTGAAAAGTTGATTGATAGTACTATATGGAAAATAAGTAAACTCAGGGCATTATGTCAGAAAAATTAAGACAATCGCTGTTACCTAGTGTCAACAAATGAAATAGATTGTACAATGAAATTCAAAAATAACACCCAAAGAAAAAACAACGAAAATAATTTTATTGTTGCATTGTGTGTTATGTGCAAAATTTTATGGCATTTTTTATTGCATTTGAAGGCACTAGGTTAAAAAATGCAATATCAGTTAATTTTAAATGCAATTGCAGTCTAAACTTTTTTTACTGCAATTGGATTAAAGTTGAATTTTATTTATATACTCACAAATCTGTTGTTGCTGCTGCTGTTGTTGTTGTTGCTGCTGCTGTTGTTGCCATTGGTTAGCACTATTCATAATGCTTGTAACAATAGCGTTAATAGCGGGATTCGCATGTAATGTCGTTGTATTATTTGAGCCTCCTGCTGTTACAACATTTGATGTGTTGGTAGAACTATTGGCAGTGTTTTGTTGTTTATGCAACATTTGCTGCTGCTGTTGCTGATTCGTAGTAGTTGCAATAGGAGCTGCTTTCAACTGAGCTTGCTAAAGGAAGGAAAACAGAATAGGAAACAATAAGAATGTGATGTTATTAATCGGATGAATCTTACCAATATTGGGACATTAGAACTTAATTGTGTTCTAAGAGCTGAATTGACCCCAGATTGTACAGCATTCAATTGAGCTGTTGTTATGACCTGAGTCTTTTGTTGTGCTTGTTGCTGCTGCTGTTGTTGTTGTGGGTGTTGTTGGTGGTGTGTCGAGGCTGGCTGTATGGTTATGCCTGCATGTTGTAGGGCTTGATGAGCGGACTGTTGGTGATGTACTGTTTGTGAAGACGTTGATGGATGTTGTTGAACCAATACCAAGGAACCATTGCTTAAACTCAATTGATGGGTTGTTGTTGTGGGTGCTCCACTACTATTCACCGATACAACTCCACCCGAGCCTGATGTAGTTATTTGTTGCAATTGTATATGATGAGGACCACTGGAGATGGTATTTGTGCCAGTGTTAGTTGTAGTATTGTTGTTGGCAGTAGTGGCAGTGAGAGTGGCATGCTGCAATTGTACTGTAGCACCATTGGCATCTATGAACTGTGTTGTAGCCACCTGCTGTTGTTGCTGATGCTGTTGTTGTTGCTGATGCAATTGCTGCTGCCGAAGAACATGTTGTACAGCTGCTGCATTGTTGCCAGTAACATTAACAATGTTTATATTTTTTGTAACATGTTGTTGCTGCATTGTTTGTGGCTGCCCTTGTGTTGTATTGCTATTGACATGTTGAACAGTGGCTGGTAGTATATGCTGTTGTTGTCCATTCGGACCGACAACAACAACATGTTGCTGCTGCTGTTGTGGCGGAGGTGGCTGCTGTTGCTGCTGCTGTTGGACAATTGTTTGCTGTATAGCTTGCTGTTGTTGCAACTGCTGTTGAGCTGCCAATAATGCTGCTTGCCTTTGCTGTTGCTGCAATTGCAATTGTTGCTGCTGCTGTTGTTGCAACAGCAAAGCCTGTCTCTGTTCTGGTGTTATACCAGTATGAGTCACTTTGGGCAAGTGGCCCGGTACTAAGTGAGTAATCTTGACCGCTTTGCGTCCCTCTTCCGTAAATATTTCCGTAAACTGTTGTATATAACGATTAGCATGCACCCGTGTGCCCAAGGGGAAACGGCAAGATTCACCATTTCGTATACCCTCCCTATAATCACGATCCACATACAATTCGCCCAGGTACTCTGAATTTGATGGCCTTTGAAAGATTGACAACTTAATGTGATACACTACTCGACGACCCTCGTTATCGTCTCGCTCCGTTTCTAATATATATTCTTCTATCAGTTGCGGCTGACAGTCGGTAGTCTCCCGTGGCCTTTCATTCGTCTTGGCATACTTCTCGACATTTATCAATTGATCGGGCACCTTAAGATTGGCCGGGTAATCGAGACGTGGCGGTCGTATGGGTCTGATAACATCTCTAGGCCGCTTCGGTACTTTCGAAGCAAAAGAGGTTAACATAGTGGCACTGACCAGAGGATTAACACTACCACTTGACGACGAGGAACTGGCTGCAGCAGCAGCTGCTGCGGCAGTAGCCGTTAGACCTGATCTTGGTCTCGATCTTAAACGTGTTAGATAATCGCACAATTCCAGGCCATAATGATGGGTAAATTGATCTAATTTTCTCTTACGGTTAATCGAAATTTGAGTATATTTCTTCATTTGGCGCCTCAGTTCATGCGTATTGAAAAGCTGCCGTTCGTGTTGGGAGTTAATAGCATGTCGCCCTATACTCGGATCAGGATCTAAGCAAAGCGGATCTGCTGTGGCCAATACCAGTTGACTCTCCAGGGCGACTTTGTCTTCGGGAGCACAAACGGAGGTGGTTTGATTAATCGTCGTCGCAACATGCTGGACATCAGCGAATATTGTTGCATTGGTGGGTCGTAACAGCACGTGCCTCGTATCACAGATATTTGTTGAGGTGGCAAATGTTTGTCGAAAGTCACGTAATTGTGCCACCACACAACCGGCATAGAAAACATTGGGTTTAGCATAGATGCGCGGTGTTCCTGTACTATCATCCTGCGGTGCTTGCAAAGTGATTGTGGTAGCGGTCAGCATATCCATTAGGAAGTCGGGTAATATTTCACGATCAATACACTGCAACAGTTGGTCATTTTCGTATGGCCAACGCAAAACTTCAACTAAAGCATAGTCATTAGCGGAGCTTAGGAAATCGGCAGTGGAGCCATCCGATATTGTAGGTAAATGGTCGTACGAGGATTTTTGTTTTAAATCTGGCGGTATTGCCGAAGGATGAAGTTTACTAGAATTAGAACTGCTGTTGTTAAAGATGATGTTTGAATTGCGACTAGACACGTTTTTCAGCGACGTCGACATTGACGACGACGATAATGTTGAGGAAAGGGAGTTGGAAAAGTCCCCCTCAGAATCTGGCGTTACAATTTGACGATCATCGTAGTGTAAAGCTAAAGCATAACCTTTATTGCCCGGATATAAGTTTACAACAATGGTATTAAGTCTTTCACATTCTACAACACGTTCCAAAATAAACGAACGTGTACGCTGTTTGAGCTAGAAGGGAAATAATGGATGTTAAAAATGTTAAGTAAAAGAAGTTTGAGATCATGATTATTATTTTTACTATAAAACGATTTTTTTTATTAATAAAATAATCAAATAAAAAATATCCCGATATTTGCACTAACCCACATAAGTCTACGAAATTAGGTCCATTCGATTACTTTTCTCAGTCAAGTCCAGTAAGAATTACTCAGTACAAACTTTCAGAGAGTAAGACAAGATTTACTCTCAAAATAAAATTTTCCCACATGTACGCGAACAGAAAATTTGCAACAATTTGCAAGGTTGTACACACAGCTGATTACAACACCAAATATACAAATAAATTTTAACTGGTCGCTATGAAAGAAGACAATTTTTGATGTTAAACCTTAAGCAGAACATTTTTAGAAGGTTTTCTTATCTTTTCCACAATTTATTTTGAAAGTTTTACTGCTTTGCATTTCCATAAAATAATATAATTGGAAAACAATTTTTTTTATTTACCATAAACAATCATATGTTTTCGAAACATATGTTTTTTTCTGCTTGCAAATTCTTACTGGCAAAAATTTATCCAGTAAAAATTTGCAAGAAAAAGAAGAAGACTTAGAAACTTTCAACATAGAACTGTCACTTTATTCTCTCTTTTTTCTTTCTGTTTACTGAGTATTTATGTAAACGAACGCCATTCAGCAAAAATTTGTACAAATTTGTACAAATTATCAAGTAATCGAATGGACCTATTGATTGTCGATAGCTTGTAACATAACAATAGGTTTGTTTTTTTTTCGAATTTTATATAAATATTCCATACAAAGCATTTATAAAAATTTTAAGTAAGTATAAATTTAGCAGGGGTATGGCATCACCAAAAAATAAGTAAAAAATCATTATCTCTAGATGGCACTTTGTTCAAAAAACTTACTATTTTATTTTTTTTTATTTAAATTTGAATAATAACAAACAACAAAGCAAAAAACAAACGGATATATCAAATTTTATTATTTGAATATATTCCGCGCTTGTTTTTTCCCTTATTTTGAGCAGTTTTTAAGTTTTTAAATATAGGCTCAGCGCCCTCTACCGGTGAGTAGTGTAAGTTTTGATTTCCTATCTTTATAATTAATAGTCTCTGAAATTTAGCTTCTTAAAAATTAAGTAGTTACAAAAATGCTGCCAAGTCTTGAAAATTCTTTGATTTTCTTTTTAAATGTAAACCAGGGGTATGGCATCACCAAAAAAATAAGTTATTTACAGTTGTAAGTTGTTTACAAAAAATAAAAACAAGTCACGTAAGTAAGGATAGTCGTTTTTTTACAAGTAGTTATAGATATATATATAGATATATTATAGATATATAATTCCAAAAAAAACAAACTTAGGGTGGGTGCGAACTGGCTTAATAAAATCTAAACTAAATTCAGGTTTCCAAGTTTCTATGAAATTTGAAGAACTTTTCAAAAAATTTTCCAAGAAATTTTAAACCCTTTTTTAAATTTGTGTTTAGTTTGGAGTTTATTTAGCCACCTCGCACAGGGCCTTAATATAGATTTGATTAAAAATAAATTAGACGGTGGTACAATCGCTGGCAGAACGTCCGTTTTTAGTATTTTTTTTTATTATTAAATTTGATTATACAGTGCCTTACAGCTTATTTCGTGTGAGGAACATTTTTAAAACACCAAGCATAAAATGTTTATATTTTATTCTGAACTCTACAAATGATGCAGTTTTGTAGATAATTTAGTCTTCAATATAAAACATCAAAAAATTTGCACAAATATCAACATTGAACGATTTATTGAAAAAATAACGGATTCTAAAAACAAACGGTAGATCAAAACATAAACAATAATGATATCAGAAAGAGTGCGTCTATTCAAAAGTATTAATATCAGTTATAATTGCGTACTTTTACAAGATCGTTCGACGCACTTCAATAGAAAAAGGCGAGTTAGTTATTAAACACTTCCAAAGTGGGAGAACACAAAAACAAATTGCTGATTTAAGTCCATGTACGGTTCAGTATATTATTCAGCGTTTTGGTTAAGAAAATCGTGTGCACAACAAAGAAAGAAAAGCCCCAAATAAAATTTTTATCGAGAATGATGAGGTGGATTTTGCGAAAGATTAAAGAAGATCCCATGTTAAGTGCTCGAGCTGTGGCCAAGGATGTTGAAATGTTTCTTGCCAAAAAATATCATCCAGAAACTGTACGCAGAGTACTTAGAGACAGAGAACGAAGCCGATATTAAATAATCACCGGTGGCGACTAAAGCCGAAGATTTGTAAAAAAAATTCGTATATTTTTTTTTATTTTTTACGATACCACAGTTAAAAAAATTTTATTGAAAATCTTATGCTGCTATTTCAATGGGGACTATAAGCCAAATACAGCCGACGGATCCTTAGAAAATGAATTCAAGTTTTTTTTTTGGAAGGAGAAGCAACACTCCGGAAATTCTTCCTATTAATTAACGCGTTGTTTTTTTTTGGAAAGGTGATAGAGAAGAGATGAAAGGTGGTGAAAGATGAAGGGCTTCAAATATGGCAACACTGCAATTGCGCGAGATGTTGAATCCTAGAACCAGAGACTATTAATTATAGAGATAGGAAATCAAAACTTAAACTACTCACCGATAGAGGGCGCTGAAACTTAGTATTACCTGAGCAACTATTTAGTATCAGTTTAGTATCAGCTGAGCTTATTTTAAAAACTCAAAAACTGCTTAAAAATGCTCAAAATAAGGAAAATACAAGCGCAAAATATATCGTCGGCTTGCCTGCAAGTAGTGCTATGTGTTTTTTAATAGATTTTCAGGAGAGCGAAAAAACTGTTAAAAAATTGCCTTTTAAGATATTTTATTGACATCATATGCCTTAATGATGATTTTAGTAATTGAGGTCGTGAATCATTAAAGCACAAGATGCCAATAAAATATTTTAAAAGGCTATTTTTTGAACAGTTTTATTACTGTCCTCAAAACTTGTTAAAAAGCACATAGCACTACTTGCAGGCAAGCCGACGATATTCAAATAAAAAAATTTGAGATATCCGTTTGTTTTTTTCCTTTGTTGTTTGTTATATATTAAATTTAATTAAAAAATAGAAAATTGTCAATTTTTTTAATAAAGTGATAACGATGTTGTTATAACCAGAGAAGACAGAAAAAAGCAAAATCCAATGTGTTTAAAGCAAAAAAATATTGTAAAAAAGCAAGAAAAAGGCAAAAGTAAAAAAACTTGGAAAAACAACAGTTAAAAAAAAATTCTAAGTTAATAGAAAAAATATTTTTTGTTAGCAAAAAAAGTATTTTTGGGCAAAAAGTCTTAAATAAAGCAATTCAAAGCTCAAAAATCTTAAGAAAAAGCTATTTTAAAGCGAAAAACCGAAAATCCAAAAAAAGCAAAAAGAAGCAGATATGAGTAAAACAAGCAATAAAAAGCCTAAAAAGGAAAAACAGCAATTTTGTCTTCTCTGGTTATAACTTATTTTTTTGGTGATGCCATACCCCTGCCTAGAACAGTTGTTGCACGCCATCTGTTATATTATTTTAGTTCGGTGGGGTTAAGTGCTATGGGAACACCGAAGGAGTATGCTGCGATATGTATGAGGGATAGAAAAATCATGCATATATTTTTTTTTATTATTCTTTATTCAGTCTATGGAACATCACTATAAAATAATTATAAACAGTAATTATTATTATACATGTTTAAAGATATAGGCTTTTGAAAGAACAAGAACGGACGCACTTTTACATTGGTAGGCCACAAGGAAGGCTTAAATAGATTATCATATAATTCGGCGGAGATCCCAATTTTAAAAGAAACGCTCCTCAATGTGTTCTGCTCAATTTCCTTTCTAACCAATTTAAAACATTATGTATGAGTTTTGGTAATATTAGCACTCAGGATTTGTTCTGCTGTTACGCTGGGCTTAAATTACAGCAACATCATTTTCCAAACGATGTTGCTGTCGCTGGGGGATCGAACCCGCAACCTTGTGTGTAACAGTCCAACGCGCTAACCATTACACCACAGCGCCCATTATTATTAATAAAAAAAATCAAAAAGTCCGCATACAGTAAAAAACACCATGAAAACAAAGACATTTCTTTCTGGAACACAGTAAATTTTGCTGATGAGAGCAAATTTAATATTTCAGCATCAGATGGTAAGGCATATGTGTATACTCAGCTCCAAAAAAAATTTTACATGGCACAGTAAAACATGAAATCTCTTCTTTCTAAATCATCTCCTTTTTAAGAACTTGTGTAAATATAACGATCGAAAAATTAAATCGCGAAAAAATATCTTCGAAATTTGTAGTGGACTATTTTATGACTACAATTGTTTCAGAAACACAATGTCCCGTCTAAATTTAACCAACAGTTAAATTAAAAATTTATATGGGAAACAATAACAAATGTGGCAGTTGAAATAAGCATGCTAATCTTAATAATAGGTCTGTTCGACGTCGTTACCGAGGGAACCCAATTTACCCGAAATAACAAAGATTTGGCTGAAATTTGGATACGGGGTAGATAAGACGGAAAAATAAGTACGTGGACCTTTTTAGCGGTCCAATCTCATATTTGAGAGTTAAAAAGTGGGGTAAAATATTACCCGGTTTTTCGTTTCCATTAGTTTTTTTTTTTCATATTTGTTCAAAGGAAATGTATGTATATAAAATGAAAGGTATTTTCAAGATCTCTGAATAGTGTACTGAAAATATTAAAAAGTTTTCAAACAAAAAAGATTGGAACAACTTTTTAACTCAGTTTTAACCCATAAATATCCATTTGGAACGATATGTTTACAGCCGAAAGTTATTTAATTTTGTCGCTTTTAACACATATACAGTTTTCATCGAAATCTGAAGGGAAAATGGGGTTTTTCAATATGTAATATTTTTAACCTTAGACCACTTTCAGAACAATATAATATTCGGTTTTTTTTTAATTTAGATTTAAAAAATTCGATAATGGCCATAGCCAACGGAGGGGCTTAAAAAAGATAACACATAGTAAAAATAAGTATTTTATATTTTTTAGAAATAAAAAGCTTTAAGTTAGTTATTCAAATTTTATGTACTACCTCCGTTCCGAAATGAGGTTAACATTTCTATATTTTTGCTGGGATTATGGATGTTTTTTTAAAAAAACTAATTCTTTTTTTTTGGATAGTTGTTAGGACATATCAGTGATTCTTAATTTATAGATAGCTTTCCCAGGGGTATGGCATCACCAAAAAAAATAAGTAATAAAAATATCGTTGTCACTAGATGGCAGTTTGTTCAAAAAATTGACAATTTTCTTTTTTTATTTAAATTTAAATAATAACAAACAACAAATCAAAAAAAACAAACGGATATCTCAAATTTTATTATTTGAATATATTCCGCGTTTGTTTTTTCCTTATTTTGAGCAGCTTTCAGCAGTTTTTGAGTTTTAAAACATAGGCTCAGCTGATACTAAATAGTTGCTCAGGTAATACTAAATTTTAGCGCCCCCTACAGGTGAGTAGTGTAAGTTTTGATTTCCTATCTCTATAATTAATAGTCTCTGAGCTTTCCAAGTTGAAAATTAGAATTAAAATAATTCTTTGATTTTATGTCAAAAAATTAATAGCATTCAGATAAATTAGAAAACGTATTTTTGACATTACAAACATGTATGGAATCTATAATGCTTAACAAAGATGGTAATAATTACAAAATTCGACGTATGGGTAAAGAAAATCTTCGCCGAGATGGCTTTTTACTGGTTTCTATTAAATGCAGCGAAGAGAGCTCGTCAAAATATTGTTCCATAATTTTATTACAATACAATATTATTTTTTCTACCACAATAGTGGCACATGAACTGTTATTTTAACTTATTTTCTTTTATTTGAATAAAAACACTTTGCTTAGTAAAATGTTAACATTATTTTGGAACAAAATAATCAATAGAAATGTTAACCATTTTTCGGAACAGAGGTAGTATTATTTTTTGTAAGTATTTTTTTTTTCCTGTATACCGGATCAAATGTCTTCGTAAACACACTTGATGCCCCGGGATCAACAACGACAGGAACAACGACTGGTTATCGTAACATTGGTAAGGCATATAAAGTTAAAAGCATCCTTAAGAGAGCTCCTAACACATCTGGCAGAAAAACAGTTCGGTTAGCCCAATGCTCGGACTTTTTTGTACGTAAAGTGAAACGTAAGACAGGACTAAAGTCCTACAAAGTTCAAAAAGTTCCCGATAGAAACGCTTTTAAAAATTTGGAGGCTAAAACCAGAGCTCGAAAATTGAAATCAACTTTTATACATAAACTGTTGTGTAATGGACGACGAAACTTATGTCCTGGCTGATTTTTCGCAGCTCCCTGGTCACGAATTTTATGTTTCCGATGTTCGAGGAAATGTTGCGGAAATATTTAGGTCGAAAAAGCAAACGAAATTCCCTAAAAAATTCCTAGTATGGAAAGTTATATGTAGCTGCGGCCAAAGAAGACAGTTATTTGTGACATCTGGCTCTATGAACAGCGACATTTATATCAAGGAGTGTTTGCAGAAGAGACTTCTTCCAGTTTTGAGTCAGCACAATGTATCCACTTACTTTTGGCCCGATTTAACATTTTGTCACTACAGCAAGAAAGCGCTGGAGTGGTATAATGATAATAATGTGGTTTTTGTACCAATAGAGGCAAATCCACCAAACTGCCCACAGCTTAGGCCAGTGGAGAGATATTGGCCTATGGTTGAAAGAGAATTAAAGGGCACAAAAAATGTCTCCCAGAACACGCAATATTTCAAACGTAGATGGACCACCTGCTCTGAAAAGGTGACAGAAACTACCATAAAAGCTTTAATGGGAGGGTTTCCGGGAAAAGTGGATAACTTTGTTCGTAGTGGTTAGAAATCCATGCGGTTTTTTTGTTAGATTTTGTATTAAATTTAATAAAAATTAGGTTTGAAGTCTTAAAATTCAGTGGTTCGTTTTTTATTTAACTTTGTGTGTTAACATTTTTATGATCTCACTCCTTAAGTAGTTTTTTGCTCTAGTTGGGTCTTCAGCAAAAGTTTTAGTTATATTTTTTCAGCACTAAACTAATTTTGAACTCATGTTTTACTTACCCAGCAAAAACATTGTAATGACAGGTCATTACCATACGGATTACCAAGTAATGATGTGTCATTACCTTTTGCATTGCTTTAAAATGCAAAATAATGACTTACCGATAATAAGTTATAGAAGTACTTATATATTCGTGCAAAGTAATCACTGATTACTTTGGGTCATTATTTCATTAAGTCATTATTTTGCATTTTAAAGTAATGCAAAAGGTAATGACACATCATTACTTGGTAGTGTCATATTTCGGTAATTGCAATTTCCTCAGAAATATTTTCCAACCGATTTTGGATTTTTATACATTAGTAGAGAGGGAATTCAGTTTAGATTATGATTCTATTTACATTTTCCAAAAATACAGTTATTTAAGAGCCTGTATTTTCAAAAAAAGCCAAAAAGCGATTTTTTCGCCTTGTAAATTGTATTTCAAATTTTGAGCCCTCAGCGGCACGGGTTAACATACTCCAATCGAGCTCAAATTTCGGCTATCTCAATATTTGGAAAGGGGAATCGTTTTGTGGGGTCCAGACGAACAAGATTCCGACATTTTTTTCCCTCTCTATGAGATCCGGTCACCCTAGTAATCACTTACTAGTAATTCATTAAATAAGTACTGATTAAGTATTTTTTTATATTAAAATTTTATTTATAAATTAGTTTTGAACTAAATAGGAAATTTTCCAAGGTAAAAAGTTTTTTATGCCAATATGACCAACTATTTTATAATGTAGGGTAGCCACTTATTTCCTAACTTCTGAGTGACCACTTATTCTATCTTTGCGAGTAACTACTTATTCTTTCACTATGGGTAACTGGTTATTCGCACTTTTTTGTAAGCGAGAGGGTAATGACCACCCATGAATTTTTGGACATCGCGAACCTTTGTGTGCTACTTACTCGCTTAATTACTCGGTAATGTCTGTTTTTGCTGGGTATTTATTTTGTTATCAAAATTGTGCTGATAAGCACATTTATAGTGCGGACAACAACCAAATTGACAAGATGCAGATATTTGATGTAGTACAGACAAAAGAAAGATACTGAAAAACAACTTTTCTCAGACATATAAAAAAGACAACCGTGGAAGACTTTTCTATCTTTCTTTCATTGACAATACAACTTTGGACAGGAACGTGGTAAAAATGGTGGTTCAAAAGGGGAAAATTGCCCCCCCCCCTTAACGTCTGCGTCTTTAGCTAGAAACCTAAAACTTAAAAAACAAGTGTATATGAAACACTAAAATTAAGAAACTAAATAGGAAACGAGTGGAATTGAAACACTACACAAGTGGAATGAAATGGATATAAACGTTGAACGAGTGGAATTGAAATTATAGACAATGCAAATGGATTGGAAGAGGGAATTACCTGTTCAAACACTATCCACGGAATATGAAACTTATGTAGCATAGAAACATACTCTCCAAAAAGTTAAACAAATTTTCTAAAAGAGAAAAAACCTTAGGAAAGGAATTGAACTTATTCCGAATATTCCGATATTTAAACTTCATGTAACGAAGCACCGGTGGAAGAAACCGACGCAGTAAATTTTCCAACTGAATTTGTGAATTTACTTGAATTGCCAGGTCTACCTTTACATAAACTGGAATTAAAAAAAAAAAACTTTAAGGCACGCTAACAACCCTGCTTTACGTTATTTATTTTCATTCAAAACACAAATGAACAAAACTACTTACGGGTCTATCTACCTAAGTTCGCACTTTACCAAATTATCTTAACATACACACGTATATTGCAATTTATTATGGATTCATTACTAACAATCCACTTTCATGAGAAAAAGTGATCAAATATTTATTTATTTATTTTAAACCCATTCTTGTGCAGAATTATTTATTTATGGTGACTGGGTGAAGGCTTTTACTATATAAAAACTGTACTTTAAATAAAAAGCGAATTTAAAAAAAATTGTCGAGGGGGGGGGGCGCAGCTTTAAGGCACGCTAACAACGTAG
This sequence comes from Leucophora obtusa, assembly GCA_949987735.1. Classification (NCBI taxonomy): domain Eukaryota; kingdom Metazoa; phylum Arthropoda; class Insecta; order Diptera; family Anthomyiidae; genus Leucophora; species Leucophora obtusa. Next base: position 2,397,942 of record OX465296.1, read on the forward strand.
CGGGCTGCGCCCGCTAGTTTCCAATATTTCAATGAATTTTCTAAGAAAAATCTTCAAATTTTATCAAATTCAATTGGAAATCGTTTAATATTACAAAAAATACTCAGAATGTAAGTTTAATTTTTTATGTTTTGTTTTTCCATTTTATGTTATTTCATTCTATAATCAAATAAAAAAAATCTAAAACTTCAATCAATTGGGTTTTACTAATGTGTAATATAGGCATCTCTTTCGGCATTTAAAATGCCTGAAAACTACTTTTTATTCCATTGTAATAGTACTTTTCAGAACGTTGGTAGAGCAATTATTTTACCATTGTTACTAATGCTTTGCCAACGTTCGGAAAGATAAACGGCCAACCCAAGATCGACGTTATCATTTCAAGGTTGACCCAGTACTTTAATTTTCGAAAAACGGACGCTCTGCCAGCGCTTGTACCACTATATACAGTGATTTGCCAACGTTTTGCCGTTTGTATATTTCTACCTGGGTACTAGCAGACTACTAAACTACATATTTTTTAAATGTACTGGGATATACCAAAAAAATAAAATCCAAAGCCTTACCAACGTTGGCAAATAACTACGGCCAAGTGTGCATTTTTGTTATCATTTCGACAACATGCCAGTAAAGTAAAAGCTAAAAATCCAGCGCATTACCAATATATATACTACTACCATTTCGAATACAGGGCCGAAATTGTGCCGTTTGTATTTTTCTACCTGGGCGTATTTATAAACAAACGCCCTTATGAAAATTTTCCAAATCTATTCCTTTGTTAAAGTCGACTTTATTTAAAGTTTTGGGTGGGAGTATGCTCTAACTTGGTTTATTTTTGGTGCATTCTGATTGGTTAATTTATCTTCAACCAATCAAAATGTTTGAAAAAATAAATATTTTTGCATGGATTTCATTCAGATATTTTTTTAACATGTTTAATATTGTAATCATCAGTTTTAAAGTGGATCTAGCGTAGTTCGCCGATTAACTGAGCCCGTGTGGTTTTTAATAAATAATATTAGTACTTTCTTTAAGCACATCTCCCGGTAAACATCTCTATTAATTGTGCCATAGAAGAACTTTTTCCCCCACTGACAAATTGCCTGTCACACAAGGTATTTACTACCTAAATTTTATAAGCAAATATATGATTTGGAAACCGGAAGTTCCTCCGCTATACAGCTGTCTGTATGTAAGTCGCATCGTCCATTACAATGCTCACATTCTTTCCCCAAAAACTTTCTGGATCTTGCTTTAATGTTTTTTTTTTTTTTTGGGAATCGAACACTTTTTATTGCCTTATGTTTCTTACGGGCTTCATTTTTGAAATGGATTACAAGCCCGTGGCATCGCCTGTTTACACTTTTTGAAATCTGTTTCAGACATATTGCAGATTTTGAGTATAACTTGAACTATTTTTATTCCAAAAATTTACGATTTTATATGAAACCCCTTAATATTAAATCGTAATTTGTAATCTGGCAGCGTACTTTTATAAAACGCAGCGCCTTGCGTTGCGTTATTTTCTATACTAATTGTTTTTGAAGAAACAATCATTTACACACAAATCAAAGCAATGCAAGGCGTTGAATTTTACAAAATAAACCACAAAATCAAATTCAAAATCGAAACGAATATTACACTCACGTGTCACCAGTGTACATTAATAGAAAAGTCTGCAAAAATTTTATTTTAAAACTATTAAAAATTAGTTAAAAATTACCTTCCAAAAAATTACCGAAATTATCAAATTTTTTCTGCTGAATACTAGTAAGATAAGAACAGTACAAATAAAACTATTAAAGTTATAAGATTTTAATAATATTTGAGATGCTGAGCAGTATTTTCTGCAAGGCCATTTTCAGCTAATTTTTAGTAGCTATTTGTGCTATTTTTACAGGTTTATTTCTATGAGTGTAGTCTATCGGTTCTTGAAATGTTAATTTAATAAAAAACAGCTACATACCAACCCCCGTATTCAAAATGAAAAGTTAGTAGCTTCTTATACATCGCACACAACGAGCTGTTAACTAGAATGTTTTTTAGACCAAGCATCTTGTTACCATAGAGTTTATTCAAAATGATTTCTTAGCACTCCGATTAAGACCAACCCTGTGTTTATAAATACAAGGCTTTTTTATTATTGTGAATCGAATTTTTTGTTTTTGGCGTTTGATAACAGATACTTAGAAGGAATTTAGCAACAATACTAGAATGAGTTTAACAACAGTATTATGAATAAAACTCATGTTAACTCTATGCTAAATTTTCATTTTGAATACCGCTGCAAGTCTTTTGGTGCAGCTCTTTAGTTTGTATTCATTCACTTAGTAATGTTTACTTTTTCAGAAATCATTTTTGATTACGGTAGCTCATTCTTGGAACTACTTGCTGGATGAATTAAAATAATTTTCTCTTTTTTATCCTGTTTACCACAAAAAACTTATTGAATTCTTCAACTGAAATTTTTTATGTATAATAATATAAATAAAAATTATCATTATATGAAACATATTTACAATAATTTTATGTAAATGCATTTTTAATCGCGTTGTTTCCGAAAAAAACTGTAATTTTTATATCGAAAGCAATGGAAAAGTTCACTTTTTTGTTTGGACAATGCTTAAGTGACATTCTTAAAACTATTTTTAGAGCATATGAAAAACGTTTAATATTTTGTTTTGCAAACGTTTTAAAATCGTAAAAAAAAATAATGACGAGCCTAGTATATTTTGGTTTAATAATGCTTTTGCTCTGCCAACGCTAGTACCACCTTCTGAAGAATTTTGCGATAACTATAGTTTATAATTGTTATTTTATTTTAAAGAAAAATAGTTTAATTTTTCAATTACAATTTAAAACTCTCAAATATTACAACGATAACATACACTGTACAGAATGTTATAACAACGAGCATAGATTCTCAAGAGTACGCATGCATCTCTTCCTGTGTTGACAGGCTCTGTCCTAATTTCATGAAATTTGAATAGGGTTAATGGGTTAAGTGTTATTGTAAAATTTTAATAAATATTAAAAATTGTTTTAATATACAAAATATGAAAAAAAAAAAAACATAATAAAAAAATCAAAAACCATTAACTGCAATTTAACTTCTTGAATTGAGCGATTTGCATAGAGCCTGGTTAAAATGATATTACAATTAGTGTTATCATTGTAACAATATTTAGGTCGATTAAAAATCTACAAATCAAACACAATAATTCGCAAATATAATTTTTTGTTACTATACATAAAAGATTCTATAACTTACCCCAGTTTCAGCAAATAAACTTAAATCATTTGCCAATAATTGCAAATAATGATCCTTAATACGATCATGTATATTGAAAAATTTATGTGAAGATGACGACGATCCCGTAGAGGATGATGATTCTCTTTTTGAACCACTACTTGCTGCTGTTGTTGAGGATGAAGATGTGGTTGATGTTGAGGTCGTTAGACCACCAGCAGAACCTAAACCTGAGCTAGCGGAAGCTGATATTGATCGTGATAACGATGGCGAATGTGAACTTTTTGCAGAGGAGTCTTTAATTTTCTGCCTTTTACTAGGCGATGAGGTAGGCGATGCCAATACCCCCGAGGTTGATAATGTTGTAGACGACGTTGATGTTAGTAAATGAGAATTATGAGGAATATGATGATTATGTGAATGATGATGGTGTTGAGAATGATGCGGATGATGATTTGCCGCCATTGAAGACGAAGAAGAGGATGACGACGTAGAGGAGGAAGGACGTTTTTCAGCCTTTTTGTTATTATTGTTATGATTGCTACTATTGTTGTTATTGTTTTGAGTACTCGGGATATGTACACCGGGCGGTGTAGATAATAATAAATCGGGTACTATGGGCGATGGTGAAGTAATCGAATTAAAATTCGAATACACCGTTGATTGCACCGTTACTGGTGATTGATGCGCCATTGGTACATGATGGTGTATCGATGAGCTATTTATATTGGAAGGAGGTGGCGGCTGTTGATGGGACATCAATACTATATTATCCAAAGTAAGCGAAGAACCCATATTTTGATTTTGACTTGACCTCGATGAGGCTGTGGGTGCCAATAATTCGGCCGGCGGCTGATCAGTTGGATTTGATGGTTCGTCATCATCTTCAAATATGCATAGAGGTGGTTGGCTGGGTATTTGAGAAATATTACAGTGCAACAAACTGTTATCTATAAGTGAAGTTTTTGTAGGAAATGTAACGGAGTATGTTGACGATGACACCAATGATGGTGGCGTTGGTGGTGAGAGTTGTTGTTGAGCCACATGTTGCTGTTGTAAAGAGTTAGTGGCGGTGGTATTATTGCTGTTACCACCGCCACTAGCAGTTGAGGACACATTTGTACCTTGCAAAGCACTTTGCAATTGATGATATTGCTGAAATTTATGTGGTTGCTGTGACGATGATGATGAATTTGGTAAATGTTGATAGGCTAAATGATGTTGCTGGTGCTGTTGTTGTCTGAGTATTGTTGCCGTTGTTGCAGTAGTAGCGGCCAATGACGATACAGAATTCCCAGTGGCTGTATTAGCTGAATTAGATGAGCCTTTCAGCTTTTTCAATGTGTCGTTTATTATGAACTAAAAATTAAGAAAACAAAATAGATGGTTTAAACATACGGTTGTAATTGCAATACAAATGTGGTTTTAAATTAATCATATTTAAAAAAAATTTTTTGAGATGAAAAAATTTTAAGGTGAATATAAAATTATTCACCACTATGCGTTTGGTATAAAAATTAATCAGTTTTGGAAATATTTAAAAAAAAGTTTTGAGGTTAAAACAATTTTGGACATATTTAAAATAAATTTTAATGTGAAAACTAGGGATGTGCGATTAATCGATTAATCAAACTTCCTGATTAATCAAAATTCTGATTAATCAATTAATCGATTATTCAAAAATTTTGATTAATCAAAAACATAATTAATAGATTAATCAGTTATTTCGATTATTCAAAATAATGATTAATTGATTAACCATGATTTTGATTAATCAGATTTATGAATAATTGAATGTCTTGTTTTTCTCCGTTCACGATGCCTTTTAACGGCAGTTCAATATAGAAACATTAAATTTAGGAATGGAGTTGGTCAAGTCTGACCAGTGAGCAAACAATCTTTGTAATTCTCTTTATTTCAAGCTGTATAAAGTATCACCATAAAACAAGGATAAAAATTATTCAAATTTTGATTAATCAAAGTTCAAATTAATCGATTAATCATAATTCTGATTAATCAAATTTTCAATTAATCAATAAATTGATTAATCAAAGTTCTGATTAATCATACTGTTTGATTAATCGATTAATCGCACATCCCTATTGAAAACAATTGTGGACATACATATTTAAGAAAAAAGTGAAAACATTTTAAGGTGAATATAAAATTATTTGAAGTTGTCAGATATGAAAAAAGTACACACGAGGAAAGAAAGCAGTATAATTATGAAAAATAAGTACGCATTTTTCATTAAAAATATATTAAAATTCATCCTTAACAATAATAATTTATAACAAAACATGCCAATCACGTTTTATTAAGCCATGACTTCGGAATCTTTTTAAGTGCCCTTAAAATAAAAAAACAACATTTTAAATTTCTTAGTCCCTTTTTTCACATAAAACTTTCGAATAGCAAAAAACCCTTTTTTTGGATTTGTTCTGGTCAGTATATGAAGCAGAAGACTAAATTTCATGCTTCTACACTCAAAGAATTATGCTGGCAAAACTAGCTGCAATTGCAATTAGAAAAGTGTACACTTCAATTAAAGTTAATATAACTGCAATATCAGTTAATTTTAAATGCAAGTTTACTGTATACACATACTACTGAATAAACCAAACTTTTTTAACAGCAATTACAATCGATTTTATCGATATACACCAAAAAAATATTTCCCTTCATTGAAAAATATCGCGCCTATATTGATTTGATGAGCCAATATTCTAATAAACACAAAATCGTTGCTTTCAAGGTTTTCCGAAGTAGGAAATTTATTATTGCCGACAATAAATGTTTTGGCACAAGTTGAGTTTAAGCCCAACTCCCGAAAACTGCTAACGCCTATGACAATACCTTTCAGATGCAATATATTTTGTTTACATTAATTTATCTATAAGGCTACTATAAATAACGCAAAATCATCGAAATCCAAACAAGAGGCAACTTAAAAATACAACGAGCTGATAAAAGATAGATTGATAACAAGTAAAACAGGTCGATCCAATGAGCTATATAGAAACACAAGAGATAGCATCAATCTTCTTAAGAAATCGAAAGGTTAATTAATTTGATATACTCCAGAGTATATTAAATTGAGTCGCCTAAGAAGAAGGTTATCTTGTGATCCATATTGCCTTTTTAGTTTATCGTTTCTGTTTTGCGATAATATAAAGCCTATCTCAGCATGCCATTAGACTATTGAGTCTAACCATATGCAAACCGTGCGAATTCTTTGGAAACGTGAAGGCAATAGTTGTTACGTGTTGCTGTTGTTCCGGTACGTCTATAATTTATTATTGGGACATACTGGCAAAATGAGTGTCCTTTTTATATACACCGCCATATTATTTATCTACAATCAGAGTAGATACGAATTCGAAAAAAAGAACCTATGCATCATACTCGAAACATAAGTAATGATATAAGCACTACAAAGCCTACATCAATCGAAAAGGAAGATGCAATAAATCGATTACAACCTTACTGGCCTCAGGCCGAACAAATCCTGCGTTGACCACTTAAATAGCATTAAGGTTATTATTCCACAGTCTTTGGAATGGAAAGCGATTTGGGAAGTTCTGAGATGTAAAGTGTACCTGAAAAGATAAGACTCCTTAGTGAGCTCTATAATAGCGTTCAATCTTACATCTACGATAACGGTGGTTTAAGTAATTCCATTAAACATTGGATTAAGTTAAGGCTTCGTTTTATATCCAACGCTATTTATCGTAGTAATTGACGTGGTAATGAGAACCTCTATCACAGGGCAATATGGCATAACATGGGGTCTGTATGGCAACCCATACAAATTTGACTGTGCTTTCTGCTTTCTATCCCATCGCTCGCATTCTATCCTATCGTTTATCGGATATGCAATATGAACCGTTTGTTGAACGCGCGGCTAGTGCTGGCTCACAAGTCAACTTTGTCAAAGCTAAATCTATGCGGATTAACTCCTCAGTCGCTGAAAACTTTTAGCTTATGAATCAGTCTATTGATTCACGACATAAAAATTAGCTTATTACAAGCATGATAGTATAAATATTTCTTTTCAGAAACACTTTCGGTTGGACAGGCCTCTAAAGTTAAAATAGTTTTCGCGAGTATTGTGTTCACGTTGTGAGTAAATTCAGGAATTTTTATGAATGTAATTTTAGGACATGCATATTGATATCGATATTGATATTTTGGGATTGAAACTAACTTAGAAATTTTGATTTTATATCTGTCATGTACGTTTTAAAAAACAAATATACGCTTCCGGAAATTCGAGTACTTGGTACACACAGAGGACTGCAATGAATATTTTACAAAACATTATCTTGTATGCGCTGATGCCAGATTTGACGATTTTTAAAACTAAAAATAACAAAAATAGATCATTTTGCTACTTATTCACAAGATATTAAAATTTAAACCATTAAAAAAAATTTTGGGGTTGTATAAGAGAATATCCATCTAGTACAATAATACATGGAGGCGCCAAATCGAGAAGGAACGTTTCCTTCCGCTAAATGCCGACTTAAAAAAAGAATTATTATTCCATATTTACCTTAGAAGGAAGGTTCCCAATTGGTACTCCCCGATCTTAATAAGATTCGGATACGTGATAGAAGAGAAGAAAATAATGTAAACATATTTTTGAAGCGGACCAACCCATATTTGGGGAAAAAAGTGTGGTCAAAAATTATTTCTTATAATTTAAACAATAATAGATAAATAAGATATCAAATTAAAGCTTTTTTGGAAATGCATCTACCGCTATACAAAAGCATGTCCGAAAATAATCAAATTTTTTTGATATTAAATTTTTTTCTTTTCTGCAAATAGCACATTTATGTTGAAAATTGTTGTTGTTTTTAGTTAAAATTTTCACTTGATAATGCCTATTTAATCGAGGGGATGTCAATTTTCCCAATAGCGCCTTTTTCACAACATGGGTAATATGACTATCAACATTTTTACATTCTCGAATACTTCAACGCGTATACAAATAAATCCAAATTTAGTCAATTTCAGACATCTTTTAATATATATTATATATGAAAAATTGTTCAAAAGTTGTGTTTACAAGTTACATAACATTTACACTTTTCAAAGACTCCAGTGCAAAAAAATCTTAGGATGGCATAGTTCGCTTCACAGAAAAGCTCTACTCAGTGAAGGCGACTTCGGATATTCCACATGGTAGAAATCCTTTAAGCCCTGCCGAAATCCGGGTACGCAGAAAAGCTTTACTCAGCAAAACCAGCTTCGGACATAACAGAGTAAAAAATCCATGAGCCCGACAGAAAGCAGGCCGTACAAAAAACTGTTTTTAATGAAAAATTGTCAAAATTAAATAAAATATATTCATCATTAGCTTTCGAATGATAAACATATTATGTCTGTTCCCATACTTTACCGAAGTTACACAAACTAGCCCAAAGGCGTTCCCGTACTCAAAATTGCGTGTAAATTGTTGTTGTTTGGGCTGTTTTGGGTTCCCGCGGGTACCCGCGGTAACGTACGGGAACGCACATATTGTATATATTGACTGGGGATGGGTTTCATACTGATGGTTTATAAATTATTAGTTAACCCAAAAATTTGTTATTGGTTTGTAAATAATTTTTCGACATTTAATAGTCAAATGAAACAACAAATAAAATCTAATATGACAATATCATATTAGAATTTGGACTTATAGTAGAAGAATATTCTAACTAAATATATAAAAATATAGAAAGTGCAAAAAAACAATTTTTGTATTTTTTAATGCAAAAATTAGGGTAATTGTTAAATGAAAAGTTAAACCTGCAGTATATGACGCCGCGTAAGTATTTACTGATTGATTGCGAGTGTCGAATTTGTAGTCCAAATTTTCGACTCCATATAAAATGATTTTGTATATAATGGAAATTATAAAGAAATGAAAATCTGAAGCGGTATTTTTTTAAATCTGAGTGCTATATATGGTAAATTCAATTGAAATATTGTTCAAAAGTTGTGTTTACAAGTTACATAACATTTACATTTTTCAAATACTCCAGTGCAAAAAAAATCTTAGGATGGCATAGTTCGCTTCACAGAAAAGCTCTACTCAGTGAAGGCGACTTCGGATATTCCACATGGTAGAAATCCTTTAAGCCCTGCCGAAATCCGGCTACGCACAAAAGCTTTACTCAGCAAAACCAGCTTCAGACATAACAGAGTAAAAAATCCATGAGCCCGATAGAAAGCAGGCCGTACAAAAAACTGTTTTTATTGAAAAATTGTCAAAATTAAATAAAATATATTCATTATTAGCTTTCGAATGATAAACATATTGCATATATTCACTAGGGATGGGTTTCATACTGAGGTTTATAAATTATTAGTTAACCCAAAAATATGTTATTGGTTTGTAAATAATTTTTCGAAATTTAATAGTTAAATGAAAAGTTAAACCTGCAGTATAAGACGCACCGTAAGTATTTACTAATTAAAGTAAAAAAAAACAAACAGCCACGCCCACTCAAAAGGAGACGTTAGCCCCCAATTATAATACCAATAAACTCAGCATGGGCCCCTTAGTCGATGTACAAATTTTTAGACTCTTTTGGGAGGTGGACTAAACTTGTTCCAATGTTTTCCGCCAGGCGGTATGATTGGGGAAATTTTGTATTGCGATGTTTTCTGGGTATGAATTCCAAAATGGGAAAATGTAAGAAAAGGAGTTGTTTTAAGAATATAACATTTCACAGTTTTTTAAAAAAACAATTTTTGTATTTTTTAATGCAAAAATTAGGGTAATTGTTAAATGAAAAGTTAAACCTGCAGTATATGACGCCGCGTAAGTATTTACTGATTGATTGCGAGTATCGAATTTGTAGTCCAAATTTTCGACTCCATATAAAATGATTTTGTATATAATGGAAATTATAAAGAAATGAAAATCTGAAGCGGTATTTTTTTAAATCTGAGTGCTATATATGGTAAATTCAATTGAAATATTGTTCAAAAGTTGTGTTTACAAGTTACATAACATTTACATTTTTCAAATACTCCAGTGCAAAAAAATATCTTAGGATGGCATAGTTCGCTTCACAGAAAAGCTCTACTCAGTGAAGGCGACTTCGGATATTCCACATGGTAGAAATCCTTTAAGCCCTGCCGAAATCCGGCTACGCAGAAAAGCTTTACTCAGCAAAACCAGCTTCGGACATAACAGAGTAAAAAATCCATGAGCCCGATAGAAAGCAGGCCGTACAAAAAACTGTTTTTATTGAAAAATTGTCAAAATTAAATAAAATATATTCATCATTAGCTTTCGAATGATAAACATATTGCATATATTCACTAGGGATGGGTTTCATACTGAGGTTTATAAATTATTAGTTAACCCAAAAATTTGTTATTGGTTTGTAAATAATTTTTCGAAATTTAATAGTTAAATGAAAAGTTAAACCTGCAGTATAAGACGCACCGTAAGTATTTACTAATTAAAGTAAAAAAAAAACAAACAGCCACGCCCACTCAAAAAGAGACGTTAGCCCCCAATTATAATACCAATAAACTCAGCATGGGCCCCTTAGTCGATGTACAAATTTTTAGACTCTTTTGGGAGGTGGACTAAACTTGTTCCAATGTTTTCCGCCAGGCGGTATGATTGGGGAAATTTTGTATTGCGATGTTTTCTGGGTATGAATTCCAAAATGGGAAAATGTAAGAAAAGGAGTTGTTTTAAGAATATAACATTTCACAGTTTTATTATATACTTACATCAGCTTCTTGACATGATGAATCCAAGCTTTGCATTGTGCCAGTGATGACTTTCGTTTACAAATCAATTTAAGCATTGGCATGAACTTTGTTGATTCTTCTTATTAAATTGTTTTAAAAACATTGAAGGAACTTTTACTTTTCAATTTTCTTTTTTCTTTCAAGATCAGGATCATTAAATTTTAAGGAAAATTATATTTGTAATTTTTATTCTGTCTTTTTAGTTTTTTAATCTACAACTCAAGTTATGGTTTAGTCCTTTTTTTGGGTGCCATTGACATTAATAATCCTTTATGTTTTTTGTTGTTGTTTTTATCATTACTATAATAAAAACAAGAAAATTTGACATCTAAAGACTACATCCAGTACAAAAAAAAACGAGAGTCAGCAGCAGTCAGGCAGGCAGACCCCAGAGTTGCTTAATTTTAATAAATATATATTTTTTCTTTTTTTTAATGCTGTTGTTATTGCTGCAGAGGTATATTATGTTGTTGTTATTTTAATGTCTTTTATATTTTAAGATCCTTTCTTTCACTTGAATCTCTTTTATTGAAGAAATATAAAAGAATAATTTTTTAATTATTGTTAATTTAAAATTGTATTTAAAATTTTCTTTGCTTTCATTACAATTTTAACAATGTTTCATAATTATCCTAGTTTTCCACAAATTATTTTGTGTATTTCTTTAAATATTGTTAATAATCTACAAAAGTTATAAAAACGAAAAAAAATTAATTTATTATAAACACCGTGAGACATAATCATTTAGACACACACAAAAAGGGGAAAACAAAAAGCAACTAAACAACTAAAAAAAAAAACACTTGTATTTAATTATTTTAAACATCTATCACTTTTTCATTTGAAATTTCTTTTATTATAAACCATGATTTAAACAAAAAAATTAACTTTTTATGATAAATATTTTCTTTTATAATTTCTTCTACGTCCTTCTTCATATTCATACATTATTTTTTGGCCATCATTATACGCACTTTCCGCACATTATTTTTTCCAATTTTTCGTTTTCGAAAAAATTAACTTTTTACTAATTTAATACATTTACACTTGTGTATATTTTATTTATAATCATTTATTGTTGAATAACAATAATTTTAACATTATTTTTTTTTTCCAAATTAATAAAATTGATGTTTTTTTTAGTTTTTCAAGGGAGAAAATTGTTTTGCAATTGTTTGCATTTGACACGATTTTTTGTGATTTTATTTCTTACTTCCTTCATTCTCTTTTGAATATTACCCAGTGTTGCCAGATAATTTTCAGATTCCCCTTAAACTATTTGAAAATCCCCCTAGATTTAGGTGTTTTATTTTCTTTTCTTTCTAGAAAACAAAAGAAAATAAAAATATCAACCTTTGGAATAACGATAGCGTCTAGATGCTGGACCAGAATTTGGCGATTTTACTATCGTTATTCCAAGGAATTTCGATAGCGAAAAGGGTACCATAACTCCTTGGAAAAAGATATCGTTAGGAAAGGTACATTTTATAACAAAAATCTATCTTTTCGTATCCCAAGTGATTATCATATCTCTTGCACAAATTATCCTTTGCCCCTAACTGCCACTAATTCTTTATATTTATGTATATTTTTGTTCTTTCAATTCACAATACAAATTTGTTTTTTGCTTTATAAATTAATACTAATCGCATGACTTTTCAATACATTTGCAATTGTACGGGTTTAGCAAATTTCTTTTTAAATGCATACACTATGGGCTGGTAGCTAGCTATAAGCTATTTGAAAAAATGCAGAATTTTGAAATTTTACCCAAAATTTATTTACAATTACTAAAAACTAAAAAGTTCATGGTGAAGTTCAATCGAACAATTTCTAACCACGAAACACTTTAGAAAAGTACATATGTGATGTTGAAATCAAGTGCATTCAATTACCCGCATTGAACTCAGCGCCAAATTTTGTATTTAGGAAGCTAGAATAGAATGCATAAAGAAGGAAATTTCATAAATTAAAGAATTCATTAGCTTTTATAACAATGCAACAATTTTGTGTGCATTTATTTAGCTTTTTTACATGTTACTTTTTAGAATAATAAAATATTTTAAGAAATGTGAGACTGACAGCTTTTGCACGGTTTTTACTATATACCCACGATTTAAAACGGTTTTAATAATAAATATTTTTTGAGAGCAGATATTTATACATATTTTTTTATTTATGACAATTTGTACTGGCAATATTTTCAAATGAAATAACTTTAAATATTTTTTTTTGTATGAACTGGAATTTTACTGGAAAATTGGGATTGAAATTCCGGTAAAAAGTAAAGCACTTGAATTTTTAGTCTTTGGTTACTTATTGGGACATGATAACCCAGCTAAAAATCTTAATATGGCGTCATATATAATTATATCTTATTTGATAAGTCCCCATATACAACCATATATAGCTTGATCCGAAAAATGGGTCATCTACATGTGTCTAATTATATAAAATTAGATATAATTTGATACAGTTTGATCCAAGATTTGTCCATATCCAGGACATCATTTTATATCTAATTCGTTATAAAATATCTGATTTTATATAATTTTGTCTGATAGTAGGTATACTTTTTATGCATACCAGCTATTAAATTTACATTGAAATTTGTATAGTTTGAACAATTTTAAAGGCCCAAATTTTATAACATAAAATAAAAATTTAGTTGAATGCTTTTGTGTTCTAAATCGTACGCATCATTTTTTAACATGATTTTACATGCAAAAAAATCACGTGAAAATTATTTGGCTATGGAGTAATTAACTCTTAATTTGCAGACTACTAAATTTGAAATGGAACTATATATTAATTTCTACGGGATTATATAGAAAGTTATATAAAATTACAAGAATATATTTTTAGTATGACGACACATACAGTGTTATAGAACTTATTATCGAACCATATATAATTATATCGGTCACTACATATATTTTGATTACCCGAGTAAAAATTTTAATATGGTGTTTTATATAATTATATCTTATTTGATAAGTTCCAATTTACAACCACATACAATTCGATCCGAAAAATGGGTCATCTACATATGTCTAATTTTATCAAATTAGATATAATTTGATACAATTTAATCCGAGATTTCTCCATATCCAGAACATCAAATTATATATAATTCGATATAAATATATTTGATTTTATATAATCAAATCAAAAAAACTTCTGCTTATGACTAGAAGTTTTGCTTAACAGCTATTAAGTTGACAATTGAAATTTCTCTAGTTTTAACAATTTTAATGGCACCAATTTTATAAAATAAAACAGGATATCAAACAATGAATAGATAAATCTTTTATTACATTGAGTTATACATGACCTTGAAAGCCCGACTTGGATAAATTCTAAGAAAATAAAACGTCGATTGAGTTTTAATTAGTTATGTTTAGACATAACCAGATGTTTAAAAAATTTCCAACAAAAATTGGTTGTGTTTTATAAAAATGCATTTGAACATACGCATAATTTTTTTAATATGAAATTATATACAGAAAATAACTTGGAAATCATTTGTTTATTGAGCCTTATATGGTTATATGTGAAGCCATGTTTAAATAATTCTTAATTTACATGTAACTAAATTTTATGTTGAACTATATATTAATTTGAATGGGATTATATATAAAGTTATATAAAATTGCAAGAAAATATTTTTAGTAAGGCATCACATACATTTTTATGTAACTTGCATGGAACCATATATAATCACAGAGGTCACTACATAAATTTTGATTAATTTTGTATGGCTTATGTAGTTATATATCGAGTAAGATTTGGGGACATATAATAATAATAAATTACCATATAAAATATCCGTTCAAAAATAATATAAGATGTAGTTGTATATAATGATATGCGTCTTAATGTGACTCCATTTATAGCAAGATATAGCTCAATCACATTATATATAACCATATATATATATATACTCGGGAAGTGATATCGAGCCGATATCGTGACTATATTGTTTGGTTTATTGGGAAGTAACAGATTTGCTAGAAAATATTTTTTTTTTTAAATTAACTGCTTACAATGAAAATTTATAAAAAAAATTGAGTTTTTTTAGTTTAGACTCATTGAAAATATAAAATTAAATTTTTTCAAAATTTTGTAAATACATAAAAAAGAGATGTTTCTTTAAAAAAAAGTCTAGTACATATGTAAATTAGCATAGCGTGTTATATAAAAATATAGGCGCACATTCTTGTTTAATTTATAGATCAGCATTTTTGCTAAATTAAACATGCTGCTTTGTTTATTAAGTGTGCGTATTTTGTTAAATTTACATTGCTGAAAATTATTAATTAATTTCCTGCAAACATTAAAATACGAAAATGTTTCGCAATCGTATCGCCTGGAAAAAAAACTTTACTGCGGCAATAATCATATTCTTATTGCGGAAGATCCCCCTTTCGGGAGTAAATGTCCTCTCTATAGCGATACTCCCAAGCAATACGAAAGCGATACATCTGAATGATAAATCGGCGATATCGCTAATTTATCACCTGGAAGAGAAAAACGTGATATCGCTAAATTAACTTCTCGAAACAAACTAAACGATTTATATTTTTCATTATTAAATTTAACTCTGAAAAAGAATATCTGCATACATAATCCATTGACAAAAACATTAATTATCTTGTTGCCACCATATCCGTTTTTTCCGCGCACTAATCCTCATTTTTCAACGAATTTGTTTCCCATATTTCTTATAATTGATTTTCGTACAAATTGTGTATTATTTTTTTTCAACATTTTCAAAAATTTAAAACAAATTGTGTTTATCTTCCAGATGATAAAAAGGCGATATTGCCGAAGGACAACAATTTTTTGATATTGTGCCATCGATTTTTCGATAGCTTTTGGCATGAGGGGAAAAAGTTCCACTACGACATATCAAAAAAATCATTTTCGAGGCGTCCAAATTTAAATTTACAATTTTCTAATAAATTCTAGATATAACATTACAACCTTTCCAGAAAGGTATTACTTATGAAAATCGGATTAAAAATGTGGCAACTACAGGTAAAAGTATATAAGTAAAATTATTTTCTATTTTCACAGGTAGTTCTTCCTCAGATCTAAATGTAGTATAAGCTTCTTGACAAATTTGTTGTTAGTCGTTGTGTCTACACCTACTTACTAGGGTAATATTCTGGCAGTAGACATAAAGGTTAATTTTTTGTAGTTGCAAATATACCAAGAAACTTTGTAAACTTTTAGTCTAATTGTTGTAAATATAACGTCTTCTTTTTCTGAATGTATTCAAAGATATATTAAGGCGAGGTGGCTAAATAAATTCTAAACTAAATACAAATTGACAAAAGGGTTTTAAATTTCTTTGAACATTTTTTGAGAACTTTTTAAAATTTCATAGAGATTTTGGAAGCCTGAATTTAGTTTAGATTTCATTTAGTCAGTTCGCACACAACCTAAATAAAACAAAAAATTATGAATTTTGATCGTGGATGGTAACCGAAACGAAAGCGGTTATCGTTAGAGTAACGATATTTTAGGTTATTTCCGTAACGGTATTTTAGGGGTAACGCTATTTCATTTATTTCGGTATCGGTATTTTAAGGACAACGGTATTTGAGTTATTTCGATAACGTAATTTAAAGATAACGATATTTGGGTTATTTCGGTAACGGTATTATTAGGTTATCGATATTACATTTATTTCGGGATCGGTATTTAAGGGATAACGCTATTTCAGTTATTCCGACAACGGTATTCGGAGCATTTCGGTAAAGTTATTTTAGGGATAACGGTAGTCAGTTAAAAGGGTTTGAATCGATAATGGTATTTTAGCGGTATTGACTGCAAACCCTAATTTTGAATATTTATAAACTTTTTATATTATTTCATTCACATATTTTTTCAAAAAATTAGCCCTATTGTTTTCTTTCCCCTAACAAAATGTTTCCCATAAATCTAGGATACAAACGCGTAAACTGGCAACACTGATCTTACCACTTCACGCTCTCTTTCTATTTGTTAGACAAAAAAACTTTGACAAGCCACACAGCTGATGCAATATTGCCATTTATTTAAAATAAACAAAAATGTATACAACTAAAATACAACAAAATAACTTTAAAATCGTTTGATTAATTTAAATAAAGTTTTGTTTTTGGTATATATTCTTAATAGCAATCACTTTCTGTACATCCGTTTATTTAATTCTATTAAAAAAAATTAATTTTTTTTTATTCTGGCAGTTCTGTAAAGCGCGTTCCTTCTTTTATTTGACATTTCACATTGCATGTTCACTTTTTTGTTTCTCTTTTCTTCTTCCTTTTCTTGTAATTAATTTTGTTTAATTTTTGTTTTCATAATTTTTTGTATTTGTTTTTCGTTTTACTTACTGTTTTTTAATTAATGTTTATTTACAAAAGCGTTTTAATATCATTAAGTTTTTATTCCTTAAAATATTTTTTATTTCTTTACATTTTTCAACCTGTCAAATCTGCTCTCTGACAGAAGTAGTAGCAAAGAAGAAAAAACTGCAAAAATTGCGTTTTCTCCAAAAGCGTCATATACTTCTGATAACTTTTTCACGTTTTTCACTTCTTACATTATGTTTTATGTTATTGTAATCTTTTTAAACAATTTATTTAAAATTTCCATAAATTTTTGTTTCGTCAAAACCCCGAAATATCTTAAAGCGACCGATGAAACGACGTTTCTGACGTTTCTTTTATTTCTTTACATTCTCCAACACTATTAATTTTTTCTATTTGTTTTCTTTTTAGTTGTCAAATCTGTTTTTGACAGCAGTAGTGCCACAGTTGCAGAGAAAACGCTATTTTCATACCAAAAATCGCCGTGCTCGAGATCACTACGATTTATAAGTTTCAGCGCTTTTTATCAATGTTTACTACATGGCTGCGCTGCCACAATGTGGCAACACTTATAACAGCGCTTAAATGGAATTTTTTATACAAAAATTTAATAGTACCAGAATTCGAAGTATTTTGCATGATACGTGCTCACTGTTACCAATTTAGCTATTTTCTGGTCAAAACTAATCTATGATTTAGCTATTAAAGCACCGTAAGTTGTCTGAGTTTCACGTGAAAAAACTGTTATACTCCATATAAAAAAATAATTTTCCACGACGAGTTTCACGTAAAAATTGTGTAGACATTGTTTCCACGCAAATTTAATATACAAGGCTATTATTTTTCTTGTGAAAAAGTGACATTTTGTGTTTATTGTGATTGTGGCTTTCCAATTACATAAAAAAGATTTTCATTTTCACAATCACAATAAACGCAAGATGTCACTTTTTCACAAGAAAAATAATAGTCTTGTATATTAAATTTGCGTGAAAACAAAGTCTACACAATTTTCATGTGGAACTCGTTGTGGTGAAAATTCATTTTTTTGTATGGAGTAAACAGTTTTTTCACGTGAAACTCAAACAACTTACTATGATTTAGCGGGAAAACTAGAGATTTTTTTAAGTCAGTCTTGACGTTTTCTTAGCTTTTTTACATTTATTTCCTTGACAGAATTTTTGAATCTTTATTATTCATCGATTTATCGCTAAATTTTTATGGAAAACTTTAGCGATATATCGACAATTTTTTAAGAAAGCTTTAAAAATTTCGAAAAATATATATATTTTTGGGAAATTTTTCAACAGAAAATTTTTTTAGTTTTTCATAATTTAGATATTTTCTAGTGATTTTTTTTAGTTTGATTTAGCGCTTTTTTTAGGAAAAAAAAAAGTTGGCAACAGTGTACATGCTGCTGAATTGCTTGAAACCGGTTCCCGTAAACGTTCAAGCGCGCGAACATGCAATTCAATCAAAGGCCGATGTATTAAAAAGTACCGTTAATCCAATAACAAAGGTGGTTGAATGTGCTAAATAGATAATAAGTGCATGATTTTTTGAAAATTGTAGGTAACAATTTCAAATCAATTAGCTTTTTTATGTATACAAACTGATAAAAAGCGCTCAAATTTAAAAATCGTCGAGTTAGCGAGCATGTTCGTGACCGAGGTGTTTTAACTGACGAACATATTAGCGAACACGACGAATTTTTTCGGTTTTATTTATTTTGCTTTATTTATTGTAATATCAAAGCCACAAAAGGCCAATAAATATATTACAAAGTTTTATACAGTATAACTTAACAATATTAATTCATGAATTTCATTTACTATAAATAACCTTAGAAATACTAATTCTTTTTTCTTTTTTAGCGCTTTTTATGAGTGCTATATGTACAACCAAAAAATTCTGCTGGAAACTGCTTGAAACCAGCTCCGTTATCGTTCAAGCACTGCATTCATGCAAATCAAACAAAAAAGGCCGATTTATTAAAAAGTAGATAAAAAGTACCGTGAAGCATACACGGGACTTACGAATTAGGTGAACTAATGATGATTGCGTTATTAGCAATTGTAATGAAATTATTTTCATTACCAGTTTTTGAATTAATTGATTTTAAAATTTAATTTCATTGATTAATGACAATGGTTTCAAATTTCATTACCACTGATAACGCATCAATTAAAAAAAATTATTGCCATTGGCAGAAAAACTCGCTGAAATCGGGGATGGAAATTGCTCATTTAGCCTCATGCTCATTTGAAATTAAATATTACTTTCCATTCCATTGTTTTTTTATATCCAGGTAAAGTAGAACGGAATGGATCCCCCGTAACGCTTTGACTACCGTCTTTTTGTTTACGGATGTATCGTTGTTTTGACCAGATTTTTATTAAGAGTCCTCAAATTAGAAAAAAAATATGTAACGTGTTTGCCCCCATCCCCCTCCTATCTATACAAAATTACGTTCGAAAATCGATTTTTTGAAAATTCTCATCCCTGTTTTAGCCCTGAAATATTCGAATTGCCAAAATTCCTTCGGTTGGTTTTCTTCTCGTCATAAAACGAAGCTACATGCCAAATTTCAATTATCTATCTTCGTTAGTTTATGAGAAACACCAAAACCTCTTTTTCTCGGAGATTATGATATATTCCAAAAATTAAACTTCATTAACAAATATCGCGACTATATTGCCATGTTGAACTGCTTATACATATAACGATATTTCTTTGAAGGTCAAGAGTCTAATAAACTTACTTACGAAAAATATAAGGTTTTTTGGATTATCAAATTTTATATATTCCTTTAAAAATGTGCACACTATAGTGTACAAGGATAGTGAAAGAGTTAAAGAATTATGTTTTAAATGGTAATGAAATTTTTTTCATTGACATTAGTATCATACGGGCTTAAGAAACATTAAGTTAAAGCGGCTATAAATTGACAGTTCAAAAAATTTAATATTAGCCGCTTTTTCTAATGACTTGGATTTAATAAATCCAAAAAGTAGTTCTAAAAGTGCTCAACAGATGGGGTAGATTCTCCCTATTTTAAAAAGAATTTTCTGTCCGACACTTCTTTCACCCTAATTTTTTTACTTACAAAATTGTAGTACGAGTAGAAGTAGTAAGATTTTCGAGTAAACGAACACACTGATTTTAACAGGCCTTAAAAGGAACTTAAAAAATATATTTTTAAGAAAACCACTCAACTTACAGAATTAAAGACAAATTTGTCCATTGATTTTTAAAAATTTTCAAGTAAGTTAGAATTTTTTGCCATAATTTAAAAAAATTTTTCCAATTTTCTAAAATTATTTTCTATATTAATTTTTTTAGAGGTGAAAAACTGTTTGTGGTTACATTTCAAAATATATTTACATTGTTTTTCTTTTAAATTTCTACAATTATTGCAAAAAAATCAATTTTTTGAGTTAATACCATTTTTCTGAAACTTTTTGTTGATATAAAGCAGAGCTTTGAAGAATTAATTCCTTAATTCAATTTTTCAATTCTGAATTAAAAATTCGATGAATTAATTCACTAAGCACCATATATTGAATGGAATTAATTCATATTTGCTTTCGTTCGTTTTATTTTGTTACGAATTAATTCAATTGCGGCCCTATGCTCCTTGCAGGAGTAAAAGGAATAAATATATATATATAATTCAATTGCAATAGTTCTTTTTATTAAATCAAATGAATTAATTCACCGGTGAACGCGTTAAATTTTATAAATCGAACGGAAAAAAAGTGAATTAATTCCTTACTGAATTAATTCACCACTGAATTCATTCAATTTCATTTTCATTCAGTGAATTAAAAAAAAAATAATAAGTTCACTGAATTGAAAAAAAATAAAATAAGTTTACTGAATTAAAAAAAAATAAAATAAGTTCACTGAATTCAAAGCCTGTTTTCTGCCGTTCAGTAGAAGAAAACAATAATGTACAAATAAAAGTTTTAAATAAGCAATTTTACAGCGTGTGCTAGTAACAAATTAGAAACCGGATGCTGTTTATCAACCTACATGATTCAAGAATAAAGCCTTTTACTATTAAAAATAAAAACTTTACAGATATAGATAAATTTGGAAAAAAAAATATAACTATTAATTTTTCAAACTAGTTATATAGTTATATTTTTTTAACGTTAAGGTTTTTGCCAAACTTAATTTGACATTTCTTTGTTTCAGTGTTTGACAAATTCAACCATGGAGATGTACACAATTGAGCAGCGCGTTAAGATTGTTGAAGACTTTTACGAAATTGGGCGTTCAAATCAAAATGCATTTCGTGCACTTCGTGAGGTACACTTTCACCTCAGTGGATTCCCTAACAAGCAGAATTGGCGCATTTGG
The DNA here is from genome assembly GCA_949987735.1 of Leucophora obtusa. Taxonomy (NCBI): domain Eukaryota; kingdom Metazoa; phylum Arthropoda; class Insecta; order Diptera; family Anthomyiidae; genus Leucophora; species Leucophora obtusa. The sequence goes on from OX465296.1 coordinate 2,419,680, forward strand.
GCAAATGAGAATCCACGAGTGGTTGTTGAAAAGCCGATGCATCCACAAAGAGTGACTGTTTGGTGCGGTTTATAGGCTGGCGGCCAAGCAGTTACCGTGAATGGTGTTCGCTATCGCAAGATGATAACGAACTTCTTGTGGCCAGAAATTGAGGATGTGGACCTGCGGGATCCCGGGAATTCAAGATAGTCACAACACATAAAATCCAAATTGGTTCTTTCTTTGGTATTTTAAATCTTTTTATAAAAATGTGTACAATGTAGTGTACATACAAGGATACTGAAAGGGTTAATGAAAATCGGACAACTTTTGGCCGATATTAGCTTACAAGCACTGTTTGGGCAATTTCATTCAATTTCCACATAATAAGGATCAGGTTCCTTTCCAGAAATTGATCCGCTTTTTGCAATTTAACCCATTTCAGGGTCATACTTGGGGTCTAGTCATGGTTGGGCATGCTTTTAAAAAAATTATTAAGTTTTCTTTAATTAAATTTTTATAATTTTTTTTTTTATTTTTGTCGACTTTTTTTTATTATAAAAAAGGTAAAAATTATTTTCATCCATTTTTTTGTTTAGCAAATAATAGGAATTCAGCATAAATCTTATAAATTACACAAATAATTATAAAAAAAATATATAGGAAAATGATTTTTGTTTTCAAATGATATTGTTTGTTGTTGTTTTTTAAAGATCATGAGTTAATTGCTTACGTATAATTAAAATTATTGTTTAAATAAAATTACATAGTTTGTTAAAAATACAAAATACACTCTACAAAAGAAATGAGGAGTTAAGGACACATACACATACTTAAATTTAAAAAATTAATCATTTACACAGTGTTAAATTAAAAGAATTAGTAATTCGAATCAAAATTAAATTTTAAATTTCATTTATCATAGAAAAGGGAGGAGGGGACAGACATAGGCTCAGTAATACTTAAATAATTGATAGCTCACTTTGTTAGGTTTATTTTTAGTAGGATGTGAAAAGTAAAAGGCTTCAAACGAAAAAATCATAAATTGAGATCTTTCATAAATTTATTTTAATTAAATAAAATTTTAAGTTTTTTTAATTTATTTTTTAGTAACAGTGTTTTATTAGGTGGTAAATTTATTTATAGTTAAGAATGCAAGGCAAAAACTTGTATTTTAATTATTTTTTGCTTATTTCTTTTTCTCTCTTGTTCACTACTTAGAATATTATCCAAATATCACTTCTTGTAAAAAATTATCACTCCAAATGTTAGCTTGTTTCAATTGTTTCAAGGTATTTGTAAAAGAGTTTCTAAAATTCTCTATTTTTACTCTTGCTAACAATTTATGTTTTTAACGGTGGGTCTCATACTGCAGGTTTAAGCGTTAACTAAGAGTTAACCCAAAAATTTGTTGTGGTTTTGTATACAATCCTTTATTTAATAGTTAAGTTAAAGTTAAACCTACAGGATGAGACCCATCGTATTTTTTTTCTTAACACGTTGTCCAATTAAATTTATTTTTTCATTTCTTTATTCTCTTGTAATTTTTTCCAAGTATCTCCTAAAGCTTTAGCAAAATGATCATCTACGGAGGCTAAAACTTCAGCACTCGAATTGCCAGTGTTTGTCGAAGATTTAAAGCTAACTGCGGATGGCGACGAGGGAGAGGGCGTAGAATTATTGGAGAAAGCATAATTTGTGTTAGAGATATTAGGATTTGTTGTAGATGTTGGAGAAGCTGGTGGTGTTGGATGATGTGATTTAACATTTTGTAAACCAGGTTCCGTTTTTATGCGCATTATGGCCGGTAAGGTGGGTGAGGCATTTGGTATTGCTACATTAACAACAGGAGGCGTATGACGTGGTGATGATGAAGGTGAATTCTCTACCGATGTAAAACGTGAGAGAGTTATCGCCATAGCAGCTGATGTTGGTTGTTGTTGCTGCTGCTGCTGGTGTAAAGTAGGCAAAGGTGACGCTGTTCTGGATGCAGCCGTACTAGACAATGGAGTTTGGGTTTGTTGTAATTTTATCGCATGTATGGGTGTAGGCGATTGTGGTGATGTCATTGGATTATTGGCTGTTAATGATGCAGATCTTTGCAGGGCTAATGGTTGTTGTTGTTGTGGCTGAATCGATGGTCTTACCACCAAAGGTAGGGGAGGTGGTGAATTAGTGCCTGCTATAACCGCTTTCATTTGCGCTGCTATGGCAGCTGGTGACAGTAAAACAGTATTTGGTTTTGGCGATATAAGAGCTTGAGTTTGATGTTGTTGTTGTGATGGTTGATGATGTGCTGGTGCTAAATTAGCTGGATAAGCAGGTGGTGGAACTATTGTCGATTGTGTTAAAGCAGAGTGTGTTGGTAATGAAGATGCTGCCATCGATGATGGTGGTAGAGGTGGTGGTGGAGTTCTTGCATGTGCTGCCGGTGGCTGTTGTTGTTGCTGCTGATGAGTTTGTAGGTTTTGTGGTTGAGGTGAAGGGGTTTTTGTCGACTGGCTAGCAGGCGATTTCTTGGCAAACAATGCAAAATAATCATTACCCAAAGAACGACGAAAGTGTTCATCAATCGATTCTGTAAAATTTATGAAAACAATTTTTTAAAATTTATAAAAATAATTATGAATGAGGGGTATGTATAGTTGATATTTTATTTGGTAAATGAATGTTCTTAGTTCGATTTTATTCATTTAACAAATAAAAGTTAAAAATAAAAATTCTTCTGACAAAAATTATATTTTTTTTTTATTTTACAAAATTTTTTTTATTGCCTTCACCGGGTATCGAACTTCCGAGCTCAAGATTGCTAGTCTAGCTCTCTACCACTGAACTATTCTTTGATATGAAATTTGAGTGGCATAAAAACACCACTTTTTTATTGCGGATATTGTGCTTTATTCTCTTCAATAAAAGCAAAAGAAGCAATACTTACCCTTACCTAACTGATTTTTTGTATGTTGTTCGGAATTAGTTTTAAAAAAGCTGTAAAAATATACTAACGGATACTTTGGAAGCAATTAAAGAACTGATTTTTTTTAAGTTGTTAAGAATTATTGCTGAAAAAGTATTAAAAATACACTAACGGATACTTTTAAAGTAGTGAAAGAGATTGTTTGTTAAGTATGACTTCCAATTTTGTTTGCTAGGATCCTTATATAATCATATTTAATAAAAACAATTTTTCATAACCAGAGGTATTTTTGTCGAAAAGTGTTTTAACTTTTCATTGAACACGTACCTGAACTACGATTATCATTTTCTCGATTGGCAATCAATGTTGAGTCTCTGATATCTCGTTTAGGTGGTGCTTGGGTTATAACACTAGGTCTAGCCAATGATGACGCAAATTGTGAGCCGGGCAATGGTTCACGATATGGAGGTGGTGGTGAATTCCGTTGTTTTAATGTACCAACTGACATATCTAAAGGAGCATCTTCGACTTCAGTCGTACTCATATGCTGCATGACCTGAGTATGGGCTATATGACCCAAATGATGCATTTGTCCGGCTAACGAAGGATGTGGTGGTGGTAGTGGTGGAGGTGGTGAAGGACGATTTGTTGATTCACATAATGGGCGCATTCCAACGGCAGCTGCTGCAGCCATCATCATAGAAATTTGATGAGAATTCGAGTGTAAATGTGCGGAGGCAGAGTTTGTATTAGAATGTGTACTAGTAGACGTGGGAGAATGTAGATTATGGGCAGCTGGTGGCGGTGAAGAGTTGGGTGAAGATGCACGTACACTACTCGTCGAAGACCCAGCTGATGAGTGATGATGTTGGGGATGATGATATTCTCCCGTACGTAAACGTCTTTCACGACGCCAAGATGTAGTAGGCAACTCTTTGGAACTTAAACGAGCCTCTAAAAAGAAAATAAATGGTAAATTTCATTGTGAGAAATATGAATGTTTTTTAATGATAAAAAATAGTATTTATACATGTGGGCGTTGGTATGAATCATAACCTCAAATTGCAGATAAATACACTACATCGTTTGCAAAGTTTGTTAGCTTTGTTTGCGGCAAAAACAAAAATATAAAAACAAAACATTTTAAAACAACTATCGTGACAATCGTAATAAATTACGTTTACTCTCCCTTTCTCTCTATCTCATTTAACGTTTAACATTTCTCTCATTGATGTTGAAGAAAACAAGTTTGCTGCTTAAGTCTTTTGTTTTTCTCTATTGGGGTTTTCTTGTTATTGTCATAATCATACTCTTAGGTGGTTCAGATGTTGTGCATTATCTCAACCAACCAAATAATTGAAAATAAAAACAAAATAAAAAAGTCTCCACTAATGAAAAGTTAGGATAAATCAGCTATTTTTTTTTATTTCTGTGTGTATCTTATGCACTACAAAATAAGCAATCGCATACAAAAAGGAAAGAAGAAATACAAAATTAAAAAACTTGTTTTGCTACTGTTTAACGTTTGTTATGATTATGCTACGTTTAGAATTGCAACAAAAAAAAATCAGCAATATAAACAATATTCGTGTTCTTTTTTCTTCTTCTTAATGTTATTGTAGTTCTATAGTTTAAGCTATACATTCAAATAGTTCTATAGTTTAAGCTATACATTCAAATAAATATACATTTAAAAAAAATTTTAAAACGTGGAAACTATGTATAAAAATTTAAAAATGCTGTGTATTATCAAAAACGAAATCGCAAAACAAAGCAAACAAAATTTTAGCATAATTCTGTTAAAGTACTGTTAATTTACTAATTTTTATTCAAATTTTTATTTTGATTTTGCTTTTTGTTTTAAGTTATATTATTTTAATCCGCAAATAAGAAATAGTTTTTGCTAAATTGCAGACATATTACTTTGAGTGTATAAGATATTTATAAAGATAAATGCAACACATTTTGTCTAAATAAAATTTATTTTTGATATGAACGATCGATTCTTCATTCAATCGTCTCTATACAATACATTTTTTAAGTTGGTTTATAAAATTCTCAATCAACCAGTTTTTTTTTAGCTAACCAAAATAAATTTCATTGATAAAATTTCAACTTTCTGCATAACTTTAAACTAAATATTTTGAAGAAGAATTTTAAAGCCTTTACTACTTCAAATAACATACATGCCCAACAACTTATTGTAAATTTTGTTTTAACGTAATTTAAATGAATATCTTAATATTATGCAAATAAATAGAAAAATGACAAAAGACTTTAAAATAGTTAATCCGCTTGTGGCAAAATATTGGTCTTTTATTTCAAGAATTCTATTATAGAATTTAAACATTTGCTTTAGCAGCAAATATGTATGACTAGTTATTTAGAAGCTAGAAGGCAACATTTTATGAAAAATTGGGCATTTGTACAAATATAGTATGCATTTAAAAATATCATGTTTTAGATTTATCAAGCTAGTGATATTAAGGGTTAATGTTAAAAACCCTCGAGAATATTTCACATATTTTTTGGTTCTCACATATACGGAACGAAACGCTATAAACCGATACTTCGCTTAACAGACTTTTTAGTTCCGCAAACAACAAATATTTTATTTACAATACAAAATTTTACCGTTTTAGTGAAGTTTTGTAAGTACTACACTTGAAATAAGTCAGAAAAAAAATTGAATCTGCTATCACCCAGTACATTATTCGCGGATCGAAGAGAGGGAAATTGGAACATATATTCCCCCAAAATAAAAATGTTCAATACACAAATTTGGACTACCCCTATTTAGACGCATTCCCGTGAGAATTCGTATCCTCTGAAGTTTCTTTGAAAAAAAAAATATCCACTTCACATATGGGCCAACGTTTTAGGCTATCGGCCGGGAAGGTGCCGATATCCTAAATTTTTTTTTGTCTAAATTATTAATGTTTAACACAAAACTGGTTATTAATTTTAATTAACTTTGCTTCAGACCAAAAAAAAAACGGAAATATTTTGTTGTTGCTTCGTGCAGTTTAAAAAACGCGAATCGCCGTTAAACGAAGAATACGTGCATATAAGAGGATGCATAAATGTAAAAATGTATGTCCATATAAAGATGGACGAGTAGGTACCTCAACATCATCCACCAAACATACTATAAAAACAAACATAAGGAGTGAACTCGTAAAAATGTTAACACACATTTTGACTTGTAACTGTCTTTGTAGATGAAAGCGAGTTTTTTTTATCAAGTTATCTTTAAGAAGATTGTCAGATTATATGTGCTTGAACAGATTTGATTATTATTTGGTTTACAAATGCAATCTGAGCAAAAGGTAAGAGATTCAGCTCTTTTGCTATAAATATCATCTTTATTGCTTAAAGCAGACAAATTCAAAAAAATGTGACAGAATTGGAAATTTCTTCGTATCTTAAATAAATTTTTTTTTATATCCATTATCGTTTAATTGTTTAGAGTTCTGAGCAATTAAGTGAACATTTTTTGAAAAAAATTTAAGAAGTTTTGTTTAAAAATTTTACCTTTTCTGTCCTCACTTTTTGTTTAAATTCTGTATTTAAACAAACTAATCTGACTTTTTTTTAATCATAACGTGATATATAAAAATTATCACTATATTGGTTAAAGTGTTTATTAACGTTTTTCCGATCTCAATCCTTATATATACCTAAAGTTTATAAAAATCATGAATTGAATTTTCAGTTAAAGCACCTAAAAATGTGTGTAAAATTTATTTTTTGTGCAACATACACTAACCGCTCATGAATCGCCTACTCTTGCTTCCTGTAGTTTTGTTTAAAAAGATGAAAAAAAATCGATACAACCAACAACAGGATGCTTACATTGATACGCACACGCAAAATGGAATAAATTTGAAATATTCTTAAAGACAACATTTTTAACTGAACTAAAAGAAGCCAAAACGAAAAAAGGCAGATGGTATGTAGGATTTTTTGTAAACTATGTGAATATATTTTTTCTTGACATGATATTGGCCATGCAAACAACCAAGAGGTGAATATATAAACTATACTTTTTTTGCAGGCATTATGAAAAAAGCACATCTGTTGTTGTTTTCAAATCTTAGTTATATAAAGTTATGGTTTTTGGGCTCAAAAAAGCCATTGATCCTTATTTTATTGAAAAAGAATGAATGTGCGTGTATGAGAAAAACAAGATTCTGTGAATTTAGGGCGTAAAACACGCATAATTTAAAGGCCTTTAGAAAAAAAAAACGTTAAAGAAAAAATATAAATAATTTAAAGATATTTCCAAAATCTGATATATTTGGCTGGCATAATAATATTGGATCCAGGTAAAAACAAAGTCATATAACTTACAAATAAGAATGATTTTCTAAACAAATATATACACACCAAAACAATATAATATATTAAATTAATTTTAAACAATTTTACACCGCCGTTATAATGCCCTATAGTTTGAGAAAGGAAAGCGTTATCAAAACGCTGTAGAAAGCATGTGATAGTTTGATGTCAGGGTTACCAGCTTATATAAATACGACGTAAATAGGCATATAAACCATCTTGTTGTCAGTTGATAGCAATAAGGCCGCATATTCGCCTTAAATGTTCGACACACAAATTGTCTTTTCAAACGCTTTTAAAGCTTTAGTGACTACAACATTTCCAATAGTATTTCAAAAATTATCAATTGTATTTCAGAAACTAACAATTGTATTTCAGAAATTATCAATTGTATTTCAGAAATGGTCTATTGTATTTCAGAAATTATCAATTGTATTTCAGAAATGGTCAATTGTATTTCAGAAATTATCAATTGTATTTCAGAAATTAACTATTAAATACAATCAATAAATTCTGAAATACATTTTATTATTTCTGAAATACAATTGATAATTTATAATTTCTGAAATACAATTTATAATTTCTGAAATACAATTGATAATTTCTAAAATACATTTGATAATTTCTGAAATACAATTGACGATTTCTGAAATAAATACAATTGATAATTTCCGAAATACAATTGGTAGTTTCTGAAATACAATTGATAATTTCTGAAATACAATTGATAAAACTGAAATTCAATTTATAATTTCTGAAATTCAATTGATAATTTCTGAAATACAATTGATAACAGTAACACTGTGCTATTCGCAAATTTTAACAAGCTGGGCACTAGAGCGTACCACCTTACAGGCAAAAAAAAGTGCGCCGTACACCCTCCAATATGAAGTACTTTTGTAAGGAGGTTTCAAAAAAATTTTGTTTATTTTTGCCGAACGTAGGGGTCGCCATTTTACATTTTTCGTTATATCTTTGGCATTTACAGTCGGATCTAAAAGTATGATACCTCGATGTTTTTCTCTCGAGAAGACAAGTGTTTTGCTCTAAGGGCCATTGACCTCAATCATCCCGGTCTAGTAGTTACCCACCAGATCTCAGTTGCTACCACTCTAATGTACCACCCTAATGTCAGAAAATTAAAGCTCGGAAAAAATCATTAAACTTTTGCTAAGGAAGTTTTTCGATAAACCCAGTAGAAATTTTTTATATATTGGTCTTTTTAAATTTTTTTTCATTGGATTTTTCCTTTATAGCAAAAAACTGGTCTCATTGAGGCAAAAAAATCGATATATCACACTTTAAAATCCAACTTTAAATGACGAAGCTACATATAACGAAAAATTGAAAAAGGCGACCCCTACGTTAGGAAAAAATCTTTTTTTTTTTAATTGCCTTGCAAAAATACTTCATATTGGAGGGTGTACGGCGAACTTTTTTTTTGCGGTACGCTCTACTGGGCACTCTACTGGTAAAGCTAATTTGAGTACGCTGAATTCAACTGATTTAAATCGAAAGTGATTTAAATGATTTAATTCGAAATCTAATTTTGGTCTTATAATTATTTTCTTCGGTGTATGTGACATAGAATATTTGATTGATTTCCCTTCCTGGAATTTGATTTTCTTCCCGGAATATGATGCAAATCATATACATACTATTGTAGACTTTGACTTTTTTACTTGTTTAATATGATATATTGTATTTACTTTCAACAAACGAAAAAGCTGAAAACATTGAGCAGTGTTAAAATATTGAAATTTTGAAAAATTGTCTAAAAATACCAAAATTAAAAAAGAAGCAGATCATTAATTTTTGTACATCATATTGACAGAAATTTGTTTTTGTGATAAATAAAAAAATAATAACAGACTACCTATCCAGTTTGCAAGAACAAAATTTTGAAAACTAATACTCACTGTTTTTTTTAAATATATATAAATAAAAACATCGAACTAGAGGCTGAAAAAAAAAATTGCCTTATAGCGAATTTACATTATGATCGAAATCGAGTTAAAAGTAGATTTCGATAGATTTCGACGGAAATCCAACAAAAATTTGGGATTTTAAACAGATTTCCCATAGGAAATGAAATCCCAATTTAATTTGGATTTCAGCGAAATCCAAATTGAAATTCAATTTTTCTCCCATATTTGCAGAAAAGTAGGGAAGTATGCACAAAAAGGCAACATTTAGCAGCTGTTTATGTCATAAAAAATTAATAAATAATAAAAAATTAAGGAATAACATAATAAAGTCTCTTATTTTTAAGTGAAACAAACATTTAAAGTTGAAAACGGCTATTTTATTGTATCCGATGAAGAGAAACTATGAAAAATCATTTGATGGCACCGGCAAGACCATTGACAAAACATTGAATATTTTAGCTTTCTGCTTATCATCCCTATACTTAAACACATTTCTTTTCAAATATGACATTGTATCTTTAAATGATAATATAAATGATTTTTGTGTTCCTCCATTAAATAAAATGGTTTTTAGAAAATCTTTTAATTTTGGTTATTTTTTAAGCTTAGTTTGTTTACAAAAAAATTGTTGTTGGCTGATCGAAATCCCATTCATCTGTCAAATATTCTAATGTAAACGATATAGATTTCGATTTGGATTTCAAAACGAAATCTAGTGAACATTTTAACAATGTAAATTCGCTATTAATAATTTCTGTTAAACTTTGAATAAACAAGTTTTGTTTCCTTAAAAAAAAAAATTAAATAAAATTTGAAAAAAATAATTTTATTAAAATTTTAGTTCTTTAAGTACCTACATACAAAGCGCATAAATTTCTATTTTAATTTTCGTCAAAAAATTAATACGGGATAGTTAAGCGGTAGAATATAGGCTTTATTTGACTGTGTAAAGAACTATTTCCGAAAACTTTTAACAAATTCTTAAGAATTTTTATATTGGAAACCCACGAATAATTTCGACATTTTTAAATTATTCCCATAGTTACAGTTAGCTGTATTAATAGACTTTTTTAATAAACATTTCTTTTACCTGACACAAATTAATTTTTAATTTTATTATTTGTTTTGTTCCGTCATATTTGTTATGATTTATACACTCAACCAAAAAAGTCTGTAAGGCTACTGAAAATTTTGCTGTTATTACGGGAAATTTAACTAATTTTAGCAACACATGTCTGCTGATCTGTAGTACAATAAAATTAGTAGAAAAAATTAGTAGTCGCTACTAAATTTTTGCAAAATTGTTGTAAACTGCAATTCAAAATCGATTTGCTAAAATCTGTGAAAAACTTACTAAATATTAATAATTTTAGTACAATGAAATTAGTATAAATAAATAGCAAAAGTGATTACAAAAAAAAATTGTACTAAAAATCAGTATAAAAATAGTAAAGTGCGATTGGAAACTGTTTACAATTTTTTTTATCTGAGTGTATCTACAAACTTCCGTTTATGGTCTATGTTTTTATGATTATGTAACATATTAATTCCTTAACAAATCAAAATAATACATAATGTTGGTAACGTTTTACTAATTTTTTTTTATGAATTTGAAATATTTTAAGTATTTATAGAAACGTGACAAAATTAAAAAATGTCTTTACTTCTTTTTTTGCTATTAAGTTAAAATAACAAACTTTTTTAATAATAATGTCAATGACAATAACGGAAGTAATGCGTGTGTATAAACAAAACTATACATTAAATTTTTAACGACAATCAAAAATTATATGGCAATTTACCGAGAAAAACAATTGAAGTGTCATAACAAATTTGGAATCGATATTGCGGTATGCACATTATGCGTAGGTGGCCCTAATAAGGAAATAGTCATAAAAATATTTTTGATTGTTGTTAGGAAATTTGAAGAGAAATAAAAAAAGACTCACGCCACCACAAATATATCAACAACATTTTATTAAAATATTACAGTTATTTTGTATTTTTAATAATTTTTAATTTTTTGTAAAATTAACTTATTTCTCAAAACAATTTTAAGAAATACGCAATTTCGTTGAGGGTTGAGTCAAATATTTTTATAATAACAAAAATCTGCACAAAGTGCTCAGTGTTGTCATTTTAGCATATTTTCTGCTAGATTTAGCAGATTGAGTACGAAAATCGCAAAGCAAATTTTTAGCATATTTTTGTCCTCGTAAAATTCACTTTTTATAATTTTTCCCAGTGTAGAAACGGTAATGACATATCATTATTTTTTGGACTACCAGTAATGGCACCCACTTACCTTCTGCATTATTTTAAAACATATAATAACGAGTTACTGATAATGACTTATTTTTATCATTATTTCAAATAGAAAATAATTTTCTAGATTTTTTTGACAATTTTTTTAAATCTATTTTTAGACTCAATATTTTTTTAACACTGGTAAGGATATATGTAACCACATATTTTTTGATTTTTTGTATGTTGGCGAGTAAGCTTACTTGTGTGCAGCAGGTCAATTATGTTTTTATCTATTAAATTTTACATGTCGATATAGCTCAGATGGTAGAGCCATTGACTGGCAATCTGTAGACCCAGGTTCGATTCCCGCACCAGGAAATTTTATTTAAGAAAAAAAATACAATAAAAAATATTTTTTTTATGTAATTTATTTTTTTGAAAATCTATTTTTAGACACATTATTTTATTTTTCGTATGCTGGTGTGTAACCATAACTCATTATTTTTCGCGACATCGCCATGTAAAGGTAATAAGAAATGTAATAACAAAAGTAACTAGTTACCATTACCAAGTATGAAGTTACATAACCACATATCTGGTAATGATTTTCTACACTGGGTTTTTTTTCAATAATGATTACTACACGCATAGAAATAAATCTGTAAAAATAGCAGAAAAAGTTAAAAATGATGCTGCAGAAAAAACTGCTAAAATTAGCAGATTTTTTTTGCTAAATACTAGTAAAATAAGAACAGCAAAATTAAAACGTTTAACATACAGTTGCGAGTATAAAAAATGCAACGCTACACTAAATCATCTAAGTAGGCTTCGATTTCTTCTAATTATTTTCATATTTTAAGTCGTTTGATTTGCATTTATTTATGTGAATTAGTTTTCACCCTAATGATTGCACTACTTTTTTAGATGATTAAACGCGTATACGTTAAGAAAAAATCTGTTAAAAATATTTATATCATACGAAAACTTAACAAAAACACGGCTAGTAGAGTAAAAATTGCAATATATTTTACGAAGCAGATTTTTAGCATGTTGGCCATGTTTTAGCAATTTTTTCTTTTTCACGATTTAGCAGAATTTAGCATATTTTTTCGGTGATTTAATATATTTGGAACGAAAGTTTCTGGCAACACTGATTATATCCTCCCTATGTTATATGGGGTATAATTATCAGGCCTGTTCTGAAAACGGTGTGATTTCATAACACGGACCGTTTTAAAATCACACGGGTGATTTGTTGCTGTTCTACAAATCACCAGATTTTATTTTTTTCGGCGTGATTTCAGTTTTTCGATATCACGAGGAAACAGCTGATTTCTTTACTTTGTTTTGATTTATATTTTTAATAAAAATATTAAGTGGAAAATTAAAATCCCGGGAGCTACTATATTGGCAGTAATTAATTTAAAAAGAAAGCAGTTAAGGGATGATCGTGTTAAAAAGCGTTATTTGCGTGATGTATCAAATCCTATGGATACAAACGAAACATTGTAAGTAAACAACGATTAAATTAATGTAATGATTTAAGGCATATTGGTTTTCAGTTTCATTTCATTTTACCGGCTAAACAAGAGGGCTTTTCAAATGGTATTGGAAGAAATAGCACCACAGCTACCAAACTCCTCCATTCCGGCAAGTATTCAGCTAGCAGCTGTGCTTAGATTTTTAGCAGTCGGATCGTATCAAGGGGTCATAGCGAACGATGTGAACATAAGTATGGGACGCTCCACCTTCTGCAAGATCTTATGGAACGTAATGAATTTATTAGAAGAAACCTTGTGTCCAACTTGGATACAAATCTCATTAGATCAGCAAACACAAAGTGCATCAAAATCTCATTTGTATCAACAGTTTGGTATACCCGGAGTAGTTGGATGTGTTGATGGAGCGCTTATTAGAATAATGAAGCCACCGTCCGATCATTCTGCATATTTTAGCAGAAAGGTTAATTACAGACTTAATGCTATGATTACTTGTTGTTGCCATTTGTTACATTTAATACATATGTTTCTTTACATTTTCTTAATAAAAAACTTCATAATTATTGGCTATTTTCATTTTTACTTAAGAAAAATAATAAAGTTTGGTATTAAAAGGTTATTTTTATAAAATATTTTAGTTAATTTGTTCGGTACTGTAACATTGTGTGACTCTGGCATGCAAAATCACGAAGAATGTCATACAAAAAAATACAATGTTTTGCAAACAAGCAGTTTTTTTGAAAACTTGTTCATTTTTAAGTTTTTTATGTATAAAAGCCTAATTTTACTACTAGAATCCATAAAAAACACATAAAATTACATTTTCAAGATAGTTATTATTAAGTTCATAACAAAGTACGTACAGAAAAACAGCAAGTGATTTGAAATAACCTTAACTTATCTGACCGGTTTAAAATCACGTGATTTTCAAAATATTTCTGTTCAGAACACCTTTTAAGTGATTTCAAATCACTTCGGCGTTAAGTGATATCCAGAACAGGCCTGTATATAAAAACACGTTCAAAATTTTCTAATGCCGATTAACACGATATTGGAACGGATCTGCCGTCTGTACTATATTCTCTGTTAGGTCAGATATTCTAGTTTTTGAATATGTAGAGACACTTTCCGAGATAAATCCAAAATGGCAACAGCGAATATTTTGGAGTTTTCGTTTTATTTTTCTTGGGGTCTTTTGGCCTGCTAGTCGGGATAGGCGCCTGAAGGTTGCTCTACCCGTCAGGCCTCGAGTTTTACTTTCCGAATTGGTAACATTCATTCAACAATAAAATTTTCGCAATTTTTCTTCAAACTTCAAACAAAACGCTGTAAAAATGAACCGGTAGGAACTGAGCAAAAGCTGGATAGGGATTTTTTTTTGTTGCCCGGATTGAGTATTACTTTATTACTGAATAAACTTGTATAGGTCTCGTGAAATAAATCGCTTAATCGCTTTGGTTTGCTAATACCTTATAGATAGATTCAAGCTCAGATAGGAAACTTCTATGGCGATAAGGTCGAAACATGAACCGATTTCAACCGTTTCCAATAAGGTTCGTTCTTGAGGCAATACAAACCTATGTACCAAAAGTGTTATATTATACAATTTAACGTCAAATTTTTGTATAAGTATTTAAAAACAGCACAGAAACAACAATAAAAATGTTACACATAATTCAGAACTTAAAAAATATGCTTTAAGAATACATAAACAGCTTTTTTTAGTTAAAGCAACGGCCTTGTATGTGGCCTTATTCTGAAAATTAATACTATGAAAAAAGAAAACACAAGACAAAAAGACATGAGACTGATCAAAAAAATAAGTTTAAGTTTTTTTTTATTAACAAAAGATATACATAAAGGAGAACATAAAGAGCATGTTTCCCAAATATTAACAACAGAAGAACGTGTACTGAAATTAAAATTTAACATAATAAAGAATAAACAACAAAATAATTAAAAAAAATATTTGCACGTAAAATTAATGAAAAAATATTTTGTTTAAAATACAGTTTAACCTAAAACAAAAAGCTTCGTATTAAAAAAGGGTACCTTTCAATAATAGACCATAAAAAAGCCCCATTTAAAAATATCCACTACATTCAAAAAACAGAAGATAAGAAGGATTAAACAAACTTCTCTAAAGCATCAAACACACATTCATTCAACAATAAAAAAAGTCGCATGCTGTGTTTTAAAATACAAGGGGAAATAATAAGAGATAATAAATGAAAATGAAATAAAGCCGCCAACGCTCAGATATCTTACTAAACAGCAAAAAAACAACATCAAAATATCATACAACTATTTACGCAGTGCATTACAAAAGAACAGCATAAACATTATGTGCATTAAGATGAATACAAGAATACAAAAAATGATGACTGCTGAAAAAAAAAAACAAGCGGCATAAAAATGGTTAAAAAAAGATACAACTACTCTCATAAAATACTCAGAAACGAACGACAGTACATAGAATTCAGTTTGATTGAAGTTTCATTTTAAAGACAAGCTAATATAACACAGACAGCGTGTTTAACTAAAGGACAAACACGAATTTTAAACACCTTAAAAATGTGTTCGGGTGCGTATGATTAATATAATATAATCAATCACTTTTCTATTGCTCATACGTTACCACGGCTTGGTCAAACATATTGTAAAATCGACGAAACGCCCCAGCAAAAAAGGTTTTAATAAAATGTTATATAATTTCATGTAATTGTATATAATCAGGTGTGTTTGATGTGATATCACATAAAATTATAAAACTTAGATCTAATAACATTGGGTTATTTTCCCTATCAAATTGTATAAGTACATATTAATTTGTTAGACCATATATGTATAACCAAAAAATTTTTTATATAATTT
The DNA here is from genome assembly GCA_949987735.1 of Leucophora obtusa. Taxonomy (NCBI): domain Eukaryota; kingdom Metazoa; phylum Arthropoda; class Insecta; order Diptera; family Anthomyiidae; genus Leucophora; species Leucophora obtusa. The sequence continues at coordinate 2,435,462 of OX465296.1, forward strand.
GGAACAGAAATGACCCGATGTTATTAAGTTGTATAAATTTATATACAATACGTTGTGAAATTTATATAGGAAAATATACAATTTTATGTGATTTCACATTAAGTACACTTAATAAGGTATAATTATTTAAAATTATTAAAACCATTTTTAACCGGGCAAATAAAAATTTTCTAATTTTATTTTAATGGCCAATTAAATGACAGTTAAAAGGTAAATTTGACGAAATCAACTCTAAAGGCCAATTTTATAGTCAGAACTAAAAACGATTTTTTCTAAAACTTTGTTTAAGAAATTTGCAAAACAAAATTTCTTAAGTTATATTTAAGACAAAAATCGTTCTTAGTTCTGAATATAAAAGTGGCCTTAAGAATTTTCAAAAACAAAGATGGCAACCGTAACTGTTACTGAGAGTTATATCGTTTCGGTTGTAATCATTGGTTAAAACAAATACAATTGTAGTTTAGAAGGTGTTGTTGCAATCGAGGAATTCGGTTGCCCCAACCAATTCCATTGGTAACAAATTGCATTATCAACATTAATCTGTTTTCTCTGTATAAATTTTAGAGTCCGACCGAATATTCCGTTTCGGTCTCGGTTTCGGCAAAAAAATCGACACTCAGCTTTTTTACAAACATATATATCCGACCAAAGATGGAATACAACTCCCATATATGGGCAGGAGCTTCGAAGTCTATTTTGTAGCTTCTGGACCGTGTGCAAAGGAGGGCGTCGGCGCTTATCAATGACAATAGGGTATCCAGCTCTATTGACTGATTGGAGCATCGTTGGAATGTGGGTTGTGTGACCCTGTTCTATCGATATTACCATGGGAAGTGCTCGGCTGAGATAAGTGAACTTGTCCCCAAAGCCCAAGTTTTTATTCGTAATACTCGCTTATCAAGTAGAGCGCATCCGTTTGTAGTCGACTGTCCAGTGGATCACACGACGCATTATAGAGAGAATTCGTTTATCAGTCGCACTAGCCGTATGTAGAATAAACACCCCGCAGAAGTCTTCCCTGTTACTTACAATGTTGAGAAATTTAAATCAAATATTCACAAACACTACTCCCTCTTTCCTCCTCCTCATAACCTATTTTCCTAATACCAACACAATGCACTGCGTTAATAGGGACATCCTCTGAGTATTGGTCCATCAAAAAAAAAAAAAAAAAAAAAAAAAAATTTTAGTTTAGAAGGTGTTGTTGCCATCGAGGAATTCGGTTGCCCCAACAAATTCCATTGGATAATTTATAGAGTCCGATTGAATATTCCGTTTCGGTCTCGGTATCGGTAAACATTATTATTTATTTTTTGTTTATTTTGTGGTAATAAATGAATTTGTATTTTTTTTCTAAAACTCAACATAATTATAGGAAAAAATAAAAAGCAATGATAAAAAATCTTAAAAAAGTTTCGGATTCAATTTCGCTCGAATAAAGTTTTCTGAATTCACAAAAAACCGGTTTCGGTCGGACTCTAATAAATTCATTCAATTTATAAAACATCTCGTAAATAAAATCCCAAGACATTTCATTACATTTATAAAGGTAAGGTTACTAAAAATTACACTAAGAGAAATATCTGTAAGATATTTTTAAATTGTATGGTTTTTAGGTGTTGTCAGCACTGTTTTGCATAAAATAAGAGAAATCTTATTTAATTAATGAAAGCTTTCATTAAATTCTATGGAAAATTTAATTTATTAAGTTTCATATAGTGAATGACGAAGTGTTATTAATGTAAAGAAATTTTTCGTTCACTTTGTGAAGAAAACTTTCATAATTTTACTGACAAATTTCATTTATTCCTTAAAATTCCTGTTATTTATGAAACCGTTACATAGGACACACATTTTTTAAAATTGTTTCATTGGACGTAAAGCTTTTGAGTGTAGGGTATAATTGTTAAATCTTTTATTCTTTTCATAAAGAAAATAAAAACAATTAATGAAACCCGCCAAAAGTCAAAAAACCAAGAACCATTTTAAGGTTTTTAGCTACCGGAGTTTTTAAGCAGCGCTGTCCAGAATATTTAGAGACAACATACAGATGCAAACATAAATCTCTCCCTAGAATAAAAAAAAAATAATACAAAAATTTCACAAAAGCTAAAAAACAGCAGTAGCAGCTAAAGGCGCAATGCTCAGACGTACATATGAGGCTTTCCAAGACAACTGTCCCCCTACAGGAAAAAAATATATCGTATCAATGTCAAACTTACAGTTGTTATTGTTCTATATAATACGAAAAAAAATATAACTTTTTCAATTTTTCCAAAAAGTTGACCAAATAGGCGTGGTAGATATTGACCAGTTTAGCGTCCATGTTTACTATATTATTTATAATAATTTAATGGAATTTGGAAAATGCTAAAAATTTTACTATATCATTAATGTTTTTTATGGCCAAAAAAATTCAGAACTACCCAGGAAAATTTTCTGTTTCAAAGAACCGGTTGTAGAATAGCTACTTTTCCTTTGTAACCTCTTCTCAATTCTAACACCGGTGGTTTTTATTTAAAATTATCCAAAAATCAACCGCTTCTCTAGCCCCACAAAGTGGAACCGGTTGCTCTAGAACCAGTTATGGAACTAGTTCTAGAAATTCTGGAAAATTCCTGAATATGAAAATAAAAAAAGGTTAAATTTTTAAAAAGGTTAAATTTTTATTCGTATCATATTGGATACTGTATATCGTAAGTAGATACTAGTACGATATTCGTTTTTTAGCTGGACAGTTGGCTTCAAAAGCCTTATATGTATGTTATATGTAATTCCTCGCAGTGAATATAAACTTGAGGTTGAAAAAAAGAAAAAAGAATAACCTTTATGTTTGCCAAACCTCTTGTATGGGACAAAAATAAATAAAAACCAAAGCTCCTTTATAGGGATACCAAACGAAATACATGCACAAACTTGATTGCTTTTTAAATAAATTTAAAAAACTTAGCCTTTAAAGCGGTTGTGTTTCTTATATATATGTATATATTTGTAGTTTCTATTCATTCAAAAAGAAGTTATCAGAAAATTATACACACTCACATCTTCGAAAAAAACAGAAAAAGAAAATCGAAAAAATATTGTTTAACTCACAACACTGTGGAACAAATTCAGGTTAGCAAAAGTTAGGTCGATTCTGAGAGTGAGGGGTGAAAATTGAGGCTAAATTAGAAGACCCGTATCGCGGCGTTTGCTTATGTTAGTTCGAATTTTTTCATATTGTTTATATGGTTTTTTGGCTATAACTCGTCGACTAATTGATATTTTTTAAATCTGTAAAAGCCAAATTAAAGCTAGAGACCTGAACAACAATTAAAAAAAAATATCAATAAAATCAATTTTTTTTTTTAATTTTAAGTGTTGCACAGGTCTCTAGCAATAATTTGGCTTTTACAGATTTAAAAAATATCAATTAGTCGACGAGTTATAGCCAAAAAACCATATAAACAATATGAAAAAATTCGAACTAACATAAGCAAACGCCGCGATACGGTACTTCTAATTTAGCCTCTATTTTCACCCCTCACTCTCAGAATCGACCTAACTTTTGCTAACCTGAATTTGTTCCACAGTGCAATCTGTGTAGAATGGTTAGTTTTAATAAGGGGGGAGAATCATGATGGAGCAACATTTAAATATTGTTTTATTATAATTTCCGGTCGTTTGTCTTATGTGCTGTTATTTTTGCTGATGTTGCTGTTATTATTTGTATTTGTTTTAAACGTGTGTTTTAACTTTTTTTTTTTATTATATTTCATTGTTGTTATTTCAAGAAATTTGTCAAAATGGGAATGTCTGCAAATTTCTTTTAAAGATAAAAAAAAAATACAAAAAAAAACAGACAGCGCAACAAGTTTCATTTCACACGATTATGTAAAAGCTTTTTAAACTATTGTAAATAAGAGTGTATTTGTGATTTATTTTTATTGTTAATTGAAATTAATATGTATTATTGGGCATTCTTTTTAAACTCCATGGAAATTTTATATGTGATATTATTTCGCGTTTCTTTTGAACAGAAAAGTTGCGATTTTCTTCAAGTTCCAATACTATAGTTCAAATGACGCCCAACTCGGAAATTTTAACAGAATGTACCATGGTGCACAAACGATCTACCAGCGATTGTAGATTCTTTCGATAACGATATTTTAAGAGTAAAGGTATTATATAAATTTCAGTAACGGTGTTTTCAGGGCAACGGAATTTCAATTATTCCGGTAATGGTAATGGTATACCCGGGTAAAAATCTTAATATGGTGTCATATATAATTATATCTTATTTGATAAGTCCGCATATACAACGACATACAACTTGATCCGAAAAATTGGTCATCTACTTGTGTCTAATTATATCAAATTAGATATAATTTGATACAGTTTGATCCGAGATTTGTCCAAATCCAGGACATCAAATTACATCTAATTCTATATAAAAATATCTGATTTTATATAACTTTGTCTAATAGTAGGTATACTTTTTATGCATACCGGCTATTATATTGATATTGAAATTTCTATAGCTTGAACAATTTTAAAGGCCCAAATTTTATAACATAAAATAAAATCGTCTTCTATTACCGTACAAAAAATTCATTGAAAAAATAATATCAGATGTAGTTGTATATAATGATATGTGTCTTAATGTGACTCCATTCTCCGTCAGATATAACCCAATCACATTATATATAACAATATATAAGTAGTTTTACTCAGGAAATCAGTATCAGTATTTTAGCGAACGTGAATTTGATATTTTTTTAAGCTCGATTTTTTTTTTTTTTGATAATTAGCGCCAAAAGTTCAGTTTATTGAACTATTTTGCATTATACAATTTTTCTATACTAGCTAAAACTTTTTATAAACCCTGTGGGAAAAATTGGCCTGTTAAAATACGAGAACCTGTCCTATACCGGTAAAAACAGAGCCGATCTGAAAGAACCTATCCAGTGACACGTCCCTATCCTGGGAAAATAGGACCGGTCAGAAAGTTTTTGGTCTATGACTGTTGGAAATAGAAACGAACCAGGACACATCAGTGAAGTGCTACAATATATAGTATAGAAATAGTAAATTCGTCTGAATGAAAATAGTTTATTAAAATATAATTTTATTTGTTAAATTAAATTAACTGCACAGACAATTATCTTTATGATGTAAATGAATTTTTTCTTAAAGTGGACGAGATTTCGTTGGCATTAAGCCAACTTAAACAATATTGACACCATCACAATATTGACAATAAAATTTGAATTTTTTAAATTTTATTGTTATTTTGTATGAAAAGTTGTGACTTTCAGTCATGAATATTATTGTTTGGAAATTTGTCAAATTGGTCCAGGGCAACCCAAAAAAACGTTAATGTAGTAAACCTTTTATAACTAAAATACCATGGGTCAAGCCAATAAGCTGAATAAATCATTTTTTAGTTGAGCCATCTCATGTTTAAGGGTTAAACATTGGGATAAATAAGGGCGTGATCCAAAGGAAATATATACAAAATCGGTATCAAACGAAAGGTATTTTTAAGAAGCATCTAAAAGTTCTCAAAAAAAAAGTTTCGAACAAATGAGATTGCGTAAATATGTTTCTTGCAAAATTTTCTTATTTAAGTCCCCTTTATCAAATGTCCAACATTTATTAAGACCTGAAAATCTGCACAAGGAAAATTTCCCTGACAGACGAATTTATTACAATTATTTATAATTTTTTAATAAATTTCATAAAAAAAATTATATGTATATACAATGCATGATTGCGTAGAAAATAATTCAAAAGAAAAACTAATATTGTACTTGGGTGTATAAAAAATTTGAAGGTTTAAAATTTAACATATAACCACTTAATTTTTTGTTCAATAATAAAAAAAAAAACATGAAAATTTGAAAACTTCAACAACTAAAAAAAAAACAAAAATATTTGTAGAAAAAAGTTAATAATGTTTTACAACAAAAACATAGTTGGCTGGATTTCCCCTAAGTTGCAGCAATATTTACAGCCAATTACTGCAAAGCAAGTAAGTTGTTATTTTTATATATTTTTTTATTATTTAATAATAATATTTTTTAGTAGTTAGATGAAAAAGTGATGGTAAATATTATCAAGACGCCAAACCATAAAAGGCGTTTAAGCTTATGAGTCATCATTTAATAGCACTTGTTGCTTTTGTTGCTGTTAACTTGGCTGTTAGCTTTAAAGCTAACTCTAAAGCTAAGCAACTTGTATGTTCGACTTGTGGCAAAAAAGTAGTATTTTTATGTGTTAGAAAAAAAATTAAAAAAACAGCAACAATATAAACCACAGAAATATACACATCATAAAAACAAGCAAAGAAATTTCTAAGTGAAGAAATACGACCCGATAATTCGCTACTAATCATATCATCAATCATAGAAATGGCATTATGCTCCTTGTATATATGTTCTTTACAGAGGGTGTGGCAATGGGCTGAAATTATAGCAACATATAACTATTTTCCGCTTTTCCAGAAAATATGTTAAGCTGGTCCCGGTCCAAATTTTCGGGAATGCGGGAACATAAAAACGATTGATCTCCGGGAAATCCTTGGACGGGAAATCCTGGGACACAAATACTAGTTAATACTTATCGTTTGAGTGCTTCAAACAATGACAAACGAAATTAAAAACGTATCGTATCGAATTTGAAGATATAGTGTACACAAAAATTCATATGCAATTTGAAAATAAAAAATCGAAAACAAGTCTTTTTTTTTAATACTTCAGCACATTTAGAAAAGGCCAACAAAAATAAAATAACAACCATAATGTATTATTAACAGTATATTCCATGGTCAGTTTATATGTATATGATTTTTTAGCTATGAATCATTGATAATCTAAAGACAGATAGTTAAACTAAAAAATAATATTATAAGTTTAAATACACATAAGTATCTGCTATAAACTCTTTATGCGATTATAAATAAATGTATACAATTTTGTTGTAATAATTGAATTTATGACTTATCAAAAAGTTGAAATTAAATTTTAATATTCAAACATTAATCTATTGACTGTATATTATATTAGTTAATACATTTTATTGGTCATTCATAATACGAGTGATTTTCTGTATTTCTCTACAACTGGCTTCAGGAAAGTGTCACGAATTTTATTTAATTTCTTTTTTTTCAACTTTAACTGAAGCAATTTATAATTGAATATAAAGAAAATATTTAAAATCACTTTTTTTACAAATGTCATATAATATTTTGCACATGTTTAAGTTTAAGGTTTTTGTTTTAATAAAAAAAAACAAAGTCGAAGACCTACAGATGTTTATAGATCAATAAACACGAGAAAGAACAATACATTATATATAAAATTAAAAAAAAAACTATTCACAACAGGCTTTTCAAATCCCATTTTCCAATATAAATCTAAAAAAGTCACGTATTAAGCACGCGTTCATTAGATGATATTCCAAAATACATTGATAGACATTTTAAATTCTCAATAAAAAAAAAGTTCGGAAATTTGATCATTTAAGGTTTTTTTTTATTCTTTCATAAATGACTGTAAAAAAATATTAATAATAATAATAAAAAAACAAAATGGGCTTTAATTCTAGTCAATGTCCGTATTCAAATTTGGTTGAAATTTTAATTGTATGAATAAAATGTTTAAGAGTGTATTAACAAATATTTAAAACTCAAGTTTAAAGTTTTAGAAAATGATCAGTACATTAAATCCGTAGTGATACATCAAATAAGAAATTAAAAAATGTATTTATTTAAGAATATAAAAAATACTAATAACCAGTTGTAGACGATAAACACGCGCGTATATGACATAATATGGGTATTCACTTCTCAAAAAATATATGAAATTAAAAACTTATTTTTACTCAAGCTTTAGAACACAACTTCTATAGAAATTGGGTCATATGAATAAAACTTAGCAATTACTTCGAAGTAATTACTTTGGGCTTAGGAATGGCTTTTAACTCCAAATTTACCAATTGGCTTGTAGAATAGCATGAAATGTAAACGAAAATTAAAAAATTTAATTTCTAGTCTACTTCCAAGTAGTAGTAGTATTACTAATAGGGGGAAATACAGGGTTTTTTAAGCAATTACTTCACAAATCTAGTCTACTTGGAAGTAGACTAGAAATTAAATTTTTTAATTTTCGTTTACATTTCATGCTATTCTACCAGCCAATTGGTAAATTTGGAGTTAAAAGCCATTCCTAAGCCCAAAGTAATTACTTCGAAGTAATTGCTAAGTTTTATTCATATGACCCATTGTTTAAAATTTATAAAAAAAAAATAGTTTTAAAAGTAAATTAGTTCTAAAAGTTTCGAAAGAGTTAATAAACAACTTTTAAAATTATTTGAAAATAAAAATCTATTATATAAATTGAATTAAAGAGTGAAACAAAAAATATAATGAATATAAAATATTTGCAAAACTCTGTGATTTTTAAATTCAAAGAAATTTTATCTATTGGTGTAATATAAGATTTGATTAACATTTATTTCTGATTTTTTTTAACTAGCATTTATTTTGGGTCATTGAATATAGTTATAAAAATATATAGTGGGTTTCGAACCCAGGTCTGTAAAGATAAAGATACATTTTTGCACACAATATATCTGTCAATTGCTTTTAAGGCATTGAAAATTTGTGCTTTAAACGCAATTAAAAATGCTTTAAGACAATAAAAGCTTTAATAACTTGCTTTTTTATACAGTACTTCAAATACCTTCCTTTTGCTAGAATAAGAAGAATAATAAACATTTTTCTTAAAATTATAAACACTATTAATTTTCAAATCAGTCTAAACTGATTTCTGCCTTTTTCTATGAGCAGACTTCATCAGATTGTCTGCTGCACGATTCGAATCTGGGTCTATCCTACATTACAAACGTACCCATACCAAGGTGCAAAATATTTAAAGTGTAGTTATATTAAAAATCGAGAAACTTTGCAATGGTTGTTTTAAGGCACACCCATACTACTGTGTTAAATTTTGTAAATAAAATAAACATTGGTTGCATGGGCCCTTGGTTGCATGGGCGATTTTAAAGTTGCTCCGAAACCAGCAACCCGGGGCTTATTTTGTGAGGTTACTGGAAAACTAAAACTAATTGTTGAACAAAATTTTAAAAAATTCCAAATTAAAGTTTTGTAAATTTACAACAAAAAAATCCTTTCTTTGGCCATACCTGGAACTAGGTTAGCATAACCCAAGAGAGACAAAATTTTACATATGAATATTTATAGATACTAGAAATTAAACTAGAGTATAACATTGTAAGTTTTTGAAAAAAATATTTAATTTTTTACGATTTTCATAATTTTCTCATTTTAAGCCTATAATGGTCTGGGCGAATTGTAATTACTTAAATATTTTCCCACCGATTTTGGATTTTTATGCCTGTTTAGAAAAGTAATTCAGTCTAGATTACGATTCTATTGACATTTTCCAGAAATACAGTTATTTAAGAGCCAGTATTTTCAAAAAAAGCTAAATAAGTAATTTTTTACCTTGTAAATCGTATTCGAAATAGCCAGGAATAGCTCAAAACTTCTTCGATTGAGCTGAAATTTTTTCTGGATTAGTTTTTGCAGTCACATCACAAAGTATACCTTTTCAAAACTTTTAAAATAAGGGCAAGTCTAATAAACATTAACCCTTTACTGTATGAAACTCCAGATGTTAATGAAATTTGGATATTCTGATAGTGTATGGAAAATTACTAGACATCTATTTCAGCGATTTCCGAAGTTTTCACTTTTAAAGATTTCATTAGCGAAAAAACTAATAATGGTTAAAATTTCGGATCAGCCAATAAACTAAAATACAACGACTTTTGGAAAGTTTATATTTTTCTTCTAATATTAAATAAGTTTGTTAAATAAATTATTAGGGCCAGTATTATAATCAGCACTTAGAAGCATTTTTGACTTGAATTTTACTAAAGTAAGAATTTTTAAACTATATTTCTTACTTAAACTAAATTTTAGAAAAATTCCTACTAAGTGTTCACTATATATAACACTGGCACTTAATGTGTTTTAATTTTTTTTTTAAATTATGGCCCTTACTAAAAATAGTGTTTTAAATTTATGTAACGCCATACAGTAAAGGGTTAAAACTTTTTATAAATATGTTCATAAAATTTCTAAATTTTAATATACATATACATTTTTTTACCTTTTACAAATAATTAAAAAATGCAAGGTTTTTTATATTTGTTTAAATACATAATGAAAAACCCACGCAAATACTTCACAATAAGACTCAAAAAACAACACCTTTAATATGGGAAAGGCGCGTGTCTCCAAAAACTAATTATAATAATAATAAAAAAAAATTTTTTGTTAAATTTTTTAGTGGGCGCTTTTTTTATAATTAGTTAAAAAGTCTTTAAATATTTAACATATCTTTAAATGCCCACGTTTTTATTTGAAATTCAAAATTTTCGGAATATTTTCTAATAAATAATAGCCATGTCTGATTGGCTGTGACTTAGATTGCATTTACATTGCGCCCGTAATCAATTTCAAGCAAGATTTCGAAATCAAGTTCATGTATCATATTATTTACTACACTCAAAATAATATGTCTATATGTTGGGTAAACAGAAAAATTGTTAATTTAAGAAAATGTTTTTTTGCTTAAAATAAAATTTGTTGATTTTAATACATTTTTTTTTAAATTTAAGAAATCTAAATTTAAGGAAAAATTAGTAAAACTACTGTTTTATTTGTAATTACACTAATGTCCGTAATTTCAACCAATAGAGTGCTTAGATACCTACTGGTTTTTGTTCGCTTACACTGAGAGAATTATCTGCATGATATTAACGAATTTTTGCGTAAAACGAACGAAGTTTCACTGGAACTCGTCCATTAAAACTTTTCATTGAATTAATGAAATTTTTATAAAATATTGTGAAAAATTTCATTTTATTTATTAAAAGTTTCATACACTGAATGAAAAAGTTTCATTAAAACTAGATTCATAAAATATATGAAGAATTTTCATCCATTTTGAGAATTTTTCATTTACTTTGTGAAGAAAACTTCATTAGTTGACTGAAAAATTTCATTAAAATTCGTCCAGCAAAATTCCCTCTGCGTACACGGTAGGTATCTAAGCATTTGTAGGTATCTATTCCTTGAAATTACGGGCATAAGTCGAAAAAAATTTGTTAAAATCATAGGGCCCTCGCTGATCCATATAATCTTAGGGCTGGTGAGGGTACTCCGAAGGAGCAAACGTTTTGTCCGTTATGCTCTATATTGCTTAGTTTTCATGATATGGGCTATTTTATGGAATTGAATGGTTTTTTTAAGTTTTCTAGGGACCAAGGCCCCGCCAAGGTCTTTTTTTGGATAGAGATAAACTTTCATGGTGGTATTATATAGTTAAGAGTAGTCGAAGTATTTGTTCATTTTGCTCTATCTCTCTTAGTATTTGAGATAAGGGCCTTTTTAAAAAATTGGGAGGGGAAGGAATAACGCTATCGTTAAAACTTCGGATACACTTTTGGCGCCTTCTACAGTTTAAAAGCAAGAACATGAAAATATATTTTAACAATAAATTGTGTAAATTTTAACAAATGTGTTCTAAAAAATTTATTGAAAATTGACACTCCAAATTAGTTAAACTAGTGAGAACTTTCGTACTATGCTAAACGAAGATAACTAACATATTTGTTTAAATCAGCGTTATAACTATAAATTTGTTAAAAATTAGTCAAACTGCTTTGAAACTCGTTTGACCGTTTTTTACAGACGTATTATTTCAAGTGTATTATTGAATGATTATAAAAATATTCCATAAAATTAGCTGTAATTTTTTAAAGTTTATGTTTATGTTAATGTTAATTTTGTAAAACTACATTCTTTTGTTAAACAGTATATTTTGATTTTGTCAATGAATTGAAAACAACATCTCAATATTTAATAGCTTTGTTTATTTCTAAATTAAAATACATACTAATTTATCAATGAAATTTTTTAAACAATATTTCTTTCTTGGTTTTTGTTATAAAAAACAAGGATTTAAAACTGTTTTTAGTTCATGAATATTAGGGTTTTTCAAAATTATATAGTCCCGTTGTATACATCACAGTAGCCTCTGTGCGAAACTTCGGCTAAATTAAATTGCAAACAACAATAAAATACACTTACAAGTTGCTTCCAAAAATACATTTCGTTTATTGAGGGAATAATATGATTTTTGTTCGCGATGTTTCACTTAGAAAATAAACTCAAAATAATGCATCAGTAATTTAACACAATTTTTGGGTAAAAATAAAAATTTGTTGAAATTAACAACATTTCGTGTTAAAAATTAGTAAACCTACAAAGTGTTTAATTAAAAAATTATATAACAAATAAAAACAACTCAGAGAAATCTTCTATTACCCGTTAATGACTTTGGTAAGAAGAAATAAGGGTAGGTGGGTGACCTCTTACTTTTCTATTACCAAAGCTATTATTTTAACAAGGGCATGTCCATCGAGGAAACTCCTTACCTAGTAACTTATTCTGAACTTACAGGTAAGGAGTTTTTAAATACATGTTGTTTAAATTTTAATTTTTCAAACCGAATATCAATTTTAAATTCAAAGGTTTTTAACAAAAAATAGAATTTCTACAATTTTCTAGAAAAACGAACGAATTCCATATCTGCAAAAATCTCTCATACATATATGGACAGAATGTATATCTGATTCCATATGTGCAAAAATCACTCATATGGATCCATTTAGAAGTACAAGTAATTTCATATATGCAAAACGAAGTCATGTAGGAAAATACTTAGAAAAACTTGCGTTTTTTTTTAATTTTCAAAAACCGCGAATACTTTATAGACTACAAATTTTTTTCAAAATTCGATTGCAGATTCATAATCTTTGTTAAAATGAAGATTAGATTTGAGAAATTATAATACTTATACTTATTTTTTAGAGTGCTTGTACTTTAGAAACTTCTTTTATAGATTTTTACACTCAGAATCGTGCTGGCAACGAATTGAATTAATTTCTCGATTGTTACTATCGAATTTTTGTAGGTTCAATTGAAATTCTGTCGTCACAACCAAACCATTCAATTAATCAAATATTCTCGAATCTTATGAAAAATTTCATCGAAATATAAATTTCATGATGAAATTTTAAATACTTCATAGGTCTTTGTCCAGTAAAATAGTTTTATAAATAATTTTTCTATGAGTGTATAGTAGGGTAGAAATGTGCCTTTGGGTATAAAAATACACCATGCAAAAAACTAAGGTGATCGGATAACGGGAACACGAGCCGCATAGACCTGAAGTTTGAAATACGATTTACAAGGCGAAAAAATATTAGCTTTTTTTGAAAATACTGGCTTTTAAATAACTGTATTTTTGGAATATTTAAATAGAATCATAATCTAGACTGAATTCCCTTTCTGATAAAAATCCAAAATCGGTTGGAAAATATTTTAGTAATTGCAATTTCCTCAGACCATTGTTAAAATGAGATAAATTATGAAAATCGTAAAAAATAAAATATTTCTTTCAAAATTTACAATGTTATACTCTAGTTTCATTTCTAAGATCCTCAAATATTCAGATATACATTTTTGTCTCTCTTGGCTTATGATAAGCTAGTCCCAGGTATGGCCAAAGATGGGATTTGTTTTTTTTTTATAAATTTGCAAAACACTAGTTTTGAGTTTTTTAAAATTTAGTTCAACAAAATATAAAAAAGTGGCCAACGCATAGGGGTTTATTAAATACACTTTAGAGAATAATTCTACTGAAAATTACACATATCCCTCTTTTAACTTAACAGTGACGGAGTTTTAAATTTGAAAATTTTAGAGAAAAGTGTTATTTTGGCCAATAATTTAGATAATATTATTAATTTTTGTGTTTTTAGCTAGCTGTAACAAAATCACTTTCGATTTCTTTTAATTCTGATACGAGAGATTGTTTTTCGAAAATTTTGTAACACTCCGACAACGTTAACCCTTTCTTTACCAAGGTTAAAAGTGAAATTTTTGAAATTTTTCGATTCTTCCTGGAAGTATACCAAAACAATGTGTTGTTTCTTGCGGAATTTGGTGAAAGTTGTCCAAATAACTCTGTTAACACCAAATTTTATACATAGTAATAAAAATTTTAAATTAACCCTTATAGGCACATGGGGTCGAAATGACCACAAATTTTTAAAATGTACAAAAGTGCCATTTGGCATGAAAATCGATATAAAAACCATTAAGCATTTTCTGAAAAAAATAAATCCAAATTACCCTTAAATCGCAAGTTGACATAATAAGGTCCACCCTAGTGTATAGTGAAAAACAGTTAGGGGTGACTTGGACAAGCACAAAGCCAAATTTTACAGTAGTCAGGATATAAATTGTCCACTGTACCGAAAAACGGGGATTTTTTTTCATCCAATTTGTTGTCAATCGAATCATTCAGTTGCAGAAACTGAATTCTTCAGTTAACTATTGGGTACAGAAAATCTTCCAACACAAATTCCTGTTCAATTCCTTTTGATACAATCGAATATTTTTTAATTGCTACAACCAAACCAATGTTTAATTCGCATAAAAATTTAAACATTGAATGAACAGACGAAATTAATTAAAAACAAACCTTTTTGTAATTGTTGCTGCTGTTGCTGTTGTCGATACAAATGATGATGAACAGCAGCAGCCTGTTGTAAATCACGCCAGGGTTGCCATATTAAACTATTAGACATATTTGAATTGTCTAATTGTTGTTGCATAGATAATGGATTCGCCGCCGATTGATGATTTTGCAATTGTTGTTGCAATTGATGTTGATGCAGCAAAAATTGTTGTTGATGTTTGAAAGCATTAACAATATAAAGATAATCCATTTTCATAAACGAGGTTAAAAGCAACAAAACGAATGCAAGTTTTTCTTTCTTTAGCTTAAATATAAATAATGAAAATCTTTTGCGTGAAAAAATGTGTTCAAAAGCTTTTATAATAATTTACAAATTTTTTTATTCCACGATCAATTTTCTACACACAACAAAATATATGTGATATAAGTTGTACATTTTTTTTAATGCAAAGATATTAGTCTTTTTTTATTATTTTTAATTGTTTATTTGCTGACTTTTGTTAAAAATATATATACACACACTTTAACACTTTTTAGACATTAAAAAAATGAAAAAAATTAAAAAAAAATTGCCAACAAGCAATAATCAAGAACTCGATTTGAATAATAAATATTGTTGGAAACAGAAAATAGAAAATTTAAATACACATCAAGTATAGCGGCGGCGTTAAACATTCAATATTGTTGATGATGATGACGATGATGACGGAGACCGATAAGAGCCGTTAGAGCAAACGTTTAAAGTGGGCGTTAGGTAAGGGGCGGCTTGGTTAGTAACAATCTTTTTTTATTTTTTGCAAAATAAATGTAAGAAAATAGAAAATAAAGTAAACGTTTGTTTAACTTCGTAAGTCTATCTTTAAGTTGCTATTTTTTTTAATTTTTGTGTTCCTTTATAAATCTTTTTCTTCTTTCTCATAATTTGTGTAGCTTGAACACACTGTTTACTTTTTTATAATTTGCATTCAATTGTCATTCATTTGTATTTAAACTTGGACGATAGTTTTCAATTACACTTTTTTACATAATATATATATAAATAATTTTTTAACATAAAATATTATTCAAATTGATTATTTTGCTTTCATTCAATGAAAAGCAAAACTTGTTTGTTCGAAATTTATTCACAAATAAAGAAATAAAATATTTTTTAAATTATTACATCAAAACAATTATTGTGGCATAAATATGTTTACTTTTTTTGTTAAATATTTTTAATTTTATTAGTTAAAACAAATTTAAAGTTTTATTAGTTTTTCTGTTCACATTTTGTAGTTGTACTCATTATTTTCTACATATAAAATGCCGTTAAGTCATGCTTTAGGTAATAGCTAACAACACTGACTGAAGCTTAGTTCGTAAGGTTCCCCATCACTACTAAACGTCTTTAAGATCGATGTAAACACAAAAGAGAGGAGAAAATAAAAACAGAAAACTACGCTCTTAAGCTCCCCTTAAAAAAAGTCTTATAAAACTCTACAACATTGTATGTTGCCATAATATGGGGATATGTCCCCAAAATGTTAACTTAGACTTTAATTATGAAGAAAAAACTGGGAATTGAGATGTACATTGAGTTTTGGGGATTTTAAACCCTAATTTTGGTTATTTTAAAAAACACTACACTCTAAAAAGTGATTGTAAATTCACAACTTAAATATCTAAACTTAAATTCAAGGAGCTAAAATAACTATTATGAAAATATTTGAAATTGAAAAAGTTAAGCAATTTTAAGAAATATTTATAAAAGTTAAATATTTCTTGACCATAACCACGGGGTGGTCCGAAAGTTTCTGTAGACCATTTAAGAGTCTATAGAATTTAAACGAATTCAATTTTTTTGAAATTATTTTGTATTATATAATTACATTCTGAAGTTTATCAAAATTGTACTTCACTAATTTGAGGGGAACACTTTATTTAATGAAATTTTCAGTAAAATAATGAAATGAAAAATTTCTTAAATTTGAAAGCTTTATATATTTTATGAATCTAGTTTAATGAAACTTTTTCATTGACATTTAACAAATAAAATGGAAACTTTCACAACATTTTATGAAAAACTCTATTAATTCAATGGTCGATTTTCACTGAAACTTCATTGGTTTTATGCAAAAAGTCATATCATGCAGATAATTCTGTCAGTGTAGATAAAAACGTGATTTTTGATGATGTATTTTAAAAAGTAGGCCTTAAAGATGTTATACGTTGCCTTCATGAGGTTCAGATTCAGCTTCTCGCATATTTTGTTCCAATTTCTCCAACTTAGAGTCTATTAATTACCAACCCATCTAATTTGGTTTAAGTGATCTTCTAATTTTTGACACGTTAATTTTGTAAACAAATTAATTAAAACAACTTTTTTTTTAATTTTTATAAAATTTTTCAAAATATTCTTTGAGGAACGCCGCTTTTCCTTATTTTGTCACGCTTTGGCCCGTCTTTACTGGAGTTTTCTTTCTTGTCTTATATTTTTTGTTAATGGGGTCGAGTTTATAGTTTATAATATTATTGGATGAATTAGTTTAAGAATTATAAGGGAAATTTTTTAAATTATTTAGACACGAACAACCGATACTCCAAAAACTTGCAAGAAAAAACACCTCTTTCACCTATTTTTCACCCATACGATTTCAAGAAAAAAAACTACCGCTCTACGTGGATTCGAGTTTCAAAAAAAATTTTTTTTACAACTCGACTGTCGATCCATATCTTACCTAACGTCTTCACATGTAATAAAATATCAAGAAATTGTCATACAACCTAAATTCTAGTAAACAAGAACGATGGAACCGGAAGAAACACCTGATAATAAAAATGCAAAATCACTATTAGACCTTCTAAGCATGGTGATTTTACCCGTGTAACGATACACTGATGCCACCATTTTTTTTTTTTTCAAAAATCTCCCAATATGGAACAGAAGCTATGGCAGTTTGATCTTAGATTTATGACCCCTATCACATATCTTTGTAAGTAAACTCAAAATGCTACGACAGTTGTTTAACAGAAATACTTCTGATTTTCGGCCTAAATACAATCGGTTTAAATTAACAATTTCCTCGGCAAAGACTTTTTAATTTCAGATTTAAATTCAGGCTGAAAAACGAAGTAATTTTGTTATAGACGTATTAAAAAAAAATATAATAGAGTTTTCATTAATAATTGTAAACATGATTTTCGGGACCAATTCTGAAGTTTTCTGTTTGGAATTTTGGGGATTTAAACTCTGAAAATATAGAAAAGTCTGGCAATGCGGCAATTAAAAATTTGTTTGCATTAGAAACAATAAAATTTAGTGAATTTTACACATAAATATTTATAATTGTATATATAAAAAAAATTATGGAAATGACAAAGTAAATTTTGCGAATTTGCTAGTTTTTAAAGTCTAATTTTTTCTTCTAGCCTCTCTTTTTTGCTAAATCTTATGCCATTCTCTTGTTTGTCAGTTTTCCTCTCTTTTTTCGCTTCTCTTTCTTGTTTAGTAGTTTAGTCAATTTCCGTTTTATAGCTTTCATTTTTTGTGGGTTTTATTGATATCTTTTTGTTGTTGTTGTAGCCTTTACTAAAATTTTTTGTTGTTGCTTTTTTTAAATTATTGTTATTGTTATTTTGCAATTCTTTGTGGTTTTCAGCAACTTACAGTCGTCTTATTTTATATTCATTTTATTTATGTTTTTATTGTTCAGATTGTTAATATTATTGTGAATTTTGAATTTATGACTATTTTCTTTAGATATTATTTGTTGTTTTTGATTATTTGCTTTCTTTTAAAGTTCAACAGCCATCTTTTCTACACAAAACATAAACATTTGCATAATAAATTAACGCTATAAAGTCTGTAGACTCATAGTAGGTACTCTAATGGGATCGTCTAAAATTACACACACACTGATGGAATTATTTTCGTGATTATTAAAATAGTTTAATTTTATGAAAACTTAAAAGACAAGATTGTGAAAATTATGCATTAAATTTTGTTTTAATTTTTTGAAAAAGTTTCATTGACTGAAAATTTTCTCTGTAGGTACAGTACTGTTTCATAATGATTTAAACATTTCTATATTTTTAGCGGGATTATAGAGGTTTTTGGAGGGATTATGGGGGTTTTTTTCACTTACATTTTTTTTTTCGTTTTGTGTACCAAGAAATTTTATTGTTATTAATATTAATGCACCTCTGTGATGGGGTTTTTCACAGAGGTGCACTTGTGCGGAAAGATCTCTGTCTGCTTCCGACTTGGGGGTGGCAAGAAGCTATTCCTCTGTTTTGAATTTCCCAAGCAGCTCACTACTTCCGGTTTCACACCAAGTATCCCCCGGAAATGTCATCCAGATTCCCGTCTGGCGGCAGCTAAAGTGAGAAGGCGTACAGCTGAGTAACCTGAATGGCAGACCGACATAACTGCGTCTCAGGTAATTAGGTGCCAGACATTGAAACTCAACTGTTTCTTTTGCCGAATTTCGTCTAACCTGCCTAGAGGTTGTTGGCAGCCCCAACACTAGGATCGGTCAAGGTGGCACAATCAGTCGCTTTGTCTTAAATTTATATTATTAACGAAACCACAACCCTTTGTTCCCAATAAGAACCACAGGACATAATATATTATATAATATTAAAATGGTTTCTAAAATAGCATAAAAAATAGGAAGTAATACAAAATTCCGGGATTTCCTATTTCATTAATTGGCATATCATTAATGTCAAACTACATTGCCTATTTATCTTCTAGAAGATTTGTTCTCGTATTGCTGGCAAGAATTGTTTTCAGGACATATTTTCTACCAAATGAGGTATCTTCCGCAAAACGAATACGATTGTTGCCCCAATAAAATTTTTGCTTCTAGGCAATACGATTCGAATCGCCTTTCCTTGTTCACTGGAAAATATTAGTCCATTGTAATAATCGTCCTCGCCTGAGACCATACGGAAAAAAATTATGCCAGGCTAAAATTAAAAGTAAAATGAGTGATAATTTGTATAATGTTTGCACAGAAATTTGGCAACAGAATTTTAAAATAATATTTAGCTGTTTCTATACCATTTAAGGTGTTAATTTTATTTTGGGAAAAAACTAATGAATAATTTATAAAAACTAAATGTTGTTATTTAAAACTATTCATTTCTTTTCATAGGATTTCTTAAACACTAACGTCATTTGTTAAAAGCTTAACACTTCATCTCCATATTAGCATTTGAAATGAATTCTAAAAATGTTACACAAATATTAGATGGGTATAGTAGCAATGACCTAACAGCGGTAATAAAAAAACAAAACAACCTCTCACTTTTGAGGTATTTTAAAACGAAAAATCGACATTCATCTATTCACATTTGTCCAACATACATAAGATAAATACAAAAATAGATGTATAAATGTATATTTCTTTCACTTTTATAGATGCAATTAAAAAAGCATTTACAAAGTGTAAACTATCTCCAAAATTAATGCTTTAAAAAAAATTTTTTTTTCATTTTGGTACTCATAAATTTTTTAAAGGCTTAAAAAATATAAGATTAAAATATGACAACAAAAACTGCTACTGTAACACTCCATTTTCAGTGTGGAGATGGTTGACCTGATTTTTAGGTTCAAATTAAAAATAAAAATTATGAAAAAGCTCATACACTCAAAAGAATCAGATTTGTTGATTTTAACAAATGTGTTGTTAAATTTAACAAATTTTAATTGAAGAAAAAAAATTAGTAAAACTATGTTGTTTGTAATTATACTGAGGCGTAAATTTTTTTTCAAATTATATTGCTTCGGAATTTTTGAAATGAGCGTCCATTTTTCTCTCTCAAGATATGGGCAATTTAAAAAAAAAAATAAATGACATTGCATCATCTTTAAAACTTAGGATACAGTGTTGGCGCCATCTACCGGATAATTGCAGTGACATTAAAATATTAAAATTTTATATTAAATAATTTAATTAATTTATGATCTGAACTAAACTAAAAACATTCATTTACCAAATAAAAAGATCAACTATACATACCCCTCATTCATCTTAAAACACAAAGTTGAGGTGCAAAATATAATTTAAATAACATACATTTAAATTTAACGGTTCGTTGTAATTAGGGTTTGGGATTTCCCGGACTTTTTTATTTCCCGGGAAACGGGAATAAAAAAATTTGAATCCCGGGAAATATTGTTTAACAAAATTGTTAATGAAAACCACCTATATAAGTAATTTTTGTTAAAAAAAAAACACTATTTCACAAATGCAGTCTGTATAGTGAGAATTCAAAGTAAAAATATAAAAATGTTGAACATTTGATTTCACATAAATTACTCTAAGAACTGCCAAATAAATTGCATGATTCCAGCAGAAAGCACCCACTACTGGACTGTCGGAAACAAACCGCTTTATTACATTTGGCTCATTAGATATGTTGGCCACAATGTTATTTTCCAAAGACAAATAAAACTCTTCTAGTCTTATTTTTACAATTTTTCTTATTTCACCAGCATTACATCTTCCTGATATATTAAACAACCCCAGGTTATAAAATGAATTTGTGATATTCTTGTCCATTCATCTAAGATTATATTAAATCTATTGTTAGAAATATGGCTCGATATTTCTTTTATCATGATATCTTTTACATGATTGTAGTAATTTAATATAATGTTCTTTACATCGGTTTAATTTTTGGCAATGGCAGGTTTTTATTATAATAACTTTCTGGAATAAACGAAGATCTAGTTATGGTGCGGATTGACATTCCGCCGACTGCGGCTAATTTGGATACCATTTCAGGAAATTTTTGCCCTACCATAAAACTTTCAATGCCTATTCGCTTACACTTTTTTCTTCGGGTACTTTGCTAATTTTAGCTAGAACGTTATTCTTGTTGTTGTTTTCTTCAAGAAAAGTTGCATGAATTTGTAGCGAAAGCCGAAAATACGTATTTTGTCTTGCTGGCCTTATCGAATTATTTCAAATTTTTTTTTTCTTTGTAATTTACTTGTGAAAATTGTATCATCTTTCTTTAATTTCAAAACAATTTAAAAAGTATAATATATATGATCTCAAATCGAACGAAAAACATTCATTTATTTTATTAAAACCTTTTTTACTGGGGCGTTTGTCGATTTAACAATATGTTTGACCAAGCCGTGGTAACGTATGAGCAATATGAAAGTGATTCATTAAATTATATTAATCATACGCACCCGAATTTATGATCTGAAATCGAACTAAAAACATTCATTCAGAATTTAAAATTTTATAATATGAAATTATAAATTATTTTGAAAATTAACATTAAAAATTATGTGTTGTGTGATAACGAAAATTTTTGTTTAAATCAGTATTTCAACAAAAAAATTTGTTCAATATTAGTCAAATAGATTTGAAACACGATTGACAAATTTTTTACTGACGTATAGTTTTAAGTGTAGGTAACAATATCAAATGCATATAAGACGTATGTTCGTTTGTATTTGATGTGTTGTTTCATTTTCTGTTTTTTTTCTTTTTGTTTTTTTTTAAGAAATAAAATAAATAAACGTCTGTTGTCAATGCATGCATGCATAATTTGGATTAAATTTTTCATAAAGTGTGCTCAATGGACACGATATGTTATGACATTAGAAACTCTATAAAGAAACTGTTACAATTAATCGGATTTTTTTATATTTGTTACACTAGTAGAAAAAGTGTGTTGAAGTTACTAAAAATTAGTTCAAAAGAGCCCTTCGGACAAAAACAGCTTAAATCAGCTGAAGCTGTTAAAAAAAAAACAAACAAAAAAAATCTGTTGAATTTACAAAATTTTAAAAATATTAGTTTTTTATTTTTATTTAAAAAAAAAATTGTTTTTTCGACCTTTTTAATTGATAAATTAGAAATTTATTAATTCTAGATCGATTCAATTTCCTTATTATGAATTAACATAATAAGTACTTTTTTCCAAAAACTGCTATTTTTCTTCATCAGGACATTCTCCTGACAAAAAGGAATTAAATGTGCTAAAATCCCAACAGTATTTAACAAATTGTGAAAAATAATCCGTTGTAGGAATGTCCCTATCCGGATTTCATTCTTGCCTAAGGAAATCGTCAGAGGACGACGTTTTTAGAATTTCTGGAAATATTTGTTAAGTTAAATTACAAACTCAATGAGAATTTTTTGTTCTCGTCTAGGAGCGTTATTAAACATTCAAAATATCAAAGAAAAAACAAAAACAACAACAAACAATTTTCCAAAATTTGCTTTGTCATCTTTCAATATACTACTCTGTTGTTTTGACAGATCTAGCAATGTAGTGACATCGATTCATGTATAAACAACAATAAAAAACAATGTTTTCTAAAGTGTCAGTAACATTTAAATTTGCACAAGCACTTATAAGTTTCTTTAAACTTAATTTTCCCCCCTATTCCCATTTTAACTTCAGAATAAAAAATTATAAAGTTAAAGATTTCGAATATTTTTGGTGTTCTGGGGTAAACAGAACAATTTATTCTTTTTACTTTCGTTTTATTTCGTCAACAAAAACCTTGTCGAAAGTAAATAGAATGTACTTTTTTCCTAATAAAAACTTATTTATCAACAAAAAACACATTTTCGATTTTTGGTTTGGAATGTTCTTTATTAAATGCGATAAAAATTATGAAATTTGTACAACTATTAATATTAAAAAAAATCCAATTTTAAAAAACACTCCAGAATTCTTAATTTTTCCTGAAAATTGTTCTTTTTTGGCAGTAAGAACAAGCATAAATAAAAAATTTCATATTTGCTTTGTATGCAATTTTTTTAAGAAAAAAACCTTTCACATTGAAAGAAAAAAAATTATTTAATTTTTGGAATACTATACGGCTACTTTTATTAACTTTTAATCTAATAAAACATTAAAAAGCCATAACATTTTCAAATTATTCAAGATGGCACTTCTTGTATTTGTTAAGGGTTAACGTTTTTGTTAACTAAGTGCAATTCCCAATACTATCAATATCTTTCTCAAAAAATAACCAATTTAGTTTCGGAAGATTATTATAGTTTTTTCTTTTATTTTTAATAAACATAAATGTGAACTTGTTAATACATATTAAGGGTTTTCACAAGGGGTGTACTATTTGTTGTATCGTTGTATCGTCCTAACAAAAAACAGAGTTGGTAAAAATTAAATTGAAAAAATACAACATTTGAGAATAGCACGATACAACATTTTTACGTATGTTTAGTGTCCTATGTTTGAGTGTGCTAACCGATAGAAAACTGAATAGAAAATCGTTGTTAGACACAAATAAAAATTTTAACAACTCTGTTTTTTGTTAGGACGATACAACGATACAACAGATAGCACACCCCTTATGAACAACCTAATTGTTAAGTGTTTTTATTTGTTTTTAATGAACAAAACATTAATAACTTCATTTATTTTTATTACATAATAAGTAGACGATCATCAATTATTACCCCTTCAAGGCAAACGACACTGATGATGGCTTTGTAGCGAAAGCCGAAAATACGTATTCTGCCGTGCTGGTCTTATCGAATTCTTTAAAAAAAATTTTATTCTTTGTAATTTACTTGTAAATATTGTATCATCTTTCTTTAATTTGAAAAATAATTGAAACAGAAAGTGATATTAATTTATGGTCTAGAGTCGGACTAAAAAACATTCATTTAATTAGTAAAATGTTTTGCTGAAATTAGCAGCGAAAATAAGTAAAAAAAAATCCGTAATTTATAATAAGAGAATAGCAAAAGTGATTACTAAAAAAAAATTGTACTAAAAATCAGTATAAAAATAGTAGTGCAATTGGAAACTGTTTACAAATTTTTTTACTAACTTTTTTATCTGAGTGTGTTAACATTTGCTTTTTTAAAACTTTAAAGTTTTTATTCAGTGCATATTTCATCATGAAAACTTAGATTCTATAATATAACATAAAGATTACGTTACTAAAATCTCAGAAGAAATCATCTAAACATAATTGAGATTTTCTTTTGGGAAATTTTCATTATCTGAAATCGGTTTTTTGTTTTAAATTTTCAGATTTTTTTATACTCTGCAAAAGTTTTCTTCCAATGCAATTTCAATTCCAAAATGAAAACACCTTTCCTAGAGTTGTTTAAAATTTTCTAGAACAAAAAAATTGTTTATACATGGAGTACTTGCAAATCACCATTAATTACGACTTTGTGGCAATAGGAAACCTAATGATATTTGATTTTATACAAGACAACAAACAACAGCAGTTCCCCAAAAGAAAAGTTGTCGAACAACTTTAAAAGAAACATAAGTTAACTCATGGAAGAGGCTGGCTGCTGGAGCAGTATAAAAACAAAAACAGCAACAAGAAATATAGAAAAATAAACGAAGTTTTATCAAAACATTTGCCATTCTACCCAGAAGTTTAACATAGAATACAAACAACAAAACATAAAGAAAAAATAAAAATAAATAGAAGAGTAGGGGCATCACAACCGGTGGCACGCATGTCATTTTTAGATTTTTGAGTAACCTTCAGAAAAGTCGAAAACACCAGTGAAAAACCGTAAAATACATTAAAATTATATATGAACATCATAGGGTCGCACCAGCCGTATGTGGAATAACCTCCCCGCAGAAGTCTTCCCTGTTACTTACAATGTAGAGAAATTCAAATCAAATATTCAATATAACCTATTTTCCAAATACTCTGAGTGTTGGTCGAACAAAAAACAAAAAAAAAAAAAAAAAAAAAAAAAAAATTATAGTTTGGGGGATCATCTTTGACTATAAGGAGTGAGATCGAAAAAAAAGGACACATATAAAGTTAAATAAAAACTCAACCGTTTAATTTGAAATTTTAAAAATAAGTTTCAATTTATAGCAATTTTTTGTAAATTTATTATACAAAAACTTTTTTCAATATCACTAGCCATTAACGAATTTATCCACTTTTTCTGGAATACCGCCCATTAAAGATGTAAAAAAAAATTGGAAGTTATGCTTTATAAAGCACTTCTTTTATTGCTTCAAGAGTATCCGTAAGTGTATTTTTACTGCTTTTTCAGAAGTTACTCTGAACAACTTCAAAAAATTACTTCTTTCATTGCTTCCAACGTATCCGTTAGTATATGTTTAGAAGTAGTACAACATCCAAAAAATCACCTAAGTATTGCTTAGGTTTTTGATGCAGTTTATTTCCAAACATATGATCGAGGGTTCGATTCCTGGCGGGAGCAATATTTTTTTAGTTTTCTAAAGTGTTTTATTTATTTAATTAATATTTATAATTATTTTGTTTAAATTTAATACTTCTTTTAATTTTTAAAAATATATAAATATTAAATTAGAATATTGTTCTACCTCAAGTATTAAATATTAAATATATCGAACCCTAAATACAAAAGTGACACAGCTTATATTGCATTTCTGTATTTCCTCTGGCATCAGCAATATAAAAATCATTCTCTGGGAACTGTGAAAAGTTTTTTATAAAATTTGATTTTAACTTTTTTGGTCTAGTTTTTTCCTCAGAGTTCTGTGTTGCATTCCTATCTGGAAATTTTTGAACTTTAAACGTTTTCATACCTACACTCATAGTAAAAGCTACTAAAAATTATTTTAAAATTACTTTGCAGAAAAAACTGCTGAAATAAGCAAATTTTTTTTTGCAAAATACTAGTTAAATAAAGTGACAGAAAATTTTTCTAAATATTATTAAATTAAATTCGTTTTCACTGATGCTTTTTTCGAGTTGATACGAAATTATTGTTAGAAAGCTTTGCAAAATATATTTCAATGTTATACATTCATAATTTTTACGTTTTTTATTAGTTAGAGTGTTACACCAAGTAGATATTCCTTGTGAAATCCTGACATTCTGCGTTGTTGGATATAATATTGTGGTACGCAAATTAAAAAAGGTTGAGAACCCGGTATTAAGTATACAGAGTAACTTAATTCAATGTTCGTCTTTTACGAAAAAATGGATTTGCCTAAAGGCTCTTATCTTTTTTCTCTCTAATACACAGAAAAAAATGTTAGAATAAAATTTCAAATTAAATTTTGTTGATTCCAAATTTATTTTCAATTAAAAGTTTAATGATATGTATTATATTTTTTGTTTGAAAATTAATTTGGCCTAAAAAATGCAGTTTATTGACAACACAGAAAAAAGCTTAATATATTCTTTTATTTAAACTTTCAAAAATATGTCTGAAATCTCTAATAATAAAAAAAAAAAAAACAAAATAATATTCAAAAATGATTATTATTGAACATTTTAATATTTTTAACATCATAATTTTATTTTTTAAAGTGAGGGGTGTCAAAATAATTTTCTAAATTTACAAAAACTACATGGAGAGAATTCCAATTTCATTTTTAATTGATGTGATTCAAATAAATGTTTAATTGTACTAACGAATATTTTAATTGAAACTTAATTTTAGTTTTTTCTGTGTACAACTACACACACACACACACACAAAACATAAGAACAACAAAAAGTTTATTTTTAAAATCAAAGATGTTAACAAAAGCCTAAACTACTACTTCCATTTAAAACTCATGGATACATACATACCAGGTTGCCAATTTCGACATTTTCCGGCTAGATCTAGCCATTACAAAATTATATATATCCAGAAGATTTAGCCATTTTACTTTTCCCTAGCCATTTTTTAATTTCATAGAAAAGTGCTTGAATTTTAATACTTTTCAAAATTTTGTAACAAAATTTAGAATTTTTGATTTTTTTTTTGTTCACAGAATACATACATCATGTAATTTTACATTCGATTTAAAATTCATTATTATCTATCAATGATTTACATTTGAACTTTAGCAACATTTGCCAATTTAACCATTTTTTCGTAATCTTGCTATTTTTTCACTTCAATAGTTGGCAACCTTGCATAGGTACATATAAAGGGAAAGAATGGACTGAAGCGGGCATCAAGAAGAAAATGTACACACTTACGATACCACTGCATAAACAAGCTTTAGGATCAGGTAACTTTAAACGTGAATGGCGCAAAACTACGAGAAGTTCTTTTTTAAGTTTAGTGAATGATGCTGCTGCTAATGTTGTCTACTACACTGTTGTTGTTTTAGTTTTTTTTTTGCCAAAGGAACTACAAACGTACTACTTAGGTGAGATATACTTTATAAACAGAAAAAACGTGTTTTCGTAGAAAAAGGAGAAAAAAATCTTAAGAAATCAAGGGAGACAAGAAAAAATGGCAAAATAATCAAGTAGAGCAAGGAACCTATACTTTCAGTGTTGCCAGATAAGGGGATCTGAATAGGAATTTCAAACTTTAATTTGGGGACAAGTGTTTGTGTAAGGAAATCGACACACACCAATCGGATTCAAGTCTTCCAATTTATACAAAATTTTTGAGCAAGCATTCTCCTGCGGGCCTTGGGCTGCCATTTAACTGAAAAATTTGAAATATTGGGGAAAAAAGCGCTATTGGAAAAAACGTCAAAAAGTCGAACAAAAAACGAATATCTAGAAAAGCTCAGAGACTTCCTCGATTAAATTAAATAGGCATTAATATGTGTAAATTTTAGCTAAAATCAACAAGAATTTCCCATATAAATGTGTTATTCGAAAAAATAATAACTGAATAACTAGAACAGTTGGTCATGTTATGCATACCTAGGGTTGCCATTTCCAAAGAGGACGTCAACCTCAAAAAAGGAGGACATTTGTCTTAAAAAAGAGGACAATTTTTTTATTAAATTAATTTCACAAAAAACAACAACGCAATAAAATATACAAATAAAAATTTATTTTAAAAATAAAACAATTTTTATTCCCATTAAAAAAAAATTCACAAAAAACTAAAATATCATTCTGAACTTTAAATTAGTGGTACATAAATAAACAACAAAAAAACAACGATTAACCAATTCATTGAATACATTTTTAGGAATATACATTTCTATAATTTATTGATATGAATTGTAAAGGGTTTCATGAATGTTTATCAATGCTTCCAATTTGAATTAGTATAGTACTGTCGCATATCTTCAAATATTCATAAAACTCTTAAAAATTTATATCAAAATTTTATTTGACTCCAATAATATCAGAAATAGTTTCTGGATTAAATTTCTTTTTCTGGATGCCATTTCTTTTTGGTATCCACTGCGCTTTGATTAAAGAAGATATTCGTTCTACGTTGGTATTATGTGCTGTTAAGAAAAATAAAACCCAACAAGTATTTTTATTTCATAGCAAACATCATTTTTAATAACCCGGGTAAAAATTTTAATATGGTGTCTTATATAATTATATCTTATCTGATAAGTTCCCATATACAACCACACACAATTTGATCCGAAAAATGGGTCATCTGCATGTGTCTAATTATATCAAATTAGATATAATTTGGTGCAATTTGATCCGAGATTTGTCCATATCCAGGATATCAAATTATATATACTACCACATAAATATATCTGACTTTATATAACTCAACCAGATAGTAGGTAGGCTTTTTATGACTGGAAGTTATGCTTAACAGCTATTAAGTTGACAATTGAAATTTTAAACAATTTTAAAGGCCCAAATTTTAGAAAACATAACCCAATGTTTAAAAATTTTCCTACAAAAATTGGTTGTGTTTTATAAAAATGCATTTGAATGCTTTTGTCTTATGAAATTATATATAAAAAAATAACTTAATTTGTTTATGGAGCCTTATATGGTTATATGTGAAGCCATGTTAATTTAAATCTTAATTTACAGATAACTAAAATTTATGTTGAACTATATATTAGTTTGTATAGGATTATATATAAAGTTATATAAAATTACAAAAAAATATTTTTAGTATGGCGTCACATACATTTTTATGTAACTTGCATGGAACCATATATAATCATATCGATCACTACATATATTTTTATTAATTTCATATGGCTTATGTAATTATATATGGAGTAAGATTTGGGGACATATACTAGTATCAATTACCATATAAAAATTTTGTTCAAAAAATAATATCAGATGTAGTTGTATATATTGATATGTGTCTTAATGTGACTCCGTTCATAGCCATATATAGCACAATCACATTATATATGCCCATATATAACTATTTTTACCCGGGAAAAAAAAAAAATCGCAACAAAATTTGTTATCAGTCATGTTAATTGAATTTAAGTTTTTTACATAATTTTGCAGGATAAGGAATTCATTAAATAAATTTTCATCATTAAAAGCAGTGTTAATTTTTTTTTAATTCAACAGTTGGCTCACTGCTGATAAGTTTCAAATTTGGCAACTAAAGTAAGTGAAATAACAGCGATGCCAACAATTCAAAAAAAAAGTTATGGAGAAAAGTGCAAAAAGTAGGACAACCCCGGACACTTACTTTGCAGACATATGGTAACATTTTTCGATACAAAATATCAATCTTCGAAAGAGAGCGACGAATACCGCCTGGTCTGTCTATTGAAGTGGCGAGGCGAGCACAGCGCAAATTAATAATCAGAGTTGCTCATGTCACACTCAGAATGTTTATTATTATAAATGAGCGAATTCGGTTCAGCAGTTCAATCGGTAAGTGAAAATGGGAAGATTAATGGTAAAATGTATCACCTAATTTAAAGCTAAAATGACATTTTGTATTGAGAATAAGAAGGTGCCATTGAATTTAACAAAAAATCTGGGTATAGGATGAACAATCCTTCTTGCGTCTTTTCAATGTGCTCAACATTTTAACATATAAATATTTCAAAAAATCAATTTGACCATTTAAATTTTTTGTTAGAGAATTTTGGAAATTTATAAATTGGGATATTAGATAAACATTTTCTAGCAGCTTAACATATGTACAGAAATTATTTTGATATAAGAGTAATTAAATTCTTAAAAAGGCAAGAGATCATTTGTTTGGAGACTTGTGGAGACTCTGTGTAGGTTGCGATTGTGCTAAAAGTGTTGCAGCAACAAATTGCAAAATTGACTCCATCCATCTATCTCTTATGTACTTACATACATATTTGTGTACTCAAAAGTGATTGTCATTTGAGTTTAACGTTGTTATTACTGTTTTTGGTTTTATCTTGTAAAATTTCAAATAAAATACAACAAATAAAAAAAAATATTAAACATGTTTTTATATTCAATACCAAGCCCATGAAATTTTACGCACGACTTGTACTACTACCATTGTGGCTACTGGTTGATGATGTTGTTGTAAGTATGGAACAACAATATCAACAACAATCATATGCACATTTACCACAAAACTTTAATAAAAAAGAAATGAATCAACACTTTTTACATTAAGGGGCCTTAGGTATTTCAACCAAATTTTAAACATGACTTACTATGACTCTCAAAACATTTTGGATTCATAATTAATTGAAATACCCATACCGAAATAAATGAAATGTCGATACTCTTAAAATACCGTTACCGTAATAAATGAAATACTTTTACATAAATACTCTGATAAAATTGTTTTTATTTTCGCTTGTCTTTGTAAAAAAAATTTACGGTATGCTGCGTTACCTTTAAAATATCGTTACGACAGGTCCGGAAGAGATCCCGAAGGATCCATTTTCATTCGAATGAGCGAATTAGAAATTACGGATTGCTCATTTTTTTTGCTCTTAAATGAGAGAGCCAAGTTCTTTTGGGTAGGTCATTCGAATGATCCAACGCTTTACTCAATTTTTTATGAAAATGGACAAACGCCACTTAAAAAAACAACACTCCATATTATTCCGACCTGCAGTTTGATTGCAGATTAATATATAGTGAAGCTGAAACTAAATTGTTTTCATCAAAATAAAATATGAGTAAACTACAAATTAAAAATTATGAGTAAACTACAAGAAATTGGTTGCCAACAAAATCTAAATAATTCGTAGATTTTGCTCATGTTAAAAATATTGTTAAATTTTTATATGTATTGAGCCAAGTATAAAGTACATAAGGAGTGCGCCAATAAAAAGTGTAACATGAAAAGCTGAATAAAAGATGACTGAAATAAATTAAAATTAAAAAAAAAAAAAAAAAACTACTTGTAGTTGCATTTTTTTTATAGATTTATATTCCGTGTCATTTTACATAATATTTTATGTTATACATTTTTTTTTTTCATTTTATGAACTCTAATATGCCCCCCATAAGCTGTCTTCGGTGACATTTTGTAATTAGTAATGGTTTTAGGCACTGATGTGGTCTTCTTTTGTCTTTTGACCTTTTGCTATAATGGTAAGATGCCAAATGTATATAAGATGTGTTTTGTCTTAGAAATGGAATTAATCTCTTTTGAAGACATTATTTCATTTAAAATATTTAAAGTTTTGAAAAAAAAAAATCTTTTTTGAGAAGTTTTTTGGCGTCAACGTTCTTCTTAATATTTCTGTGAAGGAACTTTCTGAAACTTAAATGTTTAAAGCACAACGTTAGCTCTAACTCTGTAAACAAAAGTTTCCGAACATTGTTTGGAATCGCCCTCAATAGCTTCTCCTTTTTCTTTGGCTTTGGTTTCGTTCCTGGGACCTTTTGCTTTACGTGTTCCAGGCTTTAATTTGTTAGGTCCTTGTTGAACTTTTTGACCACTCTTGAAACACATTGCCTGGTCGCTTGTATTTCTGTTGCAACTTTTTTGTAGGTCGACAATGGATTATTTTGAATAGTTTAAATTTTTTTTGTGCTCTTGTCTTTTATTCTCCAGTGTAAACTAATAAAGACAGCGAATCTGACAAACCGATGCATTTTTAAATCTGACATAAATATTTCTCAAAGATATTTTGATCAAGAAAAATTATTTTAAGAAAATGTGTGTTACACTTTTTAATGGCGCACTTCTTAGTAGCAAAAACAAAAAATGGTAATAATTAAGCAATACTTGATGATTAGAGAGAATGTTGCAAATCATCAGTTTTTACTACAATTTGCTTAAATATTCCAACCATATTATTGCTGCTGGTGTTTATTGCCTGAACCAAAAATTAAGAAAAAAAATCTAAAACAAATTATGTTCATCAATATTGTGTATTGCCAGTGCTGATGGTTTCAGAAGTAGAAGAAGTTGGGGTTTGTTAAAACTAAAGCTGAGCCGATTTATGTAGATTTCAGCTGAGAAGATGATAAATGACTCAATAAAAGTTTCACAGAGTTTGACCCCAATGTGTAAGCATGCGTACACGCACTATGGTTTGTTTACGCCATATTATTAATTTTTTTTTCAACGTATTGTATTTTTTATTTTATTTTTTATTTATGTGGCTAATATTTTGAACGTTTGATATTGCTAATGATCTTAAACGTTATTTCTTGTTGTTGGCTGCTTCTTTTTAGCAATAATTTGCATGATTTATTTCATAATAGAAAAAAATGGAAAAATCTTTTGTTAACCGCTGTATAATTAACAACATACAATGATATATTGGAATATACTTTTATAATGACATATTAAGTATTTTTTACACTCAAGAAATATGCTTGGTTAATGTGCCATCAAATTAATATAATTTTAAACGATTTTTGGGGAAGTATTGGCGGTTAAAGGGTTAAGTTTCCTAATTTCCACAATGCAGTTGCAGATGATTTAAGAAAGTTTTTGCTAAAAATTATATTTTGGATTAAAAAAGTTCAAAGGTTTGGAAACAATGCAAATTTTTTTATAGGGACAACAATGATGTTTCAAAAACTTTTAATAATCGAAAAATTTTAGTTTAGAAATAGTTTAAAAGAAGCAACAAAAATTTTTATTATTTCTTTATTAGTCCAATCTTTCAATCAATTAAAAATATTTGCTGAATTTTTTCGATAATTTTAGGAGAGTTCATTTAAATTAATTAATATTGTATAATTAATTAATATAAGATACGATATTAACATAAAACCTACATTTAAAAATTCCAACATCATAGAATTACATAAATAAGGGAGTGCTGGGTAAAGTGAGCCAACCACTCGTTTTTTGTCATTTTGTTTTATGAAAATGTCAAAACTGTCAACTATCATCAGTTTTAATTTCCTTTATCTCAATTTTAATTTCCTTTACCTCAATTTGGAAAATCTTCGACGTGGATGAGCACGTGTCGGGTAATGTAATATGTGTTTGATAAGTTGAGCCATTTACTTAATTTTTTTTTAATGTATTTTAAAGATGTTAACTCAAATGCATAAAGATTTTGTTGATTTTTAGAACAGTCTTATACATCAAATTCACATGCAGAAGAACAACAAATTTGATTTATAAGAGTTTAATAGAAACCAACAAAATGATTATGCAATTGTGCATTGGTCTTTTCTGAATGTTTTACGCATCTTTTTAATTATTCTTATCTATTTTCGACAATAAATATGGATCAGAACAAAAGAAAAACATCGATCGTGGTGCATTGTTGGTAGCTATTGAAAAAGTTAACTTTGGAAAACAAACTTAGCGTTTCTGTAGGTGCCACATATGGAATCCTTTAAAATGAATTTATAAAAGTCTCACATTACAAGCCTTGTTTGGTAAAGTGAGTCTTTTGAGTTATATTATTTTAGTTGCTAAACTCATAAAAAAAATGAGTACAAAAGTCTGTTAAACGCGTTCTGATTAAGTTGAATTATTTTAATGTTATTTTCTCTAAAAAAGCCCGTACAGGTAGGTAAAAATTCTGCTAAAATAACAGGAAATAGTACATGTATTTGCGCCAGCACAATTTTGACCTATTTGTACGGGATTTTTTTTTTTTATTAATGTACAGGAGAAGGATATGTAGCCAAGATGCTCAAGGTGTTGACCTATAAGCTGTTCTTTTTCAATGTTTAGTATTCTACTCTACTGTTTTTTTTTTATATAGCCTAAAAACCAGGTAATGGCTCACTTTACCCTACATTCCCTTACATTTTTGCAACATTTTATTAGCTAAAAGGGATTTTACAAAACAAAATTACGTCATCGTTAAAATTTTATTAACAACTTGAAATTTTTCAGTTTTTTTGAATTAAGAATCATTTCATTACTTTGTTTAAAAAATTTAACCTTTGGATTAGGAAAGAAAGGCTGTGTAGGTCTTTGTAAACAAAAATTTTAAAATGCTTTAAGTTTATTAACAACAATTAATCAAGATTATTATAACTATAGGAGTATATGTACACAGAGCAAACATATTCATTGTGGCAACTGAATGATTTGATTAGAGAAACACATTTATTTGGTTGTAACAATCAAACGTATTCCAGAGTCAATTGAAACATAACTTTCTAGCCGAAATTTTATTGTGTTAACCGCTTTTCTGTAGCCACAAAAAAAAACAAAATCGATGGCTGTCATCGTCCCAAGCAGTTGGCAAAAAATTTGATTGCCAAAATGAATCTGTAATCTAAGTGTACCCAATTAATAAAGTTTTTATACGATATCTTCCCAGTAAAACCACACAAATAGAGAAAAGTCTGTAAAAAATTTAGTTAAAACTACTAAAAATTATGTTGCAGAAAAAAACTGCTGAACTTAGCAGATTTTTTTCGCTAAATACTAGTAAAATAAAAACAGCAAAATTAAAACTGTTAGATATACAGAATTTTAGTTATATTTGAGTTAAATTTTTTTTAACGGAAAATAGCAAATGAACCTGCTAAAATCATCAAAACATTTTGCTAAATAATTTTAGCCTAAAAATCACAAAAAAATTTAAATTTTCGAAGTTTTTTCGATTTTTTTTAAATGCAAATAAAAATCGAGCTTTTCGAAAACTGCATATTACATTTTTTTAGCAAATATTTCCGCTGATTTTAGCAGAACATACTGCTATTTGCATTCAACTAAATTTATCTTAAAAGTAGCAAAAATTTTGTAGATATAACACTTTATTTTTGCTATTTTTAGTCTACTAATATTGACCAAAATTTTCTGCAGGTTCTACAGTACAATTTGTTATTTTAAATTAACTAAAAGTTAACTAAAATTCTTTAAATTTAACAGTTTTAATTTTGCTGTTCTTATTTTACTAGTATTTAGCAAAAAAATCTGTTAATTTCAGCAGTTTTTCCTGCAGCATCACTTTTAGCTAATTTTTAGTAACTTTTTTTGCTATTTTTACAGATTTATTTCTATGAGTGTAGCTGAATTTACTACTTTTTTTTTGCTACAAATTTGCTCGCTGATTTTCTGCATTGAATTTGCTGACATTAGCAATTTTTCTGCAAGCGCCCTCCTAACTAAAAATTGACGTCGATCGATTGAATTTCAAGGAATGAATTCCTTG
Organism: Leucophora obtusa; assembly: GCA_949987735.1. NCBI lineage: Eukaryota > Metazoa > Arthropoda > Insecta > Diptera > Anthomyiidae > Leucophora > Leucophora obtusa. Next base: position 2,471,278 of record OX465296.1, read on the forward strand.
CGATTGTTTAAATATGAATTTATTAGATTTGTGAGGAAATCGAATGGTATTTGTAGGGAATTCATTCAAAATAGAATTCATTGTTCAAAGCTCTGAATATGAGTAGGTGGTACGCGAGTCAAAAAGATTAAAGAGATTTGATCTTAATATTCAAATAACCAAAAAAAAAAATAAGGTATATATTATCTTTAACCCTCAAATAGGGTATTTTTTCGCAATAAAATTTTGTTTTACAAAAAAAATTAACAATAACGTAGGCCGAAAATTTTAGTTTAATGTATCCTGCACTCAGGGAATTATGTAGGTAAAATCAACTGCAAATGACAGTTAAAATAACTGCATTTGCACTTAAAAAGGTGTAGACTACATTTGCAGTTAAATTAACTGCAATATGAAGTTATTTTTAACTGTTAAAAATCAACTGACAAATGTAGTAAAAACAACTACAAATGCAATTGAAACAACATACATGCAAATTATTGTAAAACTGTACAAACAACTGCAAATGTAGTTAAAAAACATAAATAAAAATTATTTTAAAAATTGTTAATTTAATAAAAAACAAATTTATGTAAACACTCCCAACTTAATTTTATTCTATTTAAAATTGAGAAATCAAAATTTACACTAATGTCACTTTTATTTTTCACTAGTAAGATATTGTTGTAGATGTCCGTCTGTGAGGGATGAAATATGGCGTTGTTTGGCTTCCTTTTTTTCTCCAGGTAGAAAGAGATGAGAATATAAAAGAACTGAAAGAAAATAAATACAATAATTTTTAATAATCCCGTAAATAAATTTATATTATAAAACTTACCTTATTATTTTAATAACTTAATAAAAATATATAAACTTTTCCGTATTACGCGTCCTCACTCTTTGGCGTTGTTTTATGACTAAGACAAGAGAAAACATGTTCTACTCATATTCTTTCACTAGAAATTTCTAAACAAGCGCGTCATACACATGCCTCTGATTGCTTCGTGTGTGTGCACACACACTTGAAAATATAAGTATTTGTAAAAAAAATTCAAAATAACTGCATAAAATAAATGTTACTACAATGTGGTAGTTTTTGTAGTTAGTTTGAAAAAATAACTGTCAAAAACATTGAAATATTTTGCTCTAAGTAAATTAACTACAATTGTAGTTAAAATAACTACAACCGCATTACTACACAAATAACTGTCATGTAGTAACTGCAGAACTTTTCTGAGTGTGGAAGGATTTTATGGGTTCTTGCATTAAACTAGACTTTTTTGAAAGCTAAGAGCTCAATCCTAATTTATGTGCACAATCAATGTTTGTCAGTCTGGTTTAATATTTTTGTTAATGTTTTGAAATTTATTTTCGTTTTAAAAGGATTCATTTTTAGAAAATTACGAAATTTTGATTGAAGCAAGAAAGTGTCGAACTTTCTTGCTTCTAAAACGTGCACAGAAAATTTAGTAAATAAAGTTTTTTGTCGAAATAGTTTAATTAATATTTATAAAATAATCATTAAACGCATTTGCGATCAATTTTATAAATTGCGTCTAAAGCCAATCCTGCCTTTTAGAGGGTTAAACAAATTTTATTAAATTTTCGAGTTAAGTAGTCCAAAATTATACGACAAAATGGTCGCACTTCATGCTGTGTAAATTTTAAATTTTTTGTATTAATTATATTTTATGTTAATCTATTATTGATATTTTAATTTTTAAAACTAAACCTACATGGCGTGTGACTAATTTATGTTTAATTTTAACAATATATTAACATATTTTTAAACTCCTCACCCATCATCATAGTTTGATAACTTTTGGCAACATGATATATACCTATAAAAAAGAAGCAACAAAAAAAAATTAGAATTCCTAATTTACATGTTATAACCGTGAGAATATAATACACAACTTCCTTATACACATATCAAAAAAAGATTTGATAACTAAAGTTAAAAGCCCACTGCAAAACCTCCAAATTCGGACATTTTTTTACATATTCTGTATAAGGTATAAACAAATAAAATGTATTTATATTCATAAAATATGAAACAAAAAAGTTTTTAATAAATTTATAATAACGAAAATTTTATCCCACGCTTTAAGTTATTATATTTTTTATAATCAAAATACAAACAAGAAACAAAAATATTTTTATTTAATTTTTAACATGTTACGTGTGTCGTTTTTTTATTCATAAATTTGCTAAATTAAAAGAAAATCACTGTATAAAAATGTATTGCATAAAAAAATACTAAAAAATTATATTGAAAAAAACTGAATTTATTTGTGAATAAAAAATACTTGAAATTCCAAGGCAAACAAAAATTTCAATAACAATTTAATATTTATGTACAATAATTTTTTTTTTTTATTTTTTTAGTAAATTGTTTATTATTTAAAAACAATTCGTAAAATGTTAATATGGTATGAAAGGTACAAACACACATATGAATTCAACACACATTTTTTGATGTCACGTTTTTTTTACTTATTACTAAACGGTTTTTTTTAATTTTTAAAACAATTTGCACAAACTATTCATAATAATAAACTATGAGCATTTTTTTTTGCACCCCGGGATTGTCTAAAACACACTTCATATTTAGTTAGACAGAAAAATAGAATCAGTCCAGTGTTGGCATAAAATTAGCGCAGCTCGGTTATACATACCCTACGGGAAATTTTAACAAACTGTCACCGAACTGGCCCCTTTATATGAAATAGACTGGTCACTTTTACATGGCGTTGTCATAGGAGGGGGAAATTGACCCCTTGTGACATGTCACAAGACAAATCCTAGGACAGGTTACTGAAAAACAAAGTTCAGGGACCTGTCCTGGGATTTGTCTTGTGACATGTCACAAGGGGTCAATTTCCCCCTCTTATGACAACGCCATGTAAAAGTGATCAGTCTATTTCATATAAAGGGGCCAGTTCGGTGACAGTTTGTTAATATTTCCCGTAGGGTATGTCTGCAGAACGTCGTACAGAATTGTACTTTTAACCGATTGATAATAACGACCAACCGTTGGTTGGCACTAATTTGTTAACGTTTGCACAACGTTGGCAAAACCAAATATGGTTGGTCTACAAATTTCCCGGAAATGCCCGACATTTTTCACTTCCGAAATATTAGGAAAATAGGCGAGAATTCCTTGTAGTCATACTGATGGAGATTCTTTTTACAAAAGTAGATATTAAAAATTGTATACTCTAATAAGATATTTAAGAAATCCTGGCATCTTTTATTATAAAAATGTTCACTAAAGACCCCAACAAATTTTAAACTTTTCGAAAGTTTTTCCTGACATTGCCAACAAAAACACATACATATTACCAAATAATGCAATACATTTTTTATACGATAAATATATGTATGTATAAGCCAAAGGGTTCCTACACCCAGAAAACAGATTCGGTGCTGGTAACCCAATTTGCTGCCAATCGAATGGTTCATTTGCATCAAATGAATTTTACGGTTGCAACTACCGAATTATTCTTGCTACACTTATAATAATACGTCAGTAGAAAATTCTGTCAAACCGGTTTCAAATCGATTTGACTAATTTTTAAGAAATTTTTAGTTGAAACACTGATTTAAGCATCATTTAACACAATACTATTAATCCTCAGTACTTTAACTAATTTTGGAAATTATTTAAAACTAATTTTTAAGAACCCATTCGTTAAATTTTACAAAATTTTTTGTTAAAATATAATATTTTCATATTACTGTTATTACCCGGTAGATAGCGCCACCAATGTATCCGAAGTTTTAAAGATGGCGCTATTTTTTCCCTCCCGACTTTTTAAGATGGCTCATATTTCGACTACCCCTAATCGTACAATACCCCAGCTAAAGGCGTTATCTCTTTCCAAAAATGGACCCTCGTAAATTTTTAATACAAATTGTACACTTCATAAAATGGCCCATATTTCGAAAACTAAGCCAGATACAGCAGAACGGACAAAATTTTTGCTCTATTGGAGTGCCCTTATACATACGTCCTCACATGATATGGACTAGGTAAGGGTCCCGAGACCCTAAATTTGGATAAATTCTACGACTCAGTATAATTACAGATAAAACTGTAGTTTTTTGTCGTACACGCTATAAATGCGGTTATCAGCACAATTTTTGTAGCAAAATAAATTAGTAAAACATAAGTTCAAAATTAGTTTAGTGCTAAAAAAAAGAAATATAACTAAAACTTTAGATGAAAACGGAATTTCAGCAAAAAAAAATTGCTGAAAAGTACCTACATTTGATATACAAGACGTTTTACTAATGTTTCTACTAACTTATTTTTTTGAGTGTAGTTCTCATAAAATATTAATTCTGACTACGACCAGTGGGTTTCTGTCATCCTGTGCTGCTCAATACTCGCCGGAGTTTGGCGTGGTGATCTAACTATCGGGAGAACTGATCATGACGACATCAAGTCAATTACTTATTATTATAATTAATTAATATTCTCTACACTCAGATAAAAAAGTTAGTAAAAAAATTTATAAACAGTTTTTAATCGCACTTTACTATTTTTGCACTGATTTTTAGTACATTTTTTTTATTAATAATTTTTGCCATTCTCTTATTAGCAAAACATTTCACTAATTTTTCAAAACCGAGTGCTTAACTTATTAAAAAAATTTACTAATTTAACAAAAAGAGGATACTTAATGAAATTTTGTTTCCAAGAATTCGTTGATTTTTTAGAATTCTTTTCTTCATATTTGTTATTGTTGATATATTCTTAGTTTGGAAATAAAACTCAGAAATGTTTGTTGTATCTCAAAAGCATAAAAAGGTAATAACTGGAGAACTGTTTGCAGTTTTTACTCCAAATTTCAAGAACGATTAAGAAATCATACATATTTTACAATCGAAAGAAAATAATGTTTTTTTTTATTAAATTTGGTGGTTTTTTAAAATTTTTTTTTTAGATTTTACAGTTTGTTTATTTTGTAGTACACTTTGTTGCTAATTTCAGGAGATTGATTTTAAATTGCAGTTTACAACAATTTACTGAAATTTAGTAACGTCTACTAATTATTTATACTAATTTAATTGTACCACAATTATTGATATTTAGGAAATTTTGTGACTGATTTTAGCAAATCGATTTTGGATTGTAGTTTACAACAATTATGCTAAAATTTAATAGCGGCTACTAAATTTGTTGTATAATACAAATCAGTAGACATGTGTTGCTAAAACAAATCACTAAAAATAATGGTCAGTATTTACCACAAAAATTCCTTATTATAATTGATCCACAAGTTGTACAGTTTCTTTTGACGCTAAGAATATGAAGATTATTTTGTTTTTGTTGTATGATTTTTGTTATTGTAACATTGTTGTTGTTTTTTTTATATAAAAAAACATAAAATGTTATAAAGTAGAATTGCAAAAGAGTGAAATGAAACTGCAAACAAAATAAATCAACGTGTACAGTTTCTTTTGACGCTCACAGTATATTTTTTAAATTAATAAAATACTTTCATTAACGAAAATACCAATAAAAACGTATTTAAATTTCAAACAACATTATTTAGATAGAAACCCTTTTTTAAGAGTCTCTAAAAGCTCATGATTTTATTGATAATACAATGAATTATTAACATACATTTAAACAATAAATTAATATGTATGTAGGTAAAAAAATATATCTTAAAAAAGAAACTCCCTCTTTTCTTTTGTCAGTTTCTATAACATATGAAGTAACGTTATAATGAAAAATAAAGTTTCAAAAACACTTTTTTGGTTCCTTTCTTTTTTATGCTTTTGTTCATAAAGCTGTGTGTTATTTGGCTACTGGTCTTACTTTTCTTCAGAAAAAAACATAATTTCTTCTACACTCAGAAAAATGATAAATAACAATTGTTATAATTTGAAATTTGTGTTGGAGATAACCTGACATGATACGTTTTTAGTCTTATGATTTATAATACTTAATTGATTACGAGTAGTGACATGTTGAATAATGGACGAAGCCATTTATTTAGAATCGGTCCATGTTTAGACCTACATATAAAGATTCGCAAAAATTGCCTTGATCACACGCTACAGGTCGCAAATATAAAGATATTTTAATGAAATTTGTTATGCTAACTCACATGGGCCCAAGGACAAATAATTATGATTGTAGATAGAATCGGTTTATAATTCTAGCTATCGCTCAAACGAACTATACGATATTTCCAATTTTCTCTTAAATACATCTAACATTAAGTATGTTAAAATAACAATTTCTTACCGATTTTATAATTTTTTTTTACCATTTTATAGACAAATTTCTTATGGATTTTCCAATTTATTTCCATTTTATAGACTTTTTGCCTCCCAAATACCCCTAACTGAGGGCCCTTGTAAATCCGGAAAAGTCTATATAAAAAGATTACAAACCTCAGTTTGGCAACATTTCTGAAAAAGGAGACACGTAAGAGATTGGAAGATAAAAAAATCTATAAATAGAATGTTTGTATGTGTCTGTGTTTGATCACTTCTGAGTAAAAACAATAACAGAAAGCGGAATAGGAAAGAAAACCATGAATTAGTTACATTGCATTCAAGGCCTTACTTGGGTGAGATTTCTAAGAGGTCGCACTTTAGTGTAGTTATTTATTCTTCTTCTTAACCCCAAACCTACTAAATTAAAATTGATAATATGCATATTAATTACAATACAATATTAGTTGCATGACGTTAAAACAACACTGTATTACAAAGTTTACTTTGACATTTTTATACAAGGATTTTTTTGCGTGTATGCACCAAAATGAACAATTTCTTTGGGGATTTTGCCTTAATTATCAAGAAAAATTATACAGAAAACTTGTTTCGTCCATTATTTGTTAATGGAATTACCTTTAAGAAACAAAAAAAAAATGTTATAACATGCATGAAATACATGTGGAGTTTGAAGTGGTTTTGTGGACAGACAAGCTCTTCAAAAAATATTGTTTTTTTTTTGGCTACCACTTTATAGCGTTACGCAGCAAAAGATTTAACAATGTTAATAACTATGTGGCTTGGTTCAACTGTCTGTCCGTCCTCCCGTCCATTCAGATATGTGTATGTTCGCTTGATTATTATAAATGCCTTCTACTTCCGCTCAATCATAAGTTAAGAAAAAAACAGAAACATTGAACGAGTTTTCTTCTTATGTTAGCAAGATTACTTTTTTACCACAAAATTTGTTAAAATTGTTATGACATTAAATAGTCATTAATTTTAAGCAAAAGTATTTTTTTCATGTAAAATAAAGTAGGAGTATAATATTAAATTAAACATTTTTCTGCTCCAGGGGAAAGTTAGATAAATTGTTAAATTAAAAATAAAAAGTCTATTCTGTATGCACCGTGAAATCTGTCTCGTTAATATACATTTATAATATATTTTTCGTTTTATCCAAGGAATTTTCAAATTTTTTTAGTTTTGATTTCCCCTTTATCGCATTTTATAACTTTGCCTGTCATTTAAATTAACTTTCTTTGTTTAGACACGGTCCTATATAGAAGTTATGACCTAAAAAGTCGGTTTTGTTAAAACTCTACAAATATTTGCTGAATTTGCTATATGTATATCACCAATTTTAAAATTTACTTAATAAATTTTATAATTTTGTTTTCTTAAAAAATATGATCTGTTGATGTTCATATTTTATCAAAATTTGTCAAAATAAATAATTGAAAACAGTGCTAATAAAATACATTAAAAAACTTAAAAAAAGAAATATTTCTTGTGCTCAAAGAATATTTTTGTTAATTTATTTTTATACATATATTATACTCAATAATATTTATAATTTTCTCGCACATACCACTACACTCAGAGAAAAAAAATCTTCATTATATTTATGAAACAGTAACATTGGATGAAAATCTATGAAGAATTGTTTTATCTATGAATTTTTCCTAAATATGATGAATCTTTTCATAGGGTTTTATGAAAATTTTTTTATGACATCTTCACCATTTCATAGAAATATTTTTTAATGCCTCGAAATCTGGTAGAAATAGAAAATAGAAATAGATGAAATTGGTGCAAGTCCGGTTGGAATTTTAAAACGCATCATCTCAACAATATTTTTATGAAACGTTTTATTGGTAAGGTCAACGAAGGTTTTCAAAGAAAATTATACAGATTTTCCTTTGAGTGTAGCAACATCACTATCACCACCACCACCAAATATCAAACCTACCAATGAAAAGTGAAAACATTTTTGGCAATACATGAAAACATGTCATAATAAAATTAAAATTATTTTTTTTTAATATGCAAATATTTCAAATTCCTTTGAAAATATGCGAGAACGTGAGTGACATGAAAAATATAAAAATAAATAAACAAAAAATTCAAATTATAAACAAAAACAAGCAAAGCAACATTATTTAATTGAAACCAATTAAAAATTATTTAGAAAAATTTTAAAATATAAATGATGAACGCTTAACAATGTTTATTTTTGTTAAAATTTCAAAAGTTATAATATATAAGTAATCAAATTAGAAAAGCAATAGATGATAAATTACATGCAAAAGGTCCATTTTTACCTAATATTATTCACAATATTCGTACACTGAAAAAAAATTGAATAGTTTAAGAGGATTACTTTCCCAATCATTACGGTAAAGTGTTGTGGTAGTTGCGATAATAAAAATATTTATACCGGCATTACAGCACATATGGTGTAGGTATTTTATATTTATAAGAACACTTTAATTTTCTTACCCACCCGACTAAAAAAGATATTATATAATCATATATCACCATATATAAACCCATATATACGTCCATATCTAATTTGATCCGAATATTGGAATATATAATTATATCAAGCGAGATAAGCATGTTATCTAACCTGATACAATTTGATCCGAAAAATGGGTCTATCTAACTTCATCAAATTATATATTAATACATATAATTTGATGAAGATTTTCAAATAAAATTTTAGTAAATATTGTTGAGATCACTTATTTTCATTCATATTAAATACTAATGCTTAATGTTTAGAAAAATTTTTGTTAATAAACTTGGAAATAGCTGACAAAATAAAACATTACAAAAATTTGTCGGAACAACTGTCTTATAAAATAAAAAAATAACTTTCAGAATTAATTTTTTTTCACGGAAAAAATAACTGAACTTAAACCATATTTATTTCAACATATGTTTTTCTAATTTTTATTTTTAAATTTAAAAATTGCAATTAAACTTTATAAAATTTTGTATAATTAGATATCACATGTCAGATATAATTATATATAAAATTAATACAATTTTCTATTAACTTTGTTATATATTTTGATATAATATGGTTTATAAAAGCTTATATGCCATTATATATAATTATGTATGAACTATATTTGCAGATCTCTTAATATATGGCTGGAGACCAAATCGCATATGATTATATATAACGTTATATCAAACATATTTATAAAACCAAAGTGTTAATATAAATGTATATGGTTATATAAAGCCACGCATATAAACATTTAAAGTTATATCAAATCATATAAGATTATATAAAAACTTTTTTAGTCGGGGCAGCAAAAAAAAAAAGAAATGCAAAACACGCGGTCACGCTTCCTTTCGAGTCGATGCTGTTAAATTGCTTAATACAATTTTTAATTTCGTTAAAACTACTAAAAATTAGTTAACAATGACGTTGTAGAAAACACTGCTAAAATTAACAGATTATTTTTGCTATATACACTGAGAGAATTATCTGCATGATATCAATGAATTTTTGCATTAGATCTATGAATTGTCACTGGAATTCGTCCATTGAAACTTTTCATTAAATTAATGCAATTTGAATGGGGAAATGTTTTTAGTTGATCTGTTATTTTTAAGTAAATGAATGTTATTTTTAGTTTGACTCAAGATCATAAATTAATATCACTTTCTGTTTAAATTATTTTCAAATCAAAGAAAGATGATACAATTTTTACAAGTAAATTACAAAGAATAAAAATTATTGAAAAAATTCGATAAGACCAGCAAGGCAGAATGCGCATTTTCGGCTTTCGCTACAAAGCCATCATCAGTGCCTTTCGCCTTTGAGTGGGTTAATATTTTGATAATTTAATGAATTTTTTCATTATATATTTTCAACTAACCCGTAAGACATGCTATAATTTTTATAAGGGTTTTGAATTTGCTAATTAGTAAAATAGATATATGTTCCAGTAATGAACGCTAGGGTTGCAAAATGAAATTATTTAAATATAAAGGTCCAAGTAATGACACGATTTTGTTTTGGCTATTTACAGCAATCGGTAACGCGGTAATGTTTACATTCTGGTGATTGCGGGTTCAAGTCGAGTTCAGGGAGATGTCAAAAACATTATAAAAACAAAAAAGAAATATGTGCATGTACAAATAAAAATTAATAAAATAAAAATAAACAATAAATAAAAAAACGCAAAAAAAATATATTTTTTTCAATTAGTTTTCATTTAATGAATACGTTTCATTGATTTAATGAACGCGTTCTTTGGGGACTTTTCAATGAAAAAAATCATTGGATTAATGAACAAATTCATTAATACTATGCACAAAATTCTATCAGTGTAGCAGACAAATTCAAGTATGTGGTTTTGAGGAGTCAAAAAAAAAACGCTGACTGGTTTTGATTCAGGACCCACAACTCTATTAATTAATTACTTTTTTCGACGACTGTTATTTCGATATAAAATTAATTCTTTCAAACCTCTGATTACATCAACGTTGTTACCGCATAAAAAATGTTTGAGGGGGTATAACTCGTATATTTATGCAACAAATAAAAAATAAATTCATCGTTTTCGAAATAAATAAAAGTGTTGGCTGGTTTGATGATCGTTTGGTGTCTTTTATTTTGTTTTAATATTATGAAAATTGACAACAAAGCATTGTTTTGCTTTGAGTTATTTTCTAAAGAATGCTTTGGGGGTCGTGTTGATTTGTTGAATTACAATCATGTCATGTTGTTGAAGACATAGTATTATGAATACGTTGCAGAATACATTTAAATGAAATATAAACTTAAAAGAAATGCTGCTTTACATTTACTTTTTTTATGTATATGAAATTTCTTATTTTTCGATTTAAAACTTAAACAAAAGTATTCATTGGTTGTATTTTCGCAACAAATGCATGTTTTATTTGATAATATTTGTGATTTTTTTTCTTATTTTGCTTCTTACCATTTTGTATTTCGTTTGAGTGAATAGTATTTAGTATTTACGCTATATTTGCTAAAATTAAAAAAACATGAACAAATACAACAAATGTGCGGTTTGTTACAAATATTTGGCCTGTATTTTATGATTAAGATAACAATGAAAGTGTAAAATAAATATTGAAATTTAAACAAAACACGAACAACAACAAAATGACAATTGTCATACCCCAGCAAACAAAGATGATCATTAACGACTCAGAAATGAGCTCCAAAAACATAAACATTTTTCCAATTTTTCCTATGAAAGTGGTCCGTCCAAAAGAGCCCCCTGTGTACTCAGAAATGATTGTGAAAAAATAACGTATAAAATCGAAATTTTCTTCATAAATTTAAATAATTTTGGATTCTTCTTTGAGTCCGAAAAATGAACCCTCGTTTTGAGACAGCTTTTTAGATTGTAGAGACAACTTTTTGGATTGTTTTCTGAGGGTTCATATTTTCTACCAAAAAAAAAAAAAAAGAGTGTTTTCAAAAAAACAATCATTTCTATGAGCCATTTAAAAATCTTATTTATGAGCGCTCCGAAATTGCTGGCTGGGACATCAAATAATAATGAAATATACAATATATATGAGACATTTCACACCAATTGACCACCTCGTAAATAAGATGGCAAATTAAAGGCTCTATTGGTCTGGTAGTAGTGTAAAGTATCGTGTCAGCAGTTTACTTTAAATTCCTGATATTATAACTGTTAAATTTGGAAGTAAATTTAAAGTAAGAAAATTTATTAACACATCGGCTGAAAAATCCGTAGGATGACACATAGGTGATACCTGTCAAAATTGAATGACAATTCGTTCATTAGTGAATTTCGGGTGTTGATTTATTATTGCTTTTTAATGGGGAAAACACCTTTCAAAGCTTGGCCAAAGCTTGGTCAAAGCTTGGCTTGATAAGTGTTATTTGGACTCTGCTCCATCGAGACAAATGGCATAAAAGTAGTTTGCTGACTTTAAACGCGGTCGTGCAAACACCGATGACGTCGAAAAATTGGTCGCCCAAAACATCAAAAAAGTTCACAAAATCGTTTTGCAGACCCTAAAGTGAAGTTGCAGGAGATAGATGCCACCTTAAAGATATCGAAGGAACTTGTCGACTTTATTTTGCATGAACATTTGTTCATGAGAAAGCTGCTTTCGAAATGGGTGCCGCGTTTGCTCACAGTGCACCAAAAACAGCAACGTGTCGATGATTCTGAGAGTTGTTTGGACTATTTTCGTCGTCATGTAACAATGGACGAACCTTGGATCTGCCACTTCACTCCAGAGTCGAATCGGCAATCAGCTGAGTGGACAGCAACTGGCGAACCTCGCGCGAAGAAGTCAAAAACGCAACAGTCAGCTGGTAAAGTTATGGCGGTAGTATTTTGGGATGCGGCTGGAATTTTGTACATTGATTACCTTGAAAAAGGCCAGATCATCAATAGCGATCGCTACATGGCCCAACTGGTGCGTTTGAAGGAGGAAATCGGCCCCATATGAAGAAGAAAAAAGTGACCTTTCACCAAGACAATGCGCCGTGGCTACCTTGGCCAAATTGCTCCCAGCGATTCTTACCTGTTTTCAGATTTGAAAAAATGGTCGCTGGAAAGAGATTTGGTTCGAATGAAAAGGTGATTGCCGAAAAAGAGGCCTATTTTGAGGCCAAAGATAAATCATTCTATAAAAAAGTTATCGAAATGATAGAAAGGCATTGGCGTGATTGTATCGCTTTTGAATGAGACTATGTTCATGAATAAAGTCGAATTTTGCCAAAAAAAAATTGTTGTTTTATTTAGGTTACAAGCCTTAAAGTTGTTATAAAAACTTTGAAAATTATACGTTTTTTCACTCATTAGAAAATCACAAACATAACAAAACCAAATTTCACTCTTTCCCGATATTTTCAAATGGTCTTACCACTCAAGAGAAAATTATTTCTTTAGATGAAGTTTAACAAATATTTTCGTAACAAATGAACAACATTAAAACACAAAACAATGCTTTTGATTTCTTCTTAATTCATCGGAAACTGAAAATTTGTGGTAAATATTTCACAAACTCAATTAATGCAAATATCGACTAACCCCCTGTTTTTATAAAGCGAGCGGAATAATTCCGCCCGAGCAATGTGTGTATTTTGTTATTGAAACAAAAACAAAATACACACAATTCCTCTGGAGGATTAATTCCTTCGCTTTATAAAAACAGGGGTAACTTTCTTTTATTTATTAAATATCTCTAAGAATGAATTAAGGAAATTTAAGTTAAAAATGCAATTACACAAAAATGTAAATATTTAAAAATTATTCAAAGAATGTGTAAGTATTTAGTCCCATTTTTGAATAATTATTCGAAAATAATTATTCTAACCAATTCGTTAATGTTTGTTTTTATGGAGACCTCATATATGGAGGCCAGTGAAACAATTAGATAAAATTATAACGATTTTTTATTATTATGATTTTTGCAAGTTAGAAAATTTTGAAAAGGACAACTATTTTTTTTCTCTTTTTATGAAAGTATCTTTGTGGAAGGCTAAACTCAGATTTTCTGGCGGGAAACCACACCTTGCATTTAACTTGGACTCAATCTCTTTTTAGTTTAGCGTTTAGTCAAGATTTACAAATTCCTTCTTTAGTTTATTTTTTATTAAATCTTAATTTATAATTTTTAAAATATGCAAAATGTGCAATAAAAATCATAAAATATTCAAAAAATATGCACATTCAGGCTAATATGAAAAAAAAACATTTGTAACACAATATGCAACGACAAATCGATGCCATTTTGTTGCAAATTCCTTAATTCGGAAAAGTACTCGTATTTGGTCGAAACCGTTTTTGGCCTACTGACTACAGAGATTTGCATGAAAGTCGTAGCCCTGATAATAAGTTATACTTTACATACACTCGTAATAAAAGTTAATTAACTATTACTTGTAAGTACATAGTCAGAAATCGCCAGTGGTACAAAAAATCAAGCACTGGCATACCACTGTGTAACCACGGTGTTAAAAATAAATGACTGGCAGAATACTCATTTAAGACGCATTGCCAGCATTTGCAAAAAGCGTTTTGGCTGTATTTGTTTTACAAAAATGTCGGTGGTTTATAAAAAACCAATGTCAAATGATGGGCTTGGAGTGATATGCCAAGGTTTGCAACCAGTGGTTATCCAGTACTATCTAGTCAGAAATTGTAAACGGTACAAAAATCAATTCACTGGTAGAGCAGTGATTTTGTAGTCCGAAGGTTCCGAGTTCAAATCCGGTTGAAAGCAAAAAGATTTTTTTTTTTGATTTTTTTTAATTTGAAAATTTTTTTGTTTTATAAAAATCAATTTATTTGTTTGTGGAAAAGCTCCTTTAGAACCAACTTTTTTTTTTGCTCTCCCAACGCTGGAATATTAGTTCCAAAAAACTGTTTGCCAGTGCTAGCATTTTAGCACAGCCAGTAGTTGTCCAGCTGTTATCACTTATTTATGTGTTTGGCCATCAAGTATTATATGTCTCGTTAGCTCAGTGGGTAGAGCAATCGTCTGCCAATATGACGGTCTGGGTTCAAATCACGGCAGGACCAAAAAAAATACATATGAACTTTTTTAAATTTCATTTTGGAAAATATATTTCCAGACCACCTATTTATTGGTTTTGCCAGCGACTTGCCAACGTTCCCAAATTTTGTTCCTCCAGTACTTTTCCGGTGCTTTTTGAATAGCCGGTCCTTTTATCTAATGATGTTATCATTTTTGGAATGGCAAATCACTTTTTGCCAGTACTTGTACCACCTGTTAAAGTGATTTGCAATCGCTTTCCCGTTTGTATTTTTCTGACTGGGTAGGTACACAAAGGGTTTTGTCATTACTTTTAAATTTTTATTTGGAATTAACTATACCCGATATAAAAAAAAAATTGCATGACAATGGCGTGCGTTGGCGGAAGTTGTTGCATTTCTGTGACTTTTAATGTCGTAAGTACGATTCAGTTTTTTTATATGTAGATTGTTTAAAGAAATAACAATAAATTTCAAATTATTCGCATTCCAATGGAGGTAATGGCTTCGTTTTCTTTTTTATTTCATTTACAGCAACTAAGTTGATTTGGCACATAAAACCAGAGCTTACAAAAGTATTTTATACTTATATGTAAAAATAATAATGCAAATTTGTTTGTGTGTAGTAAAAGAATGTAAGGAATGTAAATGAATCATTTCGATAAATGTCAATATCCAAAAAGGAATTTTATAAAACTTTAAGCTTTAAGAAACTGAAGTATGAGTAATAATGTATCAAGTTGAGTTGAATTTAAATTAAAAGAAATGTTTGTACATTAGGGTGACATAATATATATAATTTTAAGTAGCGCCGGGTGGAATTTAGTGGAATTTGCTCTAAAACGTTAATGTTGAAAATTTGGGTCAGATTCCACAACGTTAGACTCTTAATTTAAGTAAAGGGTTTTTTAATAAGAGCGCTACAAAAGTTTTTCCTGTGAAAGTACGTTCGATGCCATTATGTATGGAAATCGATCTCTTTTGCATGGCCACCACGGGCACGCTTGCAGAAGTCCAGACGCTGAACCCAATTTTCGACGGTTTTCAAGCATAAATAGGCCGATACTGCTGCAATTTCACGTTCGATATTCGTACGAAGTTCATCAATCGTCACTGGCTTGTTGGCATAGACCATAGATTTGACGTAGCCCCACAGGAAATAGTCCAACGGCGTCAAATCGCACGACCGAGGCGGCCAATCGACTGGACCATTTCGTGAGATAACACGTTCTCCAAACTTGGTTTGCAATAAGTTGATTGTGACATTCGCTGTGTGGCTTGTGGCACCGTCCTGTTGGAACCACATGTCCTCCAAGTCCATATCATCCAATTGGGGCCAAAAATATTCGGTTATCATTGAACGGTAGCGATTCCCATTCACAGTAACTTGCCGGTCTTGATCATCACGGAAGAAGTACGGCCCAATGACGCCGCCGGCCCATAAACCGCACCAAACCGTAATTTTTTCGGGATGCAATGATGACTCATGGAGTACGTGTGGATTGCTGTCTGACCAATAACGCATATTTTGTTTATTGACGAAGCCATTCAGCCAGAAATGAGCCTCATCGCTGAAGATGATTTTTCGATGAAAATCCGAATCATTTTCAAGTTGTTGCTTAGCCCAATTCACGAACATACGACGCTTCAGGTGGTCAAGCGGCTTCAGTTCTTGCACCAATTTCATCTTGTAAGGATGTAGGCCAAGATCTTTTCGCAAAATTCGCCACAACGACGTCACAGAGATGCCCAACGATTGAGAACGACTTGTGAGAGACACATTTGGGCTTTCTTCAACTGAAGCCTCAGCGGCAGCAATATTCTCGACACTACGGGCACTTCTTTGTCTCACTGGCACGGGAACATTTTGTACTGTGCCTGTGGATTCAAATTTTTCCACTAGACGCTCAATTATTGATCTGCTAGGACGATTATGACGACCATAAATTGGACGTAGCGCTCTTAACGTTGAGGCCACTGACTCCGAATTTCGGTAGTAAATTTTAATAATTTCGACTCGTTGTTGGCTCGTATATCTTTCTATCATGAAATAGCAAACCTTACTGAAGAGAAATGTCAAAAGAGCGGCAAGAAATATGGCGTCGTTTGCTGTCCCTGTCTTTCTACTTTTGTAGCGTCCCTGTTGAAAAACCCTTTATAATAATTTTTATAATAAATCAAGGGCTATAGCGGTATTTTTCGAGATTTTTGGAATATTTATATATTCAGCAAAAAGTTTAGTGATTTCAGCAAGGATGATTTTTTTCATTTGCAATCCACTAAGTGTTAGCAAAACTTTTGCTGAGATTACTATTTTTTGGTAAAAATCAGCTCGCTGATTTTCAGCAAAGACCTTTTGCTGAAATTACCAACTTTTTTACAAGCACGCTCCTGACTAAAAATTTGCTGACACATCAACCGTTTTTGCTGACTTTACTGACTTTTTTGAGTATAGTGTACATATAAAACTACATTTTATGCTATTCTCTTAAATGTTGTCTATATTCTGATTATACTTAAGTAAACAATTACAATAAAGCCATTTGTCTTTTGTCAAATTTTTTTGTTTGACCATTAAGATTTTTGAATGTTTTTGTTTGCTTTCAGTAAGAAATATTTTGAACGTTCGCGCGCCTACTTAACACCCACTTATTTTAGAAATGAACAAATATATACATTAGGGTATCCCGATAAAAAATAATTGATAAAACGCAATATAACTTAAACGATGCGTATTAATGTGCTGAATACAGGAAAAATCAAGGCCGTGACAAAAAAAATATTTAAATGTTTATTTTTAGAAATTTTGGTCCATTAGCATTAGATTCTTTTATAGAAATTTACATGCATGTAAATTATAGTTAAACAAAAACTATAACTTTTGTAAATAAAATTATATTAAAAATGTATATATTCTTAAAATTTTGTTTACCCACATTTTTTCGTACCTTTAAACTTGATTCACACGCTATCCATCCCTGTCCATCCAATACTATTTCCCAGTATTGGGGATACAAAATGTAATTTTCTAAAGAGAATTTACAAAAATTTAACCATTCCTATTACCAATATTGGGTAAAAGTAGATAAGGGTAGTCAACGAGTGAATCGTCCTTTACACCTTTACAAAATATTTCCATACCGGGTCTTTTAAAAAATGTATTTTATTTTAAATCGGTCCACTCTAAAATACATCGACATTAATACTCTCGTATAGACGTAAATATTTATTTATACATGTCTCTTTGGTATGCTAATTTTTGAGGAATTTTATTTATTTTTGTATTTCAAATGTCATTTTTATTTATTTTAAAACAATTTCTATATAATGAATGACCACATATAAAATTAATAAATTTTTAATTTTTCAAACAAAACACCCTGCAAACATTTGGAAGTAATGTTGCCAATAATGGGTCATATGAATAAAACTTAGCAATTACTTTGAAGTAATTACTTTTGGCTTAGGAATGACTTTTAATACCAAATTTATCCATAGACTTGTAGAACGGCATGAAATATAAACGAAAATGGAAAAACAAAATTTTAAAGACTTAAATTGCGAAGTAATTGCTTAGTAATATCTATTTTTTATTCATACGAGCCAATATATTGCTATTATATCTTCTTTTTATGGTTATAATAAATGAACGATAAAAAGAAGAAAAAAATGTTTTGGAGCATTTATATCTTTTATAAAAAAAAATGTTCATATTTATAATTTTTTTCAACAATTATTTTAATTTTTGCATTAAAAAATACAAAAATTTTTTTCTCAAAACCTTTTTAATCACCCAGGTAGAAAAATATAAACGGCACAATGTCGGCCCTGTATGGGTGACGGTAGTACATGTACTGGCAATGCGTCGGATTTTAAACTTTCACTGTACTGGCATGTTGTCGAAATGATAACACCAATAAACGCTTGGCCGTAGATATTTCCCAACGTTGGCGCAAGCTTGGGATTTTATTTTTTTTTTGGTATTATCTCAGTACATTTAATAACAAATTTATTAGTTTGCTTGTAATTTACTGCCCTTTTAGTGTACATCACGGATTTTTAATATATTCTTTGGAAACTTCACAAGAAAAGAATGGCTATGTCTCTCTTACATAAATAATTGTGTAATAGATGCAAAAATACATAAACTTTATAA
Source organism: Leucophora obtusa (assembly GCA_949987735.1). Lineage (NCBI taxonomy): Eukaryota > Metazoa > Arthropoda > Insecta > Diptera > Anthomyiidae > Leucophora > Leucophora obtusa. The sequence goes on from OX465296.1 coordinate 2,490,193, forward strand.
AATAATAATTTTAATAAATTAAAAAAAGCTCGGTAATTTTCAGACATCAGTACTGGCAAAGCACGTTTTAAGTAGTACCGGCATTTCGTAAAAAACAGTGCTCTCCCAGTACAATTTTTGTTGCAACGTCGGCAATTTCTATCTGGGCAGTAATACAAAAATATCAGAAAAATTCAATAACTTACTTTCAGACAATGACTAATCGTAATTTTCAATGTTTAAGCTACTTTTCAAGACAAATAATACCGTAAGTAAATTGATAATATTAAAAACCTTGGAAAAATCATTAATAAATGCATATTTTCTAAATTTTAAATGCATATTTCTCGATTACTTCCGAGCACTAATGATCAGATTAGGTTTAGCAAATAAAATAAAAATAAAATTCCGTTAAACAAATCGAATATATTTCTTATAAAGTTTTTAGTTTTAAAACAAGAAATCGTTGGAATTAAATTCATTTGTTCCAGAAATAATTCTAAATTATATCGTAATTACTAGGGCAAGGAATTTCATGCACTTAAAATTGGAAAATATGCGTCTAAAACATGCTTCTAAAAAAGAAAAATATGCATTGAAAACATAAGAAATATGCACTAAAAACTATTATTTTTGCAAAAATAATGCAATTTAAAACTTAAAGATATATTTAAGTTAGTTATTTTGCAAACAGACACAGAAGTCGAAGATTTTCCATAGTTCAATAAGGTTTTTAAGAATGTTTATTTTGATTGAATCAAAATATAAAAATTTGAATTTTTTACATTTTTTTACAAAATAAAAAATGCTCCTAAAAATTAAAAATATGCACAAATATGCATTAGAAAGCACAAAATATGCATTAAAAAGGCACCAAATATGCATTTAAAGTCAAAATATGCAAAAACATGCATTTCTGACAAAATATGCAAAAATATGCAACTACAAATCGATGCCATTTTGTTCTAAATTTGATGATTCGGATAAATATTTAGTCCATATTAGTTTAGGACTATCGACAAAAAACATGCATTTGCATGGAATTCCTTGCCCTAGTAATTACATTAATAATTTACGGGCATATTGCATACATAAGATCAATCAATAAGATTTTGTATGCATTCCGGTCTGCTAAACTCAAAAATCGTATTAATCGAACGGAGTATTTTTAAATTTTTGTTTTTTAATTAACTAAACTAAAATTCTGTATATTTAACATTTTTAATTTTGCTGTTCATATTTTACTAGTATTTAGCAAAAAAAAAAAAAAAAAAAAATCTGCTAATTTCACCAGTTTTTTCTGCATCATTTTTAACTAATTTTTAGTAACTTTTTCTGCTATTTTTACAGATTTATTTCTATTAGCGTATATATAACATATAATTTTAATTATATACATATATAACAAATAATTTCTCTAATTTTTTTAGTAAATTTTTTTTTTATAAAATTTATACGAAAATAAATATCAAAACTATTTAACAAATATTCGGTATCCGCTAAAGTGAATTTACTATTCTTTACATCTTTAATTCTAAGGTCTTCAAAGAATTTTATGTTACGCACAATTAAACCATAATGGTTAAGCCACCTTATATTTTACAACATACAACTGTCATAAGTTGTAATTCTACTTATTGCCATTAAAATGTTATATTAAACATATTTTTTATTTCGTAGTAATTTTAGTAAGAATTTTTTATTTTTTTTTTTTTTTTTAATTTTTAAACCAAGCACTTTAAGGTACAGGGTATTACTATTTTTTAGTTGATTTTTAAAATTAACAAAAATAGAAAAAGAAAAATCAGAATAGCAATGTCCCTATGAATTTAGCTTAAGCTGCCATAAGTTACTTGTAGTTCTAGGTATCTTTTATATATTTGGTTTATCAATGTAAAATGCTCCAATAAATAAACTAAACCTTTCTTTGTCTTCCGGAAATAAAATCGTCATGATGTACATAGGTTACTTCCTAATCCGTAAGAATTTTCTTACATATGATAAAGTTGTTCTATTTTGCAGCTGTTACTTTTCGTTGTGACATACGAGTCAAAATCTTAAGTCACCTTTCTTGAAATTCTATAATTTCTTTTAACAAGAAAATTATTTTAAAAACATCAGCAATAACTAAGACTATTTTCATGTTAAAACATTTTTTGTTTGTGTGTGTAATTAAGTGGAAATTTGCTAATTGAGGTGATAATACAAAAATATGCTGTGTATGTGCACAGTCGAATGACAATAAAAAGAAATATAAGAAGGGTTCTTGAACCACATAATAATTTTATGTAGCAGTAAGTAGTTAGTGTTGTGTTTGTAATTCTTATTTGAATGAAAGGTCAACTTAAAAATGTCTAAAGGTAAATTGTTGGAAATTTTTTGATACACTTATAGAATAGACAAATTTAAATATGCTTAAATGGGTTTAAGAACTTCGCTGTATTTTGTGTTAACAAAGTCTTAATTACTACAGTGGGAAGCAAAAGTGTAATATAATTTGCTTTGTTGAGAATCTCAACTTGAGATACACAATATATGTAGGGCAGGTTTAGTGAATTAATTAGGCTAAAAAGAAGTATTTGATTTTCTTTCATAGTTAAAAAGTTGATTCTATATATTATATATATATTATATAGAATAAATTATAATTTATTCACTAAACCTGCCCTTTATAATTTCAATCATAGAAATAAACGTATAAAAATAGCTTAAAAGCAAAAAGAACTGCTGAAATACTAGCAAAATAACAACAGCAAAATTAAAAATTTTAAAAATTTTAAAAATTTTAGGCAAAACTGCAGTTTATGGGGTTTCGTCAAAAAAAATATAAAAATATATGACCCCCTCTGGAATTAAAAAAGAAAAAAACCGAAATTAATTTTGCCCGTGGGGGCAAAAAACGGGGGGACATAGTAACATCTAAGTGTGGGTACTCAAATTAATGGAAATTGTCTCACGATTTCAAAAATGATATTTTTTATATCCATAAAACGTGACCCTAACTAGAGCGATTTTAGTCCCTTAAGAGGGGGGGGACTGAAAATTATGAAATTTTTTTTATGGTAAAATTGTACTCAAATGATAGACCACCCGCGACTTCAAAAACTATTTTTTTTCAATAATAGATAAACGCATTAAAAATTTTGACATATACATAAAAAAAAATTAAAAAGGTCGAAAAAACAATTTTTATTTTTTAAATAAAAATGAAAAACCAACAATTTTAGTAAATTATTATTAATACACAGAGAGAATTTTCTTGGAGTAGTTTTAATGACTAATGAAGTTTCACTTAACTTATGAAGTTTTCTTCACAACGTGAATGAAAAAACTTCTTAAATTTTATTTCATAACAAGGAAGTAATTGGTCTCGAACCAGAATAATTTTTCAGTTGAAAGATTGTTTTAAAAAGTAAATTTTTAATGGTTTTGATGAAACTTTGCTGGGTTCTTTTAAGTTTTGGTTAAATCTGCCCATTTCCGACCTTGAACTTGGAACCTTCTGATTGTAAATCACACCCAATAACGTTTTCAGCCAAACCATAAAAATAAATTGAATTATTTAAAATTGTTTTTAGTCAAATAAATTTTAAATTGGATTTTCTTTCAAATATTCTAAAAAATGTAATCTGTCTTTTATTATCAACATTTATTTATGAAGTTTGTAAGTCCGAATCCCGTTGACGATTTTCAAAAAAAAAATTTCTTGTTTTGTAGTAAATTTTTATTTTTTAAACATTTGAACATAATCATTTCCATGTTTGAGTTATTAGCCCAAAAACGATTTTCACCAAAAACTTTACGAAATCAAATAAATAACAATATGACATCGATTTGCATATTTTATTATAAATGCATATTTTGATATTAAGTGCAGTTTTTTTTTGCATATTTTAATATTTTAAGTATGTTCGACGACGTTACCGCCGGTACCCGCGGGAACATAATTTGCACATAATTTTGACAATAGAAACCCTTTCTAGTAAAATTGGGTACCCGCGGTAATGTACGTGGAGCAGAGCTTTTATTGAATACTTTTGCATATCATACATTTAATTGCATTTTTCTAAAAAAAAAAAATTAGAAAAATAAAACAGAAAGAATTTGCAAACCTTAACAAAGCATTAAACTAAAAACAAAAATATAATGTTATACACGCAGAAAAAAAAGCAGAGGAACATTATCTAATCATTATGTAATTATGCAACTACATAAGTTCCAAGTCGGATATTTTTCACTACACATGTATATATTTTGCAAGGATTGTATACATTTTACAAAACAATGTGCATATTTTACTAGAACATTGTAAAACTGTCTTTAAAATTATGTAGTTGTATAATTACATAGCTCTTAGGTGATATTCCCACTGTGTTTTTCTGTGTGTAGACATTTTTGTAAATTAGTGCATATTTTTTTTTTTTTAAAGCACATTTCCGTTTTGGTGCATATTTCAAGCACATTTTTTAAAATCATATTTGAATGTCATATTTAAAATTTTTTAGTGCAGTCGCTACCCTGCTGATGACAAAAAAATATACAATTTTTTGTAAGAATTGTTTATAAAATTTTTGTAAAGAAACTTGATGCATACTTTTGGGCTTGCATTAAGAAAACAATGTAACAAAATATTGCAACAAACAATTTCAACTTACCATTTGCATTATCCTGTACCATTGTGGCTGCACGTGATAAAACATCCAATGCAGATTCCATAGTATAAAAGTAAATTTAGAAGTTATGTTTTTCTTCCTTGTGCTTTTTATAAATTTTCTATAACAAATAGACTTTTTTACACACTTTCACTTTATGGAATTTTTGTAATTTTAAAATTTTTTTTTATCAAAAACAAGTTTTTCTTTTTTAGAGGGTGGTGGTACAACCAAACGAAGACATTTAAAGAACGAAGATCTTTTTTTAAAAACGACGTCAAAATGTCTGGCGATGAATTTTTATTTATTTTTTTACAATTTCTGTTCAAGTATTTTTATGGGAAATTTTTTCATATTATTATCGATGAGTGGGAGGTTTAAATACACACGAACTTGAATAAAACAATTTAATATAAAATAATAATATGAAACGCGCGTAACATTTCCAAAATAAAATAATTAAATACTGCGATAAGTGAAGAGATTGTTGCTGATTGTGACAACGACTACAACGAAAATTTCAACATTTGATAATTATTTTGCGTTAAGCCGAAACGTTTTTAATACAAAGAGAGCAATAGGAGCATTTTCAAAAAATTTCACAATGTTGATTTTATCGTACGATGGTGATTCAATAAATTCCTATCGGATGTCAACAAATATCTGCAAATATAAAACAAATTAAAACATTTTAGAATTAGAACTAGACTTGTTGAGACTCCCCCAATTAGTTTAAATATAAACAATAATAATAATAAAATTGTGTTATGTTTTACCTTTGTGTTTAATTTGCTTGCTGTTGTTTCTGGTGGTTTTTTGTATTATGTGCTTGGGATGCAACTCCTCAACAAACAAAACTTGTCGACAGTTAAACAAAATTGTACAAGAAAAACGAATGAACGAAGAAACTAAAAAATGGCAGCAAAAACCGGCAAACAGGCACAACAACAAACACTCGCGCAACACACTTGAAGAAAGCACCAAAAGTGGCAAAGCAGTTAAACACACAAAAACAACACACATCCAAAACGAGATACAAGAACAGAGACATTACAAACTGGAGGAGTATATACAAAGCAACAACAGAGCAAAATTGTTGAGGAAAGGGAAGAGAGAAAGGTCTATAATACAGAGTTTATGGCGGTGGTGGTCGTCGTCATCGACATCGCCGTATGAAATCAAATAAGCTGGTATAGCAACAAACCAACCAACCCATATGGTAACAACTTGTTGTTGTTACTGGTGGTAGTTGATGTTTTGTATAGTCTTTAGTCACAAAAGTAATATACCCAACAAAACGAGAGAATTATAAGTTTGTTTTGAACTCCATTAAGCATTTTCTTAAGACCTTAAGGGCCAGTTTTATAGTCAGAACTAAGGTCGATTTGTTTTCTAAATATTTCTTAAATTAGAATTTTTCAAACAAAATTTTTAACTTAGAAAATATTGAAGACTAAGCTCGTTCTTAGTTCTGACTATAAAACTGGCCCTAAGACCTATGATTCCCTAAAAATTTACTGAATCCGGGTTAAATTAACCAAAATAGTCAAATTAACCAAACCGAATGCAATAAAACTAGAGTGTCCAAAACCGTAACCGAAAACCGGTTAACCGGTTTTTTTAATTTCAAAAAACTGACCGGTTTCGAATAATTTCTAAATTCGAATAAACCGAAAACCGGTTATTACTTGTCGGTTAACCGGTTTTTTTAAAAGATGTTTTTATCAAAACTATTTTTAAGCTAATCATTCGAAAATTCTATATTTCGACTGCATTTTATTTTTAAAGACTTTTAATAAACGAAACTGCAGTTTTGTTCTCCTTTATATAAAAATAATATCTTCATATGTATTCAAACAAATAAGATACGAAAGTCCTTTGGGTGACTAATGAATGTTGCTACAAAAAACATTTTTTTTTTTTTGCGTAATTAATTGGTTCCATTTAAGAAAAATATACGATTGGATGATGAAACAAAAACTGTTAAATCTACAAAAATTTTAGTTATATTTAAATAAATTTTAGTTGAATACAAATAGCATTCTATCCTGCTAAAACCGGTAGTAAGTACTGCTGTCTTTAGAAGAGTAGATTGTCTTCCCATTAAAAAAAATATAATTTAAATTTTGGAAATGTAATTGTTTTTCTGTGATGTTATTAATTTAATAATATTCGGCATTTTTTCTGATTTCAGCAGTGTAAAATGTTCTTTGCAATTAACTAAAATCAAAATTTTTGTCTAAAAACATCTGGTCGTGCTATCCTTGGCGCTTTTGTATGACTCAAAACTCGCATTATTTTCGGTTAGCGCTTTTTATAGAAAGGTGCTAGTTTGACGTTTTTCTATTTTTTTTTTTCGCTTTATGGTGAAACCTTTATTTTGATACAGTTTTATCCCGCTTTAGAAAACAGATTCAGCTGATTTAGTAGTTATTTCTGCAGGGCGCTTTTAACTAATTTTTATTAGATTTTTCTGCTATTTGTACAAATTTATTTTCATAACAAAAAAAAAGCCGAAACCGGTTTTTTTAAAATAGTAATTTTCGAACAAACCGAAACCCGGTTTTCCGAAATGGCCAGTTTTTTGTACACTCTAAATAAAACTATAGTTTACAATTTTAAATCACTGCCCAGGTAGTGGCAGAAAACTGTTTTTTACTAACTAACTAACTACTTAAAACATGCTTTGCCAGTACTGTTTTCTGAAAATTATCGAGCTTTTTTAATTTATTAAAATTAACAATTTATATATTATTTATATATTTGACAATTATTTATGTAAGAGAGACATAGCCATTCTTTTCCTGAGAAGTTTCGAAACAATAAATTAAAAATCTGTGATGTACACTAACGGTGGGTCTTATACTGTAGGCTTAAACTTTAGTTAATAGTTAACCCAAAAATTTGTTGTTGAAAGAAAAGAAAAAAGAGAATAAAGTCACATTTCCTTGATGAGAGTTTCTAAGACTCCTTTTTCTTGCAAATTTTTACTGCGGAAATTTTTGCCAGTAAGAATTTGCAAGCAGAAGAAAACATGATTCGAAAACATATGTTTGTTTTTTGTAAATATAAAAAAAATATATACATATATTTTACCATTAAGTTATTTTATGCAAATGCAAAATTAAAACTTGCAAAAAAAAAATTATGGAAAAGAAAACCTTCGAAAATATTTCTGCTTAAGATTAATATCAAGAATTCTCTTTTTCCATACTGACCAGCTAAAATGCTTTTGTATATTCATATTGTGTTACAACGAGCTGTCTACAAACTTGCAACTTGTTGCAAATTTTCTGTTCGCGTTTGAGAATAAATCTTGTCTTACTCTCTATTGGTTTGTACTGAGTAATTCTTACTGGACTTCACAGGGTATACCAGTGAAGACACGCACTAGCGCTGCGGGCGGACGTTTTCGGAACTACCGAAATTTGCAACTCTGCAACTAACTAGCAGAGCTGCACCAAAAACGTAAGTGCGAGAGAAACAAATATATTACAACTAGTTCTGTCTCTCTTTCCCAAAAGTTTTCCAATTCGTCGCATTATTATTGGTTCGGCCCACTGGCCATTTTTGAAGATATCGAGTTAGAAAAATTTATTAAATACATATTTTCATTCAGATTTTGAGACAGTTTCTTGCTATAATGTATCATATCTGAGATACCTAGTGCATACACAAATTAAAAAGATGTAAATCTCTTTATCGTTTTTCTGGATAAAGATTTTTGGCATATCGACCAAACCAATACTAAGCTGACGATATGTTGTGCTTTTTTTTTAGTTTGTTTAATAAATTTTCTTCACGGCATCGTTTGTGTAACAAAATAAAATTATATAGCTCAAATAATGATTGAATATTAAAAATTAAAAGAAAATAGTGTTATAAAGTGAATATTTTATGTTGTCGAATAATAATAAATAATATAAATCTGTTTTATGAGTGCGTTTGTGTTTTTTTTATACATTTCCCAGAACATATGGATGTGAGAGTTTGTTGTATGTTGTGTTATGTATAATAGTACTGGATAAGTTTTCTTTATTGTTAATAAAGGGCATTAATATGCACAAATTTTATAAAAAAAAGTTTAAATTAATATTGTTTTATTCATTACAATGTGTAACTACAAATATATAATTATTTTGTGAGTTTGTAACACACCAGGAAAGTGAAATTGTTTACCCAATACAACCATGGTGTGTATCTTCATACTTTCTAGGCTATCTTTTACTTTTTTTCTTGTGAACACATGTTTGAAAACATGCTGTATAGTTGTTTACTTTTACTCATGGGTTTCGTATATATACTTTTTTTTAAATCTCCTTCGCACCTCGGTTAAAAATTACAACAACAACCACACCATACGGTTTGTGTTTACTCGTTTGACAGCTGTCACTTTTGACTTCACTGGTATACCCTGTGCTGGACTTGACTGAGTAAAGTAATGGAATGGACCTTTTATCTTCTTTTGGAAATATTATGAATTCGTTAATTTTTTTTTCCTTTGAAATGAAAATCCGACTGTGTGCAATTTATTTACTTAATTTGGAAAACTTCATATCATTTTTTTGCTGGGAAACAGTATTAGTATGATGAAGTAGGTGAGGATGATGAAGCCGAGGTAGAGAGGCCGTCAGTTAGGCAGTCATTATACAAGTCAGGCAGCTGTTTCAAACTTTATGGATGTTGTAGATGGATGGGTAACGAAACAAAGTCAGTGGGGCGTTAAAGAAGTAATAAGCACGATGAAGTTTGGACAGGTTTGTATATTAAAACAAAAATATATACAAAATAAAACGAATTTTAAAAGCAAAAGAGAAATAAGTAAAGAGTGGTATAGCCAGCTTAAATGAATTTTGTTAAACGCTACACGATTTTAAAAATTTGAAGCAGCTTTTGAAGTACTGTATTGTAGTAGATTTTATTAATCATATATGGCCCTCAGGGATTTGGTTATGTAATTTCAAGTAAATAAATTCTGTATTTATTATAAATAAAAAAAAATAATATAAAAAAATTTTTAGCGCCATATTTATAAAGGTATCATAAAGATTTGTTAAGCAAAATTTCCATACAAAATTCGTTAAATAAACCAATTTTTTATTATCATTAGTCCGATTTTTTCGGATGTCAGTTAAACTTGGTTTAGTTAAATTGAAAACGAATAATGCCTGCCATTTCCGAGTTTATTAACAAAAATTTGCCGGAACAAATTTTTCTCATTTATAATTTTGGTCTTTATTGAAATAAAAAAAAATAAACCAAATTTTAAAAACAGACACTCTGTTAAACTAAGTTTAAAGATAATCTACATCCTAAAAACTGGGTCTTAGACTTACAAACGTCAATAGGATAGAATTTAATCAAAACTAAACAAACTCGATGGATTGAAGAAAAATCTCTGTTTCTGTCGAAAGAATCAGACAAATTCGTTAAAAAATTTGTATGAAAAACATAAAGATTTGTTAAGCAAAATTTCCATACAAAATTCGTTAAATAAACCAATTTTTTATTATCATTAGTCCGATTTTTTCGGATGTCAGTTAAACTTGGTTTAGTTAAATTGAAAACGAATAATGCCTGCCATTTCCGAGTTTATTAACAAAAATTTGCCGGAACAAATTTTTCTCATTTATAATTTTGGTCTTTATTGAAATAAAAAAAAAATAAACCAAATTTTAAAAACAGACACTGTGTTAAACTAAGTTTAAAGATAATCTACATCCTAAAAACTGGGTCTTAGACTTACAAACGTCAATAGGATAGAATTTAATCAAAACTAAACAAACTCGATGGATTGAAGAAAAATCTCTGTTTCTGTCGAAAGAATCAGACAAATTCGTTAAAAAATTTGTATGAAAAACACTTATTTTAAAAAGTTTTTGTTTCAAAAATTTTGCACAAATTTGATAGGACATCTACATAATATTACGTATTACGTATTACGTCATTTTCATACAAAATTTGTTCAATAAACCTCCTATAATTTTACAAAGCATTTATAAATTTAAGGGATAGAATATATGTGGTTAAAAAAATTTAAAAAAAAATGTTTTTAAGATTGTATTTTTCACACAAATGTTTTCACAAATTCGTCTGATGCTTTTTATAAAAACAGGCAGTTAATCTTTTTTGTAACGTATTAAGAGTCAATTTTTAGGTCAATTTTTAGGGGACCTTCATATGGGCGCTAGGTCTAAACATGGACCGAGCTTATTGTAACCAAAATCAATAGTCTTTGTCATAAGATAAGTCAATGTACCAAATACATGGTCAGACACGAATCTGTTGGTTTTCACCGAAACCGACAGAAATAAGTCAGTTTTTAATATATACTTTAAATAATAAAAAAAAAATTATTAGCAGTTTTTTAACAATGATAGTTCGTATTATTTTAAGTAGTGAATTAGCATTTATCGTAAACTTTCTTTAAGATAAACTTCACAATTTATACTATTTTACAACGATAGCACATTAGCACTTAAACTGTGAATTCCTTCAATAGTTTTATTCCGAGCTCTTTATTTAATTTGATTTGTTGAAATACCTTGTTATTTTTCAATAATATTTAAACTTATAATGGAAAATCTACAAATACGCATCAAATTCCATGCTGTTGCATAGTGAATTTCGAAAAGGGTTTAGCTCCAGTTTTTACAAAATTTGAGTTTTTGCATATTTGGCATGCATGGATGGTAACCGAAACGAATGCGGTTATTGTTAGGGTAATGATATTTTATGTTATTTCGGTAACGGTATTTTAAGGGGAACGCTATTTCATTTATTTCGGTATCGGTATTTTAAGGATAACGGTATTTGAGTTAATTCGGTAACGGTATTTTAAATATAACGGTATTTCAATTATTTCGGTAACGGTATTTTAAGGATAACGGTATTCCGGGTGTTTCGGTAACGGTATTTTAGGGGTAACGGTAGTCAGTTGAAAGGGTTTTGAATCGATAACGGTATTTTAGCGGTATTGCCTGCCAACCCTGGAGAGAACGTTTGTGGTTTTCACTACTTCGAAAAAACATGTTTCTCTCAAATACATTTGGAAAAGAACACATGTCGGAATGAATTGCAGGAATTTAAACACTGAGGACCAGTTTTGTAATCAGAATTAAAAACGATGTTTTTTCTAAAATATTTTCAAACAAAATTTCTAACTTGAAAAATATTTAAGACAAAAATCGTTTTTAGTTCTGACTATAAAACTGTATCTGAGACTCAAGTTATTCCTAAGATTTGTCAAAATAAAGTGGTTTAATTCTTGTTAGAAAGAGATCCCAATTTTACCAAAAAGCGTTTTCTTACTGCACAATTGGGTAAATGAGAGCTGTCATGAGAGAGTAAAATTCTTGTTCTTCTTGCCCGAAGAAGCCCAAACTTTTTTTTCGTGTATGTTTGGGTAAATTGTTTTTATCAGCTGTTATATCATCTGTTGGATTCAACTAGTTCAATTGAACTATTCACTTATTTAAACCAAAGACCTAGTTCACAACTAATAGCTCTTTTCGTTCAATCGTTCATTTTATTCATTCAGAAAAATATGTGTATCATTTACAAAAATTAACGTAAAAGTTGGAAAGGCATATCGGTAATGTTACAACTCCATAAAATTACCGACAATTTTTTGAAGACGCTTGTTTAAATGTGTTAAAGAGATAAATATATATACATATATGTAAATAAATCGAACCTTTTGTTTAATATTAAAATTTTTTCCAGATTTAATAAACTATGTATTCCTTTTTGTATATGAAAATGCCTGAGAAGGAAATTTTTTTTAAATTTTTTATTTAAAAAGCGGTTTAACTAGAAAAGCTATCTAGATTTTTACAACAAATTTAACAAGAACTAGAAAGAGCGCTCACCAAATCGAACTATAATGCACAAATCTATTGATGTTTGTTTTTGGGGCTTCAAATATGGTTTTTTGCGTTCGTTTACTTTTGGGCATTTTTGTCACTTCGTGAGAGTATTTCTTGTTAACTCTCATTTTACCTAACTTTACTAAAAAAGTAAAGAAACACACCTATTGTATACACTCAAAAAATTAACACTTTCACACTCATAAATTTAAACCTGTAAAGAGAAGCGAAAGCTACTAAATATTAGTTTAAAATTACCTAGGGCGCCGCAGTTGTAGGCGTATAAAGACTTATAATAGAATTTTTTTAATATAACCGAAAACAGAAAAATTACTGTAACCGAAACTCCACTTTTGACTCGTCTCAACAAGGAATTAACCTATTAAGGGACAAGTTTAACATTTTTTAAAGGGGGAAAAATTGAAACCGTTATTGAGATTTTTTCACTTCTCAAAAAAATTTCCAAATTTGGAAAGAAAAAAATTGCGCCAAATCAACTTAAAAGTACTATCTGGGAATAAAATAGTTGCAAATAAAGTATACTTGTTCCGAATATTCTACAATTCTTTATTTTTTTATTGTTAAATAAATATTATGAATAATTGTATATTCTATTGTTATTTGCAAATATTTCGAGGTCACACATTTTTTAGCTTCCCCAACTCTGAACACGTCTAGAGAGGAACAAAAGTTTACAACAAAATTTCCTCAGAATTTGCTTGAAATTAAGCCCCCCTTTTATCGTTGAGTTAATTTTTTAATTCTTTAACAAATGTTTAACAAATTCTTTAACAGTATAAAGATGAATATATTTACCTTTTAAACAAACGAATAAGTTAGCACATCGACTAAAATATATTTAAAACTTTTTTATTAACGCGGGATGAAGTGTTTAAAGAGGGGCGAATATTTTTAAAACTCTCAATTTTTATTGTTTTTCTTCGTTATTTTATTTTACCACAGCTTTATTTATCTATATAATTTCTTTCCACAATTATTTCTTTTAAAGAATTTTTAGCACAAATGTTTAAACAAACTACTTCAATAACAAAAACTTGTATTTTCCTCTACGAATTTTATAATGGAATGTAAAGAATGTCACCATTAGAGCTGTAAAAGTATTTAGTAGTTGCATACTGACTACTCAATACCGCCTGTTTTTTTTGAGTAATCAATAGCGAAAAGTACTACTTAATCAGACCTTTAAAAACGTAATTCTTTAATTTCTAAATCTGATTCAATTTTATACTAATTGATTCGATTCAATAAATATGTTTTTAAAGAATCAATTTGGCTTTGGTTTATTCTTGTCATAGAGTCAAGCGAATTTATTCAATTTTTAGAAATCATTTCCACCAAAAATGGGTAATTTGATTTATACTTTGAGAATCGTTTCATAAAACAAATTATCCAATCAAATCAAAATTGTATCATTAAGCGGCGAATACATACCGGAACATTGAGTAGGGAACAAAAAATATCAAAAAATTTTGTAAACACGAATTGCACGAATGTCAACACGAACATTAACATACACAAATCAACATTCGTAAAAAATTGACATTTTTCACGAATGTTCCTTAGTGTATTCCCAGCTTTAAAGCTGCACCGTGACATTTCATGGCAGGCATCATTGCAAGAGCCGCTTGCATGTCTGCGATATTATGATATTGCAATAAAATTGAAATTGAGTGTTTTCACTTGAGATGAAATCATGATATCGTTGACATGCAAGCGGCTCTTGCAATGATGCCTTCCATGAAATGTCACTTTTCGTTTTAATTTTAAATTTGTAATAAAAAAACAACAGAAAATTTGGTGAAAAAGAAAGGGAAATTGTTTAATTTCTTATTATTTGTAGATAAAAATTAATGTTTGATAAAATTTCGAAGAAAAATCTATGATATTTCTTATCTATGAAATGGACAAGTGTTCTCCACCACTTTGCAATTGATATCATTTTGACGTTTCACTGAAATGGTTTTGACATTTCATATTATATAATTTATTGCATTTGAAGACACTGGGTTAGGCACATCTACACGGTATAGAAATCTCGTAGTTTGCGCAAAATTTGTCGGGTCTAATAATGTTGTCACTAATTTTTATCGTAAAAGTACCATCTCCAGTTGTCAAGTATTTCTTTCAAAGAATAATTTATTCTCAAAATACCAAAATGTGAATTTAATAAACTGAAATGTTCAGTACTATTACAAGAAATTTTAAAAATTGTTAAACGCACATAATTGCAGTAGTACTTCGGTAAAATACAACTTCAAAAGTTTTCTGCTAAGTTACACAATTCTTTAATTGAAATATAATATTTTCGAAGACAATTTATAAAAGAAAAAACTTAGGTAACTTAACATATTTTGAAGTACGTGAAAATGAAATAGATCAAAAACTAAGGCAAGTTGACAAAAACCAAAATTTGATAAATCTACATGTATTTTTTTACTAACTTATAAAATATACTTTTGAAGTTGTATTTTACCTAAGTACTTCGATTATTATACACTTTTTATTTTTTCCGTGTAGTAATTAAAGAAATTGTGCATTACAGCAATTGTCAATGATGTAGAGATAACATTTCGTATAATTGTACAGAGCTGCATTTTCATAAAGGCTCGCGAGTTTTCTATCCCGTGTAATTGTGCCTTTATTAAACATTTAAAGTATCAAAGAAAAAACAACAACAAAAAAACTTACCACAATTGGCTTTGTCATCTTCCAATTTTTTTTGATTCACTTTATTTAATTTTAAATCATTGATTTTAGTTGATTATAAATTATTCACTAATTCATAAAAAAATCTAATTTTATGCGAGTTGATTCTAAAAAAAATTATTTTTTCCAAAATCCTTTGAAATATAAAGGTGATTAGATGGGAACTGGTCCCATTGTCAATAAAATAATTACTTCAAATGAACTAGTTCGCTCACGAAATACACAACAATAAAAACATTCAAACATGTTTGATGCAACTTTTGTTCCTAGAATGCAGCAAAATAAAACAATTTTACTCTTTTAACGAAGATGGCGGAAAAAGAACAGAATATAATATGATAAAGATGTGAAACAAAATCAACAAAAAACACAACTCTGTAGAAATTAGTGTTGCAATTTTGTAAACAAAAATTTTTGACACAGTCAAACAGACACAGACCCAGTTGGCTCTGTCTTGAAGACATCCTCGACGCTGGGTGCACGACCATAGAAATTCGTAAACGACATATTAGTGACAGTCCATACAAATCGTTGACGACGTTTTCAAACGATTGTCCGCAAAATCGTACACGACCACCTGAGCGACATTTTCGTTGAGATTGTCCTTGAATTATATTTGACTATTTGGGCGACATTTTGCCCCACTTTGTCGTTGACGACGAAATAGATGACAATGTTCACAATGCTAACGTAGATGACCTTCCTGGTGATAGCTTCGCCTAGATGGTCACTGACAACACTGATTTCTTTATTATTTTTTCAATACAATTTAAACTAAAAATTTCTCATCGAGTTAATATTTTTATTTACTTAAATGTGAAACAAACGGCGCAAAAAAACGGTTTCTAATTTTTTTTTGCATATGTAAAAATATTTTTTTTTATAATTTAAATTATATTTATTATTTGCTGTTAATTTGAATTTTTATTTAAACAATTTAACTCATTTAAATAAACAATATTTCGTTTCAAAAATTGCTTTATTAATTTAAAAATAAAGCGCTTGTATTAAGCAATGTTAATACTAAAAGTTAATATCAAAGATTTCTATTTAAGCAATAAAATGATGAACTAAATGAGAATTTCTAAAAATAAGACATCTAAAGACAATGTCGCTCATCTTGTCGTCAACAGAGTCGTAAGACGACAGTAATAATGTTTTGTCGCTCACCATTTCGTCAACATAGTGGGTTATACAACAAATACATTATAATGTCGCTGAACTTGTCACCAACAAAATGTTATACACGATCAGCTAATATTTTGTTCATGCAGCTAATCGTTAAAGATGATTTCCTTTACATAGTCTTTCGAGACAATTTCAGCGACAAATGTCGTTAGCGAAAAATTCTAAAATGTCTTAAAGAAATCGTTGACGACCATTTCATAGATGATAATTGACCAACTGGGGAGGCCTTTAACACTTCTATGTTTAGTGATATCCCACGGTGGGATATCAAATAAATGACATTCAGCAAATACATGAGATTCAGCCATTGACTTTATACCGTGGTTTCCAGACTAGTGTGGACTGTGGTAATTACTTGCTATAAATATGGAGTGCACACTAGAGGCCAGTATGAATTTTTGAAAAACATTCACAAAACGTTTTGTTATACAACACCAACATTTTTGTTTGTTTTATTTATTTTTTTGTTTTAATGATCTAAATTTTAATATCTTCTAAATTAGTACAAATAGGCTAAATTGTCAATTTTTGTTATATTTAGTATTAAAAATCGTCAAATATGACATCAGCGCATTCAAGAGAATGTTTTGTAAAACATTCATTCAGCTCTTTAGTGCACACATAATTGTTAAATCGCAAATAAAGCCACATTCACAATGATAGTGCATTCCATTCTGCAGAGTGGATTTTGTTCCTTTTTTTCGCATTTACATATTTTTTCATCATGCTGCAGAGTGGAGTGTTCCATCATTGTGAATGTGGCTTAAGGATTATTTTATAAAATCTCAGATGACGCCATACTTTTTTATCGCTTTGAGGTAGAGATTTTTTTAAATAAAGGAAATAATGTTAGTATTATAAAGGCGCATCTACACGAGAGAGAATATTGCTGGAGATAGAGCAAAAACACCTCTAAATAGCTTAAATCATTCACAATAGGGCTAATTAGAGGTGTTTTTTGCTCTATATCTAGCAGTTTTGTCTCTCGTGTAGATGCAACTTTATAACAATGACAAAATTGTGACAACACAGACCATTCACCAGTTTTGTCATTGTTATAAAGTTTAGAATAAAGCACCATAAGTTGTTTTTCACGTGGAAAAATTTCACTCGAACTTTAAATGCCTCAAATTGCAATTTAATTTATAAAAATTAACAATTTTTTTAATTTTATAACAAAGACACAATCACAGTAAACACAAAATGTCATTTTTCCCAAGAAAAATAATAGTCTAGTACATTAAATTTGTGTGAAAACAAACTACACAATTTTCACGTGAAACCCATTATCGTGAAAAATCATTTTTTTTATATGGAGTATAACAGTATTTTCACGTGAAATCGAAACAACTTACGGTGCTTAACTGCGAAATTCATTTGGAAAAAAATTAAGTGATGATAAATGGGTGTTTATTACATTAATAATTGGGTGCGTTCGGCAGATACAATTTAATAGTCAACAGTTCTACAACTGTTGTACAACTATCTGCTGAACGACCTGATCACTAACCGCTCAGGTAGCGCTGTCATATTTTGGTAGCGTAAAAATTGTTTGATACTTTTGATCAATAAGTGATACATTTGTTGTTGTTCATTTACAATAAAAATTGTTTTGTAAGAATGACAAAAACATATAAATATAATTCGAAAACAAAAATTTTAAAAAAATAAAAGGAAACTATAGAAAAAGTGTATTGAAAACAAAACAAAGAAAATATCGTTCAGCAGAGTAAGTAATCACAAAGCGCTACAAGTCACCGGTATCAGTTTAAGGTTTCTTTGCCGAATGCTACCATTGTTACTTATTTTACAGTAGTAGTTCTATCGCCAGTATAATAAATACCTAAATTGAACTACTTCGTTCACGAACGACACAACTCTTAGCCGTTCAAACATGTTTGATGTAACATTTGTTCCTAGAATTGAACATAAAAAAAATTTTTCTCTTTTAAAATTAATTAAAACGAACGGAATAATGCAATTTAAAAGTTTTATCCTGATTTTTACCTAAAATAAATATGCTGAAACTTAACTAGTTATTCCAAGAATTAAGCTTTATAGTTAAGATTGTAAACCGGCAAAAAACAAGATAAATTGTAGGAGTTGTTTATCACTGTAGCAATTGGAAAATTCAAAGTATCGCAATTGGAAAAACGCAAGGCATTATTCAAACGAAAATTCCATGTATTAATTAAGGAAAAAAGTGAAAGCGTGTGAACTACTTTATTACTGCTTGCATTTTTGGGTGTGGGTATCTTGAAGAGACGGATACAATAATATAAACAAAACTGCACATAAAAATGGCCATTAGTTTCGAGAAACATCGAAAACAAATTGAGGCCGCCTGGAAAGATGTCTTAGATGACAAATCTTCTACAGATTGGTATGTATTGATTTTTAAAACGACACGCCATAATTTTTGTCAATTTTATGATTTTTTATGTTTTGCAGGGCCTTGTTTGGCTATGAGGGTCAAACTAATGATTTAAAACTTGTGTCCAGTGGCGAAGGCGGAGTCGAGGAATTGTGTGAGGATTTGAATAGTGGCAAAATTATGTATGCTTTTGTTCGTATTGAAGATCCAAAAACGGGTTTAAAAAAGTTTTTACTTATCAATTGGCAGGTAAGTTTGGAGGTTATTTTTGCAATGTATAATGTGACCAACCGTTTCAAGAATGCCCCGCATGAACTATTTCCACAACATTCGCCGTTACAGTATCAGAGATACAAGTTCATACAAAATAGTCGGCGGCGGCGGCTCAGAGTCGGCTTAAGCCGATGTATTTATAATAAATTATTTATTAGCTTTAAATTATTGGTTTAGTTTGTTTATAGCGCTAAAAAGAATATATTTTCGCTTACACACCTTGCAGGGATCTTCTAAATTCGCCTTTTTATTTTTACGCTTACAACTTTCAGATTTGCTAATGAATTTGATATTATCACTTACTAAAACTTCATATCAAGCTTCAAATATTTGAAAACTAATCAAAATTTAAAATCAAATTAACATGCAGTTAACATTGTTAACATTATTAAAATTCAAATATCTTTATTTGCAAAAGATGACGTGAAAGATTTTTAACGGCTGATCCAATTTGAGCAAAACTACTCTAAAATTTTCTAATGTAAACGATACGAATTTCGAATTGGAATCCAGTGAAATTGAAATCTAATAAACTTTAAAACTTCAATACAATCGCGTGTAAATGTGCCTTGTATCCTTCATAATATAAATGAGTTTTGTGCTCCAACATTAAATAAAATTTTGTTTAGAACAATTTTTAATTTAGGCTATTTTTTAAGGTTTCCAAAAGAAAATGTTTTTGTCCGATCGAAATCCTATTTAGCTTTCAAATTTTGTAATGTAAACGATATGAATTTCGAATTCAAATCGAGTTAAAATCAAATCTAGTGAACATTTAAAATTCAATATTAGATGCTTCGACAAGCTAACAAAAATAAGCACAAACTAGCCGTTTACTTCGACATCGGCTAGGCCTCGAATGCTTCAAAATGTGTAGGTAGCATCACTGCATCAACAGATTGTTGTTTTGCCAACCCTGTGCTACTTCGCTCTGAGGCGAAAATTTCCTCTACCGTGAGTTGAAAGGAAAATAGATGAAAGAAGAAATTTGTATGCAAATTTCCTTTACTTTCCTCTATGGCGGAATGGAGGAAATTAACAACCCTGTAATTGCATTGTTTGTTTCAGTTTGATTCAAAATAAAAAAAAAAGGTGGCATTCATGGATATAAATATATGCCCAGCAAAAAATACCTGACCAAAATCCGTCCATGTTGTAAAGAAAAACATTTCAGTAATATTTGCATAGATTGCAAGAAATATAACTGGTTAAATAGTATAATATAGCTTTTATAAATAAATAGATAATTAAATATATTCAAACTTCTGAACAAAACGTATTAATAAATCAGTTATTTTCACGTAATATAGTGTGTATCAAAAATGATACCTAGCTAGAATTATGAAGTTTTTTTTAAAGCTCGATTAACGGTTAAGAAGTGATATTTATGAGATACTTTTTATAAATAAAATAGTTAAATAGTTTTTTATACATAAAATAAATTAATTTCTCCTGTGTTCAAGGAGAGAGGAAAAGTAACTTATTGTGAGTTCATTCAAAAATATATTTAAGAAGTGGTGCTTGTGACATGTCCAATTAAGTGGAATAATAAACCAATTAAAAAATTTAATAACTCTAGAAAAATAAAATTGCATCACTCGACTTGAATCTCTGCACAGTATACGTAGCTCATGAGAATGGGTTGGACATACGTGTTATACGTATACAAAAATATTTGAATGTGTGTGCAAAAATGTGTTTGTTGACAAAGAAGAAGAATATTATATATCTATGTAATCTATGCCACAAACTCAGCAGTCAAGTACCCCCAATCTAACATATGATTTAAATAAAGTTTAACGAAATGGCTCAGAACTCTATAAAACTTTGTCCATCGTCTAAAATGCCCACGCAGAGTTGAATGTTACATTTATTATTTTCTTTTTCGATCATGCCATGCCCCCTTTAAAGTGGGCGAGTACACGGAAATTAGAGATGCTTTAAGCTTTACGCAGCAAATGTCGTTTCGTACATATCACGAACTAAACCCATAAGCCCGGACAAAGGCCGATCAGAGGCTTTTTGTAGTAAATTCTTGTTGAGACACGGCTTTATTTAAGCCACAAACTTTTCTGATTCATCAATAAACTTATAATCGTATAGTAAAAGAAATCGCTACAGTTTAGTAATGCAGTTTATGCTCAATACATTTAAGTTCAGATGTAACTTTTCTATGCCAAATAGACGAAAACACGGATCGATTTTAACAATTTTCAATATGATTCATCCTTGTCGCACTAAAAACTTATGTTCCAAATTTCATCCAATTAAAGATTGTATTAAAGAATTTTTAAGGAAAAAATGTTGCTCATGTTGTTGCTCCAATCATCTGGATTATAAAGACAAATTGTTTGAAATTTGTTTGTCATTTTTTGAAAGTAAGGAATGATGAATTCGTTGAAAATTCAAGATTTTTACTACGTGGAAAAAATCGGATAATTTATTTGTTGGTCGCGTTGTTTTTTTGTTTAGCAAATTGTTGCCTTTGCAAGCGGTTTTCATCGCCTCTTTCGAACATTGACAATTTGTATCGAAAAATGTTAGCCTTTGCAGACGTGTGTAATTCTTATGGCTGAATTTTCGATACAAATTAAGAAGAGAGTGATTTAACAGAGGTAGGGAGAGTTGGATAGTCTTTTAATTATATAGTCGTTGGCCTTTGTATTGCTTATAAGTAGGGCAACAAGAAATATGCTTTTTCCTGTTCGTTGTATTGAAAAATGGATAAGATATTTATCCGTTTCAGAACAATGAACCAACGAGCATATAATTTAAAAGAGGTACCAACTCTCCCTACCTCTGTTAAGTCACTCTTTTCTTAATTTGTATCGAAAATTCAGCCATAAGAATTACACACGTCTGCAAAGGCTAAAATTTTCGATACAAATTGTCAATGTTCGAAAGTGGCGATGAAAACCACCTGACTGTTTCATCCTTTTATTAGAGCATATTTTCGCATATTTTTATGTTAATAGCATATTTTTGAGGAAAAACCTAATTTTTGTCAACACATTTTTGGATTTTTTCAGATCAAACTCATATTTTAGAGCATATTTTTTGATTTTTTTGATTTGTGCTTTTAAAAAAAATTTGTTTTTCAGTAAAAAAAAAAAAATACAAAATATTTTATGAATTCTATTTTTAATTCATTGCATTTTTTTAAATCGTTTCTGGGGTTCGCAATACTGATTTCGGAAACTCGAGCTATTGTATAAATTTTAAATTCCTTTTCAATTTTAAATGTTCGAACCAACAGTTTGGCCAGAAAATATTACCCCATTATCCAAATGTTCATTCGGACACTAAACATGTAATAAGTTTGACAACAAAATACACTTGTATTGAAAAATAAGTTTTGAAACCAGAATTTTTAAAAATGTTTTTAAGAGCATATTTCCGTTTTCAGAATATTTTTGTGGGCATAAAATGGATTTTAGAGCATATATATGTATATAAATTTTTATTCAATTTCATAACCGATCCCTTAGGGCCTTCTTACATGGTTAAATAACTATTAACTAAAAAACAAACTTTTAATTATTACCAATGAATGTTTTTTTGTTTGATTTGAAATCATACCAGTATACTGGTAGAAATGTATAATTAAACATTCTCAACTCTTTCGGCAAAGCATTCCAAACTCTTGACACCCGAATCTGAAATGATTTTACAAAAATATTCAAATGCCTTATAGGTGGTACATATTATCTGGGGATTTCTAATCGAAATTTCGGGTAAAACTAAATTGATCAATTATATAAACAGGGCAACTATTAACAATGGATTTATAAAAAAACAATAATATCCTGATGCTAAAAAAATTATCAAAAGACAATCCAAGAAAATTAAATGTATATTGAGATACATGATCTCTCCTTTTCAAATTAAAAACATAACGGATAATCCAAGGTGATTTTTCCGCAAGGCATTATTCCCAATACCCGAAAATATATTACTGGTTGTCCTGCTTAATAGTTTCGTTTTAGAGTGGACATTTGTCCCCGATGGGTGGAACTTCTACAATAAGAATATGACGATTGTTGCACTATTATTTTTCCTCCAGGCGAAACGATTTCCAAACTTTTTCGTATTGCATTGTTTGCAGGGATAGATTAGAAAATGATTTATAAAATGTTGATGAAATATTAAGAAATTTGTATTAATTTCTTTTATGAAAAAAGGGAGAAGGGGCACCTGTTTTACGTAAAGGCACATGTGCCAATCATATACATGATGTAGCCAAGATTATTTCTGGGGCCCATCTAACTATCAATGCACGTAATGAAGATGATATAGATGTGGAACGTTTATTAAAAAAACTAAGCGCTGTTTCGTCAGCTTATAGCTTTAAAGAACCCCGCACAGTGCATGAAGAGCAAAAAACTCCTATTGGTACCAACTATACACGTGTCATACCCACAAAGGAATTGAATGCATCGGTCATGCAAAATTTTTGGAAAAAGGAAGAGGAAGAAGAAAAACATCGTTTGGCTGCTGAAAAGGAACAAAAACGTTTAGAGCAAGCCAAACTGGATAAGGAGCAAAGAGCACGTGAAGAAAAGGAACATTTGGAAAGAGAAAATAAATTACAAATGGCCAATAAATTACAGCCAGCTCATGTACCCATTAAAACGTAAGTTGAAGTTTAATGAGAAAAGTTTTAACTTAATATCTTAATTTATCTAATTTATTATTTATCTTAAAGATCACCACAACCTTTGAGTCCCGAAAAAACTGTAGGTAATACTTTTGGCAATACTTTAACCGAGGCCGAACGTATGCGTCAAGAACGTAGCCAAGAAGCTAGGGAGTTGATTGGTTCGCGTGTTGGTGCAGCCAAGGCTATTTTCACTAAACATACTAGTGAGGGACAATTGCAAAGCAAGTAAGTTAAACAAATTTTTCTATCAAGGAAACTCTCAAAGGTAACAATACAGATTTGGATATGTGATGGAGGATAAGTATTCTTTCTTTTCGGACCAACCTCATGCCTAACGAGTTATTGTTGTTGTTGTTTTAATGACTTAAAAAAAAGAATTTATAGTTAATAATTTTTGCTTAAAGCCGGAGTGGCAATTCTTTCTCGGATAAATTTAAAAACTCGAATACATCGGAATTATTCCAGCACACAGTTCGAATGCCGTCCATACTCAGTTGTCAGAGCCTTGTCAGCGGTAACAGGGGACACCATGTCCAAAATGTTCTGTTGATGAGGTTGGCATTTGATAAGATTTCCATTGACCGCCATGTCTAAAGTAAAAGAAAGGAAAAAAAACTGAAGAATTACTTGTATGGGAACATAACTAAAATATACAAATTTTAATTTTTTGTACATAGGATTAAAGTACTCTAAAACAGACGAATTTTATATTCATACCCAGCAAAAAAAAACCGAATGCATTCTACAAGAATGCATTTTTCACTGCATATAAAGTAGCTATATATGCTGATTTCTTACTTCCAATAAACGTATTTTAAATGACTTCCAAAATGCCATTAACTAAAAACTTTTTTTACTTCCCAGAAAAAAAATATCTGACCAAGATCCGGAAAAGCACCTATACTGTTCGGCACAAATGCGTTCAAATTGAGGTGAAAAACGCATTCTTTTAACATTGGCTTGAAATAGGAGAGAAGGTGTTTATGATACTTTAAGTCTGCTTTGCACGCCATAAAAATGAGTGATTGGATGTTCTTTTTTATATAGGAAAGCAATTCATTTTTGTTACTATCTAAGGAGAGATGAAAAGTAAATTCTTGGGAATGCATTCAAATATATATTTAAGAAGTGATATTTATGACTTTTGAATGCATTCCCAAGAAGTTACTTTTCATCTCTCCTTCGATAATAAAAAAAATGAATAGCAATATAAAAAAACAACATCTAAGCACTCATTTTTATGACGTCCAAAGCAGACTTAAAGTAGCATAAACACCTTCTCTCCTATGACAAGCCAATGTTAAAAAATGCCTTTTTCACCTCAATTTGAACGCATTCGTGCCGAACAATATAGGTGATTTTACGGATCTTGTTCAGGTATTTTTTTGCTGGGTATTGCCTATGATTCAAATACAGAGTTTCCACAAATTTGAACGATTAAATATATAGGTGAAAATAGAGTTTTGGGAAAAGTCGGCTAAGACTCGAAGTTTTTACGAATATAGAAAAAGCCGAAAATCCACTAGCTTAAATTGGGAGACATATGAAATATATAAACTTGTTTACTGAACAAATATATGTAGTATATGGATATAGCTGTACTTTGGATTTTGGTAGCAGTATTTTAAGGGCAACGGAGGTCAGTTATTTCGGTGCATACCGTAATTTTTTTTTTTTTTTATCAAAAAACAGAAATAAAAACCAAAAGAAATTAATCAACTTAATTTATTTATTTTATTTCGGTAGCTAGTATTTATATATTTTTTTTTGGTATTTTAAGGGTATCAATAAGTGTGTTTGGGTACCCAAAAATTGGTACAAATTTGTACAAGTTTTTACTGGAAGGTGTTTGTTTACACAATTACTCAGTAAGGAGAGGAAAAATAGAGAGTAAAGTGACAGTTCAATACCAGAGAACTTACAAGTTTTTACTGGATGAATTTTTGCTAGTAAGAATTTGTAAGAAAAAAAAACATATGGTTGAAAACATATGATTGAAAAAAAAAAACATTTGTCTAAATAATTTTTAAATAATTTTTTGTAAAAATCAAAAATATTTAAATATAAGCTTATTTACGATGGAAGAAGTAAGTAAGTGATCATATTATTAGGTTTTATTTATTAATCCAATAATTTGAATAGGTTTATATCGCAATCAGCTATTTTAATAACTGTTGCCAATTTAGCTATTTTCTCGGCAAATCTAGCGATATTTAAACTTGTTTAGCGGGATAAAATATAATTTAGCTATTAGCGGGAAAACTAACGATTTGACATTTTCTTAGGATTTTTTTACATTTATTTCCTTGAAAGAATTTTTGAATCATTATTATTCAGCGATTTATCGCTAAATTTTTATGGAAAACTTAAAAGTTCGAAAAATTTGGCGATGTATCGATAATTTTTTTAAGAAAGTTTTAAGAAGTTTGAAAAATATAGCTATTTTTGAGAAATTTTTCAATAGAACCTGAAAAGTTCGTGAAATTTAGCGATTTATGGCTAACTTTTTTATGTTTTTTATAACTTAACTATTTTCTAGTGATTTTTAGTTTGATTTAGCGATATTTTTAGGAAAGAAGTTGGCAGCAGTGTTTTACTAATTCTTACAATTTTTAGATATTTTTCTTTTTGAGAGTAAATTTTGCCTTACTCTCTTTAAATTTGTTACTGAGTAATTTTTACTGGACTTTACTGAAAAAGTAACCAAACACACCTAATATTTCATTTATTTCGGTGTTTGTATTTTAAGGTATTTTTTTATTTCGGTAACGGTATTTTAGGCATAACGTTAGTAAGTTGAAACGGTATTTTAGTGGTATTGCCTGCCAACCCTGATTTAAAACAGTTATGAAAATTCTTCCAAAAACTATTTTTCCAGCCCTTTTTAACCACTGAACATGAGAATGTGTTATAAAGAAAATACGGGTCCGTCATTTTTTGAAACCTTTATCACATATCGGAATTAAAGTGAAATCGATATTTTCACTAGGAAGAGTTGCCTTGTAAGTTGCAGTAACTTTTTCCATAACTTTTTATTTAATTTAAAACATTTTTGATTACAATTTTATATTTTTTTTAACTTGCTTTAGCTTCAATTTTACAATGTACTAACTGGGACTTTAACTGCAACATTTGTTGTTTTTTATATAAAATTTAAATTTAACTCTTGGTTACAGAACATTCGATAATCGGGGCTTAAAGAATTTATTACTAAAAATAATTTTCTTTTCACCAGACTAAATACAGCACCACCAGCTAAACCTGTTCGTAATTCAATAACACAACGTATAAATGCCTTTAATCAACCCCAATCACAAAACGATTCACCAGCACAATCACAGCTATTGCCAGGCAAGATTACTTTACCCAAACTATCAGAAGTTGTTGCAGCTGAAACCGAAAATAAATTACCAAATGAACTGAAACAAGAACAACCCCAAAAACACGTGCAGCCACAGACTGCGAAACAACAAGTTGAAGCCCATATGGAACAACCAGTTAAACCTGAAATGACAGCAATAGCAAATAATGAAGAGGATACACATAATATCGATGATTATCCTTTAGAACCAGATAGTGAACAGTATTCGACTATTAAACGATCGCCACATAGTAAATCGAATTCATTACAATCACCCGATGAGACATCATCATCAAATAATACTGATACAGCTCTATATCAAGACGATGAAGAAGAGGAAGTAGTACGTACTAAAGTTTCGGTAACAGTACAACAATCTCAGTCACAAACGGGCGCAGTAACAGCAAAAAATGGTTATTCAGTGGATAGAAATGAAAGTAAGTTGAGATGAAAATTAGTAACATAGTTATACCTTACACCACTACGTGCACAGGGTTTTATGATTTTGAGCTGGTGTTTATTATATAGCATCTTATAGTATACTGTCTACTCAGAATCACTTTTGGAGCCGAGTTGGCAATGTCCGTCCGTCCGTCCGTCTGTATGTCTGTCCATGTGTTCTTGTGCGCACTCTACAGATAGAAAATATTTAAATATTTTTATAAAATTTGATACACCTACATATGTCGGCCCAAGAATCAAAAAATACTGATACAGCCCACTGATTTTTGGTTTAAATCGGTCCATATTTAGACCTCATGCCGCAAACATAAAATATATTTCAAAGAAATTTGGTACACTGGACAAAATTTCTTTGAAATATAGATAGAATGGGTTCATCTTTGTTTGAAGGTATGTCCAGTTGATATTTTAATTGGCAAATTAATGTTCTTTGTCAGATTAGAGATCATACAAGTAAACTACAGAGAAGAAAAATTTAAAAAATCTCAAATCTGACAAAGAACAATCATGTATTTCTTACTGTTTTTGTAATTTTATACCAATTTATAACCAAATTTTGATACAAGTCGATTTCAATCCATTAAAATTTCTAATCCAAACATTAGTTGACTTTCAACCCCACTGGTGTAGGGTATAATATAATTGGAATGAAAAAAGTTTTTGATGATTTCAAATGTACTTAAGATTTTTTTTTTCAATAAACTTTTCCACAGACAACGTTTTGAAGAGTGAAAATATTCTCCACAGCTTAAACAATTCAAAATTTGCAATAATATCCCCTGTTTTTCAGCATTTTTTGAAAATTTCACAATTTTAATTGAATATTAGAAATGATATTTGGAACTATTTGATTTTTCTACTCCTTTGTTTTTTTTTTTAGTCAACGATTTGGTTAATGAAGATGATTTTATCTGTCAAGATACTTTGGGGGATTTAGGTTTGAAAGCACGTGCTTTGTATGATTATCAAGCTGGTATGTTAAATTTCTGCAAAATTTGTTAATTTCCATTAATCTAAATCTTTGCTTTAGCTGATGAATCTGAGATAACATTTGATCCCGGTGATATTATAAGTCATATCGATCAAATTGATGAAGGCTGGTGGCAAGGTCTGGGACCTGATGGCACTTATGGACTGTTTCCGGCAAATTATGTCGAAATTATAGACTAAAACTTATTAAAAAACAAGTAACTTGAAATAAGGGAATTTATTAACCTAATACTAAAAAAGAAAACATTAAAGAAAATCAATTTCAATACAAAAAATTACTTTAAACAATAAGCAATAGCGAAAGAAAATAAAATCGATTTCTTGGCATGACAAAAACACAAAAAAATTTCACAAAAGTATTCGACACAAGTATTTTAATGTCTAAATTTTATTATTAAATTTTTAAGAACTCTAATTTTCTTTGTTTTAATCTGTTAATCAACTACCTTATTCTTAAAGTTTTATTGGTGCCAACATTCTTCTTAAAGCATTCATAACTTTTTACAACTTTTGACATATGCAGCATTTAATTTTATAACTTTTTATTTTTGATAATTTGTTAAATGTTCATATCATTAAGAGATTTTGTTAAACAGAGATTTCTAAAAAAATTGATTATTAATCTAATACACATTTTTGTTTCCAGCGTCCTTATTTTTACTATTGCGTCCTGTTATTATTATTTTTTTATATCATTAAAATGATTATAAGTTTGATATATATAAACTATAAAAACGAAAAATTAACGCTTAGCGTATATTTTATATTTTTTATTTTATTAAAAACAAAAAAAAAAAAAAATCCACTTACTGCAAAACAATAATGTCCTTTTTATATATATTAATGAAAAAAAAAAAAAATCTTACAAAAAGTATTAACGGAAAATTTTTGAAATTATATTAAAACTAAATTATAATCCCCCATTTATATACATATATACAAACCCAATTATTATACTTACTTATAAAGTCAATAAAGTCCTTTTTTGCATTCAATATATATTTGAGTAGAATAAAGTCAAAAATTTTCACTCACACACACATTCAAACAAAACACCCACAATAACATATACAATTTTATTGTGCAACTTACTTCAAATAAAGAAAACATAAAAAATATTATGAAAAATTTTGTTAGTTCTTTTTTAAATCTGACTTAAATTGAAATAAAAAAAGTTGTTAAGAAGAAGAATAAACCTTCTTAACCTCAAACCTACTAAATTAAAATTGATAAAATGAATATTAATTGCAATATTAATTGCAACTGGTCTATATGACGTTAAACCAACACTGTACTAAAAAAGTTGTTTTGTCTAATTTTTTGTCTAACGCTTCCATCCCTTCATGTAAAATTTTAGGGTGTTGGTTATTCTTGAACACACGAGGGAGTATAATCAGTATAATATTACTCATACATATTGCCCGTTTCGCACCATATATAATCAGATCCAACTTGATTTTGGCTTTAAATTAAAATCAAAGAACTTATAAATTGATTTTCTTACATAGTAATTTTTAAAACAAAATTTGCTTGTACATTTTTATTTTGATGCCAGCTCAAATGGATAAGATTTGGTACCAGATCTGGTGCCAAATCTGGGCAGATCTGCTTATATTTAGCCATAAAAATCAATCAATTTTCCAGATCACTTTAGATATGAACAGATCTGGCTCTAGATCGGATCCAATCTGGCCATAAAGTGTATCACAGAGCATTTGGCAGACGAAGAATTTTAAATTAGATGATTAGAAGGGTTTCATACCTTTTAGTGTACACAGTGAAGAATGTGCGCATTTATAAGATTTATTGAATACAAAAATCTTGGAAAATTTTCTTAAGTCGACTTAAGTGCTTCTGTCAAAAGTCCACAGATTTGTTTATTTAGGTATATTTTTATATTGTGTATCAACAAGCCTTTAAAATAACAGGTGTTTCCATTAGAAACGTTTACATATTGCAATGTTATTAATAACATAAAGAAGCCGGCAAAAAATATCCTTAGAAACCAAATTGTAGATACAGGTCAAGTTCGTTAAAGGCATTGCCATATGAGAAAATTGCAATAACTGTTTAATCGATGTGAGAATAGGAAAAGTTTTTACCAGTAAAACTGAAAATATGAAGAAACAA
The DNA here is from genome assembly GCA_949987735.1 of Leucophora obtusa. Lineage (NCBI taxonomy): Eukaryota > Metazoa > Arthropoda > Insecta > Diptera > Anthomyiidae > Leucophora > Leucophora obtusa. The sequence goes on from OX465296.1 coordinate 2,520,857, forward strand.
AAAATTGAAATTTAACAGAGAAATGTTATAACATTAAATTTAAATTTACCGTCTAAAATTTTCTCATCATGGGAAATACCGAAAGTAATGTTACTAGTGGAGTTAAAAAACAAGCTGGTGTTTCCACTCAGGCCTTGTATAAATTTGTCAATCTCAAAGGTGGTGGTCTGCTGGTAGATATGATGAAACGTGCCTGTCAAACTAAACAGTTTGCTGAAATTGATCATGCCATTAAGACAAAAGTTGAGCCTTTTCTTTATAACAAGGGTGCTGGTCGTTATTTTCCTATTTCGAAAATGGTACTATTACGCAATAAGGAAAGGGCACGCACTAAACAATTGCCAGAGATAAGAGCATTGGAAAATCCAGATGATGATTTCAATATACATGACTATTGTTCAGAGGTATCGGAAGCTGAATACATATCAAATCCGACTGCTTATCGTTTCGTGTGTTGGAATTTAAATGTGAGTATTTGTTTTGATTATTTTCATGAACAATTTCTTATGCCGAGTTTTTCGGATGTTGGCTAAACTTGGTTTAATTAAACTGAAAACGAATAATTTTTCGAAAGACCTTTCACTCGTTTTGAATTTTGGTCTTTATTTAAATAATACAAAACAAGCCACATTTCAAAAGCCGTATTCCAGTTAAAATTTACATATTTCATATATTTATTTCTCCCAAAAATCACCATTAAAATTTAACAGCTAACTGGATACTAAGGCCGACTAAAAATGGCAGACAAAATAACTGCAATTGACACTGCTTCAAGAGTAAATTAATATTAGCTGTGTTTTCGACTTAAGACGAAAACTAACACATTACTTTTCGTACTTTACGTTAACTTTCAACACGGATAATTATGAACGTTTAAAACTCAACGTTTATACATTTTCACATCTAAAGTATTTCCAAAAAACTTTTGCTGACGTACGTTCGATTATAACGGAACAATTATAAACATAACCTGTTTCAAATTTTTTTTATACTACAATCGGTTTAACGTATATTTGCTTTAAATACTTAACGTTGATAGGCATGAGACAAAATACAGCTATTTTAATAATTTTTAACTAATAAAATTCAATTAACAAATACCGGAAAATGGCAAAATTTGGAGAAAACATTTGATAAATTTAACTTAAAAAAAAAACACTGACGAATGTTGTAAAAACAACCAACAATTCAATTTCAGCTATATAATTCTGATTAGTCTTTTTTGACAGTTGACTTTCATAAAAATCAGCAAATGTCTTATATAGTTGGCTAAAACTAAATATAAACTTAAGCCTGAGTTACTCGAGCGTAAACGCACCTCTGCGTAGCTGAATTAATTCTTATTTAAGTCATTATTTCAGCTAGATACGTTTACGCTCCAGTAACGAGCCCTGAGGTATACATACCTTTAAAAGTTCTATGATTGGAGTTCTGACAAAAGAGCCATGATTAAAGATCTGAAAGTATGATCTGAAAGGATCCACGATTTTAATTCCAATCGTAAGACATTTTAAAATATCCTTGATTTGAATTTTCTTTGGCCACGATTGTGCTATATACATATTATTATCCCCTTAAATTCCTGCGTTTTTTTAGGAAAGAGGAGCTGTGGGAGAAACAATTTTACACTTGTGCTTACTTAACGCCTCTTCTTTACATGCTGATTTAGCTAAGAGACTCTTGAAATTTTATCCCAAACTTATTATGGATATTTATCTAAGCGATGAATACTATGGAGAAAGTGTTTTACATATAGCTATAGTCAACGAGGATCCAGCTATGGTTAAATACCTTTTAGATGCTAATGCATATGTCGAAGAAAGGTACATTACAATTAAGTATATAGTTAGTATACAGGATACATGTGTATAGAAAGAACTGCTTAAAAGAATATTCTATACTTTTAGATGTTGTGGTGCCTTTATGTCTGCGGAAGATACCAAACCTTCTCGTTATGACTCTCCGGACCATGAATATGTTGGTATACAAGCCATGACCAACTATGATGGCTATGTTTATTGGGGGGAATATCCTTTAAGTTTTGCCGCTTGTCTGTCGCAGGAGGAATGCTTTCGTTTGGTATTAGCTCGTGGTGCCGATCCTGATTTACAAGACACTAATGGCAATAATGTTTTACATATGATGGTCATATATGAAAAAATGGATATGTTTGATGTGGCCTATGAGGTGGGCACAAATGTCCATCAAAGAAATGTTTTAAATTTGACACCGCTAACATTGGCCGCCAAGTTAGGAAGAGTAGAAATGTTTTTCCATATAATGAGTATAGAACGCGAAATCTATTGGCAATTGGGTAGCATTACATGTGCTGCTTATCCTCTATCAAAAATCGATACAATTGATGTGAAGACGGGTAATATAAATAAAGATTCAGCTTTAAATTTTGTAGTATTTGGAGTAAGTTTTAAGTTACACCGATAAGTTTCTGTATCTTTTATGTTACTCTGTCTTCTAGGATAAATTGGAACATTTGGAATTATTGGATGGAGTTGTTATTGATCTTCTGAAAACCAAATGGGATACTTTTGTTAAATCTCGTTTCTATAAGCAATTTTATATGTTTTCATTCTATTTTTTATTTTCTTTGGTAAGTTTTATATCTCGTCCTGGTCCCGTTGAAAAGGACGAAGATGACGATAATCAGGAGAAGACTATCGAGAAAGCCAACACTTCTTATTATGTTCAACGAATGTCTACTGTTACTACCAATATGGAAAAGAAACTTCCTTTTAGTAAGTTAAGCGAATGAAAATTCAAAAGAAAGAGTTTATAATATTCGTAATTTTATTTTCTTTTTCAGAAACATTTTGGCTTAACTTTAGCGAGTATATAGATGATGAACGCGATAATGTAGATTTATCATCATGGTGGGCCAGTTATGAGGAATGTCCTTTAATGGATATGGAATCAGATTTAGCCAAGGTAATTTTTAGGTCTGGCCGTTCGGAAATGCATTACCGCTTTGCAATTGTCACATGCTTCAAAATGTATCACTAAAGCAAATCAGCATCGCAAAATATAATCACAGGTTTGCATCAGATGCAGAGCAGTGATGCGTTTCCCAACAGCCTCGTCTATAATGAAATTAATTTCTGATACGCGGAGAGAATTGTTCATCAGCAAATGAAATTATATGTATGCATATAATTGCCAGAATGTACAAAAATGTAAATCTGTTTTATTTTTAGATACGTACTGCAGCTGAAATTGTTATATTTTTTGGAGCTATTTTATACTTGTTGGCCGCTTTAAGAGAAGCTAAATTTTTAGGCTATAAAATGTTTGTTGAAAATCTGGTAAGGTTAAAAGCAAAAACTTCTCCTACCCCATATTTGGTTAATTTTTGCAATTTTTAGATGACAGCGCCATCTAGAGTAATGTTTTTATTCTCATGTTGCCTTATGATGACAATACCCTGGTTAAGATTATCCTGTCTCACCGAACTAGATGATCATGTTGCTGTGTGTATAATGTTAACAACAGCTCCCTATTTTCTCTTCTTCTGCCGGTAGGTTCAAAGTGGTCATCTTTATTTTCGCTCTCTCAACACAAACTTTTTTCAGAGGCTTTAAAACTGTTGGTCCTTTCGTAGTGATGATATATCGTATGGTGATGGGTGATTTGATACGTTTCGTTTCCATTTACTTGGTGTTTGTTATGGGCTTCTCCCAGGCGTATTACATAATATTTCTAACATTTGATAATCCCGCTACACCGGAAGAAATTGATGATACCGGTACAAATCCTATGCCTTCACCTATGGAATCGGTAGTTGCAATGTTTTTAATGTCTTTAACTAATTTTGGTGATTATTATGGTGCCATGGTCTCCACACAACATGAGGCTGAAGCAAAAATCCTCTTCTTCCTGTTTATGGTCATTGTCAGTGTTTTGCTGGTCAACATGTTGATTGCTATGATGGGTAATACTTATCAGAAGATAGCAGAGATACGTAATGAATGGCAAAGGCAATGGGCTCGTATTGTATTGGTAGTAGAACGCAGTGTGCCACCGGCTGAGAGATTAAAAAATTTCATGCAGTATTCTCAACCCATGTCAGATGGACGAAGAGCTTTAGTTTTACGTTTAAATATGAGTGTTAGTATTGTATTTTTTAAGATTTTAAAAATGTTTTTTGTTTTGTTAATGTTTGCTGTTAATTACAGGATGAAGACAAAGAGGAAATGAAAGAGGTTCAGGAAATGAAACGCATACATGAACGATTTTCTAAAAAACGCCAACAAGAACGAGAGGCTCGTGCAAAAAAGAGACAAGAGGAATACGAAAAATTCTTTGGCGCCACTTCCACAAATAATGAAAATAATAATCAATAAAGGCTTTAAATTCAAAAAGTGTTATACAAAATATCGTCTATTTTATGAGAAATCTCCCAAAGTCTGATCCTGTAACTTTCAAATTTCAATAATAAAAAGTTTGCACTTTAAGAAAGAATCAGTTTAAGAAACCGCCAGTTTATGATTTTGGTTCAAAATTTCGGAAAAGTTTGTTAATTTGAAGAACCACGTATCTGAGATTTCTTTATATAAAATGCTTTCATTAAAAATAGTTTCATAAAAATTATGAAGCTTTTTTTTAAAAAATGTATTCATTAGTTTAAAGAAAAATTTCATTAAAACTTGCCTAAGAAAATTTCCTCCTTGAAAAAGCAAGCAGTTGATGCTGCTTTTGAAATTATAATATTATTATAATTTCTTAGCAACAGATGAATATGGGTTTAGAAACAATGCTTAATCAGACGCTCTTCATTCATTTAGCTCTGTGTTGCTTTCGAAAATGCGCCAAAGTTTGCCAGAATTTGATTTTTGTTGTGTTTAGCGGCCTATAGACGATCAAGCATGTTGTACAGCATGTCTTTACAGAATTTGATAATGTAATGCCTTATTTGATGGAAATTACAAAAACAATTATCAAGCCAAGCTGTGCAGCTCGCTTGATCATATATGGGCCGCTTTTTAATGCTAACAAGAAAAGTCTCCCAACGAGAACCCGTAGATCTTAATGAACTGACACTTTAGAAAACATATTGTATTATTTTCTATTGTTGTTGTTTATACATGAATGGATATCACTACATTGCTAGCTCTGTCAAAACAACAGAGTAGTATATTGGAACATGACAAAGCAAATTGTGGTAAATTTTTTTCTCTTTGATATTTTAAATGTTAAATAACGCTTCTAGACGAGAATAAGAAATTCTCATTGAGTTTGTAATTTAACTTAACAAATATTTCCAGAAATTTTAAAAACGTCGTCCCCTGACGATTTCCTTAGGCAAGAATGAAATCCGGATAGGGACATACCTTCAACAATTTGCCGAATAAGTTTTGGGATTTTAGCACATTTAATTCCTTTAATGCGCTTAATAAACTTTGTTGAAGAGGAGAAATCTTTAAAGGACACGTATTTTTTTAGCTGCCCAGTGTCATATTAAAGGGTTAAGAAATTGGGGCAAAAAAGTTAATTATTTTGCAAAAAGACATACACTTAAAAGCTTTTCTTTTTTATAGAGAAACAAGATTTTTAAAAATGTTTATTTTCCAAAATAACGGAAAAAAATATTTTGTGTGAAGCAAAATATGAAAATGTGTGTTTATATTTTTTAACAAATAAAAACTTGAAATGCAAAATATGCCAAATATGTATTAAAAAGCTCAAAATAAGCATTAAATAGGCACGGAATATGCATTTGAAGTCAAAATATGCAAAACCATGCATTTTTGTTAAAATATTCAAAAGCATGTAACTAAAAACCGATGCAATTTTGTTATAGATTTGACAATTCCGATAAATAATAAGTCATGTTAGTTTTAGACTATCGTGGTAAACCATGCATTTGCATGGAATTCCTTACCCCTTCGATATTTTTTGCGGTATAATCGAACTGTGTCAGCAAAACTTTTTTAAAAGTAACGCGAAGAGTTACATTATGGTTGAAAATGTAAAAACGTTGATTATTAGCTAACGTGCATGTTAGCCTAAAACACATTTCTGTGTACTTTGATATTGTATAACTTATACATACGGATATAATTAAGTCGAAAACATTGTTTAAAATCAAGTGAATTGAAAATGTTTCACTAAAATTTGCGAAAGTAAATTTCAGCAAATATTGAATCAAATTTGATTCGATTGGATCAGAGTTAATCTCACTCGATTAGATTATATATGGGAGAAATTTCGGATCAGATTATATTTAATTGTATCCGTCCATTTCTCGGAAAGTTATGCCAAAGATCAGCACTTTTTCATTATCTATATTTTCGCCTTTCGAATTTTGTAAATTTTCAACAAATTCACGTTTCCGAACATAATCAAAATCACCGTGTAACCTATTAGAAGCATTCAAGAGAAGTTTCCCGAGATTAAAATAATACATACCTCGGATGCTGCACAGAGAAAGCAGATTTGTTTAGGCTGCATCAACCGGATTTTTCGGTTTTAAGTAGTTTTTTACGCCATCGAAGTTTTGTTGGGATATCAGCTATTTGTTGCCTAATTTTCATTTCATTCGATTGTCAACAAATTCGGTTGTCGCACCAAATTGTTTTTCTCTATGTAAGTATAAAACGCAATTTCATTTTTTATTTTATTGTTTTATAGAATTAACAAATATATTTATCTTTATTGTTATCGTACATATATTTTTAGTGATTTAAATATAAGTGTTTGAATTTTATTTTATTCTAAATAATATCGATTCCTAACATTTTTTAATCAAAATAATAAAGAACTACTAAATAAATAAAAGTACATATTGCTTTTTAAAATAGATCAATAGCCAGCTGTTTAGTCAATTGAATAAATAGTTTAATTAAATTTTTTATTAAATAATAAAAAGTAAGCAAAATAATAAAATCAATATAAAAAACACTTAAGTAATTTTGACTTTTTTGTTTGTTAATTATACGAAATTTTGTATTACATTAAAGTAACATTTAAAGCCATACCATACATATAATTTGAGACATTTAGAAAAAATTTATTTTTTTCTTTAAGGGCCAGTTTTATAGATCGATTTTTGATTTAAATATTTCTTAAGTAAGAAATTTTGTTTGAAAATGTATGTTCCAATAGAATTTTCACACTGAAAATCAAGTATCGATAAACAGTTTTGATATGCTAAATTTTCACATACATATTTTCAATATTTTCCTCAATTAAAAACAGTTTTTTGTTACTTGATTTTCAATGTGAAAATACTGTTCGAAAGCATTTCCGTTTCGAATCGAATTAGATAATACCCTAACTATAAAATTGGCCCCAAATGTAAAAAATTTAAATCAAATCTAAACAAGCATAATTTATAAGAAAAAGTAAAATAAATTTTAAATATTTTTACTAAATATAAAAACATCTAAAGATAGAAAAAATATCATAAGAATTAGAGGCACTTTTGAATTATTCTTATTATAATTATTACTAATGATTTAGGTAAAGCATTTTGTTCAATTTCTTTTGATATTTTAAATATTCAATATCGTTGCAAATTTCTAATGACATTTATTTTTAGAGTGTAGAAGTTTTTAAGCAGATATTTTAATATTGTTTTTTTAGGTTTAGAATTGTTAGAATAAGAAGATAGAATATTAAATGTATAAAAATTAAGAACAAAAAATTATCAGTAAATTTTGTATGATTATAATGTCATTATAGTTTATAGATTTGATTATTAACGAGTGTAACGAGAGTAAAAAGATTTTAAAACTAAAATTTTGGTAACTAAATAAATTTTAGCATTACAAATAGAGATGAGCGATTAATTATTTAATTAATTCTACACAAATTTGATATTCACAGCTATTGGTAAGCACTAAGCTCTGGTTAATCTGAAATGGGCTAGCCGACCTAAAAGTATAATAAATTTTATAATTGTGATTAATTATTTGTTTGATCGAAAATTTGATTAATTTACAAATATATCAAAAATCTTAAAATAATAATTATTTATGAACTTCGTCTGTAAATACCTTAAATACTATTTTATAACTAATCAAGCTTTAGGTCTATTTTAGCCATAAATTTAATAAACTTCTTTTCAATATTTCGCCTTTAAATACTGGAAGTTGCTCTGCAATGTTTGAAAGCGAAATATTGAAAAAGTAAATAAAATTTATTGCTAAAGCAGACAGGCCTTAAGCTTGATTATTTATTAAATAGTATTTAAATTCTTTTATTTCGACTAATTAATTGATTAATCGAAAATCTGTTTGATTCATTCGTTAAAATAACATTTGATTAATTTTTTAAATTAGTTGATAAATCCAAAATTATTTTAATAAGACTTTAACATAATCAGTAACATAATACAAATTATTGATTATGTTACTTCAAATAAATATTGATTAAACAAATTAATTTTGTTTTTGACTAATACCAATGCATATTGATTAAAGAGTTAATCGCTCAAATCCGCAATTTAAAAGTATTAAAATTAAAACTACAGTTTAAAATCAAAAAGCAAAAGAAAAAATAATTGCCATATATGTATATTATGTGGTTTATCCCCAGTCTCTCTTTATGCAGTTATTGTTGGTTGATTAAATGTTTCGAATTTTGTCAATTGTGAATTTTAATGATATTGTTTTGAAACTGCAGTTTTATAGGTGGCCTTCCTATAGCTGGTTTTCTGTTGTAATTTCCTTTCAAATCATCATTCCTCGTTCTTCTCTTCGGGCTTAGGTGATGATTCTTTTTTCGCTTCTGCCGTATCATCTTCGGGACAATCTTCAATTTGAACCATATTAAATTTCTGACTTTCTGGTGGTGGCAGTGGTATAGGTTCTTGCAGCTTACAAGCGTCTACAGGTTCTTCAGGTTGTGGTGCGACTTCCGGTGATTGTGTTGATTCTTTGGTAACTTTTTCACCTGATAAAGTTTTTTGTGGTGTTGCTGTTTCTTGTGTTTCACCCATTTCTGCGGATTCCGACTGTACACTTGGACCACCATTAGCAGCAACGGCTTGAGCAGCCTTTTTATTTTCTTCAGCTTTAGCTTCCAATACATTAATGGACGCTTCTATACATTTAATGGCTTCTTTGCGTGCCAAACGTATACTCTCCTTACCATTTGTATCGATATTATCCAATTTCAACAGATTTCTGGTTAACATTTCATCTAAATAAGCGTACTCCTTGTCGGCTCGAGTGCCAGTAAATTGCTCTACACGGGACATTAAGGCCAAAACATCACGTTGTATATCTTGGATTTTATTTATGGTATCCACTGTATGGGGAGTTTGTGGTGGTAGACCACCACTCTGCTGTTGTTGCTGGGCTGTGGGTTGTTGTTGAGTATTTAAAGGTGTTGGACGGTGTGATTGTTGTGGTTGTTGCTTGGGTGGTGTAAAACCTCTAGCAGAGGCAGATGATGGTACATTTGGTGGTGCATTTTGATTGGGTATTTCCTTATTATTTATTATCGGTTCAGATCTACCCTCTACAAAGATGGGTATGGTACGTATATAAGTGCCACCTGGAGTTTGGGGTGGTGGAGGTGTTTGCTGTTTTTTTTGAGGATGAGATTGTTGCTGTGGAGCATAGTAAACCTTTTGGAATTGTGGTGGTTGACCGCCAAAACCACCAGCTTGTACCTGAGGACTAGTTTGTGTGCCAAATTGATGTTGCTGTTGTGGAAGTGGAGTTGGACGTTTACCATTAGGCGGAATTTGTTGTTGCTGTTGTGTATAATATTGTTGCTGTGGCTGTTGCTTCATCTGTTGTTGCAGCTGCTCTGTTGGTGGAGCCGACGAAGAACGTATACCCTGCATTTCATTTTCTAACGGGGATTTAACACCCATATCCATAGTATTACGTAGACCATGTTGATTGAGATTTTCACCACTGTTTACGGCACAATCAACTTCAGAACGTCCTGTGGGATCTTCAGTTTGTATAGCTGCATCACATACGTTCTTTGAGGTTGACTGGGGCATGGTATTGTAAAACTGTGCTGGGGGTTGTTGCTGATGCTGTTGTGCTGTGGGGTGTTGTTGCTGTTGATGGACACTACCAGAAGCTGTACCTGGTGAACTAGCCATACCACCTGAAGCTCGTCTATGTGCAAAACTTTCCGGTATATATTGGCGAAATTCGGATGGCAAACGATTAAAGAAGTCATCGTCATTGTGGGGATTAACACGTCGACGTCCAAGAGAGTTAAACTGGGGAAAACCGAAATCTGCACCATCATCAAAATAACGAGAAAAACCATCAGTACGAAATTGGGGATCATGTAAACTAGTACGCTTACGTGTGGTTCCGCCAAAATCACCAAAAGGATCGTGTGTCATTCGTCCTAAACGGCTGCGGGGAAACATATCCATACCCATGTCTGGTTCAAAATCAAAATCCTGCTAAAAAGAGATAAACAAAACGAAACACAAAAGTTAGTTTTATATTTATGGATAAAGTAAAATTAAATTTCATTTTAAAATTTTGAATTAGTATTATGAAGTGTTGGCTAAAAAGACAGCTAAAATACCGATACCGATTTAAAACCGTTGATTTTGATCATTGCCGACAAAACAGAAGAAACAATAAAAAAATTGGGTCAAAACTCAGAAGCAATTTCTATTAAATTGTTAATAAAAGTGTATCAAAATAAGCACAATAACTGCAATTACTGATAAAAAATAACTACTGCATGAATGACTAAGATGTAGAGATGCAAATTTTTTCTCATTTTTAGATGTGGTAGTTTTTTTTTTTTTTTAAAGCAAAATTTCAATACTGTCTATAAACAATTAACATAACTTTCATTTAAAATCAATTGAAAATTTATTTAATAACTGTATACTACACGCTGGCAACAGAAATGAAGCAATTTATCAGGTTTTGCAATTTTTGCAATTAGTTTTTAGTTTGTTTATCTTTAATAAAATTTCGTTCGATTTTATTTGTATGTGAATACAATAAATTTTAAATTCTAAAACCGGTGTACAACTTAAATCTAACTTAATGCATCTCTAAATGAAATGTTATATCATCCTTAAATAAATAAGTAATTATTGAAATTTGAATACTTTCGTTGTTTACATTAGGGGTTTTCATATAAACTCGTAAATTCCTTGTAATTAGAGTGTAATTATTGAAATTTGAATACTTTTGTTGTTTACACTAGGGGTTTCCATATAAACACGTAAATTCCTTGTAAAACTTAATTACAAACCATATTTCTTATGTATGGAGTTTAACATTATTTACGAGTAAAATACAAGTTTATATGAAAACCCTTACTATTTTATATTTTCATTTAAAATAAATCACAAAATCAAATTGTTTTTTTTTTAATAAAAACTGACTACGTTCAAAAACGAGACGTATTATGTGCTATAAGAGAAAAACAAGTGCGGCCCACATAAAAAAACACTCGCCAACAAACAACAAATATTTTTAGCAATGATTCATTATTAACAAAATAAAAAAATAATAAAATAAATACAAAATATACACGACACTTAAACAATACAATCAAACAACTCGTTAATAAACCTTTAGATTGTAAATTAAAAAAAGTATATAAAAATCCGTAAAAAATTAAAGTCGGGCATGACGACTTTATGATACCCAACATCTGTCTGTTTGACAGTCAAGTTACGTTTGAGTTTCAAAAATGTGTCTTTAAATTGGTAAAAAAAAAAATTTTTAAAATCAATTAAAATTTTTTGATTTTGCCAAATATTTCGTATATTTATGATGGACCAATACTATTCTTATGATGTGTAATTATTTGCCGGATATGTTTACTCAAATATATTCTAAATAGAATATCTTAAGGCTCATTTAGCATACGTAACGTAACGTGACGAATCAGCTGATTCGATCCTAAATAATGAGTAAAAAAGAAATAGACTGTCAGCTATGCTCTTTTGACTCATTAAATTTTCCATAAGGAGACTCGCCACGTTACGTCCACGTATAGCTAATTCTACCTTTAATATTTGCCTGTAGCGTGCGAACAATGTTGCCATAACGGTGATTTTCTTCTCAGATCTAGTGACTTTATTTTGCCCCTAGCCAAAAATCGAACGATTTTTTTTATCAGCTATAATATAATTTTTAAAAACCGGTTTTATGTTGAAAAACATTATAAAATTCGCATATTCATATTCTTTTATTATAAAAAACAAGTTCTTAAACGACTTTTTTCATAAAAACTTTCTAAAAAATACACATTTCGATAAAATATGCGTATGTAGTTTTTGAAATTTTGTTGGCAACACTGCGTGCGAAAACCAATACATGGACAGACAGACGGATGTACAGCCGGATGCACATCGCTAAATCGACTCAAAAAGTAATTCTCAGACGTTCGGTATACTAAAGAATCTAGGTCCAACATATTTGTTTTTTTTTAACAGCAGCACCCTGAACCCAAAGTTGTGTAGGGTATAAAAATTTAATAAGATGAACAACAATCAATGACGTAAATACAATATTCAAGTATTCAAAAATTATCAGAAATATTATATTAGGAGAGAAAAACAATTTTGAACAAAATCATGTTAATTTATTTATGCATACAAGTTGAATTTTAACAAAATAAGATAGTTTTCGGTCTTTTTGATAAACAAATTGTTGTTAGTGGGTCACTATTTTTATGAAAAATTGATTATTAAATATTACGTCATAACAGAAAATACAATAAATTGTCTACAATCAAGTATAATATAGAAATCGAGTAAAAAGGTTTAAAATTCAATTAAATAAAAAATCATATACAGCAGAGATGGAAAACTAAATTTTAGTAGTGAAACTTTATTAAAACTGTTATTTCTTTAACTTGATGGAACTTTATTTAAAAAAAGGAAAACTGGTTGAAAATTTCTTACTTAGTAAAAATTCTTCAGTATAGAATGAAAGGTCATACTCTGTCATCTGTGGGTGAAATATTATATTTAGGTGTAGTCTTTGATGCCAAACTGTAATCTTAAAGTCATTTAAATTTTTTACTACCTAAAGCTTACTTACTATTAGCTTTTATATAGCGTAAATCTTTTTTTGACTATTTTACAAAAAAAGTTTTATTTGCTTCTTTTGTTAGATCTAGACTGGAATACGCGTCATTTATTTGGAGACTTAATGTGGTTAATTATAAAAGCCTAAAATTAAATTTGTTAAATTTGCTCTTCCTTTCTTTAATGTTTTAAATTTTACTCTTCTCCTATTCCTACATATTGTGGATTTTGATGATTTTTAACACAATGCTGCTAGGGAGAGAAACAAACAACCTAGCTATGATCTGTAGTCCTTGGCACCATAATTTTCAAATTTATATATCTGTTCTTTTAAAAGCTAACCTAGAAAAACGGCTAGCACGACTGGATTCAGCGTACCCGAAATAGTTTTACTCACTGGATGCCCAGCTTGTCGGAAAAAAATGTCTCCGATTCGTGCACAGTGCTATTATACATGGTACCAGTGTTGTCATTTCAGTGTTTTTTGGTGCTTTTTTCCTTCCCGTAGCCGGTGATTTTTTACAAGTACCCTTTTAAAAAAAGCGTGTATTTACAGTGCTTTTTCAGATTTCTGGCAGTGCTTTTAGTGCTTTCTGTACATTTTATATTTTTGGTATTTTTTCTTGTTGTTTTTTAATTTTTCTTGAATTTTCTGTCAAAGTTGAAAAAATGATACGAACTATACAAAAAGTACTTTTTTGTACAATGTTTGTAGTACCATTTTAAATAGCAACTTCGTTATATTTAATCTTCAAAATTTTGAAATGTTAGTTTGGTGCTTTTTTACCCATTTTTTGACTATTTTTTGAACCTTTTTTTTACGATTTTACAAAGCTAAAATGTGTTTTTAAATTATTGACTTGAAATTTTAATTAATTTTTACCCTTTTTACCCGTTTTCACAATGCTCACGGTGCTTTCCTGCCTCCAAGAGTTGGCAACACTGCATGGTACTCGTATTACTCGTATATTCTCCTGAATTATTAAACTTAATTAAAATCTATGTCCCTTCTTGATCCTTAAGGATTATAGATAAATTCTTCTTTATCGATTTTTATAGAACTAATTATGCATTGAATGGACCTCTTACTAAAGCATTGAGATTATTTAATAATTATTGGTATCAATTAGATATAAGTAACTGTTCCTTATTCTTAATTTAAAGTTTTATTATATATGTAAGTTATTTTAAGTTATTTGGTACACTGAGAGAATTATCTGCATGATATTAATGAATTTTTGCACAAAACCAATGAAGTTTCACTAGAACTCGTCCATTGAAACTTTTCGTTGAATTGATGGAATTTTTCATAAAATGTGAAAAATTTCATATTATTTATTAAAAGTTTCATACACTCAATGAAAAAGTTACATTAAAACTAGATTCATAAAATATATGAAGCTTTTTCACCAAATTAAAGAAATTTTTAATTTATTTTGTGCAGACATCTTCATTAGTTTACTGAAAAATTTCATTAAAACTCGTCCAGCAAAATTCTCTCTGTGTATTGTTCAAGTAGCTAGTCTATAAGGATAATTACTGTGTCCATATACTGATGAGATTTCTATATTCACAGCTCTGAAAAAATGAAATGAAGGAAAGCTGGCATGAGATGTAATACCGGTCGAGCGAAGTCGACGTCTCATAACATCAATGCGCAATCGATATGAGCCTGTGATGAAGCAAAAGGGATTTGCAACAAAATATTAAGTAAGTACTTTAACTTAACCCTTATTATCCTAGCGTCGTTATATTACGACACAACATGAAGTACCGATATTTTCAAAGCGGTAATAGCTCAATAAAAAGCATAAGATGATATAAAAGTTTGGCTATAAGCAGAAATAGAAAAATTTTAGATTATCTTTACACGGTTGATTTTGAAAACTTAATACCGAATTTTTTTAAAAAAGCTCAAAAAAATCACAAATCGATATTAAAAAAAAATCCTAAAAATTACATATTAATTTTTTTTTTTGAATTTTTGATTATTTACCTACGTAGATCTTAATTTAGAGAACAAATTAAAAAAAAATCTGGATCCATTGAAGAACGTCAGAATGTGAACGTTTTGGACTTTGGTTGCAAATATCTCCGCTTCGGCTGCAAAAAAATCTTATTTCGTTAAAACCCGTACGATTTCTTAATTCAGGAGAATATGGGTTAATACCATATTTTTTTATAATAATATATTATTATCGTTTCTAACTAGATGTCGCAGTCAAGTTTCATACAATATATCCACGTAGAAAAAAAAAACAAACGGCACAATGTAGGCCCTATATTGAAGACGGTACGTAGTACATGTACTGGCAATTCGTCGGAATTTTAGCTTTTACTTTACTGACATATTGTCGAAATGATAACACCAATAAACGCTTGGCCGTAGTTATTTGCCAACATTGGCACAGACTTGGGATTTTATTTTTGTCGTATATCCCAGTACATTTAATAATAAATAGTTTGCTAGCTAGTAATGTTAATACACGTGACAGATTTTTAATGCATTCTTTCGGAATTTCATAAATAATTATGTAATACATGTAAGGTTAATAAAATTGATAATATTAGTAGGATAGAATACGTATTTTCTGGTCCCGCTACAGACCCATCCTCAGTATGTGGGTTAATAATTGATGATGGTCTACTTATATTGAAAGTGAAACAAAAAAGATTCCGAATACACAACTCATTTAGACTAACACCAACAAAATTTTAACAATGCTATATTTATCCTCTGTTATTACTATTTTTGCTTTGCACTTTAATTTTTAAAGTATCGCAGATGGTTCTATTCAACTCTGAATCGCAGATTTTATTGAACGACAACGAACGTTTAATTTTAAATTTTAAGTGCATATTCCAATTATTTTTAACCTACAACATAAATCCATGTTGATAGTAAACAATTAGGCATATTCAATTATATTTTAACTGTATCTAAGGTTTGTTTTATTCGAATTTTATACCTATATCTATAACGACTTGTAAAAAAACGACTATCCGTACTTACCTGATTTTCTTTTATTTTTTGTAAACAAACAAAATTTAAACATTTGGGGTAGCCTTTGTACAAAAGCTGTTTTCGCACAAAGACTCGCCGGAACTCGAAATGGAGCAATAATCTTGTGTGCCCTGCTGTACCTTTACCAACAAACGCATAATTCATCTGTTAGCTTTTGTTGTTTCAGATATTTTATGAAATAAAAAATTCAAATATTTTTATGACAAATATTTTTGTTTACATTTGAAAGAGTAAAAAAGCCAAGAATTTTTAAGACTTGGTAGCATTTTTATAACTACTTACCCCTAAATTCATAAACGCTTTGTAAAATTATAGGAGGTTTATTGAACAAATTTTGTATGAAAATGACGTTTTGTAATCCTGCTATAACTTTACAAAGCATTTATGAATTGAGGGGTTAATTTTTAAGAAGCTAAATTTATACCTACTTAAAATTTTTATAAATGCTTAAATTTGTATGGAATATTTATACAAAATTCGAAAAAAAACAAACCTCTAGTGTGTTCATATGTATGAAGGTATGTACAGTTGATCTTTTAATTGGTAAATTAATGATTTTTTGTTAGATTTGAGATCATACAGGTAAACTACAAAGAATAAAAATTGAAAAAAATTTTCAAGCACTGGTATACCACTGGGTAACCACGGTGTTAAAAATAAATGAACACTCATTTGCTAGTGTTTGCAAAAAGCGTTTTGCCAGTATTTGTTTTACAAAAATTTCAGTGGTTTATAAAAAAAACCACTGGAAAAGATAGGGCTTAGAGCCCTTTGCCAAGGATTGCAACCAGTGGTTATCCAGTGCTACCAGCAACATCAATATTTATCTACTGTAAAAATTTCAACGTATTCCGATTACTCTTTCATCTCGAATATATTTAAATATATTTTCAAATGGAATTTCCTTACTATGATGTATTCGGATTTTCAAATTCTCTTGAAATGTAACCACAAACAGTTTTTCACCTCTACTGAAAATTTTAAAATTTTGAGTTAATACCCTCTTGTTGATCAAGTGCGATATGAATTTTTTTAAAATTTTATTTTGGAAAATATATTTCTAGGCCACTTATTTACTGGTTTTGCCAGAGTTTTGCCAACGTTGAAAATTTTGTTTCCCCAGTGCTTTTCCGGCGCTTTCTGAACAGCTGGTCCTTTTGTCTAATGATGTTATCATTTTTAAAAATGGGAAAGCACTTTTTGCCAGAACTTGTACCACCTGTTAAAGTACATTGCCATTGCTTTCCCGTTTATATTTTTCTGACTGGGTTGTTTTCTTCGCAAAGACAGAAATTTGCACAATTGCCGTGTTTTTTTTTTTGCATTCAACAAAAGTTAATTTTGCTTTAGGAGAATAGTGTAATATTTTACAAATTTTTTCCTAACTGCAATTGGTGCTCTAACAATATTTTAAATGTATTGTAAACTAGTGTGATTTGTTTGTCTTTTCCCATAGCTTCCTACATTTTCCCATGAATAATTTTATTTTAATGAAAAAAAAAAAAAAAAAATTCTTTGTCTAATGAAAAATTAAATAAATTTTTGTTAAATTTGTGGCTTTAAAAATACTTTAGATACATCTAATAATTTTCGGTGTCCATAATATTAAGACGCAAAAATATAAATTGTAGAAAAATGAGTAAAGAATTTCTCTTTCCCAATATTTTAAAAAATAAATAACAATAAAAAAAAAAATATAAAAAAGAACAAGTCACCATAAATACGAAAGATTTTCAAGGTGATTTTAATCAACACCAAAAATATTAAACACAATATTTTTCACAAAGAAAACATTTTACTTGTTTGGGAAAAAATTTGACATACTAAAAATTTATCTTAAAAAAAATATAACGGCAGTAAATATTTACAGCAAATTTTGTATTATTTTTCATTTTATAGACAAAAAAAAAATAAAGAATTAAATGTACAAAAGTATTTTTCAGGTTAACCCCTCCCTATATGAGTAGGAGTCAAAATTCTAAGATGTTTTTTTGTTTAATAGGCAAAACCATAAAATCATTTACAACGAATACCGCGTGGCTTTATAAACATTTACATTATTATGCAGAAACCAATCATTTAATAATTTCCTATAAGATATTGTAAAAAAAATAAGAGGGGGCAAAATGTATAGACATTTTGATTTAAGAACTAAAACGTGACGTTTGAATATAAATTTTTCAACAATTGTTAAAGGCAGACATAAGACAAAATAAGACACCTACTTATATGTACTGAATTATGTATAAATAAATTAATGATTTTTTCAATGGTTTTAAACATACTATACAAAACTCAATAGAGATTTTGAAATTAATATAGCCCTAACATAAAAAATCCACATAAAAGTAATATATTTATGGGTGAAATCAAAAAATGTGATAAGTTTTTCGGTCAAATTTGTGAAAAGCAAAAAGTGTTAATAGTGGTAAAATTTTCTTCAATTTATTAGTTTTTCGTATTTAGTTATTCAATATGCTTTTCAATAATATACAGTTGGTGTTTATCAGCAGTTTAGGATAAAAAACTTATAACTTTTTTTGATTTAACGCAAATTTATTAGTTGAATTATCTTTTGACGCATAAATAGAGGCAAAAGACTATTAACTTTTAATCATCGTACTCAGATTTCGAAATACCAATTCTATATTAATGCAATAGGTCTCTGGAACAGAATTCCACATAGCACTCAAATTATTAGTAACGCACAACAATTCAGAAAAAACATTATTAGTTATTTCTCTAATTGAATAATATACACTCAAAAAAGTTTGACAGTGTAGTAATCCATAGTTATTGTTTTAATTGTATATATAGTTGTTTTTTATATAAAAATACAAAACAACTATTATGAGAGTTAATTAACTGAAAATAGCAGTACTTTTTGCCTGTTTTGTCAATTATTTAAAAATATTTTTAGCAAACTTAACTGACAATTTTACATTCCTAGTAATTTTCGATGCATTTGTTAGTTATATTTTTTTTTTTTTCAGCAATTAAAAATAACTACTTTTTTTTTGTTGTTATTTTATTTTGTCGCCTTTTGTTTTACCTGCTATTTGCAATAGGTTTCTACCGGTGAACTTTTTTGAGTGTGTGTTTTGATTCTAAAGTTTGATTGGAATTTTTAATTTTGAATTTTTATTTGTTAATAATTTTGAATTATGTTTATGTTACATTAAATTCTAAAATTGTTTAGTTTACAGTAATTTTAAAATTGTTTCGTTCAAAAATATTTATCTATTCTATGTCATTAATGTAATTGTAATTATATTTATAAGTATTTACTAAATTATTGTTTTTACGCATACTCAGTTCCATACTGTAATATAAGACTTAAGTCTTGTGTATGGAATGACAAATAAATAAATAAAAAAAAAAAAAAAAATATTAGTTAAATCACCTCTATTTATGGTTATTTTCAATTATGAAAAATATTCTTCATTCTTATAACTCCCGAATTTGGCGATTATAGTCGGTCTGTAATAATTATTGCTCTAATTGCGAGAATATACATATATGTATATATTTTTAATATCTCACAGCAGTTTTGTATTGCAAATTAGAAAAATCTGTCAATGACTATAATATAAATGGGTAACGTTTTTAAGTTGTTCAAAAAGTTTTAAATATTACAAATTCCATGGGACGTAAAAAAATTACCGATGGTCTCCCGATGTTTGTGTTATTTTGCATACATTTTTATGTCTCTAAAATTCCAAAAACCCACGATTTTATTCCACTCCAGAGTCATTTTTTAAAAAATTAAAAAAAAAAATTATAATTGGTCTGACTTTGAACATCCACAGTTCCATAATAAGTTGCAATAATAGTTTTTGTTCACAAATTCACTTGTAATGCAAATGCATTTTTTGAGTGCATTTTTCAATTTGTTCTCCACTTTTAATTTTTTTTTAAATTAATTTATTTGAAAACCTTAACATTTTTGCTGCAAATTAAATTCATCGCCATTAAAATATTTTAAATTATATTTTTAAAAACAGTCACCATATTTTTCAATATAAAATGCTTAATTTTTAAAAATTCTTTGCGAGTATAATTTGTACACAAGTAACTTTGGAATGATACTTTTATCCTTAAGGTGCGTTTACAGTGATGGAGTACTCCAATCACTGATAGAGTAGAGTTACTCTATCATTGTGAAAGCACCTTTATTTGAAAAAAATTTCTAGAAAAATATTTTTAATTCGCAACTACACTTTAAATGCACGTTTAGTTTTAGAATGCATTTTAAATTTTATTATTATATCCTGAAATTTTCTTGAAATCGTTTTTATTGGAAAGCCTATAAAAAATAAAAGGGAATTCGGATTTAAAAATGCACTCAAAAAGTGCATTTGCATTAAAATTGCATTTTTGAACAAAAATAATTTTAAAACTAGTTAACTACAAATGCAGACGACTTTACCATCAAAAATGTTCTTGAGATATTAGAGTCCGACAAAACCTATGGAAACTGTGGCTGTTCAAAGTCACGCAAATTATATTTTTTGAGTTTTTCCACATGGAAATCGTGAATAAAATAGCGAGTTTTTGGAATTTTGAGGAAATAATAATGGCTCCATAGAGCATTTGTGTGCTGAATTTAATGCAAATCAGAAGAAGTGTGGTCAAAAAATGCAAATTTTTTTATTATCTTTCCTGGAATTTATGATGTGTGCTTTTACATATCAACAATAACTGAAATCAAATTTATATATTCAAATTAATAATTTTACGCCTACAATTTATTTCATACGTAAATTATCAATAAACAACAACTTCTTATGGAATGACACATCGAAAAGTAACTTTCACCAAAGACTATAGCAGTGTTTCCCAAAATTGGGTTCAAGAAAAAGCAACGCTACACAGAAAGGATTTTATGGGACGAAAAATAATGGAAGTTTTTAGTAAACTTAAGAAATTATTCTTCACAAAGTGAATGAAAACTTTCTTAAAATTAACGAAAAGCTTCATAATTTTTATGGAACTATTTTTTTAATTAAACTTGTTTATTGTGTTTATGAATTATGAATATTTAAATAAAATGCTATTTTTCATAAATTTTGTTCAAAGCTTAGACAGATTTAATAAAACGTGTTAATGCATGAACTCCATGCAAAAATTCATTAATATGAATAAGAAAATTTTTCCAGTGTAAAACAAATGTCAACACGACGAGTTCCATTTCCCATTTATCAAAGTTTTTGTGCAATGTTTTGTGTTCACCGTTTCTAAAATAAGTAGTGAAATATAAAAAGCCCGCCAGTATTCAGATATTTTTTTTAAGTTTGGTTCTACCATTGGGTTTCTATCCATCCTGTCTTGAACAATCCTTGCTCTATTTATTTGGGCGCGTTTTTATGTCTTTTAGTTTTCTTATAAATTTCTCTTTGCTCGAATTTGCTGCGAAGCCGATAATTATCGAGAGAACCGCGAATAGCATAATTTTTCTATAAAGTCTATACTCTTTGGTTTTAAATGAGGTCCTCAGGATGGTCGTTTGCTATTGTGTTTGTCTACTTTTTTGCCATATATACAGATTTTCCTCAAAAAGTTCTTTAAAAGTATGACAGCCTTATCTCAAGGTTTAAAAAGCTGTTAACATATGACCATCGATATATTGTATCACCTAAATAGTATGTTAGGCGACATGGACGTTTTTGTAAATTAAAGTGGGGAACCACTTAAAAAAGATTGGGAACCACTGGAATATAGGCAGCTAGCAATACAAAACTATGACAAAAAATACTGGTAAATAATACTAATATATACTGAAATTAATATTCCATTATGTCTTTATATGTTTACGTTAAAACGTCAATTATACCCAAGTAAAAAAAAATGATATGGAGCCATATGAAGTTATATTTAGTTATATATAATCTTTTATGTAATTAGATATAATTATATCCGAAAAATGAGAACATCTTATTGTATCTTATTGTATCGAATTGTATACAATTGTATACAATTTGGTACAATTTGATACAATTTTATGCTATTCGATACAATTGTATCCGAATTTTGTCCTCATCCAATTACATCAAATTATACCTTTTTATATAAAATGTTATAAAAGTGGACATAGTTTGATACAATTATATCTAAAAATTTACCTTATACTTTAGATCATATTATATATGACCACATCTAACAATATACAAAAATTATTTTTTTAAATAAAAAAGATATGCAATATCTGGAGATCAGACCTGGGGGATTTCAATTACAATTGCAAATAAATGTAATTGAAATTAAAAAAAAACTCAATTACATTTCATGTACTTTTGAAATTCTAGTTTTGTTTACATTTGTTTTTAATAATAGTTGTGTTTGTGTGGCAAGCTATCAACGTTTGCTTATGTCATTCCCATATAAATTTGACATTAGCCAACGTTTAGTGTTAACTGTTAACGTTACTAAATAATGTAAAATTTGTATGGGAATGACATACGCCAACGTTGATAGCTTGCCGCACAAACACAGCTAATATAGACTGAGTTTTCAAATAAACACTTAACATTTTTTATTGTGATTAGAAATCGTAAACATAAAATATTTTAAATTCCGTTAGGTAAATGGACCTAATGATCTCAGTAAGAGGAAACTATCGGTCTAATCTACGTTTCATCAAAGAAAAATCTTTGATTTCTATATATATTATTCAGGTCTTAACCAACTAGTACAGTATTATTTCCAAAGAGTCACTTCAGAACTGGTTCCGCGAGTGTTACATTAGCACCAGTTTTGTTCCCTATTTTTGGTCCTTAAATTGTAATTTTCAAACTAGTTCTACAACTAGTACCGAAGTGAGCGTTTGGCGACAATTGCCCCCATTCCTATGACATCTCCATGTTAAATTCTACAGTTGTTTGTATGGAGAGGCGGCAGAACTCGTACTAGTTGCCTGGTTCAAATAAACTAGTACATAACTGGTTCTGAACTAGTATTTTTTGCTACTGGGGTATAATTGAAAATTTTCAATTTCTTGTAATTGTTTTTTTTTATTACAATTACATGTAATTGTGTAATTGCATGTGTAATTAATTTCCAAATATAATGATTAACCCAAAGGTCTGCTGGAGATCCTATAATTTCGATAAATCTTCCATTACTTTTATCCAGATTTACCATGACAGTGCATTAAACATGAACAAAATTTTCTTTATTTTTAGTAATTTTAAAATAAAGTTAACAGGACTGAAATTTTAAAGTTAATAGGATTATGTTATACAACCAAGATATAAGAAAAATAGTAAAATATTACAAAATAGTAAAAATGCCTAAAAATATATGATGCAAAAAATAAACTCACACACGAATCATGCACGGGTTATATATTCTTATTCCCGCTCACGCACGAATCAAGTACGAATTATATATTCTCAGACTCACGCACGAATCACTTGAGTATAGTAATTATTACTCACGATCACGTCTGAATAACGTGACTCACGAACATTTCTAGTCACGCGCCAATCCGTAGTAATTACTAAATCTAAAACTAGTTCAAAATCATTGTTAACATAGAACCATATAATATAATACGGTTTTATATGGACCTTATATATTTTTATATAAAATCACTTTGAAATAATTGCTTATGTGGGATGATATATAATTATAGATGTTGTTATAAAGAACGTTATATTGTTATATATTAAAGAAATCATGAAATATTGTAGATATGGAACCATATTAAGTTATATATGGGTTCTTATTCGTCTATATATAATCATATCTAACACAAATTATGAAATATTTCTTATATGGCTCCACATATAGTTTTATATTATTATGTATAGTGTCATACTAAATTATATATAAACGTATACGTAATTATATCTGTAATATGTTACTTTATGTACTTATATATAGCACATGCAATTATATGTAGGCCAGTATGTAATAATATAAAATCACATATGTCTCCATATTAAAACCTTTGAGGAAAAAATATCTAACATATGACTACATAAAAGTATATCTGCTTGAATTTAAAAGCATATGTGGCCATATGTAACTATAACTTACTATATGCAATTACATAAAATAATATATGGTTATATCAAAACTTTTTTACTCGGGTATTTAAAACAAAATTTTAAACCACCCACGCTTAGAATCATGAAAGAAACACATTAAACAAAATAAACAACAGAAACCACGTAAAAACTGCAAACCACCATCAGATTATTGTACAATGTCTATTCGGCATCTAAACAACAATATTGTGACGTTTAAATGAATGAGCAAATGAGAGGGAGACAAAAGTGAGAAAGAAATGTATATATGTATTTAAAAAAACTAAAGAGATAATACCTTTTTAAAACAAAAACAACTCAGTATCTCGAGCTGCGAAAGACTAGTTTCTATAATCTGAAAATTAATCCGAAATAGAAAACTTATCTTAAGCTCTTTTTACATTATCACATCATTTATGCCAAGAGAATTGTCGTTAAAATTACTGCAAATGCAGTTAAAAAAGTGTACACTGTAATTGCATTTAAAATTAACTGATATTTCATATATATATATATATATATTAAATGCAATTGCAGTGTACACATTTTTAACAGCAATTGCAGTTAATTTTACCGAAAAATATCGTTGCCAATTAATTGGTAATTATTCGAATTATTTTGCCTAATGTTAGGTATATTAAAAACAAATATAGTACATAGGTCCAACAATATACCGATTATATTCGAAAATAGGCTTTGCCCTTTGGGACATGTGCATCAGTATACAAAATTTCATTAAAATATCTTCATATTTCTGACGTGGAGCGTGCGAACAAACATAACAGCGAAAATTTTTTATTATTGCATTTCTTGACTCGTCTTCAACCTTTATTATTCTGCTATAACGCCTGAATAAAGCGATAAATAAATTAATATATTTCCACTTAAATATTGTTTATTTTATATGATTTTATTTGAAGTAAAAAATTAAAATTAATTTCTGTAAATAGTATATGCAAAATATTTTGAGTGCAGAAATTCGACGCACCAAGACTTTACTGTTAAAATGATTTTTGATTACAAACTCTCAAATTAACTATATGCAGGTTACTAAAATGTTCTACAAAACTGAATACTCACTCACATTTCTCGAGAATCTATTTGTCTAGAGTCCAATTTTTTAGTAAATAAAATAGTCTTATCAAAAGCTTATCGTTCACATTTGTTCATAGCACAAAGATAATAAAATTGATATAAAACAAATAAAACAAAATTTATAAGCAAATGATAACTTGTCATAAAAAGTAAGGCTAGTAAAATAAAAATTATTAAATTTTTCATTTAGAGGTTAGTGTTGTATTATTTCTATAGTAATTGTTTTTGTTGCAAATAATAAAAGGGGTTTTTTAAGTTTCTTTTCTCTTTTATTAATATTTTAGATAAAATATATACCTTACATATTAGGATATAAAAAAAAAAAAAAAAAAAAAAAAATGTTGGAGGAGATTGCCTACCAGCGGTTACAGATGCCAATATTTTAGCTAAAAAAAAGTTTTGAATATTTTCACGAAATTAGTCTAAAAGGTTGCATAACAACGAGCTTGTTCTAAGAAAAGTATTAAAAAATATTAATAGAATAACTATAGGCCAACATTGGGTTAATGAGATGCAAATTTTGAAGTTTTTAATGAAATGGGTTTTTTGTATAATTCTACATAGTTCACATTTCCGTTTAAAATATTGGTCCCCTGGAGACAAAAACATAGATGTATCATACTTTAAAAAGGCGACTCCTACGTTCGGCAAAAAAATTGTTTTTCCTTGCAAAAATAATTTAGATTCGACGGTGTACGGCGAACTTTTTTTTTGGTACGGTCTAATGTACATTAACAGCCATTTTCAATTGACCAATTTGCGAATCCTCTCATCCAACTGGATTCCCGTTATTCTCAAAATGATAACTTAGAAATAAAAAATCTGACTAGTCGGTTTTAAAAATTTTTCAAAATTTTCCAACTACTTACATCTATGTATATGTATATGTACTTGTGCATGTCTAAATATATCAATATCAAATTATTTTTAAATTCCATATAAAAATCTGGTCATTCAGTTTATGTATTTTTTGTTGCTGTTGTAAACGACCTTCACGCATCATCACATTAAATAAAAATAAAAACAAATACACGGGTTTTTTTTACTTTAAAACTAATGACCTTGGGGAGTTTACAAAAATATTGCATCATAATAAGTACAATGAACATTCTCACGTTTTTGTACACATGACATAGTTGAAGAAAAATAGAGACAAAATACTCCAAAAAGTGAAACAGATTTTTTAAAGCAACCAACCTGAAAATGTGCTGGAATTTGTTGTTGTGGATGTGGTTGTTGCTGCGCCGCTCTAGCATGTGTACCGGGTGAACCATATGTAGTTGGATGTGGATCTCCAGCGACAAAATGTTGAGCCTGTGTATGATATTGAGGTTGCGGTGGACCACCAACGTATTCATGATTTATGGGTATTTGAACACCACCATTGCCACCAGGTCCTTGTGGACCTGCAGAGGCTGAAGCATTTGCATTTGATATCACAGTGGGTTTCATATTTTGCCAACTAATTTATAAATAATAAACAGTGAAAGAGATTTTGAATATATTGTTGCCTTAGAGAATTTTTTAAGAACGCCAGACTTAGTTTTAAAGTATTTATTTTTTTTTTTTTATAAATTTTTAAATAGAAAATCGTTATATTTTTTAAATTTTATAATTTTCGTTTTAAATTTTAAAATATTTAGTTATTTGCTTTTGATGGTTTCTTGTTTTTATTTAAATTCTCAATTTTTGTGTTATTTTTCTCTTGCCTTTGTTTAAATTTTCCTTAAGAATTTTCTTAAATTTTTATTTGTTATTCACGGTTTTTATGGCTACAATAATATCGTTTTATCGTCGCTTCGTTTTTTCTTTTTCTCTTCTATACCGATTATATGAGCCAAGTGTTTAAGGGGGGCAAAAATATTGACCGCAAATATGCTGTATTGCTTTCTAATGGTGGAAAATTCTAGGAACAATTTTGTATTTGTATTATAACGTATAAGTGATTTTCTATTTTATTTTAGGGTTTGGTTGCAAAATTTTTGTTAACTTAAATGAACAAATTTTGTATAATCATTAAGTTTTAATACAATTATGATGATTACTTTTTCAATATTTTTTTTTTTTGGTTTGGTTACATTTTTTTTAATTTCCAAAAATCACTTTTTTATCTAACAAATATGGATGACAATGTTCATATAGTACGACTTTTTGCAATACACTCGTCCACTACTCGGTTATTATTTAATTGTATTGATTTCACCTTGATAAATATGTACGTATGACGTTGCGAATTTTCGTGTTCAAATACTATATATATTTTTTTGAAACAAGTAGAAAAGTGTGTTAACACATCGTTTAAAATGAATTTTTATATATGTATGTATATTTTATCGGTTTTTACTGTTTATGGAAATATTGTTGAATCTCAAATGCCAAAAATAAAATGTTAAAACGTTTTGTTTAACAACTTGTTACCAACTTTGCTTTTTTTTTCTTACAACTTGTATTAAGTCAAAAGAGTGACGTCACTTGCAAACTTTCATTTAAAATTGCCAATATTTTTTTTTGCTATTTGAAATAATTCGTTGTTGGAATATATATAGATTTTTCTTTCATTAACAACTTTTCCTAACGTATTGTAGCCTTCTCTTTTTAACATTAATATTTTTTATTGTTGTTGTTAAATGTATCTGCAGTAAAAATTTTGTTAATTTATTTTTTATATTTTCTTTCAATTTTTTGCTTCCGTAATACCGTGTTTCATATATTTCACACTGTCTATTTCCTATGCACACCTCTATTCGCTACAACGTTACTAGTAAAACTAAATATTAAAGCCATAATATGTTAATACCTTGTTAATATATATCGTAAAAATATATATTATTAATTCTCTCTCTTTCTTTCTCTGTCTTGTTCTCACTTATCTTTTCTTCTCTTTTTTGTTGTTTTTGTGTGTTGGGTTTATTAAATTTGGGGCTTTATTGTTTTGTTAAATTTGTGTCATTTAATGTTTATTGAGATTTTTTAGTTCATTCGTTTTTAGTATCTGTGTGCATTCATCATATATGTGTGTAACAGAGTTGTCAAACATGGCAATTTTTCTATATTTATGGCAATTATAGAATCGATTTCCGATATGCGGATTATTTTTTTTTTTTTCAAAAATAAATGGGCTTTTTAAGGGTTAAAATGTGTAAAAACAAAAAATTCATATTCCTAAGAAAAAATCCTGATAATCGTACATAACGTATGAGTAATATTTCAAGGCAATATTTATTAAAATATTACTTATACGCAGTGTTGCACATTTAGCAATAGATCTAGCATTTTTAAAATTCATTTAGCGTGAAAAAAAATATCATTAGCATAAGCACATTTTTCAAAAATAATTTTAACATTTTTTAGAGTTTTTTTGTTATAATAGAATTTTTTTTTTAATAAATTCGTAGTTTTTCACTATGAATTATTATTTATTATGCTTTTATGCATAATAAGTACATACTAGAGGCCAGTATGAATGTTTTGCAAGACATTCACAAAACATTTTCTTATACAACACCAAAATATTTTTTTTTGTTTTCTGTTTTATTTATTTATTTTTTTGTAATGATCTGAATTTTAACATCTTGTAAATAACTACAAATAAGTAAAATGGTCAATTTTTGTTATATTTAGTATTAAAAATCGTCAAATCTCTCATCAGCGCATGCAAGAGAATGTTTTGTAAGACATTCATTCAGCCCTCTGGTACATACATACAAGTTTCTGATTTTTCTTTGCAAACTAGGAATATATCAATAATAGCAAATATAAACTAACGAACTTTTTATTTTTTAAATAACTAGCAAAAATAACTGTTTACTGTAAAAATACTGTTTTGGTAGTTGTTTATTATCATATTAAAAATGACTACTTGAAACAACTGTTACGAAATTACAGTGCTTTTCATTAGTTGTTTTCTTAAATAACTGTCATAACTTTTATTTTGTATATTTCCATAGATAAACAAAAGTAATTACAGTTGAAAACAACAACTACTGATTACTACACAAACAACTGTAATGTAGTAACTGTCAAACTTGTTTGAATGTATTACTAATCCAAAGCGATTCTAAGCGATTTCTTGCCTGAGATCGAATACGATCGCTACTTTAAATTTATTTAGGAAACTGTCGAAAATCTGTAAAATTTCTCTTGATTTTTTTTTTTACAGATTTACTTATTAAAAAACTTGGTTATTTTTTCCAAATTTTATTTTAGGTCAAATGTTAGATATACATATATTGGGGATTTTTAAAAGCAAATTTGTAATTTTTTCCCAAAAATATCTGACAATCATGGTATGTGTGTGAGTGTTAAACATCTAGTAGTGACGAGAAGTTTCCTGATTTAAAAGCAATCCCCATATTTTCTTTCCCTCACAATAAACCGTTTGAGTTAAAAAAAAATCTACGGAGAAAACTAAATTGAGAGATATATAGAGAGAGGCACGCGTATTAACCTATTTTGGAAATACCTAAGGTACAGTGGGTAAGTAAATAGTAAATCTATGTACATATAATTTAAAATTAAATTTCAAGCTGATGTTGGTGTTTAACCCATATTTCGCCGCTATCAGTTCCCGTCGACAGATATTGATAAAAATTTGTATCAAAGCTATTCTGGGTCCAATTAAGAAAATTCTAAATTTTTAAGTCAGTGAATTTTCCAATTTTCCTGAAAATTAGTGAAGACGGTAACCACCATTGCAGAATATGTATACACGCCTGATATTTTTGAATTGTAAATGAAAAGCGCTTTTATACTGAGTATATCATAAAAGAAACAGGGCCCATAATAATTGATACAAACAATAAATTAAATAAAAAAGCATTTTATGAATAGTGAAATTGCTGGTGATTATAATCACCGGTCGGCGAAAAATGGGTTAAGTAACATGTGTAAAATTCAAGACTTTAAAGAATTAATTGTTTTTTGGAATAAATTTCCTAAAATTTAATTAAATTTTTTATTTCAAGAAATCAATTCATCAATAAAAAAAAAAAACAGGGATTGATTCCTTTGAATGATTTTAAAGAATTAAATTTAGCGAATGAATTCTCTGACCAAGACATTAAGCATTAAACTAAATAATTCATTTAGTAACGAGTTCATCAAATCGAGTTTAAATTTTTGGTCAAAAAATTTATTCCTTATGGAATGAATTCCCTAGGAATTCATTCAATATGTACTTAATTCACTGAAGGAATTAACTTTTTCGTAAAATTTCCTTAAAAGAATAACTTTTTCTTTTAATTCCCTAAGGAATCAACTTTCTCTTTCATGAAATTGTTTAAACAAAAAGAACATTTTATTAACCCTGCAATGTCCTTTTTACTGATAGCGATAACATTTGTGCTATATAATTGGCATTAAAAACCTACTATGGAAAAATTATTAAACTTTTGATTTATCGTTTTTTTTTAGGCGATATACCGCAATAAAGATTAAAGACAAATCAAGATCAAATCAAATAATTTCAGTTTTTGCTTAAAATTGTAAACTAAAATTACATACCGAAAATTGTTAATCTGGGGTTTTTATTTTAGAAGTTATGGCGATTTTCGCTTTTAAAATTGCGAAATTTAGCGAAATCGATAGAAACCATCAATAAATTTAGACTAAATTAATTAGCTTTGCTCAAGATTAGTTTACATTATAGGATTGAGTGTTAGGTTTTGTGAAAAACAGTGTGCTTAAGTTTTTTGGCAGTCATAACATTTCTTATCGCATTTATTGTTTGAAATTGCAAAAAAAAAAATCGTTCTCTTTCATAATATTTGCACACACACCGTTATCTCGTTTGAGTAGACCCTCTCACTTTAAAAGTCTTTGATATTTTATTTAGTGTTATTATTCACTTAAAAAATTATGACTCAATCCTAGAGATCGACAGACTGCTTTTAGGGGACCTGCAACAATCGAAAAAACTTTGCTATTATAAAATATGGGGAAAACGATTGAAATAATATTTTTTTTACAAAAACTAATAAATACTCCATAGAGTCTTTCAGCTTTCAAAATATTCTCTCCCATTATGAAATGAAAACTGAATCATTTCGGGGATTTTTCACTTCCCCATCATCAGTTCACTTTAGAAAGTATTACAATCATCAATAATACACATTTCGAAATTTTTAGCCATTGACGACAATGAAAAACTCTATGGAGCATTTATTAGGATATCCTGACTTCGAACAAGTATACATTCTTTCTCATTGCATAATTATATGTAGGTCGATAAAACTATTTTTATTTATGTAAATAAATAAAAATTTGACAAACCATAATATTATGACAAACCATAATATTAATTATTGAAGTTATACATGATCGCTGATCTCATCCCACTGTACCCAACACCACTGCCACTCATTGATTTAATTTTTTAATACCGTTTTTTAAGACTTTGTATGATTAAATGATCAGCTGCCGATATATGAATAAACAAAAATTGGCAGATACATTTTTGACCAAGAGAATCTCAAAATAATTCTGAGTTTACTTTATGCTCAGAGGAAGACGATTTCATACTCTGTAAATACACATCAGAGTTTAAAAATAGAATTTTAACGTGGGAATTGTAGTTGAAGTGTAGAAAGATGGCTAAACGACAAAAATTGTAAAGAAAAAAAAATATTTATACAAAAAATATACATAGATCTAAAATAATTTAATATTACTGTACTGCACAATATTTATTGTAAACAAATAAAAATATTAATACAATTAGTGGGAATAATTTTTCACTCAGATAAAAAAGTTAGTAAATAAATTTGTAAACAGTTTCCAATCGGACTTTACTATTTTTATACTGATTTTTAGTACAATTTTTTGTAGTAATCATTTTTGCAATTCTCTTATTACAAATTAAAGATTTTTTTTACTAATTCTCGCTGCTGATTTCAGATAAACATTTTACTAATTTTTCAAAAC
The DNA here is from genome assembly GCA_949987735.1 of Leucophora obtusa. Classification (NCBI taxonomy): domain Eukaryota; kingdom Metazoa; phylum Arthropoda; class Insecta; order Diptera; family Anthomyiidae; genus Leucophora; species Leucophora obtusa. Next base: position 2,552,925 of record OX465296.1, read on the forward strand.
CGAGTGCTAAATTTAAAAAAAATTTTTTTTTTGTTTTTTTACAATTCTTGGTTAGTTTACACAACAGTTTTGAAGCAGGTATTATTTTTGCATTAAGTGTACGTACAAATTTAAGTGCTTATGCATAATAATTATAAGACCCTATAACACGATTTTAAAATTAATTTTGAATAAAAAATTTGCTTTATAAGCAATTTTTAATTTAAGAAATTAATTATGCAATGACCATTAAAAATAAATAATCTGAATACTATTTGGAAAATTACTTTAAAAGTGTTTTGAAATTTATACTTTTTCCTAAATCGTGAATAAAGGTCATTGTCTTTTGTAGATTTAGTTGCCAACAAACATACAAGTATGCATGTCAGAGTTGGAAAACTTGAATTTTAAAATAATATTGTCAAATAATAAAGAACTTTTTTGGAAACAAATGTACAAATATTGACTGGAGCTTGAGAAACTTTTTGTGCCAGTTTTATAGTAAGAACTAAGAACGAATTATTGCGCAAATATTTCTTAAATACGAAATTTTGTTTGAAAATTTCATACTTAAGAAATATTTTAAAAAAAAAAGTCTATCTCAATTTTGACTATAAAACTGGCCCTAGGCAACTTTTTTCTAAATTATTCCACCCGTTTAAAAATGGTTTTAATAAATAATAATAATGTATAATTTTGTATAATTACATCTTATTAGGTGAAATTATATATTTTTACGACTTGCATTTACATATCTATAAATATTGGATCCTTTTCCGAATCAAATTATATAAAATTTATATAAGGTCTAACAATTTATATATGCTTATATACAATTTGATAGTAAAATTGATCCAAGTTGTATAATTTTATTTATATTGATGAAAGTATATACAATTTTATCTGATATCATATTAATCACACCAAATTGGGGGAAAAAATATATATTAAATTATACAATATTTTATTAAAACATTTTTATACAAAAAATTATTGAATTATTTACAATTTAAGAAAAGTTACTTATTATTATGCTGCGCTATAGTTTTTCTGAGAGTGAAAAAACATTAATTTCCCCATCCCTGATGTAGGCATGTAGCAGTGTGCTCTTTGTTTTTCTTTTTTTAATTTAGTTTTTATAAATGCATTTGATTTTTTGTTTAAGTTTCTTTTATGTAGGCCTAACATACATATGGTAAAGTGTGCCTGTCTGCCGGTATATTTACAACGCTATAGTTATGCGGAAGTAAAGAACTTTGAATGTAACTTTTTTTTTTTGATGAACAAAACAAAATCAATGATTTCAATTGAATTTATATCATTTCTTATGTCTCACTTTCTAATGCCAAATAATTCGAAATGTACGTGTTCATTTTATTTAAGTAAAAATGAATTAATTTAAAAGAGCTTGTAATTTAAATTATATTTAAGTATATGAACAGTCGGGAAAACATGTCAGTTGATATCACTAAAAAATCAGTTAGTTTAGCAGTAAAGCGGTATAAGTTTAAATGAAACTGTAGGCAATTCCTGTAACTTTTAATAGTTCTTTTCGTTCATTCGTTCGTTCTTTTTATTTATGGAAACCAAACCATTCTCCTATAAGTTTATCAAGAAAAATCTTTGTTGTAAACAAAATTTCAACTTATTGTAAGATTGACGGAAGTTGTACATATTTTATTTACTTTCATACGATTTTGGGTGTATCCCACCAAAATCACACATTACTAAATAATGTATAAAGTAATTTATAGCCATATGGGTCCATACGTTACTTTACACCTTACGTTATTGATGAATTTTACATGCCGTAAACCACAAGGTAATGGCATGGACCAATTGAGGTGATAAAGTTAATGAGTACTTCTATGGTTAAAACCATTACCAAAGAATTGCTGGGATATTCAATATTTTTTTTATTGGTCATCTTTTTCTGTTAACTTAATGTACGACCTAAATCAGTACGTCGGCGTTAGACGTGTTTCAAATTTAACAAAAATAATATGTAAAATAACAACAATTTTGCACGTTTACGTACGATTTTCTTTGATTTTGGGTGAATGGTGACGTTTCAAAATTTATACGTAGGAGTATTTGTTTTGAATATTTTTTTTTTTTTTTCTCAAAAGGTAATTTTTTAATTTCTTGTCTTAAATTGATTTTAAAAAATAATTTCAAAACTTCCATATTAAGTTATATTTGTTTTTTCATTTCTTCTGGAATATTTGAGAAAAAAACATTGAAATCCATAAAAGTTAGTTAATAAATGTGAATCATATAGAAAATTATAATTCCAAGAAATGAAAGTTGCATGTTTGTGTTGTAGGATGTATTGTATAAAATTAAGTGGTTTGCTCAGCAATTGCCATTAAATGAATTTAAAAAAGAAAATTATTGCGCCTACTATTATAGGAGGAATACAGTGGCTGACAATACATTAAAAACTTATAAAATTTAGATTTGATTTTAGAGTTTGATGATTTTGAGTTAAGTCCAAAAATTATATAATTTTTTTTATATAACAAATTTCTCACTTAATACAAAATGAAATATAAACTAAAAAATTATCGTTAAGTTTGTGGTATGGAAACCTTTTAGGATTTTGTGGAGGAATTTATTTTAGCTACAAAAATGGGAGCAAAAATTATAGAATATGTGTTAAATTTTCGGCAATTATTATCTAATTTATATTCTTGACGATTATCTGATAACTTTTTCGTTAAAAGTTAGCATTTAAATTGTGTAAATAAAATAACCAATCAGAAAATTGCCAACGGTAAAGCGATTGCTAGGCACTTTAACAGGTGATACAAGTACTGGCAAAAAGTGCTTTCCTATTCCCAAAATGACAACATCATCAAAAGGACCGGCTCTTCAAAAAGCGTCGAAAAATCACTGGCGAAACAAAATTTTCAAAGTTGACAAAACGCCAGCATTAGCTATATATCCTTTCTAAGCTAAAGTTTATTTAGTCAGCATGAAAAATTTTTAAATTAAAAATTATGTATCGCACTGTATATTTTATGTATCACAGAATATTATTTTTTGGACAAGCATTTATTCTATTTTTGATGTTTTTGTAATTTTTTTGTTTACCTTTAATAAATAATTTTGTATACACATTTTCCAAACTTAAACGATGACTCAACTTTGATCTGCTTTTTATACATCTCTTTTTTATATTTCATTTTATGCAATTTCAACTCATTGAAATGCACACATACACACACAAAACATCAAAAGCAGCTGCTTAATGACGTGTAATAAGATGTGTTTATATTTAGCTTATATTTCACACAGACTTACACAGGCGCGAGTAAAAGTATTATTAAATAGTATATCCTTAAAAGGTAAAAACATGGTTTGAGAATACATATAAAAGAACTGTGTGACTTAATAAAACCAACGCTAAGAGAGACTTGAAACTTGTTAAGTGTTTACAGAACAGTGAAGGGGGAAATTGTATCACATTTAAAATACTTAGTTTAATAATAAATATTTTTCTAATTTAGTAGTTAACACTTTCGTCAATATATTCACGCCCAGGAAAATTTTCTGTTCCAAATAATCGGTTGTACAATAGCTACTTTTTATTCACAACCCCTTCTACTGTCGATTCTAACACCGATTCTTTTTGTTTGAAATTGTCCCAAAAGCAACCCCTTCTATAGCCCCAAAGTGGAACCGGTTGCTCTAGAATCAGTTCTGGAACTGATTCTACGTCACCCACACCTTCTATATAGGATCCCAGGAACTGGTTCCGGAACCAGTTCCATGGAATCGGTTGCAGTGGAACCAGTTGTAGAATGGGTGTGGTTGGCTAACGATTGTAAAAAATTGTCCTGGGCGTGCTAGTTTCTATTTATTGTAGTTTTATGAATTTGAATATTATTTGAATACAAATGAGATTATTTGAATTTTTTTTTTTTATCAGTTTTTCAAAGTAAATTTAACTTAAACAGACATTGAGGTGGTCAACAATGTTGTATTGATAGATACACCCACATTGTTCAAAAACAGAAAATAATATTAACAAAGACGTGCATGTAGATTATATTCTTTATTTTATCGTTTAACACAAAAAATATATAAATAAAATATGTGGATTTCAACAAGTTTTAAAACAACATTAACAAAAAGAAAACAGCAACGAATTATTTAAAAATTATAAAATATACAAGTATGTATTTAAAATTTTTATATATACAATGATAAATTGACACAAATTGCAAAAAGAAAAATATCAGAAAAGAAATTATTAGGCCTATATTTATAAAACAATATGGAAATACATGTTAAGAATTATCTGATAACTTTGAGAAGCCAAAATTAAATACAAAATTATTTCTTATTTTAGTTCAGAAGATTTCGCATCGAAATCTCATGTCCAATAAAGAAGGTCAACAAAATTTTTGCTGCAAACAATAAAAAATACCTATTGTACTTAAAAATAATAGCGGATTTACACTATGATCGAAATCGAGTTAAAAGTAGATTTCGATAGATTTCGACAGAAATCGAATAAAAAATTTGGGCTTTCAAATTTCAGATTTCCCATACGAAATGAAACCCAATTTTTTCCCCACATTTGCAGAAAAGTAGGATAGTTTGCAGAAAAAGTGGCGACATTTAGCAGAAAAATAGGGAAGTTTACAGAAAAAGTGGCAACATTTAGCAGCTGTTTATGTCGTTAAAAAATTTATGAATAATAAATTTTATTAATTTAAAAAGTTAAGGAATAACATAACAAATCTTTTATTTTTTAATTGAAAGAAATATTAAAAGCTAAAAACGGTTTTTTTTGTATCTAACGAAGAAAAACTATCAAAAATCATTTGGCCGGCAAGACGACTAGCATTGAATATTTTCTCTTTCTACTAATCATCCCTATACTAAAACATATTTCTTTGCAAATATGACATTATATATTGAATAATATAAATAATTTTTGTGTTCCGCCATTAAATAAAATGCTTTTTTAAGAAAATCTTTTATTTCTGATTATTTTTTAAGGTTAGTTTGTTTACAAAAAAGTTGTTGTTGGCCGATCGAAATCCTATTCATCTGTCAAATTTTCTAATGTAAACGATATAGATTTCGAATTGGATTTCAAAATGAAATCTAGTGAACATTTTAACAATGTAAATTCAATATAATACTTTATTTAGACTGAGGGAAAACTACCTATTTTTTGGCTCTTGCTAGTTTTTAATTGTCAAAACGCATATATAAAAAACAAGCAAAAACTAGTTTTGTACAAAAACTAGATAGCTTTTGCTCAGTCTAAATGCAGTGTAAAAGACAATACTACTGTTTTCAAATTTGAATCTCTCAAAAAAGGCTACTGAGATCATAGAGTAAGAATACTATAGAGGGACGGTAAACCTCACGGCCCCAACAAAATTTTATGTAGATTGCAAAGGTTCGGTAACATGAGAATATCAGCCTGTGTTGAGATATTTGTTGGCTAGGGAAACTATTTTCGATAATTAAGGGACGTGTTATTTTGAGTGTCTACTGAAGATTTTTGGTTTACACATTTTCACTAACAAGGAAATCTACACATGCGATTGCGCTTGAACTTCTTGGATACACTCTCAAAACAATTCCGTTGTAACAACCGAATTTTTTCCAACCGTATTGCCTCGGTTGCTGCAACTTCGGAAGTGTATGAGATAGAGAAGACAAAACTAACGCACCCCAATTTTTTCCGATCCTCTCAATCTCATATTTGTTTGGAGAATTTTTTTTAAATAGCTCGTTTACTCGTATATACACTGAGAGAATTATCATCACTTCAGTAATGAATTTCTTCCAATGAAAATTGTCACTGGAACTCGTCCATTGAAACTTTTCATAGAATCTATGAAACAGGTTTCATTAAAGTCAATGTTTATGAAAAGTTCATAAAATTAATGAAACTCTTCTTAAATTAATATGTCACTCGTCCAATTAATAAATCATTCAGCCAATGAAGAGCTTCATAAAATCTATGAAGCAATTTCAATTACTATTATTTATTATAGTTGGTTGTTGTCGTTGCTAAGCTGGAGTGGATAAATAAAAAGTACTTAGCAAATGCAAAAGGCGTAGTAAAATCGTAGCATATTTTACGGATGTACAAACAATTTTTAAGGAAAAAATTCATTAAATTAAAAAGTTTCATAAAAAAAGTTTCGAAAAAATTAATATGATTTATAAAAAAATTTCATAGTCCAAAATTAATAATAAAAAATTAATTAAAAAAAATTATAAAAGATTATTCTCTCAGGAAATGACGATATTTTATAAAAAAATAAAAAAAAAGTAAATACTATTGAAGAATTTCATATATATAAAGAACATTTTCATTAAATTTATGGAGATCTAAATGAAATTCAATGAATTTTTTTAATGAAATTATGAAATTTTATCAAAGAAAAATTATGAAAAATTTCATAATATTAATTAAATATTATATACATAATGAAATTCTTCATTGGTTCTACGAAAAAAATTCTATGAATTTATATCATTAATATCATGAAGGATAATTCGTTCAGTGTATAAACTCAAAATTCGTAAAATAATTTTTTATTAAGCTCAATTTACTAGTAGTTAGTAAGGAGATACGTTACGTTTATGTTCAAGTAATTTGGACTTTGATCTATTCGTTTTGATTTTTTTTACGTGTTTTCAAAAAAATTCAAAAATGTTTGTATTTGTAACGAGTACAAATGCTTTATACAAATTGCGCTACACATAAATTTGAAAATTCATAAAATCAACGACGCATATACATACATGTTGGTATATAATGTTAACATTAAACGGAAATCCATGTTGGACCAAACGCAGGAAATTTTGTCCAGTTTCCGTTTTCATAATTCAAAAAAAAAAAATCTGTATAGACTATACAACTCATATAATGCTTGATTGTCCACCAGCGAATGGGTGTTACACATGATATGTACTACAAACAATTAAATTCTAAATCTTTTATTCTTTTTTCCATCATACTCGTGTACATACCAGTGTATTTAAACTTATTGCATGTGGGTGAATAATTTGTGCATGTTTTTACTCCCCGTATTCGTGATTATAGTCGGTCATATACTATAATAGTTAACTTATCTACTTTACTATCGTTTATCCCTTACATACATATATCACACATGTGCATATAAATGTAGATGTAGATTGTAGCCACTTGTTTCGCCCGTCTACTAAATATTCATTTGATATAATTGATGTTTGTTCATTGACAAGTTTATATGCATTTTTTTTATTATAACTGCATGTATAATTGTAGGTAAGAGTGAGTTAGTGGCTTGTCATCATCAACACCTTTTTGATTTTAAAGAGTACTAAATATGAAATGTACAGACGTATGTTCATTCCAACAAATAGACGATGTAGAGTTATGTAAATTAGCAATAAGTGTTTGAAAAGTATATTAAAAAATCAAAATAACAGTTTTTTGAGTTGTTTGTTATATAAGTTTGTGCTTAGTTTTGGAGAAGAGAAAATTTACTCAAAGCAGGGTTCGTTAACAACTTTTATGACACAAATATTTTGTATCTCTATGAACATCGTTCTCTATGATGATGGTGACGATATAATAATCGTTAAACTAAGCTTCACAAACTTTTGCCCAATAAAATATTACATTGAATTTGTAAAACCTTTCACAAAATTTGATGTAGGTTACTTTTTAAAGATATTCCTTTCCTCCATAAAGACCGCGATACTGGCATTATCATGTTTGTTTTCGAAAAATATTCATAATGAAGCTATTCTGTGAGTTGTTGAGTATGAGTTATATGTAATTAATAACTAAAATATTATTCATACGCACCCAGGTACTCCAAAATAAATTCATATTGGACAATCCGTACTGTTTTCACCTCAGTGCTTATAAATGGATATATTATTTTTGCTGGCTAACTACAATTTTTAAAAAATTTATCATATTGACTACATTAATAAATGTATTTTTTTTATAAAGATTACTATATACCAATTTAAATTTTTACCCCTCAATTCATAAATGCTTTGTAATGTTATATCAGGTTTACAAAACGTCATTTTCATACAAAATTTGTTCAATAAACCTCCTATAATTTTACAAAGCGTTTATGAATTTATAGATTAAACTATATTCACTTGTTTAGGATTCATAGCAAATTAAAAACATTTCTCAACCTATTTTTTACCAAACATAGAATCCGTGGTCCGATTTTGTTAAAATTTTAAATACTTAGCCCTTCAATATGAAACAATTTCACAAAAGATAAAAAATCAAATGTCTGTTTTCGTTGGAATGGAACGTGACTTTAAAGATACGTTGGTAAAATGTGTTAATTATTTTTTACCATGTTAAGAAAAATTAGAATTAAAAAAGGCCGATTTTAACAAAACTTTTTGAGAAAAATCAATTACATCTTTTGTAATAAATTAAGTAAAATAAAACTATAGATTGGGTAGAACATTAATATTTTAATTTTGGAAATTTTCCAAACCCTGCACTACATTTAAAATCTGCGCAAAACAAAAGAGCGTAACAGTGTAAAAAAGAGAGTGAGAGTTTTAAAGCTTAAATCTGTATTAAAATCTGATTTGTTTTTTGATATACCATCTACCCACCCAGTTTATGTGATTTTCCCAACTTGGTAAAACCGTTAAATTATCTTAGCCATTAATCTTATTCTACTAATACATAGTTTATATTGTATTTTTATTTGTCGTTGTTATTTATTCCGTTAAATGATATAAAGGGAAATATATACCAATGTAGATGTATTATGTTTATGTTATTAAAGCCGTAGCAGTAGCATTTTTTGCAATGATGTTTTATTTAGAAATTACGTTATAAATCATAAAACACAAAGTGATTTATAAATTGTTTCGAAACATTTTTTTGGCAACCATAGGTATAAATTAAATTTACACCTTAAAATAACTATAACAAAGCAAATAGAAGTATAATGAATATTATTATTAATTTAAATCCCTTTAAAGGTAATTGGCAAACATGATAATAACATGTTTGGTTAAATATCTGTTAAAAAGTTAAATTTTTAATCTCATTGTATTAATTGGGTCTTTTCTGTTGTTAGTTTTTACCCAAATAAAGTCTTAAAAGTCATTTAAAAGTCCTTTAACAGTAAAAGTAAAATTTGTCACGTTTTGTAAATTAAAGTCATTGCTCTTCTTAAGGCGACAATTTTTTACATCATTAGACATGAAATGAAATAAATTAAGCTTATGAATTGCTAGCAACTTTTTTTATTCAAACATTAAAATGTTTCTGTTGTTTTTTTTTCTTTTTTTTGATGAAACAGTGTGACAACGAAACAAATAGTTCAAGGTTACTCTTTTTACATACATAGATAAACGACTAACTTAAGGGGTATTATTTTATGCGTCAGGTAGTCTGTGTAAATTTTGAAAATAGTAAGTGTACCATTTGGAAATATCGTGAAGACGTCTTCATGACGGCTTAGCGACATGTCGCTGCCATTGGTGTCCCATACAAAATACCTAAAGACTCCTGCTGACGTTTTCATACACCCAGAAAACACTCTCAGTTGTGGGCACCGAATTTGTTGCCAATCGAATTCGTGCGGTGACGACAACTATATTTATATTAAACTATATTTTTCGTCGTGAAAGCCAATATTCGGTTGTCTAATTCAATATTATATTCCACATAAATATTATTATGTTCCACAAAAATTATAATCATATATTATTATAATCCCCACACATTTACCCATTGCACCACAACTACTTTTAATTTTCTTAGCCATATTTACTTTTTATACTTAAGAATATTTTATTTTTATTAAAAAAACAACATCTAAATTTTTGTCTTTTTCGGGATTCGAGCCCGGAAATCTGGCGTACTAGGCCAACTCCGCACCCACTAAACCACAAACACTTATTAACTTTAATGTCTAATTTTGAATTTATCTGTTAAGTTTGGAAAAAAAATATAGGATAAACTTCGTACACCAATACCAATTAATAGTTGAGCGTGTTATCAATACAATCCACAATTCGGTTGGTTCTACAGAAACTCGATTTTAAGATCTTATTTGATTAGGATACCCGTATTTGTAGGTACCACTTTCGAATATTGAAATTTTTTTAATAAATGTGATAGATAACACCAATTTTCATGTATATTCACTAAATAAATGGCTGCTTCTACTGCATAGAATTACTAAACTGATACTAATTTTAAAATTGATTGAAGATACCAATAATTTGTTAAAAGGATTGTTTTTTAGTTTGCTTTCCCTATTTTTAATACCTAGTAAAATATTTTTGGTGTAGTATTCAATTATAGGTAACTCCAAATAAAATAACGTCCTGGCAAATTCATTTTAATAGTTCTGATCGAATTCCAACCAATCTTTTTCCTGGGTGTACAAATGTAAAAAATTGCTAAAATTAGCAGTTTTATTTTTGCTGTTCCTATCTTACTAATATATAGCAAAAATAATCTGCTAATTTTAGCAATTTTTTCAGCAACATAATTTTTAACTAATTTTAGTAGTTTTAACAAAATTTTTTACAGATGTTTTCTATTAATGTACTGCTAAGAATTAATTAATTAATTTTTGTGCTGTTAAGAAAATGTGTCTGTTTTCGTTTTTCAAAAAATGCGTTATTGAGCAAAAATTGACGTAACTCCAATATATGTTGTTGAAAAATACGAGATTTTCCATTAATAATAAATTTAGAGCCAGTTTAAGTCAGAACTAAGAGTGATTTTTGTTTTTAATATTTCTTAAGTTAGAAATTTTGTGTGATAAATTCTGACTTAAGTTTATAAAAAAGTCTTTCTTATTTCAGACTATATGTCAAACTGGCCTTTATTCTTTTTGCTAAATATCATAAAAATTAGTCCATTCCTTTAAAGGTATCCTGATAAAATCCTCTATCTTATAAAGGGAAGGAATATTCTCGAAATTTATCCGAATTCGTCTGAATAAATCTATCAATTAATTTAATAAGTGCACTACTTTCGAATTTGAATTAAAATCACGAAATATCTAAGAAAATATAAATTCTCTTACCTAATAATTCGTATATAGTTGTTTATTTTTCCCTAAAGGAGTGTAGGTATTTAAATTTTCTATGTTTGTTATACAAAAATCCAAAATATAAATATATATCATTCATTCATGATTTTTAAAACAAAAGCTTTTATTTTATTCTAATATAATAAGCTTAATTTAATAAAGCTTTTGTTTAGCTCCCTCTCTTAATCTCTTTGTGTTGCTAAGACTTCCAAAATTTCACTCCAAGCTTGAGTGATTTTTCAAAGAAGAGTGTTAAAAGAGTTTTGTTAGTCGTTGTATTTAGTTAGTCCTTAATGACTCGGCTCGCTGTAAAAATGTGATTATTTTGTTTTGTTATTCGTGTATACGGTGGAAAATATTTGTATTTAAATTTGTAGCGGTTTCTATGATTTCCTTTATTTCAAATTTAAACTTCAAAACAATAACAACAAAGGTTATTTATATACGACAACAAAAAATATTATAATATATAAACAAAAGTTTGAAATGTTAAATGAAATCTAAACAAAATAAAGTAGAATCCTTTAAAAAAGGAGGAGATTAAAAAAAAATAAAAACTAGATGAATGTTTATTTTATGAAAGCTGTGATATAACCATTATTTTTAGTGTCTGTGCGTGTGTGTAAGAATTTATATTATTTATTGTTTAGCTGCGTTTTAAAGTTTTTAACTGCTTTGTTAATTTAAATGAAATTCAATGAATAAATCTTAAAATTGGGTTAAAATGTATGTATACTTTTTTTGTAAATAAATTTTTTATTTTCCTTTACTCAAAAAAAAAAAAAAAAATTAAGTGGAAAACGCCCCCTTACAACTACAACATTTCCCTTTCTTTTTTTTCAAACGCATGCACTTTTTTGTGCATTTTTTTTTATTTTCTACTATATACATAAGTGTATAGTAAAATATTGGTAACCAAGGTGAAATTTTTGTAATATATGCTATAAAAAATTTTTATATACATATATGTAAGTTGTGGGAAAAAAGACAAATATTTTATTATAAAAACAATTAAAATACTAACAATATTACAAAACCAATAACATCAATGTATTTGTAAACATGAAAAAATACCGCTTTTTTACAAAACTTTTTAAACAAAATACACAAGCAAACTTTTTTTTTTTGCAAATGAACACATACTAGAAATATGGATTGTTTGAAGGTATATTAGTTAGTGAACGGTGTATATTAGGGTGGACTAATTTCGAATTTGTATCGAATTTCGTTCGACATTTATAAATCAAATTTATGTGAAAACAAGTATGAAAACACGACTTTGTATAACTCTTTCGTAACTCTGCAACCTAGAAACGCAGTTTTAAAAGTTCTTAAATAATCATCAAATAATCTTAAATAATCATTACCAGCTTAAGACGACACAATCACAACAAACATAAAATGTCAATCTTTCACCCGAAAAATCAGTCTTGTACGTTTCACATTTTTTGATTCAACAAAAATAAACAATCTTAAAAACCTTATGACCCATGGAAAATCTTCGAGTTCTGTGTCTGTTTGCAAAATAACTAACTTGAATATATTTTTAAGGGTTAAAGTGCATTATTTTTGCAAAAATAATAATTTTAGTGCATATTTCTTATATTTTTAATGCATATTTTTCTATTTTAGCCGCATATTTTAGGCGCATATTTGCCATTTTTAAGTGCATCTTCGAGTTCTGTGTCTGTTTGCAAAATAACTAACCTGAATATATTTTTAAGGGTTAAAGTGCATTATTTTTGCAAAAATAATAATTTTTAGTGCATATTTCTTATATTTTTAATGCATATTTTTCTATTTTCCCGCATATTTTCCATTTTTAAGTGCATGAAATTCCTTGCCCTACTTATTATACTCCCTACACAAAAAAAAATTTATCTCAATTTCCACTTCAAACTCATTATCGGGATAAGCTTTTTTTGTGTAGGGAGTATAATAAGTAGGGCAAGGAATTTCATGCACTTAAAAATGGAAAATATGCGCGTAAAATATGCGGGAAAATAGAAAAATATGCATTAAAAATATAAGAAATATGCACTAAAAATTATTATTTTTGCAAAAATAATGCACTTTAACCCTTAAAAATATATTCAAGTTAGTTATTTTGCAAACAGACACAGAACTCGAAGATTTTCCATAGGTCATAAGGTTTTTAAGATTGTTTATTTTTGTTGAATCAAAAAATGTGAAACGTATCAATTTTTTATATTTTTTTACAAAATAAAAAATGCTCCTAAAAATTAAAAATATGCACAAATATGCATTAAAAAGCACAAAATATGCATTAAAAAAGCACCAAATATGCATTTAAAGTCAAAATATGCAAAAACGTGCATTTTTGACAAAATATGCAACTACAAATCGATGTCATTTTGTTCTAAATTTGATGATTCGGATAAATATTTAGTCCATATTAGTTTTGGACTATCGAGAAAAAACATGCATTTGCATGAAATTCCTTGCCCTAATAATAAGTTTTTCACATGAAACCCAAACAAATTTCTATGCTTTACTTAATTTTTGTTTACATTATCTCTCAGGCAATGTGCATTTCATGAAATTTTCCACAAATGCATGAAATGACGAAATTTAAAACTCTTGTTGTTTACTTTCCTGCCGAAAGCATTCATTGCATAAAAGCGTAGGCCGGTTTGAGGGTTAATACTTTTATAAATATTCAATGATTTCACTTTTGCATGGATATTTCATTGTATATTTGTGAGGGAAGGGAAAGAGAAGAAGAGGGCTTTTTTTGTAAACATCATTACTACTCTAAATATTTGTATTATACTAAAGTATCAGATATTTAGTCCTCAACAGAAATACTGTTAACATTGTAATTAATTGTTATGCTTTTAATTACTTAAGTTTACTTTTAAACGAAGCATTTCATTTGGTTACAATATATGGTTTTCCAAAATTCAAAAGGTTGGAATTTTCCTGCTGAGATAACTACGAATTTCATAAATAGAATAGTCATTTTCGCAATAACTGACTACAAATTTAGCAATGGAAATACTTTTTTTAAGTTGCTCCTTAGCTTTTTTCTAACATATGAGATCGATCCACCCTAATGTAAATATATGAATATGTTCATGCATAAATGCCTATATGATTATAATATGAATAATTTCATGAATATTTCATATACATTTTTAGTATTACCTTTAAAATTTCGTTTGAGTATAATTTCGTTGTAAAAAACATAAACAACAATAACAACAAAAATAATAAAAAGACAACCTCACGTGTTTTTCTGTTAATACAGGAATTTCCGTACTATTTATATATAATACGTATGTTTATTTTATATATAGGTGTTTACTTTCTACGTGATAGGACATTTTCTGCTTTTTTAGGGTTAAACTCAAACAATAATGCAATAGTTTTGTAAAAAAAAAATTATAGAAAATACTTATTTGTCATTTAAATTTATATAAGTTGCCAGAAAAAGCTATCATTACCAAATAAGTGCATCCTCATAACAATTCCGTTGTGACAACCGATCTGTTGCCACAATATATTTATTGAAATTAAAATTTTTTACTACTCAATGTAAATTTTATTTAAATACTCAATATAAAACAAATTGCAATTTTAAGAAAAAAAAAAACACGTATTATTTTAAGGTTATTTGTAACCAAGAGGTAATAGTTAGCGTAACATGCAAGTTCAGAATAACATATGATATCACTAGTAGAAAAACGTCAGTAAAAAAATTAGTTAAAACTACTAAAACTTAGTTAAAAATGATTCTGTGTAAAAAACTGCTAAATTAGCAGCTTATTTTTGCTATATATTAGTAAGATAGGAACAGCAAAAATAAAACTGTTAAATATACAGAATTTTAGTTATATTTAGGTTAAATTTTTGTTAATAGATAAAAGGAAATTAACCTGTTAAAATAGCAAAAAATTTTGCTAAATAATTAGTAGCCTAAAAAATGACAAAAAAGCTAAAAAAAAATTTAGTACACTTCTAGAAATAAATCTATAAAAATAGCAAAGAAAAGCAACTAAAAATTAGTTAAAAATGATGTTGCAGAAAAACTGTGAAAACAGCAGATTTTTTTGATAATTACTGGTGAAATAAGAACACCAAAAATAGAACAGTTAACTTAGTTATATTTAAGTTAACTTTTAGGTAATTGAAAATAACAAATTGCACTGTAAAATGTGCAGAAAATTTTGCTAAATATTAGTGGACTAAAAATAGCAAAAACAAACTGTTATATCTACAATATTTTTGTTATTTTTTAACTAAATTTAGTTGAATGCAAATAGCAGTATATCCTGTTAATTTAAGAGAAATATTTGCTAAAAAAAATTGTAAACTGCTGTTTTGAAAATGCTTGATTTTTATTGGCATTTAAAAAAAATCTGAAAAAACTTCGAAAATCTAAATTTTTTTGTGATTTTTTAGGCTATTTTATTTGACTAACTAAAAGTCTGTTCATATCTTACTAATATATAGCAAAAATAATCTGCTAATTTAGCAGTTTTTTCGGCAGCATCCTATTTAACTAATTTTTAGTAGTGTTAACTAAATTTTTTACAGATTTTTTTTCTATTAGTGTAAGATAAGAACAGCAAAAATAAAACTGTTAAATTTAAAAAATTTTAATTATATCATAGTTACATTTAGTTATTATATTAGCAAAATAGCAAAAACAAACAGTTACATCTACAAAATTTTGATTGAATGCTACACCCAGCAAAAAGATTGGTTGGAATTCGATCAAAACCATTAAAATGAATTTGCCAGGACGTTATTTTATTTGGAGTTGCCTATAATTGAATACTACACCAAAAATATTTTACTAGGTATTAAAAATAGTGAAAATTAACTAAAAAACAATCATTTTAACAAATTATTGGTATCTCCAATCAATTTTAAAATTAGTATCAGTTTAGTAATTCTATGCAGAAGAAGCAGCCATTTATTTAGTGAATATACAAGAAAATTGGGGTTACCTATAACCTTTATTACAAAAATTTCAATATTCGAAAATGGTAACTACAAATACGGGTATCCTAATCAAATATGACCTTAAAGTCGAGTTTCTGTAAAACCAACCGAATTGTGGATTTTATTGATAACACACACAATTATTGATTGGTATTGGTAAACGAATTTTTTACTATATTTGTTTTCCAAGCAAAACATATAAATTCAAAATTAGACTTCATAAGTAATAAGTGTTTGTGGTGTAGTCGGTAGAGAGTTGGCTTAGTACGCCGGATTTCCGAGTTCGAATCCCTGAAAAGACAAAAATTTATATGTTTTTAAATTAAAATAAAATATTCATATGTATAAACAGTAAATATGGCTAAGTAAATTAAAAGTAGTTGTGGTGCAGTAGGTAAGAGTGTGAACTATTAACCTGAATGGCCGGGTTCAATACCAAAAAATTCAAAAAAAGGTTTTAAATTTCAATAAAATTTTGTGGAACATAATAATATTTATGTGGAACATAATATCGAATTAGACAAAGATAGTTGTCGTAACCGCACGAATTCGATTGGCAACAAATTCGGTGGCCACAACTGAGATTGTTTTCTGGGTGTATTAGCAGTCTATCCAGCTAAAAGCAACAGAATTATTTACTAAAAAAATAGTAAACTGCTAATTTAAGTAGCTTAGGTTTTTATTTGTATTAAAAAAATCGAAATAAAACTTTGAAAATATAAAATTTTTTGCGATTTTTTAGTCTACTAAATATTCATCGAAATGTTTGCTAATTTAAGCAGGTTAAGATGTTATTTTCTATTGACTAAAATTAAACTCAAATATAACTAAAATTTTCTATATTTAAAAGTTTTATTTTTGCTGTTCTTATCTTACTAAGATTTAGCAAAAATAATCTGTTAATTTGAGTTAATTTTTTCTAATTTCTAGTAGTTGTTACTAAAATTTTTACAGACTTTGTTTAATTAGTGTACGGGTGTCTATTTCACTACATTTATTGCATTTAAATTGAAATTCCCTTTCCGAAATTCGATCCTGTTCCCCAAATCGCACTGTAGTATGTAGAATTTCATGTAGTTAGCATGCCGGACTTTAATTTTTTATTTGGTTAATAACAGTTTTGCAAAAACAAACAAAAAATGTCTGCCAAAGTTTTACATTTTGTCATCTTTTAAAGTGTGATCTTCTAATTCCAGAATATTGTTTTAGCTCCGTTCATATTTGCAAGAGGAAAGCAAATTTAATATTCCAAAAAATTGTCGATCTTTCACTTTAAATATTTGACGTTTCCAAAAATGTATAAATTTATAAATTTTTAAAGGAATTAAATATGCTAAAATCCCAAACGTATTTTACAAATTGTGAAAAATAATCTGTTGGAGGCATGTCCCTATCCGGATTTCATTCTTGCCTTAGGAACTCGTCAGGGGAGGATGTGTTTTACTAAATGCGTATTCCTTGTCAGTAGTAATACAATCATCTATAAAGTCATGAATATTTATTTATTCATTGTTTAGTTAAGGGGAAATTTTGTTACGAACATTGTTTTTATTAACATTAAGACATAAATGTTCGATAAGACATTTTACTATCGTTTTATTATTATGTGTAAATCTAATGTGTAAAGCTAAAAATAAAAACTAAAAGCCTTGAACTTTTGAATGTCACACAGAAAAAATTTACAAAATTCTGTTTGTAATATTAAACACCTTTTTTGCATTAACAAACAAAAAATTTTTTAAAAAGGCACCAACAATGGAATTTGTATATACAAATCCCTTTTTGTAACTTTTTTGTAATTTGTTAAAAATAAAATCAATTTTTTTTTAACAATGTGTTTTGTAAATACAATAATTTTTTTTTGTAACTTGTTTGTATTTGTTAAAAATAAAAAAATAAAATTCAACAACGAGTTTGTTATATAAAACAATTTTTCGCTTTATGTTGTCGTATTGACAAAAAATTTTGGAGCAAATTTAATTAATTTTTTTGTTAAAAATTGCCTGTTTTAAAATGGTTTCAATGAAACAAATAAAAATAAGTTTTAGTTAGTATTTTATTTGCCTTTAAGTATTCGAGAATAAAATCTGAAATTATTACACAGAGTTTTTATAATTATGATAATATAAGACAAATATACATTCATTTTACGATATCTTCAAACAAAAACAACAAATAAGTGGAATTCAAATAATATTAAACTAAAAAAATAATTATAAAGTTGGTAAAAAATGTTAAATGTTTAAATAAGGATTCAAGCCGAAGGAAAATAAAAAATACATTATTAAAAACAAAACATATTATATATAAAAATTACCATTGAACTGGAAGGAAAGTAAGTTAATGCAGAATTCAAAACTAGAATTAAAAATTTGGGTTAAAACTAACTACACAGGATTAATGTTTTTAATGTCGTTAAATGTCCATTCAAGAAAAAAGTGTTTTGATTTTTTTTTAATGACAATAAATAGTATGCTCAAAAACTTAAACTAAGCGAATTCTAAATCGCAAGTATTGAAAGGGTATTATAAGCTATTTATTAGCTATTTTGGTTATCGTAAATTACGCTATTGGTCCAATAGTTGAGTTGTAACTGTTATAACTTTTAAATTGTTTTTAGATATTGGCATTTCATAAAAGAACGCCTGCAGAAACAAGTAATATGTTTCCGACTGCTTTGGAAAGTCTAAATTAAAAACTAACATAATCTTGAACAATATGTCTACAGCTGTTAAGGATTTTATCATTGGATATTTAATTCCGTCGAAGTATATAGAAATACTTTTAACATCAAAAACTTCACCTTCAACTAAAAGAAGTGGTTGGATGTCTGAATTTTGAATTTTTAGCAAATTTAGTTTAGCATCTAATTCTTGGGTTGTCTTGCCAATTATTGCAAAGGACTCTTGAGAATCTGCAACAGTAAATTTTTTGCGTTGTTTTGATCCACTGGGAGTTGTTAATATAGTTAAGGATGGTGGAAGTAAATAGTGCAGATACCAAAGAATAGTGAATGTTTTCGATTCTAAAAATAAAAAAAAATCGCTTTGGATTTATTTAAGTATTATATAGTAAGTATTTTTAATGCTTACCTTCGTTACATGCTTTAGCTCTTAGTAACATAGATGATACCGCCGAATTAGTTATTTTTATTCTAAGCAAGTCAAACAACTTATTTTCATACTGTGTCCATTTAACACCCAAATCTTTCGCTTTAGGAAATTTATTAGAAAAATCAATAGCAATCTGGAAAGGCAAAATAATAGTTGAAAATGCTCAATATTTTGATAATACGTACATACGTACCAGTTTATATCCTGAAGGTTTGTTATATTCTGGCCACTGCTTAAGAACTTCTTCAGTAGATTTTTTGTTTTTTATTTGGTTGAATCTGTAGTTCGAACATTTTCTCCAGTACAAGTCAAACTCATCCATTGTTATAGTCTCATTTCTCAAACATTCTACTGAAAAATCTGAATCTGGTTCGGGATCTATATTACAACAAACAAGAATGTTATATATGGCAACATTAAACTTGAATACCCTCCGCCATTAAATCAATATTTTTATTTTTTTATATTTTAGATTGAAGAAAATTTTTGACTTTAACAATACGCAATAAAGTTTTAATTTTGTATGGGAGCAATTAATGTATTTGGCGATAAACTTTTCTTTTATAGAACAATATTATCACGAATATAAATACTGCCTACGGAAAACAGTGGGCTAAAGCGTAATAACCAAATATATCGAAATTTTTTAAGGAATAAACTATTGTTGGTTTTTAATTTTTATTTAAAAAATAAATATCTTCATCAAATAAAAAAACTCAATATGGGGTCCTACCGATTCGGTTGATTACAACGGAATGAATTTAATTAATTTACCATCTATTTTTGGTGGAGGGTATAAAAACACGATTAAAAAATAATTTTACAAACAACCTACCAAAAGACTCTTGTGCTGTAGATTTTGGTTTTATTTCCTTTAGTGGTTTACTTTGACGTTTTAAGTTGTGGATTTTGTTATATAATTTGCCTCTCTTTCCGGTTGTGTAATAACTCTAAAATATTAATTAATTAGTAATTAGACTCAAAGTATTTTCAAATTGACGTTTACCAATGTTTCAGATGGAAATATGGAACATATTTGTCGTTCAAGGTTTGAACAATCTGTCATTGTACATTTGTAACCCTTTACTTCGATATATTTTGCTATTGTATTTATAAGCAATACTCGAATTTCATCTCGAAATATTTCATTTTCTTCATAATACTTTAAAATTTTTTTACCAACACATGTGTCTTCTAATATGGCCTTTAGAGATGGAATAGGTCGAATTTCAAATGAACTAGTTTCAGATTGTGTTGTTATAAGAGTTTGTTCAAATGCATTTTTATTTGCGTCAGATCTATTTTCAGATAAAGTAGTTTTAGATATCCATATACTAAGATTGTGTTCAAAAGTGGCTTGATATCCAACAGGTAAAGTTTGAAATAATTTGTTTATGTGATTTTTATTGAGGTACCGTAATACTTCCACAGTTATAGATTGCTCTATGATAAGTAAAATTTATTAAGAATATTTATTTGTTAAAAATATTTAAAAAAATTTTTCTTACCTCGTAAATGACTGTATATATGACAGAGTTTCCATTCGCCAAGTAATTTGTATAAGTCCGAATTCTGATCAGCAGTATCCAATTGATTATCCTTCCAGTTTTTAAAACACATATTTTATTTAATATACGTTATGATAAAATTCTTTTAATTTTACGAAATGTTTGCCGCAATAAATTTTAACCATTTCGACGGGAGGACCCATAAGATCATTAATAGTCATTATACAATAAGACTGTGTAAGGGTTTTAAATTCGAAAGCGGCAAAATGAGTATTGTATTCCGAAAGAACTTTTTGACAACACAGATAAATTTCACCAGTGTTTTTTTCCGCAATACATTTTAATACATATAAATCGATGTCCTGTTTAAAATTTGCAATGAACAAATTCTCGCTATATTTATAACCATAAATTTCAGCTTCACTATACAATGTTATATTTTTGCTATCAGTTTGTAATTTACTACAAACAAGTTGTTTTGCTTTAAGATCAATTAAGCGATTTTTAAGAATTAAATCATGGTTTAATGTACGTTGCAAAGTTAAATTTGCAAATCGCATTTGTTGTTTAAATGCGCAAGTTTTCGAAACATTTTTTCTCGATGTTATGACGTGTGTATAAATTTTAAATTCTCTATGCTTAGATTCATATTTGTAAGTCCATAAATTTCTTAAAGGTCCACATTTTTTTATGATCATGGGGTAATGTACAAGAAAGTGAAATTTAGGTGTAAGGTTTTTTTTAAATATATTTTGATATTCTTTATTAACTGTTTCAATTTTTCTCTTAATTTGTGATACTAGTTCATCGGAAACTTCATAACACAGCAACTCATCGATCAGTTCCAAAAAATTCAAGATTAATTTCCAAACGTCGTCTCCAAAGGGGATAAGATCTCCTATCAAAAGCGGGAAATAGTGACAAAAGGCCATCATTTGTTTGGCAGATAATTTCAGTCTTCGATTTTCCAATTCTTTAATTAAAATGTGCGGCTTTTCGCTGCCTTTGTCGTTATTTACGTATGCAAAACTTTTCAGTCTATTGTTGAGACAATTTATGTGAAAATATTTCATAGTTTTAATGAAATAAATTAAGCAGTCACTTAAAATATTATGGCAAACGCCTTCATATAGATCGTGTATGAGGTCCACACTGAAGTTTTCAGTGGCATGAAAAGACGGTATTGTATTAAAGACACAATTTGAGACTACTCCAGTTTCAGATGGCACGTTAGCACTTATTGCTTCTCTATAATTAATCCTATTTCTAATCAAATTAGGATTTTCTTCGCATGATTTTTGCGCTACATCTTTTTTCATCATACAAAATCTACAATAGTAGTTTGCAGAGAAGGATTTCGAGAAATTAAGAACTGTATTGAGCCCAAGATTATCTCCCAGAATTATTCCCATGACAAAGTGGACAGTTTTTAAACCATTTTTTGTTTTTATTTGTATACCTTCTACTTCGAGCTTTTTTAAGGCATTAACTAAAGGCAAAAAACACTTATTACTTCCATGTATCTTTACATCAGCAGATTTTACTGAACATGCTAAAAACACAGTATTTAGTTTGGAAGATTTTTCAGGTAAGCAAGGGAAGCTGTAATAAACATTACACATGGCCTGTTTAGTTGCTTTTGCGCCGATGCTATTATTTATACCAAAATCATCTACATAAATAAAATATGGAATTATTGTTTTTTGGGGATAAAGTCGGGACTTTTGAACCCAGAGATCCCCTTGTATAAAATTATTGAACTGATTGCCTTTCTTTGTAGTTTCCATATGGAGTAAAACTTCTTCAAGATAATTGTTAGATTCAAATAATTTTTTAAACTGAAACTCTAATGGCATTAATGTGCCATTCGAAGTTTGCGAATTTGCTATTTTATACGTTTGAGAATTTGAAATGAGATCCATTTTTTTCATGAATTTTTCAAATTTATATTCCGTTTTGATATCATGAAATAATTCATTTGCATCATGAAAAATTTTGTTTCCTTGTGTATCTTGGGGACACATTGGGTCTAATGACTTTCGAAGAAACTCGATCATTGGAGAAACAATATATTCTTCTACATGTTCTCTTATTTTATTCACATCTGATCTAGATAAATTATTAAATGAGTGCAATGTTAATAAAAATTGACTGGCTGAATTTTGCAGAATTTCCAAACGTTCTTTGTACAAAACATCACAAGCATTGTTGTTTGGATCATTGCTAAATGTGATATTTGAAACACCTAAATGACAGCCTTGAGCATTGGTATCAATCTCAACATTTTCCAGCGAGCTTGAACCTGAAGACACCTCAAATTGGTGTCCATTATTAACGCTTATATTCTTAAAATGGTCATTTTCAATATTTACCAACGAGCCTGAAGACAGCTCAAATTGAAGCCCATTATCAACACTTATTTCCTTAAAGTGATTTAGAACATGCTTTTTGAAAGACTTCTTTAATGTAAATTTTTGATTGCACTCATTATTATAATTACACACATATTTATTTTCTCCAATAAGTGGACAATCCCTCAAATGGCTAAAAAACTCATTAGGACAAACAAACAACTTTTCACACAAAAAACAGTTAATGAAACATACCATTTTGCGAGTTGTATTTTTTTATTTTTATTATTTTTACCAATAACGGCTAATCAGCTTTGTTTTTTTTTATATATTTTTGCACTAACACTTTTTATTATATTTTTCGTTTCAATTTATTTGCAGCGTCTAATCGCGTAGAAAAACCAAGTGTTTCTTTTTATTTGAGCAATTGAAAACAAAAAATAAATGATTTGGTTTTTTTTTTGTTTCAAAAAATTCTAAGGCTACTTTTTTGAAATTTTTGTTACAATTTACAAACATTTAATAAAAAAATTGTTAGATATCTAAGTAAAAATCCAACAATTTTTTTTAATTACTTAAAATTTTGTGATACTTTTTTCTGTGCAGTTTTAAAAAAAATTTCATTCTAATCTACATAAATATTTGTATTGAAATATTTTAATCTTAGTAGTCACTGTAGAAATAATATATATATTATGTTTTAAACAATAAATAACTTTAAATCTTACTAATCGATAATAACAACTTTTTGTTTAATAAAACTAGGATACCAGCATGCAAAGCTCAAGGCACATATCAACAATCATGTCTATGGATATTAAAAATACTCATACGTACACGACGTATACAGTGGTGGCCACGAATTTAACACAATTCAAGTTTTTTCTAATTTTAATGTTGTTGTCTTTATTTTTAAAGATTAAAATAGTGGCTAAATTTGCCAAGAAAGACAAGGAGATGGATCAGAAAATTGTACAGAATTTTAACGTAATGTTTGTTTTTTCATTTTATCACTTATTTTAAGTGGGCGTGGCTTTTACCGAAAAATTAGCGATAATAACCTTTTATCAAATTACATAGTAAAATTTAGGCAGTACTGATGGGTTCTGTACAAACTGTATATTTTTGGAAATCCCATAACATTTCCTTAAGTCTTGCATTATTTTTATCTACAAATATTCACCACACTTAAAATTGCACGACTTTAAACATGACCAATTTTTCTTCGTTTTTAGCGATTTTTAATAAAGTTAACAGCACTGAAATTTTAAAGTGAATAGTTTTATGCTTTTCTTACCACAATATAACAAATGAGTCAAGATTTTTTTTTACGTTATAGTAAAAAGCATTTAATGTTAAAATTTCAGTGTTGTTAACTTTCTTTTAAAATCGCTAAAAACGAAGAAAAATTGGTCATGTTTAAAGTGGTGCAATTTTAAGTCTGGTGACTATTTGTAGATAAAAATAATGCAAGACTTAAAGAAATTTTATAGGATTTCCAAAAATATACAGTTTGTTCAGAACCGATTAGTACTGCCTAAATTTTACTATGTAATTTGATAAAAGGTTGATATCGCTAATTTTTCGTTAAAAGCCACGCCCACTTAAAAGAAGTGACAAAATGAGAAAACAAACATTATGTTAATATTCTGTACAATTTTCTGAACCATTTCCTTGCCTTTCGTGGCGAATTTAGCCACTATTTTAATCTTTAAAAATAAAGGCAACAACAATAAAATTAGAAAAAACTTGAATTGTGTTAAATTCGTGGCCACCACTGTATATACTCACAATAAATACAATTTGTTTTTTATTATTATTATTATTATTATTATAACAAAATGAAAAGTAGTTAAGCTAATGGCTTACAATATTTGTAATTTTCATTTCAATCCTTAATATACAGCAATTTGCAATGTAACAAAATAAGTAATATAGATTTTCAAATAATGATAAAAATTCAATTTTATAGAAAACTTTTATCAAAACTAAAACGCAAAAAACTACCTAAAACTGTTCAACAATTTAGATGATAATCAAAATAAGGAAATGTGTATGATATAAAACATTTAACACAAAATGTAATGATATTTTAATGGTCTTATTGACCATTTCAAGCAATTATTTGCATAGAAATTTCAATCTTAGAGTGAAATGCCTGTTTTTGTAATTACTTAAAATTATACCAACGATTATTTCTAAAGAAAATTAGAATAAGTCAATGACCAAAAACAAATTTCCCTTTTGTTGCCCAGTAATTTATTTGAAGGATATATGTGTGGATATTTGCTTGAGTAAGCTAGTGTGTTTATGTGTGTTAATTTAGATACATTTTTGTTTACTCTTAAGAAAATGTATTCAAAAGAAACTACAAAAAACATCAACAAAAGTATGGTCTATTAGAATTGATTGAGTTTGATATTCTAGGAATTTATTTGAAACACAACATGCATTAGGCATATAGAAATCATTGTTAAAAGCAAAAGGAAACTCAAAACAAAAGTTTTCGAAGGAATTTCAACGACAACACAAAAGTAGATATATATCAAAACTTATTCATTTAAAAAACAAGAAAAAGTAATTTACCTTAGTATTTGGCTTTGTTGAATATTTAAATACCCTTCACAAAGTAACATGTTCACTCAAAATAACACTATTCAACAAATTTTAAGATTTTGCAAAATCTCCTCTTGCAATAAAAATTTTGCAATAAACTATGTTACTCTGAATCAGAATTTGGCAAGAAAAACATTTTTCAATGGTCCGATTTTGAGAAACAGAGCTTTGAAGAATTAATCCTTTTTTGAATGAATTTACTACCAATCGAATTCAATTTTCTTTAGAATTGAATGAATTCCCTTTCTTAAGTAACTCACTGAATTCGTTTAACTGAACGCCACAAAGAAACAAATTCAAATAATTAATTCAATTGCTATATTTCTTTTTATTAAATCAAGTGAATTAATTCCTTACTGAATTAATTCACCACTGAATTCATTCAATTTTATTTTCGTTCAGTGAATTAAAAAAAATTAAGTTCAGTGAATTAAAAAAAAAAATTACGTTCACCGAATTGAAAAACAGAAAATTACGTTCACTAAATTGAAAAACTAAAAAATTACGTTCATTGAACTCAAAAGCTGTTCTCTGTCGTTCAGTACACAATGGAGTGTTTCCAAAATATTTTGGCAATAATTAAGCCATTTCTTATTTATTACTATTCTTTATATAAAAATAGAAAAAAATTTGAGATAAGATGAAAAAATCCCACAACTCCCAAAACACGGTGAAAATTTTCCACAAATGGGATGTTTTACTCGAATTCGGACTGGTCTGGGGGAAGAAAAGTTTACAAGTGGAGAATATTTTTGCCATTACGTCCATCTAAAACAAGTATGCTTTCAGAAAAATATAAATACTATTTTTTACTTTTAATATGGAGGCAAAATAATCTTGCTATCGGCGTAGAAAGTTTCATCTCATACCGAACAACCAATAACGGCTGAATTATTTCGAAAATATTTTAAAAACACCCCACTGTCTCCTGAACGCAGAAAACAGCTTTTGGATTCAGTGAACGTAATTTTTTGTTTTTCAATTCAGTGAACGTACTTTTTATTTTTCAAAACAGAGAACGAATTTTTTTATTTTTCAATTCAGTTAACGTATTTTTTTTTAATTCACTGAACGAGAAATAAAATTGAACAAATTCAGTGGTGAATTAATTCACTTTTTATCCGTTCGATTTATAAAATTAAACGCTTTCACCAGTGAATTAATTCATTTGATTTAATAAAAAGAACTATAGCAATTGAATTAATTGGTAACAAAAGAAATCGAACGAAAACAAATATGAATTAATTCCATTCAATATAAAGTCTTTCGTGAATTAATTCATTGAATTTTAATTCAGAATTCAAAAACTGAATTAAAAAATTAATTCATCAAAGCACTGTTGAGAAATATTGTTGGTTTTGTGTTGGTTTTTAGGGCTGTTGTATAGTGTAATTATAAATCGGATTTGAAATCTCCTCATAATAATTTTCATTTAACTGCTAAAACCGCAAAAATTCAATAATTTTTATCACTTTTGATATATACATAAAAAGCTACTACGGGGTAGTTTACTATCCTAACTAATTTGTTTTTGAAATAAATTTTTAATCGACAGCCTGGCCCTCAATCCCCATATTTATTATAAAAACTGTTACCGTTGCACCACTCCTTATATTATAAATCAACTGCTTAAGTTAACTTGGATCTTCCTAGTTTTTAGTTGCCAAAACGCATACATAAAAACAAGCAAAAACTAGTTTTGTACAAAAACCAGCCATTTTTTGTTCAGTCTAAATTCAGTATTAAGTATGAAGTCATAAAAATTATATTTTCCGGAATTATACATATTTCCGATCAATAAATATATACTAGGGTAGTAAACTACTCCACGTTTACGTGATTTTTTGTAATGGTACACTCAACAAAAAAATACTGTAGTGGCTATTGAAAATTTTGCTGTTATTACGGGAAATTTAACTATTTTCAACCATGCGGTATAATTTTCTAATTTTAGCAATGCATGTCTACTGACTTGTGGTGCAATGAAATTAGTAGACAGAATTAGTAACCGCTATTAAATTTTAGTAAAATTATTGTAAACTGTAATTTAAAATTATTTGCTAAAATTAGCAATAAATTTTACTATATATTAGTAACGCTCGAAGAAAAAACGTCCACCATATTTATAAAAAGCTTCATAAATGTGATGAAAAACAAAAAAAAAATTTTACTAATATGATGACATGTTTATATATATGAAATTATACAATAGTTTCCCATGTATTTGTGATGAAAGTTACTGCCAATGTCGATTGTTTCGTAAAATATAAGCATTCGTTGAATTTTAAATTGGAAAAAAATCTTTTAATATCCCTTTTTTAAATAGTAGAATCATATGTTAATTTTACCAACACGTTTTTAAAAAAATTAAAAAAAAACTTTTTTTATTACAATTGAATTTGAATTCACAACTCATCTAGTAATTTAACCTTCTGGTTATTCCAAAAATGATTTAAAATTATATTTTAAGACATTTTCAATTTAAGTCTAAGATAAGCTCTACATAGTTCTACGTTGAGTTTATTTGTTTATCTTCAGTAGCATAATAGCAAAAAAAAATACAAAAGTATGTATTTTTACTAACAATTATTATAAAAATACTGAAGTGAAATACAAAACTTTTCTACTAACATTTTTTTCGGAGTGTTGATTTAAATGTTAAAAAACCCTTTGAGAAAGTTACTTTCCTTTGTTATTTAAATATTAAACGTTGTTTAAATATTAAATATAATAATTTAGTTTTTCCTACATTGTTGCACGCTTGGTTGTAGAAACCCTATCCAACAGAAAAGTACGTTGGCATGTCTAATGATGAAACGACCAGCTCAGAGGTTCAAGGGCATTGTTCTGTACCCCGATGGATGCGTGCAATCATAGAAATTCATGCCTTAATAAAAATGCCTAAAGAGCGATAAATATTTTAAACAGAACGTAGAGAGAGGATGCTGTGTTCTCTTAGAGGTGCAATTTTCCCTACCCAAACACTACCATAGGGTAGTACGCCTATGGCAATTCGAACACCCCACATTTTGACTAATTGCCCCTTGAAAAGAAAGTTGCAGCGACTATTTATTCATTGTAAACAATATTATATGCATTCCCTTTATTTTAAATCTTACTAGCAATTCATTTTAGAAAAATCTTATATATGTATAAAATAAGAGAAATTATTCGTTTAAACGTAAATTTATGAAAAAAAAACTAATCATTAATTCCTCAATATTAATAAAAAAAATAGTTTTTAAACAATTGTCATATTTGACAAAAATAAAACTGGTTGAAAAACAAATTTATAAAATTATTTGGTAAATTTATATCGATATAAAATTTTATGTATTAAAGAATAAAAAATTTATATATAGTCTGGTCAGGTTAATACTTGAATAGAAAAGTAAAATTTATAGTTTAAATACCTGGTTTTAGTTCGTTATAGTAGGGTTTTACTCTCAATAATTTACCATTTGATTCAATGTTTCTATTTTCGATGGTTTCGTTGGAAATAAATATACAAATAAATACGATGATAATGACGTTGTCTTCATGATGAATGTTGCGATGTTAATAAGTGAATGATTATGACGTTTTTACTTCATGATGATCGTTGTAATGGCCATTCAGCGAGTCATGACGTTATGCACTTCTGTAATTATATTGAAATGTTAGCATAAAGAAAGAAGCAAAACCAATAAACATGAATCAAATACGGTATGACGTCATAATTGTGACACATACATACATTACACTTATTGTTTTTTGTTTTGTTTTTGTTTTTAAAAACTTTACCTTGTATTTATTTTAACTATCTTACTTTTCAATTCTTAATTTTTTTGTCCGTCCGTTTTAATATAGTAATGAATACTAAATAAATAGATTTGATATTATTTAAATAATGAAGACAATATTCTCAATTTCATCAAAACAATACAGCAAAGAAATGCACTCTTTAAACGATTTTACATAACTAAATTAGATTTTTGTTTTGATGTCTGTCCAAACTATCCTTGTTGTTGTTGTTAGATTTTGGAGACATTCTCTGCACTTGATGGAGACGATCGTAGAAAATCATCAATGGGAAAAAACCCGTGAATGAAACGAGTAGTACATAGGTTTGGTTTTATTGTAGTTTTTGTTAATTTTTTTTTTTACGCAAATAGTAAAAAAATCATACCCAGTAGGAAATTTCCTTTTGATTAAAGTAAATGTTAATGAAACAAATATATTAAAATTTGAATTGACAAAATTACAATATAAAAGTTACCTTGGGTGTTTATAGTTAATAAAATATGTATGTGCAATATGAGAAACGATTTGTTATATTTTTGGTGATAAATTGGTTTAAAATGATAGTTGTCAATTACGCTTATAACACAGTATTCCTTAATTCGCGTGGAATAATTCTGCATTTGATTTATAATCTTCTTTAAAAAAAAAACACACCAACATCACGAATTAGAGTCCCATTTTAAATTATTTATCTTTATGTGGTTTTGCAGAAATATTTGATGAAAAGTATAGTTTAATAACTTGATAATTCTTTTGAAAATATACAATTTTCACAATTTCAAATGATTTTCAAGATAAAAAAAATATTTTCCTATCACGTGTATTTTCTTTTCCAGAGTTTGAAGTAATCTCTTTCAAGTCTAAATCGAAATAGGCAGGAAATAATGTGACGTAGACGTACTTGGCATCAAGTGTAATTGAGAATTCAATTCAGCAGTGTTAAAAAGCAAAACGTGATGCCAAGTTTGTAAACCTTAATAGTAGATTAGAGATGTAAACTTCAGCAATACAAATAACCACTATATTTATTCCTTTAAAACGAAACAATTCGTAAGAAATTTTGAAATTTAAGAATATTGATTTTCTTTTTCCTTGGAAAAAAAATATTATAATGCATGTCAGAAAATTCGTTACAACACTGCTTCGTTGTGAAAATCCAATTTGAAAGAACGAACAGAGAATCAATAAAAAAAAATTATAGAAATTGGCCTTATCGTGTGGCCTTATCGTGTGGCTCGACCCACTATTAGCCGGGCAAAGGCTTTCACTTCTAGCACTTTTTAAGATCCGAAGCATGATATCTACCAACGTAATTGCCCTTCAAATCCTCTATATCATATAAAGAATTACCTATACGTTTTTGAATTCTGCATTTTAAAAACTTCGGCATGAATTTCGAGTTGATTTTCTTGGATAAGTTGCTTAAAACATGATTCCTACGAAAGATGGTTTGGCCTTTTTCAAAATTTACTTTTCTACATCTTAAATTATAAGACTTGCTGGCTCTCTCATGTGCCTTATCTAGATTATCTCTAATTTTCTCCCTGATATTGTGAAGCCTATCGTAATTTGTTGAAATGTCCAATTGGTCATAATTCAAGCTGTTGAGTTTCTCCAAAAGCTTATAAGAAGACCCATGTTGACACATATTTTGCCCGAAAAGAGCATAGTATGGAGAGCAGTTTATGGAACTATGATAATCACTTCTTAGAATTGACAAAATTTGAGGAATGTGTTTATCCCAATTCGAATGATCCTTATCACCTTCTAAGAAACAACGGATTTTTGTGATAATCTCCCTATTCACGCGCTCCGACGCATTGGACTGAGGTGCGTAAAATCCCGTTTTTATGTGGTCTATCCCATACATACAAAAAAAATCATTCATGTCCCTGGATACAAATTGTTTGCCGTTGTCACTATGAATATATTGTGGTACGCCAAAAGTTGGAAACAATTCGGATTGGAAAAACAAGGTGACATTGGCTGTTGTAGCGGATCGCATTGGTTTTAGGAAAATAAACTTGGTCAGGTGATCGAGGCAAATAAATATATAAGAGTTTCGAGATTTCGAACATGTATAAGGACCCAAAAAGTCACAAAACAGACGTTGAAATGGTCTGAAAGTTTGAAACGAGTTCCCCATAGGAGGTCTAGAAATCTGGTTATTAGATTTCATGGATTTACAAGTATCACATTTACTTATGTAACCTTTAATGTCCTTGGACATTGTTGGCCAAAAATATTTCTGCCTAACTCTTGTAAGTGTTTTAGAGAACCCCCCGTGACACGTTGTAAACGAATCATGAGCCGATTTAATAACCTTTTCCGTTAAAGAAGAAGGTAACCAAAGTTTCCACAGATTTTCCTCTTGATTGTCCAAACCATGTCTAAATTTCACCCTTTTAAAAACATGCTTATCCCGAACACACAAGTCAGGAAGAGAATCCTTCTGTTCACATACAGTTTTCCGAAGCTTAAAATATTCCTCGTCATCAAAATTAGAACAGTTCAAATCAATATCATAATCCAGGATTCCTAAAGCCAATTCGTCAACATCGAAACGGGATAAGGTGTCAGGTACCGTGTTGAGCGAACCCTTACGGTGTTCGATTTGAAAATCAAAACGTTGGAGTTTTAGGCTCCACCTGGCCAAACGCCCAGACAAATCCTTCTGGCCCATTAGCCATTTCAGGCTTGAATGATCTGTCACAATGCGGAAAGGTAATCCTTCAATGTAGGGCCTAAATCTCTGTACAGATAACACAGCCGCCAGGCACTCTAGTTCCGTCACAGTATAATTCTGTTGAGCCCGGTTCAACTTTTGTGACACGAAGGCTATCGGATGCTCTCTACCTTCATCATCATACTGCAGCAAAACACCACCTACACCTATTCTAGAGGCATCACATTGAATTACGAATTCCTTTGAAAAATTCGGCTGTGCTAATACAGGCGCAGAAGAAAGTGCAATTTTTAACTTTTCAAACGACTCAATAGCATTATTCGACAATTTAAAAGGCTTGTTTGACTTTTTAAGACAATCAGTCAAAGGACCACTAAGATTAGCAAAATTCTGTATAAAACCGCGGTACCAATTTGCCATACCGATAAATCGTCTAACTTGGCGAGGAGATCTTGGCAATGGAAAACTGGTAATACTTTCAACCTTAGAAGGATCTACTTTTAAGCAACCCTGACCAACGATGTATCCTAGGTACTTGATCTCCCGCTGGCAAAACTTACTTTTGCCAACATTAATCGTAAGTTTTGCAGATCGCAGACAATGGGCTACTTCACCAAGCAATTTCAAATGTGATTTAAAATCTGGACTACAGACGAGTAAATCGTCCAGATAGATAAAGACATTTTCCCGTAGTCTGGACGGTATAACTCTATCCATTAGTCTACTCATGGTCTGTGGTCCATTGCACAAACCAAATGGCATGAATTTATACTGATAAAGAGGTTTTCCCGGTATGACGAATGCGGTTTTTTCCTTTGAGGATTCCGACAAGCGGATTTGAAGAAAAGCATCCTTCAAATCAATGCCACTGATAAAATGAGTGTCTTTCAATCTACTCAAGAGGCCACTTATATGTGGTAATGGGTAGGAATCTTTCTTGGTAACTGAATTCAAACGCCTAGAGTCTATACAGAGTCTGACCTTGCCAGGTTTCCTCACGAGAACCGCGGGTGAACACCATGGTGAGTTAGACTCTTCAATAACCTCCAAAGATAATAATCGGTCAATCTCCCCATAAGCCTCAGCTTGCCTCGGTGGAGATAAGGGATAATGCTTTGCCTTTATGGGCACAGTGTCCCCGGTATCTATGTGGTGTTCAAGGAGGTCAGTGCAACCCAAACCCATTTTCTCAAAAGACGGGAATGCTAAAATAATGTTGTTCAACAATAATTGTTGCTCTGGCGTCAATTCATGAAATTTAGAAT
The DNA here is from genome assembly GCA_949987735.1 of Leucophora obtusa. Taxonomy (NCBI): domain Eukaryota; kingdom Metazoa; phylum Arthropoda; class Insecta; order Diptera; family Anthomyiidae; genus Leucophora; species Leucophora obtusa. Next base: position 2,586,269 of record OX465296.1, read on the forward strand.
CATCTTTATCCGACATCCTATCAATTTCAGAAATACAAGGTATTATCTCTGGCGCGAGACCAAATGCCCGCCAAAAATCAACTCCCAAATAGGCGACCTGGTTTAAACTCGGTACCAAGTAGAAAACTATATCTCTAGTCACATTTTTGTAAAAAACAGGGAGTGAACAATATCCGATTATAGTTTGCCTATCACCATTAGCAGTAGATACGGAAGATTTAAATTCTCTAAGTGGAATGTTATTTCGGGAAATGAATTCCATGCAATTTTTCCCAAGGGCAGAAATATTAGCCCCAGAATCGAGAAGACCCAAGAGCGATTCACCAAATATTGTTATTTTACCATATGGACGATCATCAGTATCAGAAAAAATAGTAGATTCAATCATTCTACGAATATTTCTCCTAATTTTAAATCTCTCACGACACTTTAAAATTTTAAAAGACAATGATTTCACAGGTTCTGTTTGCATCAGGTCAGGAGCAGGTAAGAATAAATTTATGTTTTCAGTCTGTGAAACAGCACTCGAAGTATTTACATTCAAATCACGTTGAGGGGTAAGAATAAATTCACGAATTGAGGACTCTTTACGAAATGAATTATCAGAATTATATTGAAAATTGGGAGTGGTTTGTTTATATGCAAAATCTGTTATACAATTAGAATTGTTCCTGCCCAAAGGAGGTACAAGTCCCTGATTGAAATTATTAATTTCCCCAGATTTTGTATGGAAATAAGTTTCTAATTTGAAGTTTTTGCCGGACTCGGGTTTTGATGGGTCGAACGAGATGTCCCGATATTCACCTCGCCTTTTAAGTTTCCCTGGTGTTTATTAGGGCAATCTAGCGTCACTAACCCCTTAAAACCACATTTATAACAAAACACATTTCTAACCTTATCAGAACAGTAGATATATGAGTGACCAAAAGCGGAACAATTCCAACACTGAATTCGAGAGTAATCCGGTTTCGAAAAACGTTTAGAAAACTGCAGAGCCTCAACTTGGGGATCATTTACTTCACTATCAGAATTTTCCTCACCTTCTACTTGTATTTCACTAACATGTCTATGAGAGGAATAAAAAGGATACCCCTTACTGTCACGTAAAACCTCCTCACCTTTACGAGCCATATCCCTTAAATCATCTAAAGTTTTGGGTTGAGAATTAAACATCATAAATTTAAGGCTATCGTTAACATTTTTCTTCATAATGTCAATCAAAGATGTTTCAGGTATTGGATTACTGAGCCTAGCATTCATAGCATTGACAGCAGAGTGATAATCATTATATGACTCCTTATGAGTCTGTTTCCGTAGAGAAATTTTAAGGATGATATCATGGTCGCTTTCAAGATTGCCGTATTCCTTAGTCAAAGCCATCTTTAACTGCGAAAACTTAGCATTTCTATTCTGTTTGGTGAAAAGCCAAAACCAATCTTGAACTTTGCCGCTTAAAAGTACATGAAAATTTGCCAATAGGTGGTCCTCTGAACACCGTGAGCGTTCCCATAGTGTTTCGACTTTAAAAATAAAATCTGAAATTGAACTGGTTCCATCGTATGTAATATTCCATTCCTTTAAACGAATATTATTTTCGGTATTGATAGAAAAATTTGAATTAGAAGAACTTATTGGTGCTGCATTAGCATCCATGTGTATATTTGATGTAGAAGAAAATGTCGGGTTATTATTTAATGACGATGGAACGTTTTGATTCACCTTTGGGGGAATTTTTGGTATTGCGCCTGTGTTTCTTGGTATATGCGAATATAAATTAGATGGAAATACTAACGGCGGATTCGTAATTGGAATTCGATGGGTTTGATTTGAAATAGATGAAACTGTTGGTGTTGTTGTAGTATTTACCGGATTTTGTAATTGAGCGTTGTGAAGGATACTCTTGAGCGAGTCAAATTCCCTACGAAATTCTTCCTGTGTATTACGTAAAGTTTGCTGAAAAAAATTCATTAAATTATCTATTGAATTACCGTCGTTATGCACATATTGTTGTAAATTACCGGAATTATTATCCAGTATACTACTTTTATTAGACTTGGATTGATATGAATTATTTAAATCAGTACGGGGATTTACTAAAGTGTTTTCCAGTGGCAAGGCTTGAGCTAACTCCTGAGATTGTGTTTCCACATTGACAAGAGGAGCAGATAAACTCGTATTGTTCGTCTGAGAATTATTTGAAGAATTAGAAGTATCCATATTAAGAATTAAATCTTCTAAAATAACCGGTTCACTGGTTAAACTTTTATTTCCGAATGATAATTTCTTAGCCGTATTCGAAACCTGCGGGGTGCTCACAACTTTTAGAGAATTTTGGTGTGAAGTTGGAGGCCTCTGAGGTGTATGCGTAACCTTCGGAGGGTTCTGAGAAGGAAGTAAAGGTCTCTGAGGACTGTGTATAACCTTTGGATTATCTTTAGATTGAAAAGAGTTTTCTAATGTTATTGGAATATTATTCGGAGTATTGTATTTACGAGGTCTTCCTCTTTGAGGTGTATCCCTATTATTCGTATTAGGTTGGTTACTTGAGTTATATCGTTTACCGTAACCCCTGGTTTCCATTCCCGTAATACAATTTACAAAAAAAATTAATTAGAACAATTGCGTCCAAATTATATAGAAATAGCGACAATTATTTAAATATGGAAAAAAAATGTATTCAGAAAATATAATATAAAATATTTATATATAGATTGAAATTTATGAATGAATACGTATTAAATATCGAGTATCATGTAAAAATTCAGGGAATGCAAAATAAAATTGATATCACAAACTAATAGTACTACAAAAATCTTGTAATAAAAGATGCAACGAAATATGTTTATAAACTGTAACAAAATACACGGATCTATCTTTTATTATTATTATTTTTTTTTTTTTTTTTAAAACGATAATTTGGTTAATAATACTTGTCAATTACGACATTTACATTTCTAATAAAAAAAAAAAAAACGTATTGCGAAAATGGACTAATTGACATTACTAAAAACTATCTTTGCACCAGTCTATTGCAAACGCAAGTATTCGAGTTCAACTTAAATACATTGGGACTAATAGATGAAAGCAAAGACTGTATAGGCGACTGAAACAACTTAAGCATTAATGCAACTAGATATCGAAATTGAAATAAATTCGAAACTCTAAGGACTATTAATTTTCAGAAGCTATTTGGTTGTAAAATTTAAAATTATTAAACCTATACCAGTAATTATCATTAAAATGATACATAATGTATCCAGAAAAATTTTGTTCTGTTGAAAAAAAATTACAAAGACAAAAAAAAATTTTTAAGTTGGAAAGTTTTAAATTTTATTATTTATAATTTGTTGGCCTTTGTTTCGTTGGGCGCCACCTATGTTGCACGCTTGGTTGTAGAAACCCTATCCAACAGAAAAGTACGTTGGCATGTCTAATGATGAAACGACCAGCTCAGAGGTTCAAGGGCATTGTTCTGTACCCCGATGGATGCGTGCAATCATAGAAATTCATGCCTTAATAAAAATGCCTAAAGAGCGATAAATATTTTAAACAGAACGTAGAGAGAGGATGCTGTGTTCTCTTAGAGGTGCAATTTTCCCTACCCAAACACTACCATAGGGTAGTACGCCTATGGCAATTCGAACACCCCACATTTTGACTAATTGCCCCTTGAAAAGAAAGTTGCAGCGACTATTTATTCATTGTAAACAATATTATATGCATTCCCTTTATTTTAAATCTTACTAGCAATTCATTTTAGAAAAATCTTATATATGTATAAAATAAGAGAAATTATTCGTTTAAACGTAAATTTATGAAAAAAAAACTAATCATTAATTCCTCAATATTAATAAAAAAAATAGTTTTTAAACAATTGTCATATTTGACAAAAATAAAACTGGTTGAAAAACAAATTTATAAAATTATTTGGTAAATTTATATCGATATAAAATTTTATGTATTAAAGAATAAAAAATTTATATATAGTCTGGTCAGGTTAATACTTGAATAGAAAAGTAAAATTTATAGTTTAAATACCTGGTTTTAGTTCGTTATAGTAGGGTTTTACTCTCAATAATTTACCATTTGATTCAATGTTTCTATTTTCGATGGTTTCGTTGGAAATAAATATACAAATAAATACGATGATAATGACGTTGTCTTCATGATGAATGTTGCGATGTTAATAAGTGAATGATTATGACGTTTTTACTTCATGATGATCGTTGTAATGGCCATTCAGCGAGTCATGACGTTATGCACTTCTGTAATTATATTGAAATGTTAGCATAAAGAAAGAAGCAAAACCAATAAACATGAATCAAATACGGTATGACGTCATAATTGTGACACATACATACATTACACTTATTGTTTTTTGTTTTGTTTTTGTTTTTAAAAACTTTACCTTGTATTTATTTTAACTATCTTACTTTTCAATTCTTAATTTTTTTGTCCGTCCGTTTTAATATAGTAATGAATACTAAATAAATAGATTTGATATTATTTAAATAATGAAGACAATATTCTCAATTTCATCAAAACAATACAGCAAAGAAATGCACTCTTTAAACGATTTTACATAACTAAATTAGATTTTTGTTTTGATGTCTGTCCAAACTATCCTTGTTGTTGTTGTTAGATTTTGGAGACATTCTCTGCACTTGATGGAGACGATCGTAGAAAATCATCAATGGGAAAAAACCCGTGAATGAAACGAGTAGTACATAGGTTTGGTTTTATTGTAGTTTTTGTTAATTTTTTTTTTTACGCAAATAGTAAAAAAATCATACCCAGTAGGAAATTTCCTTTTGATTAAAGTAAATGTTAATGAAACAAATATATTAAAATTTGAATTGACAAAATTACAATATAAAAGTTACCTTGGGTGTTTATAGTTAATAAAATATGTATGTGCAATATGAGAAACGATTTGTTATATTTTTGGTGATAAATTGGTTTAAAATGATAGTTGTCAATTACGCTTATAACACAGTATTCCTTAATTCGCGTGGAATAATTCTGCATTTGATTTATAATCTTCTTTAAAAAAAAAACACACCAACATCACGAATTAGAGTCCCATTTTAAATTATTTATCTTTATGTGGTTTTGCAGAAATATTTGATGAAAAGTATAGTTTAATAACTTGATAATTCTTTTGAAAATATACAATTTTCACAATTTCAAATGATTTTCAAGATAAAAAAAATATTTTCCTATCACGTGTATTTTCTTTTCCAGAGTTTGAAGTAATCTCTTTCAAGTCTAAATCGAAATAGGCAGGAAATAATGTGACGTAGACGTACTTGGCATCAAGTGTAATTGAGAATTCAATTCAGCAGTGTTAAAAAGCAAAACGTGATGCCAAGTTTGTAAACCTTAATAGTAGATTAGAGATGTAAACTTCAGCAATACAAATAACCACTATATTTATTCCTTTAAAACGAAACAATTCGTAAGAAATTTTGAAATTTAAGAATATTGATTTTCTTTTTCCTTGGAAAAAAAATATTATAATGCATGTCAGAAAATTCGTTACAACATTCAATTAACATTTTAAATGATGACTGTCTTCATTTAGTACAATGGTGTTGGCTGAATGGTATAATATTTAAAATTTTCATTAATTTTAATAAATCGACAACAAGTTTTATAATTTCCCCAAAGGGCCATAAAATACAGCAAAAACAATGTCTTCACTTTTATATGCATTAAAAGTACAAAAAATAGTCCTTAAAATTAATATGCAGCTGTTTTGTTTAAAACTGTTTTAATAGTTTTTTTTTCTTGTAATTTTGTTATTTTGGGCTGTTTGCCATTTGGCTGCCTTGGTTTTTGCCGCAAGTGACAATTTACACCAACTGACAGCTGCCATCATTATGACCTTTGTCCAAACATATTTATATGACTGAATTGAAAGATGGATGAAGCGATATATAGATGAATGAATGAATGTTGTCTCAAAGTGTAAAGGGATTTAAGTGTTAAGTGATATTAAATGCGCAAAAACAAAGTTACAAATTAATCAACGTTTTTATCAAGGTTAAATATGCTACTTGTATACAAACTAAAATGTAACAAGAGAACCCTTTATTACTTGTTCTTCATTATATTTTGTTACTACAAATTACTTTTTTGTTTGTCAAACATGATATTAATTATAATTAACTTTAATATGGTGTAATAAAAACCCAACAAGTTTTTTTATTAAACACATTTCCTTTCTAATAAACTAAGGGTTTACCTAACTAAGCATTTTGTTTAAATCCTTCTGGAGTTTGTGTTCACTGATAGAATATGTAAAAAAACTCATGAATATGAGATTTTATATAAAGATTATGATTTTCACTCATTAAACAAAAGTTTATAATGAACATACGCTTTGTTTACCATTACATTTATTGTATTTTTTATTTTTTTTATTTTCCTAATTATCCTTTGAAACACTGTACCGCACCTTTAATTAAATATCCTTACAGTGATAACATAAATTTTATTTAAAGGCGTGAAAAGATTTTGAATTTTATTAGGTAGACAATAGTCTAGCCTTTATTAAATCCGTCATAGTGAGTAAATATACTGCATTTAAAGTATAATATGAAGCCTATAATATCCCAGTAAACAATATGCATGATTTTGGAAGAACTGCGGAAGTGCAACTTTCTGCATTAATTTGTGCTCTAAAATTTGAAAATGCATTACATATCTTCTTATTATTACCATTTTCTTAAAACAGGATATATATTAAAATTAACTTTAGTGGGGTGAACATTCCTACTGATTTGATTAGTATATGTATTTATTTCGGGGTTGGCAGGCAATACCACTAAAATACCGTTATCGATTCAAAATATCATTACCGAAATAACCGAAATATAGTTATCCCTAAAATACCGATACCAAAATAAATAAAATGTCGATACCCTTAAAATGCTGTCACTGAATATACCCTCATCTGTAAAGTACCGTTACCGTTATTTTTAATTCTCTGTTTTTGGTAATTGCACGTGGTTATTGAGAATTTTATATAAATTAAATTGATAAATTTGTTTTGTTTTTATTATAGTTTGTTTATGACAAAAAATAATAATAGTATACAATGAAATAACTGACTACAGCTACCCTTAAAATACCGTTACCAAAATAACTGAAATAGCTTTACTCTTAATATACCGTTATTTTAAGACACATGTAAAAAATGTAATTATTTTATTTTTTTTTTATATGGGCATATGCATTAAAACGACCCAGTCAGAAAAATACAAACGGGAAAGCGATGACAAAGCACTTTACCAGGTAGTACAAGTACTGGCAAAAAGTGCTTTCCCATTCCCAAAATGATAACATCAGTAGACAAAAGGACCGGCTGTTCAAAAAGCGCCGGAAAAGCACTGGAGAAACAAATTTTTTTAACGTTGGCAAAACTCTGGCAAAACGCTGGCAAAACCAATAAATAGGTGGTCTGGAAATATATTTTCCAAAATAAAATTTAAAAAAACTTCATATGTATTTTTTTGGTCCTGCCGTGATTTGAACCCAGGCCGTCAGATTGGCAGACGATTGCTCTACTCACTGAGCTAACGAGACATATAATACTTGATGGCTAAAAACATAAATGAGTGATAATAGCTGGACAAATACTGGCTGTGCTAAAATTCTAGCACTGGCAAAAAGTTTTTTGAAACTAATATGCCAGCGTTGGGAGAGCAAAAAAAAGTTGGACTTAAAGGAGTCCACAAACAAAAAACTTGATTTTATAAAACAAAAAATTTTTAAATTAAAAAAAGATGATGATAGTAAATTGGTAACACTTGAAAATGCATTAATTGACAACCATTAAGAAAGGTGGTGGTGGAAAGTTTTTTCATAAATTTTTTCTCTATTTAATAAAATAAATTGTAAATTCTGTTTGGAATTTGTCATATTTTTATTAAAAAAAATCCAAACAAATTTTTTTCTTTGCAACCGGATTTGAACTCGGAACCTTCTGACTACAAACCGTTTTTAACGAAGCGTCAGCATTTTTATAAAATCATTGCGCTACCAGTGAATTGGTTTCTGTACTACTGGTAGCATTATTATTCTCGATCCAATTGCAATTCTGTTTTCACAGTCAATTTAGTCCTGTCTCAATTGGTTTCCTGCTGTCACAACTGAAATACTCGGCCACCACAACCGAACCATTCGTTTGGCTACACATGCTGTTGTCACCACCGAACCTGTTTTCTGGATGTGTTACTTAGTATACTTTTTTTTCTCAAATTTTACCTAAGAGGGAAATTTCGTTTGAAGCTAAGTTATTAATTCAAAATATTACGAAGTACTGACAATAATACGGGCGCTAAAGGTTTTAGAAAATAAAATATTTTTTACCTGAAATTTAAACCAGCCGGCAAAAATCGACATATATCGATCTATACAAATTTAATGTATGATCGTGCGTGCTCAAATGTTTATTATTTTTCTTAACCTCAAACCTACTAAATTAGAATTAATAAAAATACATATTAATTACAATATTAATTGTATTTGGTCTATACGACGAGTTTGAAAAAACAACACTTTACTAAAAAAATAAAAATGCCCTGTTGGCAGACCGTCTCCAATATACACAAATTGCCTGCACTTGTACGTAAAAACCATACGTCAGTGTGGCAACATTTGCGAAAAGGTGACACGGAGGAAATAAGAAGATAAACAAAATATCTAAAGTAGAATGTTTGTATATGTCTGTTTGATCACTTCTAAAAGTATATAGAGAAAATCTGACAATAAAAATATAAACAATAATACAAATTAAATGGAAAATCACTGATGAAGCCTGTCCATAGAAAAATGCAGAAACTGGACCTAGTCTGAGTTGCAAATTTAATGTGTTTATAACTTTTGAAGAAAATGTTTATTCTTTTTCTTAACCTCAAACCTACTAAAGTTCTATTTTTAGTTTTCTATTTTTAGAAAAAATAATTTGAATAATTTCGTTTTTTTCTGTTTTAAAACAAAAAATTCAAATATTTTCGGTTTTCCTTTTTGTTAAAATAGTTTGTTTATATACAAAATTATTTCAATATAAATTACAAGAAATCTTTACTCATACACATAAACATAGCCAATAAAAATATGAACGTGTGTGTTGTGTGTGTAGTGTTTTGAAAATTCAAACAAAAAAAAATTTCAAATATGAAAAAACAAACTACATAATCGTTTCTTTCTAACGTTTTGTCAGTTAAAAATTGAATACTGTTTTAACAGTATTTTCAATTATTTTTATTTCTTTTATGGATTGTTTAAATAATGTTTGAAAATAAATAGCAAAATGGTTGAATATAATGAAAAATCAGTAGTCCTTTTTTAATTGTGTTTTCAATTAACTTAATATGTATTTGAGGTTGTTTTTAAGGATAAAATAATGTGAGTGTATCCATATATGTGGATTAATAAAATTTGAGGTATATATATTATCACACATATTTATATATGTACATTAGGTGTCCCGAATTCTGAGTAGCGTTATTGTTAGCACTCAAACGATGGGTAATTGCGGGATTACGGAAAAATAAAAAAAAATATTATAGACTTCTATAAGCGTTTGCAGTGGCCTTCCAGTGCATTGATTTTTGTACCTTTGGAAATTTCTGACTGGGTACTGTCTACTGAAAAACTCTTTTCGCAAACGTTGGCATAGACCTCTACAAGTGTTTGAAGTTTGACATTTCGCGGAAAAAAGTTCTCATAATTTTTATGAAATCAATGGCCTTTCAGTGCATTTATTTTTGTACCACAGGCAGTTTCTAACTCTGAAAAATGCATCCATTTTCTCACGAAAACCTCGTGCAGGAAGTGTTATACGCTCAGAATAGTATGAAGTTTGGATATTTGATAGAGAAAATAAGTCTAAGATTAACCTGTCTCATATTTTCTTTCTCCTCTGACGAACCCATTCTAACCCCATATTTTGACCACTTAATTTACCGAGGTGATCAGAAACTGTGGGATGTTCATCTTATCATTTTTGTTTCTACAACATATTGAAATTTCATCAAAATAGTAGTGTTTAGTTTGCAGTCACTACTCCCTTGTTAGATATTAACTAATTATTCCTTAAAAAAACTATTATATCTAAGATATTTATCTCTGCTATATTTTCCTATTAAAAATGCTTTTCCATTTTCGAATCAAATGCCTTCAGTTGCTTACTGAATAACTCTGTGATTTTAATAATTTTTCTTAGAGCCAGTTTTATAATCAGAACTAAGATCTATTTGTTTCTTAAATATTTCTTAAGTAAGAAGTTTCAAATAACATTTTTTATTTTAGAAATATTTAATACAAAAATCGATCTTTGTTCTGACGGTCGGAATTGGAACACTAAACACTAGGAACAAAATGGTACGGAATGTTCAGTGTTTTAATTCCACTCCTTCGCTTTTCAATTCCCGAATCCTATTCCTATTATTAATCACATTCCACTCCCATATTAGATTTTTACTAGTGCTAAGTATTGATTTAATAACTAACGTTTTGTATTATATCTTGATTATACTTTTGTTATACATATTTATTCAACTAATTTCTTTATAATTATCCAACTGGAATTTTCTTTTTTATTACTATATTAATTGCCTCTAATATAAATACATATTTTATTGTAGTATGTAGGAATATTTTTCTGGCCAATTACAAAACGTGTATAATTTTAAATAATTTTAAATTCATTTAAAAGCTAAAATTATACTATATAATAACGGAATTTCCACAAAACAATTTTAATAAAATCACTCATACGCTAAATGCTTAAACATGAAAATGAAATTAAATTTAAAAACTAAATGACAGTTTAAACATTTTCCAGTTAACTATTAAATTTTTCCTTTTAATTTTGTTAGAATATGCACAATATTCCATTAGCTATATATGTAACTATGTCTTTAACTAACACATTTGTTGTTATTTCCCATGCAAAGTTTGTATTTGTTGCCTAAATTTAAACTGAACATTCATGATTAAATTAAAGTATATAGTTTTTAAATATATATTAGGGGTTTTCATATAAACTCGTATTCTACAAGTAAACGGTGTAAACCTGGTATGTTTATGAGATTCATGTCAAACTCCATACAGAAAAAAGTATGGTTTGTATTTATACAAAGTTTACAAGGAATTTACGAGTTTATATAAAAACCCCTATTGAGATTTTATTGAATTTAAAACAGAACAATTGTGCAATGTGCTTTGATAAAAATAGTTAACTAAATTTAATGGCATTCAAGTACTTATAACAATATGGTTTTATTTTTAATAAAGCAATAAAGATAAAATTGTTATATTTAAACAAAACACAACAGTTGAAGTAATAGTTTGTTATTTTTTCTTTTTTGCATTTATCAGTAAAAAATTAAAACCTATTAATATTTCCATATTTATAACAAAAATTATACATGTTATCATAAAATATTTAATAGAGAGTGTTAAGTTTTTTTTTAATTTTATAAAATTATCTGACTAGAAATCAGATTCCCTCTGGGAATCTTGCTGACTGCGAGAAATTTTCGCTTCATGATTTTCGCAAACTCCTGTATTTGCTTATAGTTCATTTATATATGTATGCTGTAATATATTGAAATCTGTAGCCAATTTGGCTAAGAACACTGAAGAGATAGTGGTAATAACTATACAACCCACTGAGATTCAAACTTATTTCCCACAGCTTTTCGCAGTTGGAAGGGAAAAAAATTTAACATTTTTGACTTTTATAGAAACTTTATCATTATTATTGTTGTTCTTTGTTTTTTATTTTAATGTTCTTGTAAAGCAATAAAAATCTGGGTTTTTTTTATGTAAAAGAAAAAACATTCTTCCTTTATTTTTGCACATACAAATATTGTAGGCCATTGTGTAATAATACACGTAGATAGATACATAAACATATCCGTACATAAGTTGTAGACAAACATTTATAAATGTCTGAATAAAGTACGAGTAAAGTTTTCCGCTAAAACGAATATAAAATGGTCTACATCTCTCTGTTTAATATTGCTAAAGTTGTTGTGAAAAACGAAATTATGTTATGGGTGGTAAATTGTCAATAGTAATCTCACAAAGAATGGTTAAATATTATGTTAATAATTTTTAAACTTAATGGATTATAGTAATTTTAATAAGTTCACTAAGAAAACGGAATTATTGTGACAATTTTTTTTTTCAACCAACTGGTTTGATTGAAACCACCGATATATTTTTTGGTGGCAATAGGAATTTGCTTAATACAACAGAAATTCATTTAAAACACTATATTTTAATTGTGTCAGGAATACACTTGTAACAATAACAAAATAATTCGGTTGATGCAACCAAATCATTCAGTTGGCTAGAAATTCGGTTGTCACAATTATTATTCTGTGAACATATAAAAATTTACGTTAAAACTACTAAAAATTAGTTAAAAATTACCATACAGAAATAACTGCTGAAATTAGTAGATTATTTTACTTAAAAATTAAAAGAAATGTTAAAATGACTGTTATTTTTGTTCGGTTTAAGATCAAATACTACAAATCCCAAACAGAATTTACAATTTATTTTACAACAAATAGTGAAAAAACTAAAAATGTCAATTTCAGCGGTTTTTTCTGCAGATAATTTTTAACTAATTTTTAGTATCTTTTTCTGCTATTTTTACAGGTTTATTTCTATGAGTGTACGTTTGTAAAATTGTCGTTACCCTGTTTGTTAGAATTCTTGTGAACAAAAAAATTTATTTAATTTTTGAGGAGAGGATTTTTGGAAACTAGAACACCTAGCCAAACACATAGCATATAGCTCTGAACCTCAATCCATTCAATATCGGAGAAGTTAGGATATGAACTATTTAAACGCCTTTTTATAGAATTATACCCTGCTCTATATAATTGCTTTATGTTCCAGAAATTAATATAAGGTGAAATGGATATAAGGTGAAAAATATTACGCCGCTGCAGACAAAAAACAACAAACACATTGACTTGGGCAAGGTGGCGTATGAATTTTCTCCTTATATTAATTGCTAAATCCGCGCATGTTACACCTTTGTATAATTTACTGCATTTATTGCACTGTTAGTTGAAATTTCCTTCCAGGAATTTAATCCGCTTCCCCGAATATGACCCAAATCGTAATGTGCTGTAGGGTTTCGTATAGGCATATCCGACTTTAAATTTGTTACTTGTTATATCCTATTTTACATTTATCAGACATATTTCGGCCTGGCAAATTTTGATTTTTCATGCTTTAATTTCAACATGTTAGTCAATAATATCAAAGAGGATTTAAAGGAAAGAGTTTTCTTCCCAACAAATTATGTTAACTCGTGCTCAATTATTTGTATGGATGATCTGGTTTGTTAAATTCAGTGAAGAATGTTATTCCTTCTGTTATTCCTCTGTTTCTTGCGTGAAATTTTTTGGATCATAAAGAATTTTTAAAAGCAGCTGATGGAAACCCCCTGATAATATGGCATGAAGGGTTAAGGTATAATACAAGAATAAAAAGTAGTCATTGTAAAAGTTCTTTCAAAAGTTTTTTCTATTTGTTGGAAAACAAATTGCAAATCCTATTTAGAATTTGTATTCTTACCCCTCAATTCATAAACACTTTGTAAAGTTATAGGAGGTTTACAAAACGAAATTTTCATATAAAATTTGTTCAATAAACCTCCTATAATTTTACAAAGCGTTTATGAATTTAGGGGTTAGTTTTTAATTTTTTACAATTTTAAAACTAAAAATATTAAATATCCTTCAGGCTATATGTTATTCTAAGATTTTCCATTTAAAAGAAAATCTCTTACTATTGATATATAAATATTCGAATATAAATTTGTTTTAATTATTCATGTATGACCACTAACTTTTAGTTTAGTATTTCAATGTTGTGATTTTCTAAGAAAACATGTACACTAGGGTGTCCCGAAATTATGAAATATTATGTTATAGCACTCAGACAATGCATATTAACGAGCTGATTATGGAAAAAATACCAAAACATATTTTCAAGGGAACAACCAGAAAACAGATTCGTTGCTGACAACCCAATTTGTTGCCAATTGAATGGTTAATTTGTATCAAATGAATTTTTCGGTTGCAATTATAAAATTATTCTTGATACAACTGAAAAACTTGGCTATCACAACCGAACCATTCGATTGGCTTCAAATGCGGTTATCAGCTCCGAATCTGTTTCCTGGGTGTACTTATAGTTCGCTATCTGCATTTTTTTTGGTCTTAGTATTTTAAAAAATTCCATAGAGTAGTTTTGCTACACCACAGCATAAATAGTATATATTTTATATGTGGCCAAAATATATTGTTACGTTTTTACCTATGAAAAACGTTGTTTTATTTGCTTTAAATAAACCGGGTTCTTTTCTATTGCAATCAAAATAACCAATTCCAACGCCGACATCATTTATTACATTTTACCTTATAAAAACGTTCGAACAGCATCACAAAATAACTCTTACACTTTGTTTGATTGAGCTTATACTCTTCTTTATTTACACTCTATTTAGTTTAATTTAGCTTTACACTTGTTTATTAAACGCTTTATTACTTTAAATACGACAATATAATACTCACACAAACTCTAGTGATTTTAACACAACGATTTATTCAAGCCCGACTGAATTACACAATCGCTAATAATCAACCGACTGACTAAATGACATATGGCAGCCTTATATATTTTTACTTCCGTTGTGGTAGAGAATTCCGGAAACACCTATAGTACTAACATTGTACTTAAATGTAGTGCTGCTAGATTAACCATTTTAGTAAATCCCGTTTTTCAGGATATTTTGTTCCAGAAAATTCCAGAGTTTTATATACTAGATAAATCCAATTTCGTAACAATATCTAACATCCACTACATTTCATAAAAATAATGAAAAATGTACATTTCTAAAACAAAACAAAAAGTGACTTGTTTCAAACTAAATGATGCTGTGGTGTTCCAAAACTACACTACAGAAAATGTATAAATAATTTTCCTATAATATTCTCAGCATTACCAAACTTTCGAGCCCTAGTTTGTCAAAAAATTCGGAAAAATTATCACAAATTACACTTGGAAGGTAATAGCGCTTAAAGAATTTAAACATGCCCTCTAATACTTTTTTGATATTTTTTTGTAACAAACTCAATAATAACGTCACGAAATATGAAAATTTTTAAAACCCGTGATAACCTAATGTGTACGTATGCAGTGCTTGTATATATGTGTGTATAATATGAAGTGGTTTTCCATATTATATTGTTATTATATAGTTGAATGGATATAAAAGGATAAAGGATAAAAAAAAATAGTTTATACTTGATATTAATCGTAAAGATGTTGATCAACCAAAATAGAACACACTTAAGTACACGCTGTATAATATGAAAATAATTATATTTTTATTAAATATATTTTATCTATTTTGGTTAAATCCTTTCAATACCGACTTTTTGTTTGTGAAAGTATTATTCTTTTGAATTCAGATTCGTTAAAAAATGTCAATAAAAATACAATCTCTTCTTTTCAAAAAAAGAACTAAGTTTCGCAGTCGGTAGGATTCGAACCTACGCTCCCAGAGGGAATCTGATTTCTAGTCAGACGCCTTAACCGCTCGGCCACGACTGCTGTATGTCTAAGCAATTCTCATTCAGTTTATAAAAGAGAATTTATAAAATAATGTAATAGGGTTAGTAAGGAAACGCAAATTAGCCATTTTCGACAACGGCATAGGTTGGAAAAAGTGTCATCACGTGGACTTCATAAACATATCCCAACATAAACATATACACTCACAATAACTTTACCGTAAAAGTTCAACAGTTGTTTAAAAAGTAAATCAGTAAAGTTGTTTCAATTGAATAAGTAGTTAAATTGCAAAGAAATATATTTTTTAACTTTTTCTATCAGTCATTCAATAAACAAAACACACAAAATACGGACTTTCGGTAGAAATTAAAATATTCAATCAAAATTTTCTGTTAAAAACAATCAGTTGTTATAATACGATTAATTTGAAAATAAACGATAAATCTATTATTTTTACCGACTTTGCCAGTTAATAAATTAACAGTTAAAAATAAACGACAAAATACAATTGTTTTGAACGAAAAGTGGGTAGTCCTTTTTTTAACTTATTTTCAATTGTTTTAATGTACATATTCGGTTGATTTTAAGGAAAAAATATTGTGAGTGTATTGTTTTGTCTAGCAAGTAATAAATATAAATCTGATTAAAAGCAAGTCTAGACGATAAGAATTTTCATAAGTAATTCTTCTCTATACAAAATTTGGGAGGTTAACTGTAGATAATTTTTTTTTTAGTAAAAAATATGTTTTTTGATAAAGATACTTGTGGCTTAAAAAAAAGATCTTAAACAAAAAAAAAAATGTTCGCAGTCGGTAGGATTCGAACCTACGCTCCCAGAGGGAATCTGATTTCTAGTCAGACGCCTTAACCGCTCGGCCACGACTGCTGAATACTTAACCGCTTCTCATTCTGTTTATTAAAGAGAATATATTTAGAAATATATGCAATAAGGTTGGTAAAAAAAAACGCAAATTGACCAGTTTGGACCAATGTCATGTGAACATATTCCCCAATTTCAGTATGTGATTTATGTCATGAAATACATCGAATCACGAATAGACGATGAAAATTTTCATAAGTAATTCTTCTTTGGGAAGTAAACTGTATATCAGTGTTGCCAGGTAATTTTTTACATTCTCCCTAAACTACAAAAAAAAAAGATAATAAAAAACTTCGAGGGCTAATTTGCAAGAAAAAATATAAAAAATTAATTATCTACAAAGCAAATTTATAAACAACTGATTGTTAAAAGTTTAGTTTAAGTTTAGACTGATTGAAAATATAAAATTATATTTTTCCAAGACTTTGTATCCACAAATATATTAAATAAGGCAAACATTTATGAATTTTGCTTTATTTATAAATTTTTTCACATTTGTTTTGAAAAAATTTCCCTAATCAGTCCCTGAAAACATATTTTTTTCCCTTCAACATAAAAAATTCCCTAAACTAAAGAAAATTCCACATTTAGGTTGAAATACCTAGCTGGCAACACTGATGTAGATATCTTTTTTCCAGTTAAAAATATCAGCCCTACTAGGAAGTTTTCAACTATCTCTTTCGAAGATTGAAAAATGTTAGCCTTTGCAGACATGTGTAAGTGATATGCTTACATTTTTCGATACAAAAAAAAACAGAAGGAGTGATTTAACAGAGTTTGAGAGAGTTGGGAAGTCTTTTAATTTCATGGTCGTTAGCCCTACTAAATAAAGGTTCGCACTATATATTTTTGTTAAATTTGACTTTAGTTAACATTTTGGGTCGAAGTATGCTTTCTCTTGGTTTGTTTTTTAATTATTCTGATTGGTTTAATTATTTTCAACCAATGAAAATGTTTGAAAATATAAATACTTTTGTCTTCATACACAAAATGCACAAAACCGTATGTTTAAAAATAAAGTTGTCTTTAAATTTAAAATGCCTTTTTATAGTTAGGCCCTAAGCTTTTTGATAAAAAAAAAAAAATAATAGTTATATAAAAAAAAAATTCGCAGTCGGTAGGATTCGAACCTACGCTCCCAGAGGGAATCTGATTTCTAGTCAGACGCCTTAACCGCTCGGCCACGACTGCTTTATAAAAAATGCTTTGCTAAAGAGAAAATTTAATGTGTATTTTCTTGTATAGACTAAGAGCGTTATTTATCTTCGTGATATTAATGAATTTTTTCATAAAATAAATATTTCGTTGGTAGGTATTCAGCAAATGGATTTTGTCATTAATTATTTATATAATTTTATATATAAAGGGTCATATAAATAATCACTTTTAAAATTTATAAATGACTTATAAAACAAATTTTTCATACAAAATTTATTTTATATGTTAAGTGTGTTATAAGGTTTTCAAATTATTATGCATACGCACTAAAAAGTTTCATATATCAAAAAAATTTGAAAAAACTACTATGCTTTTTATTACTGTCAAAATATATTTCCCATATTTTGTACAGAAAGTTTTCATTTATTTAATGAAAATTTTCTATGAATGAGGGAGACGGAAATTATCTATATAATATTACTAAAAGTTGTACAAAATAAGTGTTTTAAAAATAATATATAAAAACATATTTAATAAAAAAAAAAAAAATAGTGGTGTCTTAACTATATATAAAGGTATAAAAATATTTCCAAAAAAAAAAACAATTAAAATTCTTTAAAAAAAAAATAAATATTTTTCGCAGTCGGTAGGATTCGAACCTACGCTCCCAGAGGGAATCTGATTTCTAGTCAGACGCCTTAACCGCTCGGCCACGACTGCTTTTTGCTATATCACGGCAAATGAATATCTTACATATTTTTTCTTAAATATTATATAGTGACATATCATCAGGGCTTTTGCGTTCCTCTCTTTTATTTTAACATACGAGCATGCGAACAGCATTAAAACCTGTTAAGATTAACGGCATGCTGTAACAACCTCTGTTAAGAATTTTATTTTTAGTTTTTATGGCATAAACCAAAATTTTTTATATAATTATATCAAATTTTATGAATATTTATTAAAATTTAAACAAAATTACTTCAATTAAACCTATTTTAAACTAAAGAAGCATAGATCACAGATATGAACATTTTGTTTTTGTTATGAATACAAAAAAATCTTCGCAGTCGGTAGGATTCGAACCTACGCTCCCAGAGGGAATCTGATTTCTAGTCAGACGCCTTAACCGCTCGGCCACGACTGCTAATAAAATCTCAAAATTCACAACAATATGTGAAATTGATAAAAAAAAAAAACGTTATGGACGAGTAACTTATTTCCAACATAACTAAGGTTAAACGACAACCACAGACAATCCCATATACATTTGACATTCATAACTATGGTTAAGCACCAAACTCAGTTTATTTATAGATAAGTTAGCAGGTCTATAAGTATTTGTTTTAAAAGCAAAAAAATTTTAAATGTCGAGAATAAAAAATTATTTATAAAAATTTAATACAAAAAGTTTTGAAAAAAATTTTCATCCTTAACAACAATAAAATCCCTCTATTACTTGCAATTTAAAAAATATCGTGGGTATAAAATATTTATTTAAAACTTTTAAATAATGTATTTATTTGAAAAAATATATATGTATATTAAAATGCGTAAAGTAGGCTATTATTAAAAATTATGTATTATTAAAAAATCTTCGCAGTCGGTAGGATTCGAACCTACGCTCCCAGAGGGAATCTGATTTCTAGTCAGACGCCTTAACCACTCGGCCACGACTGCTTTTTAAAATTTTGTGCTAAAATAAAGTTTTAACACTAAACACTACGCAGTCTATAAATAAACTGATCGCCAGCAGGTTTTGGCTTAATTAAATAATATTTATGTATTTGTTAGTTTATGTATCTTTTTATTTATACAGTTGTCATCAATTTGTTTGAGTTTCTGGTGTTTTACATTTTTACTTGTCATTGATTAGTAGCGGTAGCTAAACAATGATAATGTTGGGGTTTTTATTACAAAACTTCTGAAGTGTTAAGATTTGTGGTTGATTTAATATTTATTTCTTCGTCTTGTTTATAGCGATACTGTGAACGGTTTTCATATACATATGAGGCTTTCCAAGCCAACTGTTCAGCTTATAAAAAAGTTTATCGTATCAATGTTAATCTTACACTATTTATTATACACTAATAGAAAAAAGTCTGTAAAAAATTTTGCTAAAACTACTAAAAATTAGTTAAAAATTATGCTGTAGAAATTAGCAGATAATTTTTGCTATATATTAGTAAGCTAGGAACAGCAAAAATAAAACTGTTAAATATACGGAATTTTAGTTATATTTGAGTTAAATTTTTGTTAATAGAAAATAACAAATTAACCTGCTAAAATCAACAAAAAATTTTGCTAAATAATTTGTAGCCTAAAAAATAACGAAAAAATTTAAAATTTTCGAAGTTTTTTTTCGATTTTTTTTAATACAAATAAAAATCGAGCCTTTCGAAAACAGCAGTTTACAACTTTTTTAGCAAATATTTCTGTCAATTTAACAGGATAGACTGTAATTTGCATTCAACTAAATTTAGCTTAAAAATAACAAAATTTTGTTGATATAACAGTTTGTATTTGCTATTTTTGTCCACTAATATTTAGCAAAATTTTACAGTACAATTTGTCATTTTCAATTAACTAAAAGTTAACATTAATAATTCTGGAAATTTAACACTTTTAATTTTGCTGTTCTTATTTTACTAGTGTTTTTTTTTTTTTTTTTTTTTTTATAAAGAGAAGCAACACAGGAAATTCTTCCTATTAATTAACGTGTTGCTTTCTTTGGAAAGGGGATAGAGAAGAAGTGAAAGGTGGTGAAAGATGAAGGGCTTCAAATATGGCAACACGTAATTGCGCGAGATGTTGAATTTTAGAACAGTTGTTGCGTGCCATCTGACGGTGAGTTGGCGAACTTTGTTGAAGCTTTTTAGTTCATAGCCCTGTTATATTATTTTACTTTGGTGGGGTTAAGTGCTATGGGAACACCGAAGGAAGACGCTGCGATATGTATGAGGGATAGAAAAAACTCATACATATTACTATATTACTATTTTTCATAAATTGATGTTGCCTTGGTTGGGGCTCGAACCCGCAACCTTACGTGTAACAGTCCAACGCGCTAACCATTACACCACAGCGTCCACAAAAAATTAGCAAAAACTCTGCTAATTTTAGCAGGTTTTTCTGCGGCATCATTTTTAACTAAATTTTAGTAACTTTTTCTGCTATTTTTACAGATTTTTTTCTATGAGTGAATAAAAAAAGTCTGTAAAAGTTACAGAACAGTTAACTAATTTGAGCAAAATTTGTCTCTAATTATTAGTAAAGTGAACGTGGTAGAAAAAATTATTATACATGACTAAAATTTAGTAAAATCTTAGTAAACACTTGATCGTAATCCACTTGCTAAAATCAGTTATTTTTTTTTTAATAACAAGGAACTTGTGTGTGTGTGTGTTATTCCCTCAGATTTGGATGAAATTTGGATATGTGATAGAGAAGATAGAAAAAATAAGTTTGTGTACCTTTTTAGCTTCCCAATCACATATTTGAAGGTTAAAAAGTGGGTTAAAAAATTATCCCCATTTTTGTTTTATGAATACAAACTTAATATCAACAGAAAGGTATTTCTAAGATGTATTTAACGGTGTACTAAAAATATTAAAAAAATTTCAAACAAAAACTTTCGAACAACTTTGCTTCTCCTTTTTAGCCCCTAAATATCAATTTGGGCAGATATGTTTAGGACAGAAATTTATTTAATTTTGTGCCTTCTATCACATATTTAAATTACATTAAAATCTGTAGGAACCCAGAATCAGACTATCCTTGTAAGTAATTAGTACACTGATTTTCCCAAATTTACTTTTAATATCCTTTGACGTTTTGCTTAAATTTTATATAATAGTTTGATAAAACAGCAATGAAAATTGGGATTTTTCGTAAAAATAATTTTGTACTAAAATTACGAGTACAAACACTGTAAAGTGGAATGTAAAACGTTTTACTAATTTTTATACAAAATTTTTTATTTGAGTATAAATTTCATAAAAGTATAAAAACTTTTCATTAATTAAATGAAATTTTTGGGTTACTTTGTGAAGAAAAGTCTTATTAGTCTACTGGAAATTTTTATTACTTTTCGTTCAATAAAATTCTTTCTGTGTAACTACAAAAAAGAAACCAAAAAAGGATTCAGATAGTGGCCCTTAAATAGGTATCTCCTTTTCAACAATACCACATTTGTTTATAAACCCTTGATATGAAATAGCCAAAAAAAAAAAAAATGCCCCCGACACGAACTAAAAGCGCTGAGGAGGAATTTTAAATTGTTTTTTTCTTTATCCCATATCGAATTATCTGCAAATTCGTAGTTGAATTGGAAGAGCATCCCCTGAATATATTTATTTCTTTCCTATATGGTTTGAAGTTCATTTTATGGACACATGATAGCAAAGCTATTTTTATTTATGTATACGTATCTATTTAGTTTCCTCTTTTATTTTAATACAAGTCTGTTGGAATATGTAAACTGAATGTATTAAGATATGGGTGGATATTGTATGTTATGTTTAGATATTTGTTTAGGAGCTTCATAAAACAATCTACTGCCTTTATTTAATTTTTTGTATAATATATTCCTACACATATTTACATTCAAAATATACGTAAATGATATTACTACATTTGCAATACAATAATCTGTAAGTAAGTGGAAGGACAAGTGCTGATACAGTAGTTATAGATGGTATACAAATTTCATATACATTAAATCCCGAGTAAAAAAAATTACACATATATTTTTTAAAATTAAATGATTGCATGATAATAATGTATGCGTCCTTATATGTTTTTATATAATGATATATTAGAAAAATGTTTAGAAATTTTCTCATATGTAATCATATTAAATCATATATCAGTTATTGCTTTATCATAAATTGTTTATATAGGAATTTTTAATTGATAAAATTTTTCAAAACTTTATATATACGAAAAATATTTTCGATTTATATTTATATAGTAAAATAAATAAGTTAATCTCGGAACCGAGATCGAAACTTAGATTATCCGACTAAGCCAAAGGCTATTTTTTTGTAGGTTTACTTAATTTTTTCATTGATATAATTTTTCTGAGCTTTTTTCTTTTCTTTTCTTTTCTTTTAAAAGTTATGTTTCTTTATTTAAAAAATCCAATTTGAAAATAATGCACATTAAAAATCATGATATATTTGAATGTATATATTCCCAATATGTAATTGGATATAATTGTATCAAAAAGGATATAATTGTATTTACAAGGATACAAAGTTATATCAAATGATATGGGGTAATAAGTTCAGGCAAGTTGTATACCATTGGTACCTATCCAACGACATATATTTTGTTCTGGTCCGTTAAGTTTTTTGTGGAGAAATAAGCCATTGAATATTTTAATATATAATATCATTTACAGCTCTATAACTCGAGAACTATGAGCCCCCAATAAAAGGAAGTGCATTGCCGTGCTAAAGTGCTAAAGTTTGAAAAAAATTCTAATTCGAAAAAAATCGAATTTTTAAAAGAATTCAACAATACCGCATTGTAAATTAACGTCTTTAAAGTTACACATTATTAGGGCAAGGAATTCCATGCAAATGCATGTTTTTTGTCGATAGTCCAAAACTAATATGGACTAAATATTTATCCGAATCATTAAATTTAGAACAAAATGTCATCGATTTGTAGTTGCATATTTTGTCATAAATGCATGCTTTTGCATATGTTGACTTTAAATGCATATTTGGTGCCTTTTTAATGCATATTATGTGCTTTTTAATGCATATTTTGTGCTTTTTAATGCATATTTGTGCATATTTTTAATTTTTAGTAGCATTTCCAGAAATTTTTGTAAAAAAATATAAAAATCTCAAATTTTTATATTTTGATTCAATCAAAATAAACATACTTAAAAACCTTATTGACCTATGGAAAATCTTCAAGTTCTGTGTCTGTTTGCAAAATATCTAACTTTAATATATTTTTAAGTTTTAAATTGCATAGTTTTTGCAAAAATAATAGTTTTTAGTGCATATTTCTTATATTTTTAATGCATATTTTTCTTTTTTAGGCGCATATTTTAGGCGCATATTTTCCATTTTTAAGTGCATGAAATTCCTTGCCCTACTCATTATCAACAGTAGCCTGTGGCTCAATCAGAATGTTGTATGTTCATTAGAACGTACCACTTTACAGGCAAAAAAAGTGCGCCGTACACCCTCCAATATGAAGTATTTTTGCAAGGTTTAAAAAAAAATTTTTTTTGCCGAACGTAGGGGTTGCTATTATACATTTTTCCTTATATCTTTGGCATTTACAGTCGGATCTTAAAGTATGATAAAGGGTTCTTCAACAGGGACGCTACAAAAGTAGAAAGACAGGGACAGCAAACGACGCCATATTTCTTGCCGCTCTTTTGACAGTTCTCTTCAGTAAGGTTTGCCATTTCATGATGGAAAGATACGAGCCAACAACGAGTCGAAATTATTAAAATTTACTACCGAAATTCGGAGTTAGTGGCCTCAACGTTAAGAGCGCTACGTCCAATTTATGGTCGTCATAATGAATGGCTTCGTCAATAAACAAAATTGGTCAGACAGCAATCCACACGTACTCCATGAGTCATCATTGCATCCCGAAAAAATTACGGTTTGGTGCGGTTTATGGACCGGCGGCGTCATTGGGCCGTACTTCTTCCGTGATGATCAAGACCGGCACGTTACTGTGGATGGGAATCGCTACCGTTCAATGATAACCGAATATTTTTGGCCCCAATTGGATTATATGGACTTGTAGGACATGTGGTTCCAACAGGACGGCGCCACAAGCCACACAGCGAATGTCACAATCAATTTATTGCAAACCAAGTTTGGAGAACGTGTTATCTCACGAAATGGTCCAGTCGATTGGCCGCCTCGGTCGTGCGATTTGACGCCGTTGGACTATTTCCTGTGGGGCTACGTCAAATCTATGGTCTATGCCAACAAGCCAGCGACGATTGATGAACTTCGTACGAATATCGGCCGATTTATGCTTGAAAACCGTCGAAAATTGGTTTCAGCGTCTGGACTTCTGCAAGCGTGCCCGTGGTGGCCATGCAAAGAGATCGATTTCCATACATAATGGTATCGAACGTACTTTCACAGGAATAAAGAATTTCATTGATATCCAAAACCGTTTTTGTTTGATTTAAAAAATCTTTTGTAGCGCTCTTATTGAAGAACTCTTTACATCGATGTTTTTCTCTCGAGGAGACCAGTGTTTTGCTTTAAGGGCCATTGACCTCAAGTATCCCATTCTAGTAGTTACCCACCAGATCTCAGTTGCTACAACCCTAATGTCAGAAAATTAAAGCTCGCAAAAAATCATTAAACTTTTGCTAAGGAAGTTTTTCAATAAACCCATTAGAATTTTTTTTATATATTGGTTGCCGAACGTGGGGGTCGCCTTTTTAAATTGTTTTTGCATTGAATTTTTCCTTTATAGCAAAACACTGGTCTCCTCGGGTCAAAAAAATCGATATATCACACTTTAAAATCCGACTTTAATTGCCGAAGCTATAACGAAAAATTGAAAAAGCGACCCCTACGTTCGGCAAAAAAACAAAAATTTTTTTTTAATTGCCTTGCAAAAATACTTCATATTGGAGGGTGTACGGCGAAATTTATTTTTTTTTGTGGTTCATCTATGCTGCCCTCCAAGGCAAAATTTGTTTTATCATTTAAATTTAATCGTATCATATTGTATTGACGTATATTGGTACAAAATTCCGATACAAGGGGATCATTTAATATAACTTTGTGCACTTATAAATACAATTATATCCGATTTGATTCAATTTAATATAAACACTTTTTGGATGAAATTATTTTCAGTTACATATTGCTAATATATCCATCCATACACCCAGAAAACAGATTCGGTGCCGACAACCCCATTTGTTGCCAATCGAATGGTTCAGTTGCGTCAAAGGAATTTTTCGGTTGTGGCTACCGAATTATTCTTGATACAACTGAAATTCCGTTGCCACAATCAAATTGGTTTTCTGTTGCCACAACTGAAAAATTCGGCTACCACAACCGAACCATGCGATTGGCTACAAATGCGGTTATCAGAACTGAATCTGTTTTCTGGGTGTATATATTATATTGTATAAACTTTTTTACTCGGGTTGTCAATAATTTAAAACGACACTGAATGCATTAAAATTTAAACTGACAATGAGATAAGGCTTAGAGAAAGACATACAAACATTATCAACATTTAAATTGGTTTCGATAAGGGATAAACAAAATTATAAATGAAGTTGAATGGAAGATATCGAAGTTTGGCAAGACTACACTCTCAGAACAATTCCGTTGTGGCAACCGAATTTTTTGTCAACAGATTTTATTCGGTTGCCTCAACCGAATTTAGTTGTGGCAACCGAATTCGATTTCAATTCGGTTGCGACAACCGAATTGTCGGTTGCCAGAACCGAATTCAGTTAGGGCAACCGTAATAAGAGGTTGCAGCAATCGAATCAATTCGTTTGGAAAAAATTCGGTTGTCGCAAAGGAATTGTTTTGAGAGTGTACCGAATTAATATATCGTCAACCAGCCTGCAAAATGTCACATGTGTTTTTTAATAGATTTTCGGGAGAGCGAAAAAACTGTTACAAAATCTACTTTTAAGATATTTTATTGCATCATATGCCTTATTGATTCACGACCTCGTTTAGTAAAATCATCATTAAGGCATATGATGCCAATAAAATATCTTAAAAGTAGATTTTGTAACATTTTTTTCGCTCTCCTGAAAATCTATTAAACAACACGTGTGACATTTTGCAGGCCGGTCGACGATATGTCGGTACAAGGAACATACAAGCAAAGAAGTACAAACTGACTGTTCGGCGGCTTGTTCGGAAGATCGAATAAGTTTATTGAACACAACCAAAGAGGCGTTCACGACACGTTTTCATGTCGGTCGCGAACGCTTCTTAAACAAATCTTTTAAAAATGTTTGGGTATAATCACCGTTGCATATGGCTCCGGTCATCATGTTACAAGTAAATTCATTCATTTAATATGCCAAACATAAACAAAACTTTAGTTTCAAACATGAAATTTCTACACTTCTATTCCTTGCACACATACATTCCATTGAATGCAAATGTTTATGATTGTATTAATGCAGTGTGTGTACGTTTAAATGTGAGAATGCTTGTATATGTGTTTGTCCTTTCAAATTAAAAACGATCAAAATATATATATGCAACCCATATATGCATACTCACATCGTATATTCAATGTCATGTGCATTTTAAACAAACTTTTATGGCAAACAATAGAAAAACAATATTTTGAGTGAGAAGATTTAAGTTGGTAATGAAAGAAGGGTTCAAATCTCCTTTATAATTGATGTCTATTGTTTCACATGAGTTAGACAGCTTTTATATTTGCCATTGAAACTATTTTTGGCTTTATTTTAGGCTATATTGTTTTTTTGTAAAAAAATAATCAAAATTCAGTTTGATTTAGAGCTAAAATATGATGCTCGTAATATATTGTGGATTAATAGCCCGATACTTCGTTACCGGTACTTTTAAATATCTAAATGTTTTTAGAAAAAAAGTTGAATTATTTTTTCTTAGGATTTTCATCTTTAAAATTTTTTTTAAATCTTTTTGTAGTGGATATCTAATTTTTAAGTTTCAGATTTCCTTTTAAATCTCATTTTAAAAACAAAAAGTGTAGTACTAGTGACTTATGTGTCTATTGCTATGAATAGTCTGTAACTCGTAGTTGTTACTGTATTTCCCATGTATTTGTTGTTGAAAAGTCACAATAAATTGTATTTATTAAAATTTTTGTTTGAAAATTTCAAAAAAAAAAAATTAAGACCTGGTATCGATACAATCATAAAATTGAAAAATAAAATTTGAATTTTATTGTTGTTTTGTGTGAAAAGCAGAGTAGGAAAATAAACTGTACATAACATGTAGGGTAGGGTACGGCTAAGGAACACATACCGTATCTATCATTTTAGCGGTTGTGTGTTTGTACACAAACCGAATGCGGTACATTACGATTGTCTGATGAACGCAAACGCTACGATTATGTACTGTACTTTAAACACATATTCACACCCCGTAGTGTACCGAATTCGGATTGTGTGTATAAACACAAACACTAATTGGAGAGAATAGCGTATGTATTTTCTACGCAACCAATATGTTTGTGTACTGTGTTCGCGATGTGCGGTACGCAACCCTAAAAGTACGGTTCGTTAAAGTTTATTTTCCTACGCTGGTGAAAAGTTATGACTCTCAGTCTTAAAAAAAGTCTTATGACGGTCACAATGAGTCACAAGTAGGAATAGGCACCTTAAGCACCGTAAGTTGTTTCGATTTCACGTGGAACAACTGTTATACTCTATATAAAAAACGATTTTTCACGACAATGATTTTCACATGAAAATCGCGTAGACTTTTTTTCGCGCAAATTTATTGTACATTCAAAAAAAAAGTCAGTAAAGTCAGCAAAAAATGTTGCTGTGTCAGCAAATTTTTAGTCAGGAGCGTGCTTGCAAAAAAGTTGGTAATTTCAACAAAAGGTTTGCTGAAAATCAGCGAGCTGATTTTTACCAAAAAAATAGTAATCTTCAGCAAAAGTTTTGCTAACACTTAGTCGACTGCAAATGAAAAAAATCCTTGCTAAAATCACTAAATTTTTTGCTGAATATTAGTATACTGAAAAAAACTCCAAAAATTTCTAGCGAAATTTTACTTTAGTTAATTTATTTGCTGAAAATTTAAATATAGAATATGTGTAGAGTTGTTTTTCTTTTTTTGTCATTTCCGTTTCCAGACAAGCTGTGACATCTACATCTTGTCTATCTGGTTGTCGTCCACGCTATGAATGCGGTTATCAGAACAATTTTTGTAGCAAAATAAATAAGTAAAACATTAGTTCAAAATTAGTTTAGTGCTAAAAAAATATAACTAAAATTTTTGCTGAAAACGGAATTTCAGCAAAAAAAATTGCTGAAAACTAGTACACTTGATATACAAGACGTTTTACTAATTTTTCTACAAAATTATTTTTTTGAGTGTACAAAACTATTATTTTTCTTGTGGAAAAGTTACATTTTGTGGTTATTGTGTTTGTGTCTTTGTAATAAAGTAAAAAAGTTAATTTTTGGATTATCCCTTCCAATATTGTAGAAATCGAGATTTGGATCATATACCGCACTTGTTACAACTAAAAATATATTACACGGACTTGTTTTCTTATTACACCTAAGTATTATTATTATTGGACCGTTAATTGAAAGTCGCTTCTCAAAATTTAATTCAGTTCCCGAAATACGTCCAAAATCATACTGTGCTGTGGGTTATTATATGGCCGGCATGTTCGGCTTAACTTCGTTTTATTGGTTGTCTGACACAGTAACAGCCTACGTGGTAAATTTCAAGTTCTTAGCTCCAGCGGTTTCTGCTCGATGATAAAGATTTCACTTTGTCCATTTTAATCACGTTCCTAATGGAAATTCAATGTGTTTACAGGGAGAAGGGGAAGGAAAATAATAAAACTAATACTCATATATTTACATATGATATTGAACATTATTGTTCTTCCAACAATTTTTCCTATTTTCTTCTACACATCAATTATAATTGCTGTGGTATTATAACACACTTCAATGTAATTCAATTATGCTCTTGAGGTGTGATGATGATGATTTCAATATGTCGATACCTTTACATATACTCTACATCTATACATCATTTGTAGACAATGCCAATAATACTCGTACTATAAATAAATGCATTATATAGTCCAATGTACTATGAATATTTGCTTATTCTCTTTAAGGGGTTTACTCTCTTTAGAAATCAATAAAAACGGCAATATTTAAATAATTAAATATAAAGAAATGATTTATTAAAAAAATTCTTTTTGTTGCAGAAAGACACATTATTATATATATTATTTTTAATAAGAATATGTAATTCGGTCGGCAATGACAATCCTAGTAACCATATTATTATACAGCTTTTTTTAAAGGCAAAATCGTGCTGTCATCAGCAATAATCTATAAATAAACAGTTTATACATTTCTTACAGATAAAAAAATTCTTACTTCCCCAACGTGGCAGCATTTTTAAAATTTTGATTTGCATAAAAATAGTAAGGGATTAAATTCAAGAGTTTAAAAAACAGGAAAAAAATCATAGTTTTTTAGTTTTCAAAAAGAAGGAAGAGAAAAATTTTTAAATGACTCTACGTCAAGGACTTCAAAGACAGTTCGCAAATCAGTTCACCCGATTTTCAATACGTTGTTTTGAGAAAACGCAATTTAGAGTTCAAAGTAAAGTTTTCTAGTAAAAAAACTAAAACAAAACTTTTAACATTGTTAGACTAAAAATTATCCCTACTTATGTATGTATTTTATTAACTGAAAATTCTAGAAGAATCGATGGCTTATAAAGCTTTTGGTTTCGGATGAATCCAAAAATTTTAAATTTATTTATAATAAAAATCGTTCATTTTGTTCAAAAAACAAAAAAAATAAAAAATAAGCTGAAATTATGAAAAGTCCATGAAAAGAAATCTGTAAAAACTTTAATTTCTACTAAAAATTAGTAACAAATTTGTATAATAAAATTTCTTTACTAAATTTTTTTCTGACTGTACAGAAAGTTTTCAATTAATGGCATTAGTATTAGTCGCAAAAGTGTCGCGACTCGCATTTATTATTAAAACCTGTGTTTTCGCGTTAACTATATCCGTTAACTAATAAAACACTCAAAGTACATAGAAATGCGTTTTAGGCAAAAACTTACACATTACTTTCCTTATGCACGGTAACTTTCAACGTGGATAATTATCAACGTTGAAAACTCAACGTTTATACATTTCACTTCTAACGTAACTTATTCGCGGTACTACTAAAAAAATTCTTTTGACATACGTTCGATTATACCGCAAATTTTATAAATATTAACTGTTTAAAAAAATTGTTTACTTTAATCGGTTTAACACAGATTTGTTTTAAATACTTAACGTTGATAGGTGTGAGCAAAAATACAGCTAAAGTTGTTTTGTAAATGTTTTCCATATTCACTGCAATAAAATGTAAGAAAATATCGTATTAGGAGTTTCTTTATCGTGATGTAACTTTTTATGTGAACGAAGTTTTCATCAAATTTATTACAGCATATAGAAAAAAGTTCAAACTATTTAAATAAGAAAAAAAAATCAATAAAATAAAAAAATCTAAAGAGAGAAAACCCCTTAAGTAGTCAAAGTTGTTCTTTTTATGATTTTATTTATAGAAAGTCTTATTAATTGTCTTAATTTGATTTATTTCTTTATTGTTTTCCATACACTTATCAAATAAATAGTAAGACAAACTGATCTTACATTCAAACATGAGTTATTTCTACAATTAGCTTTTCTTCTGTCAAGGATATAATCATTAAATGTCAGGAAACGTGTGTTATCTTGTGTACCTACATATGTACTCGTATATATACGAGTATCTACTATTACTATAATATATCTGTCTGTTGGTTTCTCTCTTGCAATGTCTGCCTATACAAATTTTAAATGTGATGAACATGAGTACAATTGCCAAAAAAATTTTCATTAAATATGAATGAATTCAACGAAAATAGTTTACAGTTTTACATTTTCGTTTGGAGCACATAATTTTTAGGTTTAATAGAATTTTTATAAAAATTTGTTGTATTCATTTAATTTTTTAATCTACGGAAAAGGAAGCTGATGCATATGAAAGTTAATAAAAAATTATTTATAACGGAATTAAAAGCTTTCATTTCATTTATACATTTTTAGTAACATTTGTTAGTAACTGCACTGGGCTGTGGCTTTAATGCAATTCGGAATTAATAAAATATGCAATGAACATGCAATAAAAATATTAAAAATAAGCATTTTTAATAAAATATTCTTTAATTCGGAAATATGTTTGGTCTCTTTCGTTTCTACCCTACAGACATCAAACATTCATTTGTATGAAAATTGCAGCCCTGATAATTAACTATGACTTTTTATGACTACAACTCTCCCTCTTTGTGTGGGCTTAACATAATTTGACTGCATTTACTTTTTATTTTCAAGCACAAAGAAAAATTGTATACACTCTTTTTAAGAAAGGGAAAAAGGCAAACATTAATTTTATAAAAGGAAACATTGATTTTCTGTTTTCTTTGTGTACACCCTGGAATAAACTTAAATTCGCCC
This sequence comes from Leucophora obtusa, assembly GCA_949987735.1. Taxonomy (NCBI): domain Eukaryota; kingdom Metazoa; phylum Arthropoda; class Insecta; order Diptera; family Anthomyiidae; genus Leucophora; species Leucophora obtusa. Next base: position 2,618,166 of record OX465296.1, read on the forward strand.
TCATACCAAGGAACATGTAAACCAGGAAGTACAAACTGAATGTGTTTCGGTTTGTTCTCCGGGTTGAATTATTTTTTAAGCGTTCGCCAAGCGTTCGTTTAGCGTTAGCCCACATTCAATCCGCAGCCTGCAAGTACACTCTTAGAACAATTCCGTTGTGGCAACGGAATTTTTTGCAGCAACCGAATTCAGTTGTGGCAACCGAATTCGATTTCAATTCGGTAGCGACAACCGAATTACGAGGTTGCAGCAACTGAGCCAATTCCGTTAGAAAAAATTCGGTTGTCACAACGGATTTGTTTTGAGAGTGTAATAGCACTAAAAACTATTTCGTGAATAATCCGGTTAAATTGTAAAAAATATGGAACAGGTTTATTTGTTGGAGTTTTTTGTTAATTTTTATGTTTTTTCGAAAATATATTTCCTAATATAGTTCCTAGATTTAACGGTTTATGGTATTGATAGATATCCTTCGAGCTGCTAAATACCACTTTTCACGAAAATCTTTGACATCTCTGTTGCCTTAATTTTCCTTTTGACCAGAGCCCAGTACCTTTCAATTGGGCTTAGTTCTAGACATTTTGGTGGATTTGCTTCTCGAAGCACCAAAAGCACATTATTATTGAAGTATTCTACCCGTGGTCACGAAAGACTTGTTCCTTCAGATAGCTTGTCATACCGGGAATTTTCGAGAAAATTTCGATTGCCTTTTAGTCTTAAATTTGTCGTCCACATTGCCCCGTGAGTCTGCAATGTATAATTCCTGGCCCGGAAGTTGTGAGAAGTTGGCTAATTAAAAAAAAAACCTTTTTTCAACAATTATTTTAATTTTTGCATTAAAAATACAAATATATTTTTTGTCGGACTTTATATATTTTCATATATTTAGTTAGAATATTGTTCTACCTCAAGTCCAAATTCTAATGTGATATTGTCATATTAGATTTTCTTTGTTGTTTCAAAAAGGTTGATAATTTTCAAGATAGACAATGCAATTGTTTCGCGATTTTAATTTAATTTTTTAATTTTTATTTTTCTTAATTTTTTTGCCTTATTCTGGTCTCAGATGACCTTTTTCTGCCATAACCTGCCTTTCGAGTGATCTGTAAGTCATTCTTCTTTAGAACTCTAGAAACCGTTTTCGGGCCAACATTTAGATCTCAAGCTATTTTTTATATGTCCACTGAGAGTGGTTTTGAAAAGTTTTCGCAATGTTTTTTCGCTTGCCATTTTGGATCGAATAAAAGCTTCTAGCAAAAATTTAAAATATGAAATTTTTTTATATTCATTTCAAAGCCTAATAAAAATTTTTTCAATTTGAGTGATTTTTAAAAAAGTTATTGCAAAAAATGTGATCGGCAATTTTTTTGAACGCAGTCTTTATTTCGGTAGTATGGAATTATCTTCTGTATTCTGACCTGTAATTTGATTATAAGGATCAGAACAATATTCCGATAAAAATCAAAATCTTCGATCGAGTAGTTTTTGGAAAAATTTCTTTCGAATTTGAAAAAATTTAAAATTTCGAAAGTATTCCTTGGGAGAAATCCAATTACATGGTGTACTCTAAAATGTTCATTCTAATATTAAAACCGCCAAAAATTTTAAATTTTAATTCCCGATATATTACGAAAGATGTTACAAAAATATTATTAAGATGATTCGAATGTTCTGAAAATAGTTACATATCAAATAACTATTTTCAGAATGAAAGATTTTTTTTTGGAATATTAAAGGTTTTTTTTAGAATATTCGAATCATCTCAATAATACAATATTTTTCTAATTTTTTTCATAACACATATTTGCGAATAAAAACGTAAAATTTTTGGTTGTTTTAAAGGCACTTCTACACGAGAGATTAAATTTCTAGAAATAGAGCAAAAAACACCTCTAATTAGCTCTATTGTGAATGATTTAAGCTATTTAGAGGTGTTTTTTGCTCTGTCTCTAGAAATTTTATCTCTCGTGTAGATGTGCCTTAATAATTATTTGTAGAATCAATAATTTTCACTGGTGTTTTCGAACTGAGTGATAAATTTGGTCACATGTTGTAATTTTTGTGTCATTTTTCGAGGCCTAACTGTCTTTAAGTGTATTTCTCACATATTTAGTTAGAATATGTTTTCTCACTCTGAAAACTTGGAATTATTCATGAAATTTTTATTGCATTTCTTAAGAAAAATAAAAGTATTATTTTTGTATGTATTATGCAAATTGTATTATATGGAAATGTTGCGAGGAGTAACGATTATTATTAACAAAAAAAAAAAAAAAATTAGGTTGTGCTGACAAAACACAGAGTTGTTAGAATTTGTTTTTAAAATATACAATATTTGACAATAGTATGATGCAACATTTTAAGGCATATCAGGTGTACCAACGCAAGGCGTTGCGTTTTACAAAATAACCCCCTATGTTTAAGTAAACTAACAAAGAGTAAACCAAACAGAAAATCGTTGTTAGAGTAAAATAAAAATATTACCAACTCTGCCTTTTAGTAGGACAATAACAACACATACAACACTTAGAACACCTTGTGAACTCCTTTAATGTTTCGTATAAACATTAATTAACTCCCACCGAACAACCGAACGTATGAGTATTATTAAATTGCTTGCACATAAAGTATACGCCGCGGCGCGCCGCAGTGAAAAAGACCTTTGAAGAAATGTCATAATAAGTATTTATTTAAAAGATAATATACACATATAATTAGCAATCAACTTTTGAATGAATTATATTTCTATGTAGAAGTCTTAGTTTTTATTATAATTATAATGTTTTGTTTTATATTTTATTATACCATATGACATGCTTAGTATTTAACCTTTAAAAGTTTTGTTTAACCCTGACAAAAAGATGTTTACTCTTGCTATTACTTTTATTCCACTTTATAATAAAATTACGACCATAATAGAAAAATGAAAGTGAAAACAAAACAAAAAAACAGAATACAAACAATTTTAATGTCTTTTGTTGTCACTAACGATGGAAGACACCCTACGCTTACACGCCGACGTGAAAGAAAGAGGTCTATATGTAAAGAATAAAAATCTAAGGGTTCCTGGTTTTTATGTGCCATCTCCAATGTTTTGGATTGAAAAAAGTCTTAAAAATTTCTTGCAAAGAAACTATATAAAAAGTGGTGTTAATGGAAAGAAATTTTAACTAGCAGCTTAGTTTGTTACTATTTATATTGTTGTCTAGTTGTTGTTGTAAAAAAACATAAAATATTTGGGACTTTAAATTGGGATATACCCCAAGAATTGTGAAACTCATTTATATATTCAAATAGTTTTACAGTTACTACATGACAGTTGTTTGTGTAGTAATCAGTAGTTGTTATTTTTAATCGTAATTATAGTTGTTTATCTATGTAAAAATACAAAACAACTTTTATGATAGTTATTTAATAAAAAACTAAAGAAAAATACTTGAATTTTGTAATAGTTGTTTAAATAAGTTAATTTTAATATCATAATAAACATCTACCAGCGCGGTATTTTTACAGTAAGCAGTTGTTTTTGTTAATTTTTTAAATAAATTTTGTATTTTAAAAATTTGTTATTATTTGTTATTATTGATATATTCTTAGTTTACAAGTAAAGATAATAAACTTGTATTGTGCATAAAAACATATAAACTGGAGAACGGTTTGGAATTTTTTCTTCAAATTTAAAATACGCTGAAGTAATTACACATATTTTTGTAATCGAAAGAATACCAAAAGAATTTTATAATAACAAAAGAATTCGCTGTAAAAACTAGACTTGGGCATTCTAGTTCTTTTTGGTGACTGCTCTTTCTAGTTCAATTTGTTGTAAATAACTAGTTCGCTCTTCTAGTTCAATAGCTTTGACAATTTTATTAAATCGTTCTCAAAACAATTTTTATCGCTCGTTTTACAATTTTGAATAGGTAGATAATCGTCTTTTAGTTAACAAAGATATAATATATCAGACAAATTAAGAATTTTAAGCAAAAAGAAAAATCTTTAGAAAATATTTTTAATTTATAAAAAGAAATAAAATTATCCCCGGCCAAAGGTAATAAAATGAACAATTGAACTAGAAGAACGGTTAGAAGTGAACTAGGCCTTTCGATCAATTGAGTGACTTGTTCAATTGAACTAGTTCGTTCACGAACGACACAAGTCTAGTAAAAACAGTAGTTTTACCCATTTTTTGAGTTTTTTTTTTAATTTTTGTAGTAAAAAGAATAGGTTTTTTCCGTGTTTGTTTCTTTTTCCGATATTCGTCATTTTTCGATTTTTAACGAACTTGTGCCGAAGCCGTTTTTTGCTACTTTTTCCAACAATTTGGTTAATCAGTGCAAAGACATACAGAGTTACTAAATAAATGATCACAATGTAAGCTTTTTTAACATAGATTATAGTTAAAATTTTGGGTCGAAATTGTTTGTGTTATGTATTCTGTTTTGTTAATTTACTTCCAACCAATCGAAATGTTTGAAAATATAAATATTTTTGTAGTGTTTTTATGCACAAAATGAACAAAACCGTATGTTTGAAAAATCGGCTTTAAATTTAAAATACTATTTAGTAGTAAGGGCCATAGTCGATATGAATATGTATATAAAACTTTCCTTTCGGCGAATACATTAATGAATGCCGATTGAAAACTTTCGATATGCTGCCGCACGAGAAGGTACGACTTTTTCTACTGTACTTTTTACCCCCTTAACATCAGATATGGTTCACATTTGATTTAGATTCTCTACCATATATCCCATGGGTGTGGCATCACCAAAAAATAAGTTATAACAACATCGTTATCACTAGATGGCACTTTGTTAAAAAAATTGACAATTTTCTTTTTTTTATTTAAATTTAAATAATAATAACAAACAACAAAGCAAAAAAACAAACGGATATCTCAAATTTTATTATTTGAATATATTCCGCGCTTGTTTTTTCCTTATTTTATGCAGTTTTCAGCAGTTTTTGAGTTTTTAAATATAGGCTCAGCTGATACTGAATAGTTGCTCAGCTAATTCTAAATTTCAGCGCCCTCTACCGGTAAGTAGTGTAAGTTTTGATTTCCTATCTCTATAATTAATAGTCTCTGATATATCCGACTTTCATCCAATTCAGCGTGTAAGTGTTAGGATGCTTCCCTTGTAAGTAAATATTTTTGTTAGTCTTTCTGTACTAACGTGTGTTTTTTATTGCTACTTACTCTACCCGACCAGGTAATTGGACAAGTAGTATAATAAGTTCGTAACTTCATTCGCAACATTGGGAAATAGTAAGTGGTTAAAACATATTCTATTCATTTTTTTTAACGTAATCTAAGTTTAAGACCAAATTTGATATTAATAGTTTTTGGTTATTTCCAAATAAGTTAGCAGGCATTAGATGTTCTAAAATCTATGAGATTTTCATATAGACATACGCTAGTCTAAAAACTACTCTTTTTGTAAGAGTTATATTCAATGAATTAAAGATTTTAGCTTTCAAAGGGTATATAAAATTCGTAGTAACTGTTTTAGCCATTTTATTTGATATTTTTTCTTGTTGCAAATCCTCAAAGAGTACTCTACTGTACATTATATGTTTTCTTAGAGCTCTACTTGAGTTGCATCAGCCACAACAGCAATAGTAGTCGTTGTCGTCATACAAAAAAAAAATCAAGTGATACTTAAAATGCAAAAGTGCGCGGTTTTGTAGACTAATACAAGTACATAATACACAGAACAGCATCATATAATTTTGAGTGTAAAAATAAATGTATATTAGGGATATAACTTTTTGCATTTTCTGCAAGTATCAAAAATACCATCGCATACCGGTGTGGAGCATCAAAAATATTAAAATCTATGTTATCATTTTTTCTCTATCGTGAAAAAATTGCCGCACCGAAAGCGTTGAAGGTTTTAAAAAAATGTATATACCCAGGAAATTTTTTCACAATCGGTTGACAACCAAACCAATTCTGCAACTGATTTCATTGCAACCGATTCCATAGAACTGGTTCCGGAACCAGTGGTTCCACAGGTTCCACTTTGTAGCTATTTGTAGAAGCGGTTGCTTTTGGGACAATTTCAAACAAAAATCATCGGTGTTAGAATTGACAGTAGAAGGTGTTGTAAAGGAAAAGCAGCTTTCTACCACCGATTCTCTGGAACAGAAAATTTTCCTGTGTATATATTTTTTTAATTAAAATAGTAACTCTTGCCTTAAATAACTTACTCTTTTTTTATATTTTTATATAAACTTCAAGGAAAAGCAGCTTTCTACCACAGATTCTCTGGAACAGAAAATTTTCCTGTGTATATATTTTTGTAATTAAAATAGTAACTCTTGCCTTAAATAACTTACTCTTTTTTTATATTTTTATATAAACTTCAATACCAAGCCATTTTTCACAAGTCTAAGCAAAAGTTTTATCAAATCGCGATGTGTTAAGCAGGCAAAATGTTTGACATTAAATTGTTTAATATTTATTTTTTTTATTTATATAGATTATTGGTTTAGAATCGCTTCAAAGCGGAAGGTGTTTTCACCAAATCAATATAAAAAATAGTTTTTTATTATCAGTACAATATTGCTCATATGGTAGTGGAGTGAAATTTTGCACTAAAAAAAGTTATGTCCCTAATGCATATACATATGTATGACATTCCTTTGGGGGACTTTTATGTAATTGTAGAAATTTATTGCTGAGTTTAGGTTAATATTCACAAACAAAACAATTTTTGAGGTTTTAGTTTTTTTTACAAGAATTTCTTTTTTCTTTTTTAATAAACATAAAATGCATGGTATTAAAAATGGCTCGTTGTTATTTTCATTGCTCGTGCTAATGCATGTTGCATAGAAATACAAGAAAGAGACGAAAAAAACAACATCTGTGTAAACAATGTTCTATATTCAATGTCATCTTATAAGCCTAAAACTAGGCAATAATAAAAACTAACAAGTCATAAGCATTAAAGTCAACAACAAACTGTTGAGTCAGCTGGCTCACAAACAACATTGGTTTTAAAAAAACAACAATAGTAGACAGATGCTATCATTCTCATCATCAAATGGATATAAAACCACTACAACAATATTAAACAACCACAAAAATATTGGCTTTGTGTCTATAAAAAAATTAAAAGTAACATTTTAACTTAGACCCCCAAAAGTATGCAATATTTGACAAAAATCTTATTGTCTTGTACATTTCAATATATTTTCTTTACAAAAAAAACATACTTGATGACCTATGACTTTTCACTTAAAAGAATAAAAAAACCCCGATTTTTTTTAAATTCAATATTGATTTCCTTAAAATAAAAAGAAAGGTAAAACCAACAACTAACAAAAATGCTTGCCAAAATAGTTTCTTTATAATAAAAATTATTGCTTACATGTTTTTAGAAGGCTGGAAAATATTTTCTTTTGAAATTCTAAAATAGTTTCTTTAATAAAGCAATAAAGATATGGCTTTTGTAACAACACTCTTAAAGGAAGGACACATTCCTTAAAAAAACCATAACAATGTATTTCAACAATCCAAACTTAATAAAAAAACTTACGAATAAAATTGTTGGACAATACAAAATATTCCTTATTGTTAATTAAACCGAAGAGGCGTTAAAAAGCAGTATACTTTTGGGGGTTTTGAAAAAAAATGTTTATACTTTGAAATATGGTACCAATTGTCAATCATATCTCAATTGTTTATTCCATTAAAGTCTTTTTTTTATTAAGTGATTTTTACTCTATATCTGCTCTCTCGTATGGATGTGGCTTGAGGCAGGCAGTTTTCATCTTGCACTTTCGAAGATTGACATTTTGTATCGAAAAAGTAGCCTTTGCAGACATATGTAATTCTTATGGCAAAATTTTTCGATACAAATTTAGAAGAGAGTGATTTAACAGGGGTTGGGAGAGTTGGTAACTTTTTTAAATTATATGCTCGTTGCTTGAGGGTTAATAGATAGGATATAAACATTTTTATTTTTCCTTTTGCGGAAATCTTGGCAACATTTGGTAGTTAAAAGCAGATATGGGCAACAATCATTATCGTTATCATTACCTTAATAATAATGGTAATGGATATTTTAGCTTAAAAGTAATTGTAATGAAATTTTATTTTAATTTCCATTTCCATTAATTTTTTTCTGTGCAATGAAAAAAAATTTAATAAGTTTTTTTTTCATTGTAATGAAATAAAAAAAAGTCTATTACTTTACTAAGGAAAAGTACGTTTGATTTTTGCTATAGGCATGCAGTGTTAAAAATAGTTGGTGAGAACATATATTGGCATTACAATTGACCAAGAATTTAAAATTAAGAAAAAAAATTTAAAATTCGTGCATTTCTTATCTTATATTCGCTATTTCTTAAAGTTTACATTACTAGAGGCTGATCCGTTTATACCAACCAGTGTTAAAAGAAGAGTGATCAGCACTATACTTGATATAACTTAATAAAATAGCGAATATTTATAATGTTCATAGCTCTGAAATTTTATATTTATACCCTACACCACTATGTGGTCAGGGTATTATAAGTTTGTGCTGATGTTTGTAACACCAAAAAATATTGGTCATAGACCCACCTTATAGTATACCGATCGGCTCAGATTTTTTTTTTATTTCGATTTAACGATGTCCGTCTGTCCGTCCGTCCGTCCGTCTGTCTGTCCATGCAATCTTGTGCGCACTCTACAGGTCGCAAATATTAAGATATTTTGATGAAATTTGGTACGCAGACCTATGTTGGCCCAAGGACGAAAAAGTTTGATTTTGGTGAACATCGGTCCATGTTTAGACCTAGTGCCAATATAAGGGTCCTACCAAAATTATATTGTTTATACGCTGCAGGTCGTAAATATTAAGATATTTTGACGAAATTTGGTACACAGACCTATGTTAGCCCAATAACGTAGCCTATTGATTTTGGTGAATATCGGTCCATGTTTAGACCTAGTGCCCATATAAGGGTCCTACCAAAATTATACTGTTTATACGCTGCAGGCCGTAAATATTAAGATATTTTGATGAAATTTGGTACACAGACCTATATTGGCCCAATAACGCAGCCTATTGATTTTGGTGAACATCGGTCCATGTTTAGACCTAGTGCCCATATAAGGATCCTACCAAAATTATACTGTTTATACGCTGCAGGTCGTAAATATTAAGATATTTTGATGAAATTTGGTACACAGACCTATATTGGCCCAATAACGCAGCCTATTGATTTTGGTGAACATCGGTCCATGTTTAGAACTAGTGCCCATATAAACGTCCTACCAAAATTATACTGTTTATACGCTGCAGGTCGCAAATATTAAGATAATTTGATGAAATTTGGTACACAGACCTATGTTGGTCCAATAACGCAGCCTATTGATTTTGGTGAACATCGGTCCATGTTTAGACCTAGTGCCCATATAAGGGTCCCATCAAAATTATATTGTTTATACGCTGCAGGTCGCAAATATTAAGATATTTTGATGAAATTTGGTACATAGACCTATGTTGGCCCAAGGACAAAGCCTATTGATTTTGGTGAACATCGGTCCATGTTTAGAACTAGTGCCCATATAAGGGTCCCCCCAAAATTGGCTTGGTTAGAAACTGCAGGTCGCAAATATTAAGATATTTTAATGAAATTTGGTGCGCTGACTCACATTATATAAAATTTTGACACAAGCCCCATTTTAACCTATTCGAATTTCGGATCCAAACAATACACCAGACTGGTGTAGAGTATTGTATAGTCGGCATGCCCGACTTTAACCTTTTTACTCGTTTTGTCTTAATTTCCTTTTTTTAAAACAATTTTTTTTATACAATGCTTTTTTCTTCAATTATGTGTACATTTCATTACCATTGTTTTAATCAATGCCAATTGAAAAAATTTCATTGGCATTGAATGGTAATTAAATTTTTTGGCATTGGCAGTGAGATCAAGTAATGTAATGTAATTAAATTTCAATGCCAACGAAAACTTCCCAAGTATGGATGAGAAGCACTGAAGTGGCATTCTACTGCTTCAGATTTCAAAATTAAAGTTAATTTTTTTATTTAGGTTTTAAGCGAGGAATCGCCAAAACATAAATTCAAATTACATAAGTCATGAAGAAAGAAGAACATTTACCATTGTATAAAATTAATGGTAATGGAAATGTACATATGTCTGATTTTGTAATGTTAATGAAAATAACATTTCACTATCATTATTTTAATGTAATTGAAATTAAAAAATATTTTATTAAAAACAATGAAAACAAAAATATTGTTAAAAATATAATTCTGTATAAAAATTCTACTTTTTAATTTATCCTAAACCTTGTACACTACACATAAAAATTCGAAAAGATTTTAGCTAAAACTTTTTTATTTACGAAATGTACAAAATTTACGAATTCGAAAATTTTTTTTCGAATCGAGTTACGTGGTAATCCCCTTGAACTTTCTTCACTAGAATTACGTTTATGCAATGTTAATGAAAATACAAAATAATTAATTACATTACAAAATAATTAATTACTCCCAACTTTGATTGAAATAGATTTTGTATACAAATAGTTTAAATTTATTTTATGGTTTCCTTAGAAAAGCACGAGTCAAATTGAAACTGACTGCCTGAAAATATACTTTAAATAAAAAATGCATAATCGTGCATGCAAGTTTAATAACAACATTATTTAATATACAACATATCACAAACGTCAAGCTTTGCATTAAAATTTCTCTTGTCACTAAAAAGAAACTGTTTATATTTAAGTTGAGTGTGTCAAAAGAAAAATTGTATCATAAAAGTATTGCATATTTTTTGTATGAGTTTTTAATCAAGTTTTTTCATATCTCTAGGGGATGCTTTATTTTTTTAAGTGTTGATTTCCTTTTAACCAGAACTTTTTTATGTCGAAATATTTAAAAAAAATTCATCACATAAACATAAAGTACATCTTTGAGCATACATATTAATTTTAAATTAATATTATTATTCAGGAATTTGCACTTCAATAACTAAAAATTAGTTTTTTTCAAATTTTGTATCTAGATATCTTGCAAAGGCACATCTACACGGGATAGAAATCTCGTACGGTTTAGGCTAAATTTGTCATCTTCAAGGTGCATTCAATAAATTGAAATGTTCAATAATAGCTGTATTTTATCTCATGCCTATCAACGTTAAGTATTTAAAGCAAATATACATTAAACCGATAGTAGAATAAAAAAATCTAAAACAGATTATTCACCACAGTGTTGTCACATTTTTGTCATTGTTATAAAGTTTAGAATAACACCCTATGTTTATAATTGTTCTGTTACCAGGTTGGCAACTGATACCTTTATAATACCGTTATCCGTTTCAAAACCCTTTCAAATTGATAACCGATACCAATACCGAAACTATTAATTTTAAAAATTACTGGTATCCAAAAACCTTTTCCCTTAATACCGGTATCGTACTGGTATTGAATCCGTTTCTAATAAAATAATTTTTTTTTTACGTTTTTCACAAAAAAATATGAATTTTTTATACAAAATATGAAAAATTTTAAATGAATTGAATTCTATCTGTGTTTCTAATAAAAAAGCAGGCGTATTGCTATTATTTTTTAATTTGGTTTAGCAACATTGTGTTTTTTTACAACAACACATAATTTATTGTGAAAACACAATTCAGAGAATATTAATTAAACCCTACGGGAAATTTTAACAAACTGTCACCGAACTTGCCCCTTTGTATGGAATAGACTGGTTACTTTTACATGGCGTTGTCATAGGAGGGGGAAATTGACCCCTTGTGACATGTCCCCCTTGTGACATGTCACAAGACAAATCCTAGGACAGGTTACTGAACTCTCATAAAAAGCAAAGTTCAGGGACCTGTCCCGGGATTTGTCTTGTGACATGTCACAAGGGGTCAATTTCCCCCTCCTATGACAACGCCATGTAAAAGTGACCAGGCTATTTCATATAAAGGGGCCAGTTCGGTGACAGTTTGTTAAAATTTCCCGTAGGGAAGAGATAAGCAATCAAAACTTACTCTACTTACCGGTAGTGGGCGCTGAAATTTAGTATTACCTGAGCAACTATTTAGTATCACTTTAGTATCAGCTGAGAAATGATGGCTAGCAACCCTGATTCATCAAAATTTTGTTGTTACTGGGTTATTTACAACTGTTTAGATATTGAAATTTGTTTAAAGTGATTTACTAATCTTTTCTAAACACTTAAGGGAGGTTTCTAAATTGTGATTCTCTGCCTATTTAATTTTTTTTCTATAACTTTCGCAATTTTTTAAAACCTTTAATATTTGTTTATTATTATTAATCTTCTCTTTTTAGATATTTAACCCCCAATTTTTATTTCATCAACATTGTTAAGGAATTATTTAAATGATAAAACATGGGAAATGGCATGAACAAGGTTAGTGTAGATTACAAGCAAAACAAATTTTTAGAAAGAGCTTTATATGGCAACTCTTGAAAAGCTTTTTCTTCTATTTATTAGCAGTGTTGCCAACTCTTGAAGGCAGGAAAGCACCGTGAGTATTGTGAAAACGGGTAAAAAGGGTAAAAATTTACCAAAAATGGGGTAAAAAAGCACGATACAAACGGGGAAGCGGTGGCAAAGCACTTTAGCAGGTGGTACAAGTACTGGCAAAAAGTGCTTTCCCATTCCCAAAATGATAACATCATTAGACAAAAGGACCGGCTGTTCAAAAAGCACCGGAAAAGCACTGGAGGAACAAAATGTTTAAACGTTGGCAAAACGCTGGCAAAACCAATAAATAGGTGGTCTGGAAATATATTTTCCAAAATAAAATTTAAAAAAAGTTCATATGTATTTTTTGTGGTCCTGCCGTGATTTGAACCCAGGCCATCAGATTAGCAGACGATTGCTCTACCCACTGAGCTAACGAGACATATAATATTTGATGGCTAAACACATAAATGAGTGATAATAGCTGGACAACTACTGGCTGTGCCAAAATGTTAGTATTGGCAAAGAATTTTTTGTAATTAGTATGTCAGTGTTGGGAGGGTAAAAAAAAGTTGGTCTTGAAGGAGCTTTCCCACAAACAAAAAAATTGATTTTATAAAACAAAACAAATTTGAAATTAAAAAAAATCCAAAAAAAATTTTTACATGCAACCGGATTTGAACTCTGAACCTTCTGACTACAAGCATTTTTTAACAAAGCGTCAGCATTTTTATAAAATCATTGGCAGAGCTTTAAAGAATTAATTCCTTTTTGGAATGAATTCCCAAAAATTTAATTCAAGGAATGAATTCATCAATAAGACATAAGCAGGAATTAATTCCTGTGAATGAATTCAAAGAATTCAAATTTATAGAATGAATTCCCTGACCAAAGCGCAAAGAATTAAAATTAAATAATTCATTCACTAAAGAATTCATTCAACACTATTTAATTCAATTTGAAGTCAAGGAATTCATTCAATTCTAGTTAATTCAACTTTTGGCTAAGGAATTCATTCAACTGTGCACTTAATTCAACTTTTGATCAAGGAATTCATTCAATTCTAGTTAATTCAACTTTTAGTCAAGGAATTAAATTTATTTCGTTTAATTCCCTAAGGAATTAAATTTTTTCGTTTAATTCCCTAGGAATTAAATCTTTTTCGTTTAATTCCCTAGGAATTAAATTTTTTTCGTTTAATTCCCTGAATTAAGTTTCAATTCCTAGGGAATTAAACGAAATAAATTTAATTCCTTGACTAAAAGTTGAATTAACTAGAATTGAATGAATTCCTTGACTAAAAGTTGAATTAACTAGAATTGAATGAATTCCTTGATCAAAAGTTGAACTTGAATGAATTCCTTGACCAAAAGTTGATTTAACTAGAATTGAATGAATTCCTTGACCAAAAGTTGAATTAACTATAATTGAATGAATTCCTTGATCAAAAGTTTAACTAAGTGCACAGTTGAATGAATTCCTTAGCTAAAAGTTGAATTAACTAGAATTGAATGAATTCCTTAACCAAAAGTTGAATTAACTAGAATTGAATGAATTTCTTGTTGAATAAATTCATAAAATTTTATGAAGGCATTAGAAAAAAATGAATGAATTCCTTTAATATAAATCGAATGAAAAAAAAGGAATTCATTCAATTCCTTAAGTTTGGTCAGGGAATTCACTCCCAAAATATAAATTCAGTTCAAAAAAAGGGATTTAGGGAATTAATTCTTCGAAGCTCTGATCATTGGTCTACCAGTGAATTGATTTTTGTACGTCTGGTAGCATTGGCTAGGTAGCACTGGATAATCACTGGTTGCAAACTTTGGCATATCACTCTAAGCCAATTCTTTGCCAGTGGTTTTTTTTATAAACCACCGAAATTTTTGTAAAACAAATACTGGTAAAACGCTTTTTTCAAACGCTGGCAAAGCGTCCCAAATGAGTGTTCTGCCAGTCATTTATTTTTAACACCGTGGTTACCCAGTGGTATGCCAGTGCTTGATTTTTTGTACCACTGGCGATTTCTAACTGGGCACTGTAAATACCCGCTTTTTTTAAACGGGTATTTGTAAAAAATCACCGGGTACGGGAAGGAAATAAGCACCAAAAAATACCTGAAAAGCACTGAAATGGCAACACTGTTTACTAGCATCGAAGAGAGTACCAATAATTTTGAGAGTTAATTACAGATTTGTTGATGAGCTTTTAAAAAATAACTGATAACAAAAATAAACATAAACCAAAGAAAACAACTGTTTAACTAAATTATTAATATGTATTTACTTACAATAAATGTTTTTTAATCATTTTATGATAAATTTTAAAGTTGATTTCATAAATGGAATGGTTAATGAGCATGGAAAGGATTTTATAATATGGAAATTATTTTAAAAGTTTATTAATCTACTTATTTTAAAATGTATTTGCAGGTATTGCCTGGATTGTATGTGGGCAACTATCGTGATTCCAAGGATACTCAACAATTAGACAAATTTCAAATTACCCATATTGTTGCTATACATGATAGTCCTAGAAGATTACTGCCAGTAAGTATATAATTTATTATATGCCCTTATTTAGTTATAACAAATTCGAATATTTACAACTATCATTCTTTTAGGATAAACATTATTTGTGTGTAATGGCTGCCGATACGCCTGACCAAAATCTTTCTCAATATTTTACTGTTTGCAATGATTTTATTCATGCTGCCCGATTAAGAGAAGGCAATGTACTTATACATTGTTTGGCGGGTATGTCCCGTTCGGTGACTGTAGCCGTGGCCTACATTATGACTTGTACTAATTTGAATTGGAAAGATGCTTTGAAAGTGGTGCGTGCTGGTCGCGCTGTTGCCAATCCAAATATGGGCTTTCAAACCCAATTGCAAGAATTTGAAATGTATCGTTTGGCCGAAGAACGAAGACGTCTGAGAGAACGATTTCCATCTATTGCTTTGGAACAGTTAGACCGGGCGAAGTGCATGTCGGCTTTGGATAACTATGAAGAATTACTGCAAAATAAGGATATATGTGAAGGAAATTGTGTACGA
The DNA here is from genome assembly GCA_949987735.1 of Leucophora obtusa. Taxonomy (NCBI): domain Eukaryota; kingdom Metazoa; phylum Arthropoda; class Insecta; order Diptera; family Anthomyiidae; genus Leucophora; species Leucophora obtusa. The sequence goes on from OX465296.1 coordinate 2,633,682, forward strand.
GGCGAAAAATGTCCCACAGGTGCGATGGTAGTAGATTTTAAAGAAGGCTGTAAGAAGCCAGAATATTCCAGTTCCAGTTCTGAAGCTGGTATTAGTAAGAGTTTAAGTTACACTTTATCATTTGCGGCCCAACAATGGAAAACGCCTAAGGGTCAAATGACAATTCATTTGAAAAATCAAAAGGATATTGAAAAACGGGAACATATGGATAAGGACGTAAATGATGGTGGTGTATATCTTATGCCCAATGTTAAACTTTATAAACCTTCAAATAATCGGCTAGATAAAAGACAAAGTTTTTAAGATATTTTGATAAACTCAAAATCTACACTAATTTTTTTAAATACATACCAATAAAATTCATTTTAATCCTTTACAACAAAGCAGCACATCATCCATTATTTCATTTTTGATTTTAGCTTAAGATTTAAGGTTTGTTTATAAATGTCTTTTTTTTTAAATACCAAAAATTAGGTGTTTGCAATATGGACCCCACCAAAGGTCTTTTCCGCCGACGACCTTCATCTGCCTCAACACGATCACGCCTCCGACCACAAGCTTCTACTGGAGGTGTTACCACCGCACAATCGTGTCCAGCTTCACCGAAACACGCTACCCAAGGAGGCGCAGAATCGCGTCGTTCTTTGGGTGGTCAAAAAATACCTGAAGATGAAGAGGCCCACCTTACACCCACCACTTCTAGCGAAGCGGCCGAGTATGCAGCCGCAGTAGAAGCCAGCCGACAAGAGGCCCAAGATCGACAGCATCAACAACAACTACAAAAATCTCCAATTAGAAATCCTAGCAGATCACTTCGTGTCAGTAGTGCCGGTAGCCGTTTGACGGGCAATTCTAGACCTGACATTGCTTCAAAAACGGGGAAACCTAACAATGGTTCTGCTTCGAGCAGCAGTGCGGCTGGCAATAACGGTTCCACACACTTACAACGTAGTGCCAGTACGATAAGTGGGTTAGGTGTTCGACCCCGTAGTAGTCCAGCTGGTTTGCATTCCTATACAGGTGGTTTCATCAACCATTAAGGTTATGTTTCGATTTCTGAGTTTATCGTGTTTCATGTTTTAGGTTCCGTGCCATCGTCCGTCCATGGCTCACGTGTGGACTTACGTGATACTGGCAAAGGATCTGCTATATATTTAGGCTGCACGGCACCACGTAACTCTTCGCTGTCGCTGGCCTCATCACGTGGTTCCTCCGGATCATCAGCACCACCCTCACCATCAAGAACACCACCTGTTAGTCCACGACATGGTGTTAGAAGGTATTTAAATCGCTGCATTTTAAAAGATTTTTTTGTAACTTACATCTATTTTTTATCATCTATTTTAGATCCGTTAGTTTAATAAAAAAGACGAGATGAAACCCCTGGGTTTTTCATAAAAACCTACGCACATATTTTTGTATAAGAAAATTTTGTTTCTTGAAACGATTTAAAAGTTAAGGCATTTTTCAAATTCACCATATATATAAATTAAACTTAAAAGCTAAGTGAATCAAATTGTTAAGAAAATATTTTAAAAAGTGATCTAAAAAGAATGTTAAAATTCTGTGCCAATCTAAAAATTTCGGTTGCAGCAAACTTTTTGCTAAAACTTTAAAAATTTAAATATCACTGCATATTTCTACCAGATCAACCAATTTATTGTTTTCAGCCGAAAAATGAATTTGATTACATATATGTAATAACTAGAGCTCGTAAGTTCATCTAAATACATGTTTGTTGCCGTTATATCCAAATATCTTTGCGATCAACAAATTTGCAACAATGCATATTTCGGCATATTTTGCTATAAATGCATAATTTTTCCATATTTTGAAAAAGTTTTTTTTTGATAATTTACTATAATTTGGTAATTTGCAAACTTTATATCTTTTATAAAAATAAATAAGTTTTTAAATTTCAAGATATAAATTAAGTTACTAACATTCGGACGATGATCAGCGGTAAATTTCAGCGTTTAAGACACTCGAAAATTAAGAAGTAATACTAAAATTAAGTTGATAATAATAAAACAATAATAAGTGCATATTTTATGTTTTTAATACATATTTTATGTACATAACACACGATTATAAATGCATGAAATTCCGAGCCCTAGTAATAACAAATCTATTTTCGCGACATACCCCAATGGCTTTTAAGCGTTGCAATTTAAGAAACATGAAAAAAGCTTCAAAAAGTTAATTATATTTATAAGCATAATTATGTATTGGAAAGCAATTAAATAAGATTTCAAAAATCATTTTTTTTATTTTTAAAATTATTTATAGGTATTATTACGGCAAAACTATTTATATTTATACCAACTTTAAACTTCCTTAATTATAATTATGAAAAGAATCTATTCTTAAAACAAAACTTTAACAATCTGGAGCAATTGTCAAAACTAAAAAAAACCAAAGAGAATTACTTTTTTACCTTTTACTATAAATTAAGCTTTACTCCTACAATTAACAACAAAAACGCAAAATCATGTATGTTATGGGCTAATAGAGCACTCTATATAATATTCCAGCATTTTTCATAAACTATAGACAAAAATTATTTATAAAAATACAAAGAAACAAGAAAAATAAAGCAAACTCACCGTTGGTACCTTTAAAAAAATTTTATAACAAAAAAAAAAAAAACCAAACAGTACGTATCTTCATGTTACCTGTTGAAAATTAAGAAAATTCATACTTATAAATAAATTAATTACATAAACTATGATTATAATTTGAACACTATGTAGAATGTAGCATTAAAAAGTTTTATTGGGAGAAATATTATACCCTACACTACTCGATTAAGTATAAACTGAAATTTATAGATTTAAACCGTTTTGTTTTTTTTTTTATCAAGCTTTTCAATTGATTTGGAAGATTTCTTTTAAAACTTTGAATTAAAAGAAATCTTGAAAATCAATGTTAACCAAAGAGATTTATATCCAAGATAAACCAACGTCGAGAGTGTTGCCAACTAACAATGGCATCTCACTCGATAGTTTAAATATGTAAAAATTGATGAAAATAAGTAACATTTTCTTATCGAAAAATTTAAGATTCTGACGATTTCTAACATCAGAAATCTGTGAATCAGATTATATAGAGAGTTTTGATTCTATAGAGTGAAATATTTCTTCACAAAATAAATGAAAAATGTCCTATCGCACTACCGTTGACACCCGATTCTATGTCCGATTTTGACAAAAGCCCACAAAAATGATATTTTAGGTATTTATACTGAAATAGTATTCCTTTTTTATATGCACTGATAAGCATTAATCCTCCATATTTTTCGAATTTATGTGCTTTCCTACGTTTTCCATAAAATCATACCTGTAGCCCAGCTGAATGGTTCCAATTAGGTTAATGCCAGAGTTTGTTCAATATTTTCTAATTTTCAAAAAAATTGGGAACTTCTGTATTTATTATTCTTCTCAACCACGGTCTTCACAATCTTTAATTTATTGCTTTTTGAATAAGTTGCACAAAGAAAACAGATTCATTGTGAGAACAGCATTTCTTTACAACTAAATGATTCGATTGCAGCAAATACAAATGCATTCAAAAAAGTTTATCGGTAAAATCTACTGATAATGGCAGGTAAAACAAAGGCATATACAGTTTAAATACTGCCAAAAGTGCATTGTTGTATGTTTATTAGGGCGGGTCGATTTAATAATCGCCCATGCCTCAGTGAAAATCGTATTCTAGGGATCAAAATAAGAAACTTTGCCAAAGGAACCATACCTCTAAAACGAATTCTACTACCCCCAACTGTTGACTTTTGTCCCGTAGGGTCAAGTTTTGAAAAATCCCACTTTGACCCATTTAGAGTGCCCCAATCGAGTCCAAATGTATGACCGACCCCCACTAACTTTGGAGGGCCGATCCACCCATGCCAGTGGCACACCCCCTGGAACTCCCCTGGGGGGTTCCCCATACAAACATTTTAAAAAATCACCATTTTTGTAACTTTATTTTATTATTTTTTATTTATTTTATTTATTTTTATTATTTTATTTATTTTTTCTCTTTAGAAATTTATTTAGTCAGAACATATGTAAATGAAAAAATTAATTTAACTTAGTAATAGAAAAGAAAAAATGCCCAGACTTGAAAGCAAAAAAGACTTCAAACAGTAATTTTTTTTATTTTCTTTTCTATTACTAAGTTAAATTAATTTTTTCATTTACATATGTTCTGACTAAATAAATTTCTAAAGAGAAAAAATAAATAAAATAATAAAAATAAATAAAATAAATAAAAAATAATAAAATAAAGTGCCAAAAATGGTGATTTTTTAAAATGTTTGTATGGGGAACCCCCCAGGGGAGTTCCAGGGGGTGTACCACTGGCATGGGTGGATCGGCCCTCCAAAGTTAGTGGGGGTCGGTCATACATTTGGACTCGATTGGGGCACTCTAAATGGGTCAAAGTGGGATTTTTCAAAACTTGACCCTACGGGAAAAAAGTCAACAGTTGGGGGTAGTAGAATTCGTTTTAGAGGTATGGTTCCTTCGGCAAAGTTTCTTATTTTGATCCCTAGAATACGATTTTCACTGAGGCATGGGCGATTTTTTTGCCTCCCCACAAATCGACCCAGCCTAATGTTTATGTTACAACAATATTAAAAAATATATTAAAAAAACCTAATGTTGACAGCTCAGTGGGGACTAAAAGCCGACGAATTCTAACAAACTTAATTCAAGTAATTATTTTAATTAAAATAATTTTATATTGTATTAACAAATTTTGGCTAACATTTTGTGGACGAAATTAGTCGCACAAGTTAACGGTGGCTGGAGTACCTTAAAAATGGTAGACGGCGGTTATGATTCGATCGGTTTCGTTCTCTGGTGTATATATCTAGACGCTTAGAGATCGACATGTTTTTAGTTTTGAAGTTCGCGGATAAAATCGATGCCACGGTAAAAGTATTTATGTATTTTTTATAGATTTTTAAGAAAATTCAATAGCTACTGACAAATAGGCAGTAAGTCACCGTCAATTTTGAAAATTTTTTGATGCTTACAAATAGGCAATTTGTCAGCGTCATTTTAGAAAAAGAAACAAGTGCATGTCTTTAAGTCGTCTTTTGTAAATGTCTGTACCTAATAGCTTGTCCCCTAAATGACACTGCTGACATTGTCTTTAAGGCACAATTTCAAGCTGAGATATTTTCTGGATGGTTAATATGAAATTATTGATTATAAATTCCCCCTGATTACGTAAGGCGTAGACGTTTTTAGGCGTTTTTACAGTAAAGTCTTTATAGCAAATATTTTTGCAATATTTAACCGTCAAGTAAGATTTATATTTTACTAAAATTGTATTAGATTCGCCAGGAAATTTTCACTTTTTGTTAACTTAGATTTTGAAAAATTCGATTTGTATGGAGGCGTTTTTAATAAATACATCAACGCCTTACATAATCAAGGGGATTACTTCAAAGTAGTGTACGGTATTATATTAATTTCGAATTATTTTTAATCGACAATTATTTTCTTATTGTGTTTTTTCATACAAACAAATTATATACATTTAGTAGCTTGATTAGAAAATGTTATTTTAGCAGAAATTAAAAAGTTGTTTGTTGAAAATATTGTAGATTTTTTATACCAAAATAGTAAATACTATTGTTTTTTTTATACAAAGAAAAATTGTTAAATTATTGTTAAAAATTTAGCTATAAACTAAAGAAAAAATTGATCTGGAAGTGTTCACTTCAGTCTTCATATCATTTAACGAAAATATTATGCTTCGTAAAAAATTTCGCTCTAACTAATAATACAACGTAAACTACAGCAGCTCACCTTCTCTGACCATCCTTTATAAACATTTTCATAAATCTAAAAATTTCAAATAGAGAAAGACAAGATATATATAGAAATTTCATTCTTTTTTATACAAACTCCACATTTAAAAAAAGTGTACTCGTATTTAGATAGAAAAGTTAATCTAGTAAAAAGTCGAATAACACATATTTTAAGTTAGTTACCAGTAAATCAATATTTATTCTAATTGCAATTTCTAACCGACTGTATTTTTATTAGAGTGAACAGAATTTTGCGTGATTCGCGTTAATCTTATAGAATGCTTAGGCCGAGTTTTTAGGATGTAGATTATCTTCAAACTTATTTTAACGCTGTTTGTAAGTGGAATACTGCTTATGAAATTTGGTTTATTTGGTTTTAGTAGTAGCCAGATTAATATTTAGTTTGATTAACGGTAAATCGAACAGAATAAAATATGGTTTCATCGACTTGCTTAGTGCTAGCTTACGTAGTTAATCCAATCCGACTTTTACTTATTAACTTTTCTGCCTAACTAGGGTATTACGACTGATAACTATTTTTTGGCGTTGAAGATTATAAAAGTAGACTAATTTTAATCAGTTAGATTAATTTGACTGTCTAAATGCTCTATAAGGGAGTTGAAATATCTTGTATTTTTCTGATATCAAAATTTTGTAAGGAGTTGATTTTTCTGATTTTTTCCCATCTGTTTTAAATGTACTACCAAACAAATCAATGTTTAAACAAGCTTGTGACTTATTATTAAAATTAAATTTAAATATAAAAAAAAAACTTAAAACACAAAATCCTAAATACAAATTTAATACAATCAAATATCAAAATCATCAAATTGCACAGACAAATAATCTGTAGATTTATGTTATAAAAAAATATTACCATATTTTAAAAATATATTGTTACAAAATATTTATTTTAATGATTTTTATAAAAAAAGCAAAACAATAAAAAATTCAAAAAGAAAATTGTTATAATTTATAGGTTTTATTTAAACAAGGAAAAAAGCTTAAATAAAGGCAATATAAATTTAAATTAATAAAAACATGTTTTGATTTCATTAACCCATATTTTCCCCCTCATAGATCTACTGGGAATTATGTGAAAAATTGTTCAGGCGCGGTGAATTTGTTGAGTATATAGACATATTAAACGTAAAGGAGACATTGAAAGCAATTCTAAAAATAAATTACAGCATTTTGAAATGTTCATGGGTGCAAAATATAACTTGATATGTTCGCCTTGGTACGTTACCGAGGGAACCCGCGGCAACCGAAGCAACAACAACTTAAACGTAATTTTGAGCACTTAAGATGGAATTTGGTGCAATGAAATATTCTTGAGCGATATTCATTAATCGTCATTTTCTCAAAAACTAAAAGGATCTCGGGACTGAAAAGTATTTTTATTGAATGCCCTATAAATTTCCTTTCGTTTGAGTATAATTTTAACCAAAAAAAAGAATTTCTTTTTTTTTAAGCCAAAAAAATCAATATATACACTACACTCACTGTCTTTTTTTGTGGCCGAACGGACATTTCAAGGGTAATTAAACAGTATAATTATAATTCTTTGGAAAATTTGTGTGCAATGAAGTTTTCCTAATCGATATTCAATAATCAATATTCAATTCCTAATTGATTTTCGTAAATCGTGATTTTCTCAAAAACTAAAAGGAACTTGCCACTGAAAACCACTTTTATTGGATGCCCAAAACATTTCCTTTCATTTTAAATAATTTTGACCAAAAAAAAAGAAATTTTTTTTAAAGCCAAAAAAACCAATGAAATTTCGTCCCAATGTTACCAATATTATGCTCAAATGAACGGGCATTTCAAGTGTAATTAAACAGTATATAATTCTTTGGAAAATTTGGTGCAATGAAGTTTTCCTAATCTATATTCAATTATTATAATAAATAATTCTTTTATTGGATGCCCTATAAATTTATTTTCGTTTAGCAAATAGCCTAAATTTCATTCTACCATTTGGCGAAAATTTCGGTCAATTATCTCCAACGGTTTCTAAGTTATTGCAATTAAAAGAAAATTTAAAGCATACACCATCCAGGGTTGCCGCATTTTGAAAATGGAAAATAAAACGGGGAAGCTTGAAATCAAATTTGGGTGAAAAATTCTGAAAGAGCATCGCAAATCTGGAACAGTAGGTTTTCCAGCCAAATTGGACCAGTATTTCCCGAGATATTCAAAAAACGGGGAAATCGTATGAATTTTTATTTTCTATATTTTTTTACGTATGAGTTATATTTATTGTACCTTTTCATATTGAGTATACGTAGTGGTGTACCCTTAATCGATACAGAGAACAAAATACACGGAAGGAAATTTATAGGGCATCCAATAAAAGAATTATTTATTATTATTATTATAATAATTGAATATCGATTAGGAAAACTTCATTGCACCAAATTTTCAAAAGAATTATATACTGTTTAATTACCCTTGAAATGCCCGTTCATTTGAGTATAATATTGGTAACATTGGGGCGAAATTCAGAAAAACCAATTTTTCTGTCTCAAAAAAAGACAGTGTATTATTATAGTCCATTGATTTTTTTTGGCTTAAAAAAAAATTCTCTTTTTTTTGGTCAAAATTATACTCAAACGAAAGGAAATTTCTAGGGCATCCAATAAATATGGTTTTCAGTGCCAAGTTCCTTTTAGTTTTTGAGAAAATTACGATTTACGAAAATCGATTAGGAATTGAATATTGATTATTGAATATTGATTAGGAAAACTTCATTGCACCAAATTTTCCAAAGAATTATATACTGTTTAATTACCCTTGAAATGCCCGTTCATTTGAGTATAATATTGGTAACATTGGGGCGAAATTCAGAAAAACCAATTTTTCGGTCTCAAAAAAAGACAGTGTATAGTCCATTGATTTTTTTTGGCTTAAAAAAAAATTCTCTTTTTTTTGGTCAAAATTATACTCAAACGAAAGGAAATTTCTAGGGCATCCAATAAATATGGTTTTCAGTGCCAAGTTCCTTTTAGTTTTTGAGAAAATTACGATTTACGAAAATCGATTAGGAATTGAATATTGATTATTGAATATTGATTAGGAAAACTTAATTGCACCAAATTTTCCAAAGAATTATATACTGTTTAATTACCCTTGAAATGCCCGTTCATTTGAGTATAATATTGGTAACATTGGGGCGAAATTCAGAAAAACCAATTTTTCGGTCTCTAAAAATGACAGTGTGAATTTTTTGGCTTTAAAAAAAAATTTTCTTTTTTATGAAACAAATTTTCTAGTGTATTTTGTTCTCTGTATCGATTAAGGGTACACCACTACTTATACTCAATATGAAAAGATACAATAAATATAACTCATACGTAAAAAAAATATAGAAAATAAAAATTCATACGATTTCCCCGTTTTTTGAATATCTCGGGAAATACTGGTCCAATTTGGCTGGAAAACCTACTGTTCCAGATTTGCGATGCTCTTTCAGAATTTTTCACCCAAATTTGATTTCAAGCTTCCCCGTTTTATTTTCCATTTTCAAAATGCGGCAACCCTGGATGGTGTATGCTTTAAATTTTCTTTTAAGTGCAATAACTTAGAAACCGTTGGAGATAATTGACCGAAATTTTCGCCAAATGGTAGAGAATGAAATTTAGGCTATTCGCTAAACGGAAGGAAATTTATAGGGCATCCAATAAAAGAATTATTTATTATTATTATTATAATAATTGAATATCGATTAGGAAAACTTCATTGCACCAAATTTTTAATAGAATTATATACCGTTTAATTACCCTTGAAATGTCCGTTCATTTGAGCATAATATTGGTAACATTGGGGCGAAATTCAGAAAAACCAATTTTTCGGTCTCAAAAAAAGACAGTGTATAGTCCATTGATTTTTTTTGGCTTAAAAAAAAATTCTCTTTTTTTTGGTCAAAATTATACTCAAACGAAAGGAAATTTCTAGGGCATCCAATAAATATGGTTTTCAGTGCCAAGTTCCTTTTAGTTTTTGAGAAAATTACGATTTACGAAAATCGATTAGGAATTGAATATTGATTATTGAATATTGATTAGGAAAACTTCATTGCACCAAATTTTCCAAAGAATTATATACTGTTTAATTACCCTTGAAATGCCCGTTCATTTGAGTATAATATTGGTAACATTGGGGCGAAATTCAGAAAAACCAATTTTTCGGTCTCAAAAAAAGACAGTGTATAGTCCATTGATTTTTTTTGGCTTAAAAAAAAATTCTCTTTTTTTTGGTCAAAATTATACTCAAACGAAAGGAAATTTCTAGGGCATCCAATAAATATGGTTTTCAGTGCCAAGTTCCTTTTAGTTTTTGAGAAAATTACGATTTACGAAAATCGATTAGGAATTGAATATTGATTATTGAATATTGATTAGGAAAACTTCATTGCACCAAATTTTCCAAAGAATTATATACTGTTTAATTACCCTTGAAATGCCCGTTCATTTGAGTATAATATTGGTAACATTGGGGCGAAATTCAGAAAAACCAATTTTTCGGTCTCTAAAAATGACAGTGTGAATTTTTTGGCTTTAAAAAAAAATTTTCTTTTTTATGAAACAAATTTTCTAGTGTATTTTGTTCTCTGTATCGATTAAGGGTACACCACTACTTATACTCAATATGAAAAGATACAATAAATATAACTCATACGTAAAAAAAATATAGAAAATAAAAATTCATACGATTTCCCCGTTTTTTGAATATCTCGGGAAATACTGGTCCAATTTGGCTGGAAAACCTACTGTTCCAGATTTGCGATGCTCTTTCAGAATTTTTCACCCAAATTTGATTTCAAGCTTCCCCGTTTTATTTTCCATTTTCAAAATGCGGCAACCCTGGATGGTGTATGCTTTAAATTTTCTTTTAAGTGCAATAACTTAGAAACCGTTGGAGATAATTGACCGAAATTTTCGCCAAATGGTAGAGAATGAAATTTAGGCTATTCGCTAAACGGAAGGAAATTTATAGGGCATCCAATAAAAGAATTATTTATTATTATTATTATAATAATTGAATATCGATTAGGAAAACTTCATTGCACCAAATTTTTAATAGAATTATATACCGTTTAATTACCCTTGAAATGTCCGTTCATTTGAGCATAATATTGGTAACATTGGGGCGAAATTCAGAAAAACCAATTTTTCGGTCTCAAAAAAAGACAGTGTATAGTCCATTGATTTTTTTTGGCTTAAAAAAAAATTCTCTTTTTTTTGGTCAAAATTATACTCAAACGAAAGGAAATTTCTAGGGCATCCAATAAATATGGTTTTCAGTGCCAAGTTCCTTTTAGTTTTTGAGAAAATTACGATTTACGAAAATCGATTAGGAATTGAATATTGATTATTGAATATTGATTAGGAAAACTTCATTGCACCAAATTTTCCAAAGAATTATATACTGTTTAATTACCCTTGAAATGCCCGTTCATTTGAGTATAATATTGGTAACATTGGGGCGAAATTCAGAAAAACCAATTTTTCGGTCTCTAAAAATGACAGTGTGAATTTTTTGGCTTTAAAAAAAAATTTTCTTTTTTATGAAACAAATTTTCTAGTGTATTTTGTTCTCTGTATCGATTAAGGGTACACCACTACTTATACTCAATATGAAAAGATACAATAAATATAACTCATACGTAAAAAAAATATAGAAAATAAAAATTCATACGATTTCCCCGTTTTTTGAATATCTCGGGAAATACTGGTCCAATTTGGCTGGAAAACCTACTGTTCCAGATTTGCGATGCTCTTTCAGAATTTTTCACCCAAATTTGATTTCAAGCTTCCCCGTTTTATTTTCCATTTTCAAAATGCGGCAACCCTGGATGGTGTATGCTTTAAATTTTCTTTTAAGTGCAATAACTTAGAAACCGTTGGAGATAATTGACCGAAATTTTCGCCAAATGGTAGAGAATGAAATTTAGGCTATTCGCTAAACGGAAGGAAATTTATAGGGCATCCAATAAAAGAATTATTTATTATTATTATTATAATAATTGAATATCGATTAGGAAAACTTCATTGCACCAAATTTTTAATAGAATTATATACCGTTTAATTACCCTTGAAATGTCCGTTCATTTGAGCATAATATTGGTAACATTGGGGCGAAATTCAGAAAAACCAATTTTTCGGTCTCAAAAAAAGACAGTGTATAGTCCATTGATTTTTTTTGGCTTAAAAAAAAATTCTCTTTTTTTTGGTCAAAATTATACTCAAACGAAAGGAAATTTCTAGGGCATCCAATAAATATGGTTTTCAGTGCCAAGTTCCTTTTAGTTTTTGAGAAAATTACGATTTACGAAAATCGATTAGGAATTGAATATTGATTATTGAATATTAATTAGGAAAACTTCATTGCACCAAATTTTCCAAAGAATTATATACTGTTTAATTACCCTTGAAATGCCCGTTCATTTGAGTATAATATTGGTAACATTGGGGCGAAATTCAGAAAAACCAATTTTTCGGTCTCTAAAAATGACAGTGTGAATTTTTTGGCTTTAAAAAAAAATTTTCTTTTTTATGAAACAAATTTTCTAGTGTATTTTGTTCTCTGTATCGATTAAGGGTACACCACTACTTATACTCAATATGAAAAGATACAATAAATATAACTCATACGTAAAAAAAATATAGAAAATAAAAATTCATACGATTTCCCCGTTTTTTGAATATCTCGGGAAATACTGGTCCAATTTGGCTGGAAAACCTACTGTTCCAGATTTGCGATGCTCTTTCAGAATTTTTCACCCAAATTTGATTTCAAGCTTCCCCGTTTTATTTTCCATTTTCAAAATGCGGCAACCCTGGATGGTGTATGCTTTAAATTTTCTTTTAAGTGCAATAACTTAGAAACCGTTGGAGATAATTGACCGAAATTTTCGCCAAATGGTAGAGAATGAAATTTAGGCTATTCGCTAAACGGAAGGAAATTTATAGGGCATCCAATAAAAGAATTATTTATTATTATTATTATAATAATTGAATATCGATTAGGAAAACTTCATTGCACCAAATTTTTAATAGAATTATATACCGTTTAATTACCCTTGAAATGTCCGTTCATTTGAGCATAATATTGGTAACATTGGGGCGAAATTCAGAAAAACCAATTTTTCGGTCTCAAAAAAAGACAGTGTATAGTCCATTGATTTTTTTTGGCTTAAAAAAAAATTCTCTTTTTTTTGGTCAAAATTATACTCAAACGAAAGGAAATTTCTAGGGCATCCAATAAATATGGTTTTCAGTGCCAAGTTCCTTTTAGTTTTTGAGAAAATTACGATTTACGAAAATCGATTAGGAATTGAATATTGATTATTGAATATTGATTAGGAAAACTTCATTGCACCAAATTTTCCAAAGAATTATATACTGTTTAATTACCCTTGAAATGCCCGTTCATTTGAGTATAATATTGGTAACATTGGGGCGAAATTCAGAAAAACCAATTTTTCGGTCTCAAAAAAAGACAGTGCATTCTCTTTTTTTTGGTCAAAATTATACTCAAACGAAAGGAAATTTCTAGGGCATCCAATAAATATGGTTTTCAGTGCCAAGTTCCTTTTAGTTTTTGAGAAAATTACGATTTACGAAAATCGATTAGGAATTGAATATTGATTATTGAATATTGATTAGGAAAACTTCATTGCACCAAATTTTCCAAAGAATTATATACTGTTTAATTGCCCTTGAAATGCCCGTTCATTTGAGTATAATATTGGTAACATTGGGGCGAAATTCAGAAAAACCAATTTTTCGGTCTCTAAAAATGACAGTGTGAATTTTTTGGCTTTAAAAAAAAATTTTCTTTTTTATGAAACAAATTTTCTAGTGTATTTTGTTCTCTGTATCGATTAAGGGTACACCACTACTTATACTCAATATGAAAAGATACAATAAATATAACACATACGTAAAAAAAATATAGAAAATAAAAATTCATACGATTTCCCCGTTTTTTGAATATCTCGGGAAATACTGGTCCAATTTGGCTGGAAAACCTACTGTTCCAGATTTGCGATGCTCTTTCAGAATTTTTCACCCAAATTTGATTTCAAGCTTCCCCGTTTTATTTTCCATTTTCAAAATGCGGCAACCCTGGATGGTGTATGCTTTAAATTTTCTTTTAAGTGCAATAACTTAGAAACCGTTGGAGATAATTGACCGAAATTTTCGCCAAATGGTAGAGAATGAAATTTAGGCTATTCGCTAAACGGAAGGAAATTTATAGGGCATCCAATAAAAGAATTATTTATTATTATTATTATAATAATTGAATATCGATTAGGAAAACTTCATTGCACCAAATTTTTAAGAGAATTATATACCGTTTAATTACCCTTGAAATGTCCGTTCATTTGAGCATAATATTGGTAACATTGGGGCGAAATTCAGAAAAACCAATTTTTCGGTCTCAAAAAAAGACAGTGTATAGTCCATTGATTTTTTTTGGCTTAAAAAAAAATTCTCTTTTTTTTGGTCAAAATTATACTCAAACGAAAGGAAATTTCTAGGGCATCCAATAAATATGGTTTTCAGTGCCAAGTTCCTTTTAGTTTTTGAGAAAATTACGATTTACGAAAATCGATTAGGAATTGAATATTGATTATTGAATATTGATTAGGAAAACTTCATTGCACCAAATTTTCCAAAGAATTATATACTGTTTAATTACCCTTGAAATGCCCGTTCATTTGAGTATAATATTGGTAACATTGGGGCGAAATTCAGAAAAACCAATTTTTCGGTCTCAAAAAAAGACAGTGTATAGTCCATTGATTTTTTTTGGCTTAAAAAAAAATTCTCTTTTTTTTGGTCAAAATTATACTCAAACGAAAGGAAATTTCTAGGGCATCCAATAAATATGGTTTTCAGTGCCAAGTTCCTTTTAGTTTTTGAGAAAATTACGATTTACGAAAATCGATTAGGAATTGAATATTGATTATTGAATATTGATTAGGAAAACTTCATTGCACCAAATTTTCCAAAGAATTATATACTGTTTAATTACCCTTGAAATGCCCGTTCATTTGAGTATAATATTGGTAACATTGGGGCGAAATTCAGAAAAACCAATTTTTCGGTCTCTAAAAATGACAGTGTGAATTTTTTGGCTTTAAAAAAAAATTTTCTTTTTTATGAAACAAATTTTCTAGTGTATTTTGTTCTTTGTATCGATTAAGGGTACACCACTACTTATACTCAATATGAAAAGATACAATAAATATAACTCATCCGTAAAAAAAATATAGAAAATAAAAATTCATACGATTTCCCCGTTTTTTGAATATCTCGGGAAATACTGGTCCAATTTGGCTGGAAAACCTACTGTTCCAGATTTGCGATGCTCTTTCAGAATTTTTCACCCAAATTTGATTTCAAGCTTCCCCGTTTTATTTTCCATTTTCAAAATGCGGCAACCCTGGATGGTGTATGCTTTAAATTTTCTTTTAAGTGCAATAACTTAGAAACCGTTGGAGATAATTGACCGAAATTTTCGCCAAATGGTAGAGAATGAAATTTAGGCTATTCGCTAAACGGAAGGAAATTTATAGGGCATCCAATAAAAGAATTATTTATTATTATTATTATAATAATTGAATATCGATTAGGAAAACTTCATTGCACCAAATTTTTAATAGAATTATATACCGTTTAATTACCCTTGAAATGTCCGTTCATTTGAGCATAATATTGGTAACATTGGGGCGAAATTCAGAAAAA
Source organism: Leucophora obtusa (assembly GCA_949987735.1). NCBI lineage: Eukaryota > Metazoa > Arthropoda > Insecta > Diptera > Anthomyiidae > Leucophora > Leucophora obtusa. Next base: position 2,649,264 of record OX465296.1, read on the forward strand.
CCAATTTTTCGGTCTCAAAAAAAGACAGTGTATAGTCCATTGATTTTTTTTGGCTTAAAAAAAATTCTCTTTTTTTTGGTCAAAATTATACTCAAACGAAAGGAAATTTCTAGGGCATCCAATAAATATGGTTTTCAGTGCCAAGTTCCTTTTAGTTTTTGAGAAAATTACGATTTACGAAAATCGATTAGGAATTGAATATTGATTATTGAATATTGATTAGGAAAACTTCATTGCACCAAATTTTCAAAAGAATTATATACTGTTTAATTACCCTTGAAATGCCCGTTCATTTGAGTATAATATTGGTAACATTGGGGCGAAATTCAGAAAAACCAATTTTTCGGTCTCAAAAAAAGACAGTGTATAGTCCATTGATTTTTTTTGGCTTAAAAAAAAATTCTCTTTTTTTTGGTCAAAATTATACTCAAACGAAAGGAAATTTTTAGGGCATCCAATAAATATGGTTTTCAGTGCCAAGTTCCTTTTAGTTTTTGAGAAAATCACGATTTACGAAAATCGATTAGGAATTGAATATTGATTATTGAATATCGATTAGGAAAACTTCATTGCACCAAATTTTCAAAAGAATTATACACTGTTTAATTACCCTTGAAATGCCCGTTCATTTGAGTATAATATTGGTAACATTGGGGCGAAATTCAGAAAAACCAATTTTTCGGTCTCTAAAAATGACAGTGTGAATTTTTTGGCTTTAAAAAAAAATTTTCTTTTTTTTGAAACAAATTTTCTAGTGTATTTTGTTCTCTGTATCGATTAAGGGTACACCACTACGTATACTCAATATGAAAAGGTACAATAAATATAACTCATACGTAAAAAAAATATAGAAAATAAAAATTCATACGATTTCCCCGTTTTTTGAATATCTCGGGAAATACTGGTCCAATTTGGCTGGAAAACCTACTGTTCCAGCTTTGCGATGCTCTTTCAGAATTTTTCACCCAAATTTGATTTCAAGCTTCCCCGTTTTATTTTCCATTTTCAAAATGCGGCAACCCTGGATGGTGTATGCTTTAAATTTTCTTTTAAGTGCAATAACTTAGAAACCGTTGGAGATAATTGACCGAAATTTTCGCCAAATGGTAGAGAATGAAATTTAGGCTATTCGCTAAACGGAAGGAAATTTATAGGGCATCCAATAAAATAATTATTTATTATTATTATTATAATAATTGAATATCGATTAGGAAAACTTCATTGCACCAAATTTTTAAGAGAATTATATACCGTTTAATTACCCTTGAAATGTCCGTTCATTTGAGCATAATATTGGTAACATTGGGGCGAAATTCAGAAAAACCAATTTTTCGGTCTCAAAAAAAGACAGTGTATAGTCCATTGATTTTTTTTGGCTTAAAAAAAATTCTCTTTTTTTTGGTCAAAATTATACTCAAACGAAAGGAAATTTCTAGGGCATCCAATAAATATGGTTTTCAGTGCCAAGTTCCTTTTAGTTTTTGAGAAAATTACGATTTACGAAAATCGATTAGGAATTGAATATTGATTATTGAATATTGATTAGGAAAACTTCATTGCACCAAATTTTCCAAAGAATTATATACTGTTTAATTACCCTTGAAATGCCCGTTCATTTGAGTATAATATTGGTAACATTGGGGCGAAATTCAGAAAAACCAATTTTTCGGTCTCTAAAAATGACAGTGTGAATTTTTTGGCTTTAAAAAAAAATTTTCTTTTTTATGAAACAAATTTTCTAGTGTATTTTGTTCTCTGTATCGATTAAGGGTACACCACTACTTATACTCAATATGAAAAGATACAATAAATATAACTCATACGTAAAAAAAATATAGAAAATAAAAATTCATACGATTTCCCCGTTTTTTGAATATCTCGGGAAATACTGGTCCAATTTGGCTGGAAAACCTACTGTTCCAGATTTGCGATGCTCTTTCAGAATTTTTCACCCAAATTTGATTTCAAGCTTCCCCGTTTTATTTTCCATTTTCAAAATGCGGCAACCCTGGATGGTGTATGCTTTAAATTTTCTTTTAAGTGCAATAACTTAGAAACCGTTGGAGATAATTGACCGAAATTTTCGCCAAATGGTAGAGAATGAAATTTAGGCTATTCGCTAAACGGAAGGAAATTTATAGGGCATCCAATAAAAGAATTATTTATTATTATTATTATAATAATTGAATATCGATTAGGAAAACTTCATTGCACCAAATTTTTAATAGAATTATATACCGTTTAATTACCCTTGAAATGTCCGTTCATTTGAGCATAATATTGGTAACATTGGGGCGAAATTCAGAAAAACCAATTTTTCGGTCTCAAAAAAAGACAGTGTATAGTCCATTGATTTTTTTTGGCTTAAAAAAAAATTCTCTTTTTTTTGGTCAAAATTATACTCAAACGAAAGGAAATTTCTAGGGCATCCAATAAATATGGTTTTCAGTGCCAAGTTCCTTTTAGTTTTTGAGAAAATTACGATTTACGAAAATCGATTAGGAATTGAATATTGATTATTGAATATTGATTAGGAAAACTTCATTGCACCAAATTTTCCAAAGAATTATATACTGTTTAATTACCCTTGAAATGCCCGTTCATTTGAGTATAATATTGGTAACATTGGGGCGAAATTCAGAAAAACCAATTTTTCGGTCTCAAAAAAAGACAGTGTATAGTCCATTGATTTTTTTTGGCTTAAAAAAAAATTCTCTTTTTTTTGGTCAAAATTATACTCAAACGAAAGGAAATTTCTAGGGCATCCAATAAATATGGTTTTCAGTGCCAAGTTCCTTTTAGTTTTTGAGAAAATTACGATTTACGAAAATCGATTAGGAATTGAATATTGATTATTGAATATTGATTAGGAAAACTTCATTGCACCAAATTTTCCAAAGAATTATATACTGTTTAATTACCCTTGAAATGCCCGTTCATTTGAGTATAATATTGGTAACATTGGGGCGAAATTCAGAAAAACCAATTTTTCGGTCTCTAAAAATGACAGTGTGAATTTTTTGGCTTTAAAAAAAAATTTTCTTTTTTATGAAACAAATTTTCTAGTGTATTTTGTTCTCTGTATCGATTAAGGGTACACCACTACTTATACTCAATATGAAAAGATACAATAAATATAACTCATACGTAAAAAAAATATAGAAAATAAAAATTCATACGATTTCCCCGTTTTTTGAATATCTCGGGAAATACTGGTCCAATTTGGCTGGAAAACCTACTGTTCCAGATTTGCGATGCTCTTTCAGAATTTTTCACCCAAATTTGATTTCAAGCTTCCCCGTTTTATTTTCCATTTTCAAAATGCGGCAACCCTGGATGGTGTATGCTTTAAATTTTCTTTTAAGTGCAATAACTTAGAAACCGTTGGAGATAATTGACCGAAATTTTCGCCAAATGGTAGAGAATGAAATTTAGGCTATTCGCTAAACGGAAGGAAATTTATAGGGCATCCAATAAAAGAATTATTTATTATTATTATTATAATAATTGAATATCGATTAGGAAAACTTCATTGCACCAAATTTTTAATAGAATTATATACCGTTTAATTACCCTTGAAATGTCCGTTCATTTGAGCATAATATTGGTAACATTGGGGCGAAATTCAGAAAAACCAATTTTTCGGTCTCAAAAAAAGACAGTGTATAGTCCATTGATTTTTTTTGGCTTAAAAAAAAATTCTCTTTTTTTTGGTCAAAATTATACTCAAACGAAAGGAAATTTCTAGGGCATCCAATAAATATGGTTTTCAGTGCCAAGTTCCTTTTAGTTTTTGAGAAAATTACGATTTACGAAAATCGATTAGGAATTGAATATTGATTATTGAATATTGATTAGGAAAACTTCATTGCACCAAATTTTCCAAAGAATTATATACTGTTTAATTACCCTTGAAATGCCCGTTCATTTGAGTATAATATTGGTAACATTGGGGCGAAATTCAGAAAAACCAATTTTTCGGTCTCAAAAAAAGACAGTGTATAGTCCATTGATTTTTTTTGGCTTAAAAAAAAATTCTCTTTTTTTTGGTCAAAATTATACTCAAACGAAAGGAAATTTCTAGGGCATCCAATAAATATGGTTTTCAGTGCCAAGTTCCTTTTAGTTTTTGAGAAAATTACGATTTACGAAAATCGATTAGGAATTGAATATTGATTATTGAATATTGATTAGGAAAACTTCATTGCACCAAATTTTCCAAAGAATTATATACTGTTTAATTACCCTTGAAATGCCCGTTCATTTGAGTATAATATTGGTAACATTGGGGCGAAATTCAGAAAAACCAATTTTTCGGTCTCTAAAAATGACAGTGTGAATTTTTTGGCTTTAAAAAAAAATTTTCTTTTTTATGAAACAAATTTTCTAGTGTATTTTGTTCTCTGTATCGATTAAGGGTACACCACTACTTATACTCAATATGAAAAGATACAATAAATATAACTCATACGTAAAAAAAATATAGAAAATAAAAATTCATACGATTTCCCCGTTTTTTGAATATCTCGGGAAATACTGGTCCAATTTGGCTGGAAAACCTACTGTTCCAGATTTGCGATGCTCTTTCAGAATTTTTCACCCAAATTTGATTTCAAGCTTCCCCGTTTTATTTTCCATTTTCAAAATGCGGCAACCCTGGATGGTGTATGCTTTAAATTTTCTTTTAAGTGCAATAACTTAGAAACCGTTGGAGATAATTGACCGAAATTTTCGCCAAATGGTAGAGAATGAAATTTAGGCTATTCGCTAAACGGAAGGAAATTTATAGGGCATCCAATAAAAGAATTATTTATTATTATTATTATAATAATTGAATATCGATTAGGAAAACTTCATTGCACCAAATTTTTAATAGAATTATATACCGTTTAATTACCCTTGAAATGTCCGTTCATTTGAGCATAATATTGGTAACATTGGGGCGAAATTCAGAAAAACCAATTTTTCGGTCTCAAAAAAAGACAGTGTATAGTCCATTGATTTTTTTTGGCTTAAAAAAAAATTCTCTTTTTTTTGGTCAAAATTATACTCAAACGAAAGGAAATTTCTAGGGCATCCAATAAATATGGTTTTCAGTGCCAAGTTCCTTTTAGTTTTTGAGAAAATTACGATTTACGAAAATCGATTAGGAATTGAATATTGATTATTGAATATTGATTAGGAAAACTTCATTGCACCAAATTTTCCAAAGAATTATATACTGTTTAATTACCCTTGAAATGCCCGTTCATTTGAGTATAATATTGGTAACATTGGGGCGAAATTCAGAAAAACCAATTTTTCGGTCTCAAAAAAAGACAGTGTATAGTCCATTGATTTTTTTTGGCTTAAAAAAAAATTCTCTTTTTTTTGGTCAAAATTATACTCAAACGAAAGGAAATTTCTAGGGCATCCAATAAATATGGTTTTCAGTGCCAAGTTCCTTTTAGTTTTTGAGAAAATTACGATTTACGAAAATCGATTAGGAATTGAATATTGATTATTGAATATTGATTAGGAAAACTTCATTGCACCAAATTTTCCAAAGAATTATATACTGTTTAATTACCCTTGAAATGCCCGTTCATTTGAGTATAATATTGGTAACATTGGGGCGAAATTCAGAAAAACCAATTTTTCGGTCTCTAAAAATGACAGTGTGAATTTTTTGGCTTTAAAAAAAAATTTTCTTTTTTATGAAACAAATTTTCTAGTGTATTTTGTTCTCTGTATCGATTAAGGGTACACCACTACTTATACTCAATATGAAAAGATACAATAAATATAACTCATACGTAAAAAAAATATAGAAAATAAAAATTCATACGATTTCCCCGTTTTTTGAATATCTCGGGAAATACTGGTCCAATTTGGCTGGAAAACCTACTGTTCCAGATTTGCGATGCTCTTTCAGAATTTTTCACCCAAATTTGATTTCAAGCTTCCCCGTTTTATTTTCCATTTTCAAAATGCGGCAACCCTGGATGGTGTATGCTTTAAATTTTCTTTTAAGTGCAATAACTTAGAAACCGTTGGAGATAATTGACCGAAATTTTCGCCAAATGGTAGAGAATGAAATTTAGGCTATTCGCTAAACGGAAGGAAATTTATAGGGCATCCAATAAAAGAATTATTTATTATTATTATTATAATAATTGAATATCGATTAGGAAAACTTCATTGCACCAAATTTTTAATAGAATTATATACCGTTTAATTACCCTTGAAATGTCCGTTCATTTGAGCATAATATTGGTAACATTGGGGCGAAATTCAGAAAAACCAATTTTTCGGTCTCAAAAAAAGACAGTGTATAGTCCATTGATTTTTTTTGGCTTAAAAAAAAATTCTCTTTTTTTTGGTCAAAATTATACTCAAACGAAAGGAAATTTCTAGGGCATCCAATAAATATGGTTTTCAGTGCCAAGTTCCTTTTAGTTTTTGAGAAAATTACGATTTACGAAAATCGATTAGGAATTGAATATTGATTATTGAATATTAATTAGGAAAACTTCATTGCACCAAATTTTCCAAAGAATTATATACTGTTTAATTACCCTTGAAATGCCCGTTCATTTGAGTATAATATTGGTAACATTGGGGCGAAATTCAGAAAAACCAATTTTTCGGTCTCTAAAAATGACAGTGTGAATTTTTTGGCTTTAAAAAAAAATTTTCTTTTTTATGAAACAAATTTTCTAGTGTATTTTGTTCTCTGTATCGATTAAGGGTACACCACTACTTATACTCAATATGAAAAGATACAATAAATATAACTCATACGTAAAAAAAATATAGAAAATAAAAATTCATACGATTTCCCCGTTTTTTGAATATCTCGGGAAATACTGGTCCAATTTGGCTGGAAAACCTACTGTTCCAGATTTGCGATGCTCTTTCAGAATTTTTCACCCAAATTTGATTTCAAGCTTCCCCGTTTTATTTTCCATTTTCAAAATGCGGCAACCCTGGATGGTGTATGCTTTAAATTTTCTTTTAAGTGCAATAACTTAGAAACCGTTGGAGATAATTGACCGAAATTTTCGCCAAATGGTAGAGAATGAAATTTAGGCTATTCGCTAAACGGAAGGAAATTTATAGGGCATCCAATAAAAGAATTATTTATTATTATTATTATAATAATTGAATATCGATTAGGAAAACTTCATTGCACCAAATTTTTAATAGAATTATATACCGTTTAATTACCCTTGAAATGTCCGTTCATTTGAGCATAATATTGGTAACATTGGGGCGAAATTCAGAAAAACCAATTTTTCGGTCTCAAAAAAAGACAGTGTATAGTCCATTGATTTTTTTTGGCTTAAAAAAAAATTCTCTTTTTTTTGGTCAAAATTATACTCAAACGAAAGGAAATTTCTAGGGCATCCAATAAATATGGTTTTCAGTGCCAAGTTCCTTTTAGTTTTTGAGAAAATTACGATTTACGAAAATCGATTAGGAATTGAATATTGATTATTGAATATTGATTAGGAAAACTTCATTGCACCAAATTTTCCAAAGAATTATATACTGTTTAATTACCCTTGAAATGCCCGTTCATTTGAGTATAATATTGGTAACATTGGGGCGAAATTCAGAAAAACCAATTTTTCGGTCTCAAAAAAAGACAGTGCATTCTCTTTTTTTTGGTCAAAATTATACTCAAACGAAAGGAAATTTCTAGGGCATCCAATAAATATGGTTTTCAGTGCCAAGTTCCTTTTAGTTTTTGAGAAAATTACGATTTACGAAAATCGATTAGGAATTGAATATTGATTATTGAATATTGATTAGGAAAACTTCATTGCACCAAATTTTCCAAAGAATTATATACTGTTTAATTGCCCTTGAAATGCCCGTTCATTTGAGTATAATATTGGTAACATTGGGGCGAAATTCAGAAAAACCAATTTTTCGGTCTCTAAAAATGACAGTGTGAATTTTTTGGCTTTAAAAAAAAATTTTCTTTTTTATGAAACAAATTTTCTAGTGTATTTTGTTCTCTGTATCGATTAAGGGTACACCACTACTTATACTCAATATGAAAAGATACAATAAATATAACACATACGTAAAAAAAATATAGAAAATAAAAATTCATACGATTTCCCCGTTTTTTGAATATCTCGGGAAATACTGGTCCAATTTGGCTGGAAAACCTACTGTTCCAGATTTGCGATGCTCTTTCAGAATTTTTCACCCAAATTTGATTTCAAGCTTCCCCGTTTTATTTTCCATTTTCAAAATGCGGCAACCCTGGATGGTGTATGCTTTAAATTTTCTTTTAAGTGCAATAACTTAGAAACCGTTGGAGATAATTGACCGAAATTTTCGCCAAATGGTAGAGAATGAAATTTAGGCTATTCGCTAAACGGAAGGAAATTTATAGGGCATCCAATAAAAGAATTATTTATTATTATTATTATAATAATTGAATATCGATTAGGAAAACTTCATTGCACCAAATTTTTAAGAGAATTATATACCGTTTAATTACCCTTGAAATGTCCGTTCATTTGAGCATAATATTGGTAACATTGGGGCGAAATTCAGAAAAACCAATTTTTCGGTCTCAAAAAAAGACAGTGTATAGTCCATTGATTTTTTTTGGCTTAAAAAAAAATTCTCTTTTTTTTGGTCAAAATTATACTCAAACGAAAGGAAATTTCTAGGGCATCCAATAAATATGGTTTTCAGTGCCAAGTTCCTTTTAGTTTTTGAGAAAATTACGATTTACGAAAATCGATTAGGAATTGAATATTGATTATTGAATATTGATTAGGAAAACTTCATTGCACCAAATTTTCCAAAGAATTATATACTGTTTAATTACCCTTGAAATGCCCGTTCATTTGAGTATAATATTGGTAACATTGGGGCGAAATTCAGAAAAACCAATTTTTCGGTCTCAAAAAAAGACAGTGTATAGTCCATTGATTTTTTTTGGCTTAAAAAAAAATTCTCTTTTTTTTGGTCAAAATTATACTCAAACGAAAGGAAATTTCTAGGGCATCCAATAAATATGGTTTTCAGTGCCAAGTTCCTTTTAGTTTTTGAGAAAATTACGATTTACGAAAATCGATTAGGAATTGAATATTGATTATTGAATATTGATTAGGAAAACTTCATTGCACCAAATTTTCCAAAGAATTATATACTGTTTAATTACCCTTGAAATGCCCGTTCATTTGAGTATAATATTGGTAACATTGGGGCGAAATTCAGAAAAACCAATTTTTCGGTCTCTAAAAATGACAGTGTGAATTTTTTGGCTTTAAAAAAAAATTTTCTTTTTTATGAAACAAATTTTCTAGTGTATTTTGTTCTTTGTATCGATTAAGGGTACACCACTACTTATACTCAATATGAAAAGATACAATAAATATAACTCATCCGTAAAAAAAATATAGAAAATAAAAATTCATACGATTTCCCCGTTTTTTGAATATCTCGGGAAATACTGGTCCAATTTGGCTGGAAAACCTACTGTTCCAGATTTGCGATGCTCTTTCAGAATTTTTCACCCAAATTTGATTTCAAGCTTCCCCGTTTTATTTTCCATTTTCAAAATGCGGCAACCCTGGATGGTGTATGCTTTAAATTTTCTTTTAAGTGCAATAACTTAGAAACCGTTGGAGATAATTGACCGAAATTTTCGCCAAATGGTAGAGAATGAAATTTAGGCTATTCGCTAAACGGAAGGAAATTTATAGGGCATCCAATAAAAGAATTATTTATTATTATTATTATAATAATTGAATATCGATTAGGAAAACTTCATTGCACCAAATTTTTAATAGAATTATATACCGTTTAATTACCCTTGAAATGTCCGTTCATTTGAGCATAATATTGGTAACATTGGGGCGAAATTCAGAAAAACCAATTTTTCGGTCTCAAAAAAAGACAGTGTATAGTCCATTGATTTTTTTTGGCTTAAAAAAAATTCTCTTTTTTTTGGTCAAAATTATACTCAAACGAAAGGAAATTTCTAGGGCATCCAATAAATATGGTTTTCAGTGCCAAGTTCCTTTTAGTTTTTGAGAAAATTACGATTTACGAAAATCGATTAGGAATTGAATATTGATTATTGAATATTGATTAGGAAAACTTCATTGCACCAAATTTTCAAAAGAATTATATACTGTTTAATTACCCTTGAAATGCCCGTTCATTTGAGTATAATATTGGTAACATTGGGGCGAAATTCAGAAAAACCAATTTTTCGGTCTCAAAAAAAGACAGTGTATAGTCCATTGATTTTTTTTGGCTTAAAAAAAAATTCTCTTTTTTTTGGTCAAAATTATACTCAAACGAAAGGAAATTTTTAGGGCATCCAATAAATATGGTTTTCAGTGCCAAGTTCCTTTTAGTTTTTGAGAAAATCACGATTTACGAAAATCGATTAGGAATTGAATATTGATTATTGAATATCGATTAGGAAAACTTCATTGCACCAAATTTTCAAAAGAATTATACACTGTTTAATTACCCTTGAAATGCCCGTTCATTTGAGTATAATATTGGTAACATTGGGGCGAAATTCAGAAAAACCAATTTTTCGGTCTCTAAAAATGACAGTGTGAATTTTTTGGCTTTAAAAAAAAATTTTCTTTTTTTTGAAACAAATTTTCTAGTGTATTTTGTTCTCTGTATCGATTAAGGGTACACCACTACGTATACTCAATATGAAAAGGTACAATAAATATAACTCATACGTAAAAAAAATATAGAAAATAAAAATTCATACGATTTCCCCGTTTTTTGAATATCTCGGGAAATACTGGTCCAATTTGGCTGGAAAACCTACTGTTCCAGCTTTGCGATGCTCTTTCAGAATTTTTCACCCAAATTTGATTTCAAGCTTCCCCGTTTTATTTTCCATTTTCAAAATGCGGCAACCCTGGATGGTGTATGCTTTAAATTTTCTTTTAAGTGCAATAACTTAGAAACCGTTGGAGATAATTGACCGAAATTTTCGCCAAATGGTAGAGAATGAAATTTAGGCTATTCGCTAAACGGAAGGAAATTTATAGGGCATCCAATAAAATAATTATTTATTATTATTATTATAATAATTGAATATCGATTAGGAAAACTTCATTGCACCAAATTTTTAAGAGAATTATATACCGTTTAATTACCCTTGAAATGTCCGTTCATTTGAGCATAATATTGGTAACATTGGGGCGAAATTCAGAAAAACCAATTTTTCGGTCTCAAAAAAAGACAGTGTATAGTCCATTGATTTTTTTTGGCTTAAAAAAAATTCTCTTTTTTTTGGTCAAAATTATACTCAAACGAAAGGAAATTTCTAGGGCATCCAATAAATATGGTTTTCAGTGCCAAGTTCCTTTTAGTTTTTGAGAAAATTACGATTTACGAAAATCGATTAGGAATTGAATATTGATTATTGAATATTGATTAGGAAAACTTCATTGCACCAAATTTTCCAAAGAATTATATACTGTTTAATTACCCTTGAAATGCCCGTTCATTTGAGTATAATATTGGTAACATTGGGGCGAAATTCAGAAAAACCAATTTTTCGGTCTCTAAAAATGACAGTGTGAATTTTTTGGCTTTAAAAAAAAATTTTCTTTTTTATGAAACAAATTTTCTAGTGTATTTTGTTCTCTGTATCGATTAAGGGTACACCACTACTTATACTCAATATGAAAAGATACAATAAATATAACTCATACGTAAAAAAAATATAGAAAATAAAAATTCATACGATTTCCCCGTTTTTTGAATATCTCGGGAAATACTGGTCCAATTTGGCTGGAAAACCTACTGTTCCAGATTTGCGATGCTCTTTCAGAATTTTTCACCCAAATTTGATTTCAAGCTTCCCCGTTTTATTTTCCATTTTCAAAATGCGGCAACCCTGGATGGTGTATGCTTTAAATTTTCTTTTAAGTGCAATAACTTAGAAACCGTTGGAGATAATTGACCGAAATTTTCGCCAAATGGTAGAGAATGAAATTTAGGCTATTCGCTAAACGGAAGGAAATTTATAGGGCATCCAATAAAAGAATTATTTATTATTATTATTATAATAATTGAATATCGATTAGGAAAACTTCATTGCACCAAATTTTTAATAGAATTATATACCGTTTAATTACCCTTGAAATGTCCGTTCATTTGAGCATAATATTGGTAACATTGGGGCGAAATTCAGAAAAACCAATTTTTCGGTCTCAAAAAAAGACAGTGTATAGTCCATTGATTTTTTTTGGCTTAAAAAAAAATTCTCTTTTTTTTGGTCAAAATTATACTCAAACGAAAGGAAATTTCTAGGGCATCCAATAAATATGGTTTTCAGTGCCAAGTTCCTTTTAGTTTTTGAGAAAATTACGATTTACGAAAATCGATTAGGAATTGAATATTGATTATTGAATATTGATTAGGAAAACTTCATTGCACCAAATTTTCCAAAGAATTATATACTGTTTAATTACCCTTGAAATGCCCGTTCATTTGAGTATAATATTGGTAACATTGGGGCGAAATTCAGAAAAACCAATTTTTCGGTCTCAAAAAAAGACAGTGTATAGTCCATTGATTTTTTTTGGCTTAAAAAAAAATTCTCTTTTTTTTGGTCAAAATTATACTCAAACGAAAGGAAATTTCTAGGGCATCCAATAAATATGGTTTTCAGTGCCAAGTTCCTTTTAGTTTTTGAGAAAATTACGATTTACGAAAATCGATTAGGAATTGAATATTGATTATTGAATATTGATTAGGAAAACTTCATTGCACCAAATTTTCCAAAGAATTATATACTGTTTAATTACCCTTGAAATGCCCGTTCATTTGAGTATAATATTGGTAACATTGGGGCGAAATTCAGAAAAACCAATTTTTCGGTCTCTAAAAATGACAGTGTGAATTTTTTGGCTTTAAAAAAAAATTTTCTTTTTTATGAAACAAATTTTCTAGTGTATTTTGTTCTCTGTATCGATTAAGGGTACACCACTACTTATACTCAATATGAAAAGATACAATAAATATAACTCATACGTAAAAAAAATATAGAAAATAAAAATTCATACGATTTCCCCGTTTTTTGAATATCTCGGGAAATACTGGTCCAATTTGGCTGGAAAACCTACTGTTCCAGATTTGCGATGCTCTTTCAGAATTTTTCACCCAAATTTGATTTCAAGCTTCCCCGTTTTATTTTCCATTTTCAAAATGCGGCAACCCTGGATGGTGTATGCTTTAAATTTTCTTTTAAGTGCAATAACTTAGAAACCGTTGGAGATAATTGACCGAAATTTTCGCCAAATGGTAGAGAATGAAATTTAGGCTATTCGCTAAACGGAAGGAAATTTATAGGGCATCCAATAAAAGAATTATTTATTATTACTATTATAATAATTGAATATCGATTAGGAAAACTTCATTGCACCAAATTTTTAATAGAATTATATACCGTTTAATTACCCTTGAAATGTCCGTTCATTTGAGCATAATATTGGTAACATTGGGGCGAAATTCAGAAAAACCAATTTTTCGGTCTCAAAAAAAGACAGTGTATAGTCCATTGATTTTTTTTGGCTTAAAAAAAAATTCTCTTTTTTTTGGTCAAAATTATACTCAAACGAAAGGAAATTTCTAGGGCATCCAATAAATATGGTTTTCAGTGCCAAGTTCCTTTTAGTTTTTGAGAAAATTACGATTTACGAAAATCGATTAGGAATTGAATATTGATTATTGAATATTGATTAGGAAAACTTCATTGCACCAAATTTTCCAAAGAATTATATACTGTTTAATTACCCTTGAAATGCCCGTTCATTTGAGTATAATATTGGTAACATTGGGGCGAAATTCAGAAAAACCAATTTTTCGGTCTCAAAAAAAGACAGTGTATTCTCTTTTTTTTGGTCAAAATTATACTCAAACGAAAGGAAATTTCTAGGGCATCCAATAAATATGGTTTTCAGTGCCAAGTTCCTTTTAGTTTTTGAGAAAATTACGATTTACGAAAATCGATTAGGAATTGAATATTGATTATTGAATATTGATTAGGAAAACTTCATTGCACCAAATTTTCCAAAGAATTATATACTGTTTAATTGCCCTTGAAATGCCCGTTCATTTGAGTATAATATTGGTAACATTGGGGCGAAATTCAGAAAAACCAATTTTTCGGTCTCTAAAAATGACAGTGTGAATTTTTTGGCTTTAAAAAAAAATTTTCTTTTTTATGAAACAAATTTTCTAGTGTATTTTGTTCTCTGTATCGATTAAGGGTACACCACTACTTATACTCAATATGAAAAGATACAATAAATATAACTCATACGTAAAAAAAATATAGAAAATAAAAATTCATACGATTTCCCCGTTTTTTGAATATCTCGGGAAATACTGGTCCGATTTGGCTGGAAAACCTACTGTTCCAGATTTGCGATGCTCTTTCAGAATTTTTCACCCAAATTTGATTTCAAGCTTCCCCGTTTTATTTTCCATTTTCAAAATGCGGCAACCCTGGATGGTGTATGCTTTAAATTTTCTTTTAAGTGCAATAACTTAGAAACCGTTGGAGATAATTGACCGAAATTTTCGCCAAATGGTAGAGAATGAAATTTAGGCTATTCGCTAAACGGAAGGAAATTTATAGGGCATCCAATAAAAGAATTATTTATTATTATTATTATAATAATTGAATATCGATTAGGAAAACTTCATTGCACCAAATTTTTAAGAGAATTATATACCGTTTAATTACCCTTGAAATGTCCGTTCATTTGAGCATAATATTGGTAACATTGGGGCGAAATTCAGAAAAACCAATTTTTCGGTCTCAAAAAAAGACAGTGTATAGTCCATTGATTTTTTTTGGCTTAAAAAAAAATTCTCTTTTTTTTGGTCAAAATTATACTCAAACGAAAGGAAATTTCTAGGGCATCCAATAAATATGGTTTTCAGTGCCAAGTTCCTTTTAGTTTTTGAGAAAATTACGATTTACGAAAATCGATTAGGAATTGAATATTGATTATTGAATATTGATTAGGAAAACTTCATTGCACCAAATTTTCCAAAGAATTATATACTGTTTAATTACCCTTGAAATGCCCGTTCATTTGAGTATAATATTGGTAACATTGGGGCGAAATTCAGAAAAACCAATTTTTCGGTCTCAAAAAAAGACAGTGTATAGTCCATTGATTTTTTTTGGCTTAAAAAAAAATTCTCTTTTTTTTGGTCAAAATTATACTCAAACGAAAGGAAATTTCTAGGGCATCCAATAAATATGGTTTTCAGTGCCAAGTTCCTTTTAGTTTTTGAGAAAATTACGATTTACGAAAATCGATTAGGAATTGAATATTGATTATTGAATATTGATTAGGAAAACTTCATTGCACCAAATTTTCCAAAGAATTATATACTGTTTAATTACCCTTGAAATGCCCGTTCATTTGAGTATAATATTGGTAACATTGGGGCGAAATTCAGAAAAACCAATTTTTCGGTCTCTAAAAATGACAGTGTGAATTTTTTGGCTTTAAAAAAAAATTTTCTTTTTTATGAAACAAATTTTCTAGTGTATTTTGTTCTCTGTATCGATTAAGGGTACACCACTACTTATACTCAATATGAAAAGATACAATAAATATAACTCATACGTAAAAAAAATATAGAAAATAAAAATTCATACGATTTCCCCGTTTTTTGAATATCTCGGGAAATACTGGTCCAATTTGGCTGGAAAACCTACTGTTCCAGATTTGCGATGCTCTTTCAGAATTTTTCACCCAAATTTGATTTCAAGCTTCCCCGTTTTATTTTCCATTTTCAAAATGCGGCAACCCTGGATGGTGTATGCTTTAAATTTTCTTTTAAGTGCAATAACTTAGAAACCGTTGGAGATAATTGACCGAAATTTTCGCCAAATGGTAGAGAATGAAATTTAGGCTATTCGCTAAACGGAAGGAAATTTATAGGGCATCCAATAAAAGAATTATTTATTATTATTATTATAATAATTGAATATCGATTAGGAAAACTTCATTGCACCAAATTTTTAATAGAATTATATACCGTTTAATTACCCTTGAAATGTCCGTTCATTTGAGCATAATATTGGTAACATTGGGGCGAAATTCAGAAAAACCAATTTTTCGGTCTCAAAAAAAGACAGTGTATAGTCCATTGATTTTTTTTGGCTTAAAAAAATTCTCTTTTTTTTGGTCAAAATTATACTCAAACGAAAGGAAATTTCTAGGGCATCCAATAAATATGGTTTTCAGTGCCAAGTTCCTTTTAGTTTTTGAGAAAATTACGATTTACGAAAATCGATTAGGAATTGAATATTGATTATTGAATATTGATTAGGAAAACTTCATTGCACCAAATTTTCCAAAGAATTATATACTGTTTAATTACCCTTGAAATGCCCGTTCATTTGAGTATAATATTGGTAACATTGGGGCGAAATTCAGAAAAACCAATTTTTCGGTCTCAAAAAAAGACAGTGTATAGTCCATTGATTTTTTTTGGCTTAAAAAAAAATTCTCTTTTTTTTGGTCAAAATTATACTCAAACGAAAGGAAATTTTTAGGGCATCCAATAAATATGGTTTTCAGTGCCAAGTTCCTTTTAGTTTTTGAGAAAATCACGATTTACGAAAATCGATTAGGAATTGAATATTGATTATTGAATATCGATTAGGAAAACTTCATTGCACCAAATTTTCAAAAGAATTATACACTGTTTAATTACCCTTGAAATGCCCGTTCATTTGAGTATAATATTGGTAACATTGGGGCGAAATTCAGAAAAACCAATTTTTCGGTCTCTAAAAATGACAGTGTGAATTTTTTGGCTTTAAAAAAAAATTTTCTTTTTTTTGAAACAAATTTTCTAGTGTATTTTGTTCTCTGTATCGATTAAGGGTACACCACTACGTATACTCAATATGAAAAGGTACAATAAATATAACTCATACGTAAAAAAAATATAGAAAATAAAAATTCATACGATTTCCCCGTTTTTTGAATATCTCGGGAAATACTGGTCCAATTTGGCTGGAAAACCTACTGTTCCAGCTTTGCGATGCTCTTTCAGAATTTTTCACCCAAATTTGATTTCAAGCTTCCCCGTTTTATTTTCCATTTTCAAAATGCGGCAACCCTGGATGGTGTATGCTTTAAATTTTCTTTTAAGTGCAATAACTTAGAAACCGTTGGAGATAATTGACCGAAATTTTCGCCAAATGGTAGAGAATGAAATTTAGGCTATTCGCTAAACGGAAGGAAATTTATAGGGCATCCAATAAAAGAATTATTTATTATTATTATTATAATAATTGAATATCGATTAGGAAAACTTCATTGCACCAAATTTTTAATAGAATTATATACCGTTTAATTACCCTTGAAATGTCCGTTCATTTGAGCATAATATTGGTAACATTGGGGCGAAATTCAGAAAAACCAATTTTTCGGTCTCAAAAAAAGACAGTGTATAGTCCATTGATTTTTTTTGGCTTAAAAAAAAATTCTCTTTTTTTTGGTCAAAATTATACTCAAACGAAAGGAAATTTCTAGGGCATCCAATAAATATGGTTTTCAGTGCCAAGTTCCTTTTAGTTTTTGAGAAAATTACGATTTACGAAAATCGATTAGGAATTGAATATTGATTATTGAATATTGATTAGGAAAACTTCATTGCACCAAATTTTCCAAAGAATTATATACTGTTTAATTACCCTTGAAATGCCCGTTCATTTGAGTATAATATTGGTAACATTGGGGCGAAATTCAGAAAAACCAATTTTTCGGTCTCTAAAAATGACAGTGTGAATTTTTTGGCTTTAAAAAAAAATTTTCTTTTTTATGAAACAAATTTTCTAGTGTATTTTGTTCTCTGTATCGATTAAGGGTACACCACTACTTATACTCAATATGAAAAGATACAATAAATATAACTCATACGTAAAAAAAATATAGAAAAAAAAAATTCATACGATTTCCCCGTTTTTTGAATATCTCGGGAAATACTGGTCCAATTTGGCTGGAAAACCTACTGTTCCAGATTTGCGATGCTCTTTCAGAATTTTTCACCCAAATTTGATTTCAAGCTTCCCCGTTTTATTTTCCATTTTCAAAATGCGGCAACCCTGGATGGTGTATGCTTTAAATTTTCTTTTAAGTGCAATAACTTAGAAACCGTTGGAGATAATTGACCGAAATTTTCGCCAAATGGTAGAGAATGAAATTTAGGCTATTCGCTAAACGGAAGGAAATTTATAGGGCATCCAATAAAAGAATTATTTATTATTATTATTATAATAATTGAATATCGATTAGGAAAACTTCATTGCACCAAATTTTTAATAGAATTATATACCGTTTAATTACCCTTGAAATGTCCGTTCATTTGAGCATAATATTGGTAACATTGGGGCGAAATTCAGAAAAACCAATTTTTCGGTCTCAAAAAAAGACAGTGTATAGTCCATTGATTTTTTTTGGCTTAAAAAAAAATTCTCTTTTTTTTGGTCAAAATTATACTCAAACGAAAGGAAATTTCTAGGGCATCCAATAAATATGGTTTTCAGTGCCAAGTTCCTTTTAGTTTTTGAGAAAATTACGATTTACGAAAATCGATTAGGAATTGAATATTGATTATTGAATATTGATTAGGAAAACTTCATTGCACCAAATTTTCCAAAGAATTATATACTGTTTAATTACCCTTGAAATGCCCGTTCATTTGAGTATAATATTGGTAACATTGGGGCGAAATTCAGAAAAACCAATTTTTCGGTCTCTAAAAATGACAGTGTGAATTTTTTGGCTTTAAAAAAAAATTTTCTTTTTTATGAAACAAATTTTCTAGTGTATTTTGTTCTCTGTATCGATTAAGGGTACACCACTACTTATACTCAATATGAAAAGATACAATAAATATAAATCATACGTAAAAAAAATATAGAAAATAAAAATTCATACGATTTCCCCGTTTTTTGAATATCTCGGGAAATACTGGTCCAATTTGGCTGGAAAACCTACTGTTCCAGATTTGCGATGCTCTTTCAGAATTTTTCACCCAAATTTGATTTCAAGCTTCCCCGTTTTATTTTCCATTTTCAAAATGCGGCAACCCTGGATGGTGTATGCTTTAAATTTTCTTTTAAGTGCAATAACTTAGAAACCGTTGGAGATAATTGACCGAAATTTTCGCCAAATGGTAGAGAATGAAATTTAGGCTATTCGCTAAACGGAAGGAAATTTATAGGGCATCCAATAAAAGAATTATTTATTATTATTATTATTATAATAATTGAATATCGATTAGGAAAACTTCATTGCACCAAATTTTTAATAGAATTATATACCGTTTAATTACCCTTGAAATGTCCGTTCATTTGAGCATAATATTGGTAACATTGGGGCGAAATTCAGAAAAACCAATTTTTCGGTCTCAAAAAAAGACAGTGTATAGTCCATTGATTTTTTTTGGCTTAAAAAAAAATTCTCTTTTTTTTGGTCAAAATTATACTCAAACGAAAGGAAATTTCTAGGGCATCCAATAAATATGGTTTTCAGTGCCAAGTTCCTTTTAGTTTTTGAGAAAATTACGATTTACGAAAATCGATTAGGAATTGAATATTGATTATTGAATATTGATTAGGAAAACTTCATTGCACCAAATTTTCCAAAGAATTATATACTGTTTAATTACCCTTGAAATGCCCGTTCATTTGAGTATAATATTGGTAACATTGGGGCGAAATTCAGAAAAACCAATTTTTCGGTCTCAAAAAAAGACAGTGTATAGTCCATTGATTTTTTTTGGCTTAAAAAAAAATTCTCTTTTTTTTGGTCAAAATTATACTCAAACGAAAGGAAATTTCTAGGGCATCCAATAAATATGGTTTTCAGTGCCAAGTTCCTTTTAGTTTTTGAGAAAATTACGATTTACGAAAATCGATTAGGAATTGAATATTGATTATTGAATATTGATTAGGAAAACTTCATTGCACCAAATTTTCCAAAGAATTATATACTGTTTAATTACCCTTGAAATGCCCGTTCATTTGAGTATAATATTGGTAACATTGGGGCGAAATTCAGAAAAACCAATTTTTCGGTCTCTAAAAATGACAGTGTGAATTTTTTGGCTTTAAAAAAAAATTTTCTTTTTTATGAAACAAATTTTCTAGTGTATTTTGTTCTCTGTATCGATTAAGGGTACACCACTACTTATACTCAATATGAAAAGATACAATAAATATAACTCATACGTAAAAAAAATATAGAAAATAAAAATTCATACGATTTCCCCGTTTTTTGAATATCTCGGGAAATACTGGTCCAATTTGGCTGGAAAACCTACTGTTCCAGATTTGCGATGCTCTTTCAGAATTTTTCACCCAAATTTGATTTCAAGCTTCCCCGTTTTATTTTCCATTTTCAAAATGCGGCAACCCTGGATGGTGTATGCTTTAAATTTTCTTTTAAGTGCAATAACTTAGAAACCGTTGGAGATAATTGACCGAAATTTTCGCCAAATGGTAGAGAATGAAATTTAGGCTATTCGCTAAACGGAAGGAAATTTATAGGGCATCCAATAAAAGAATTATTTATTATTATTATTATAATAATTGAATATCGATTAGGAAAACTTCATTGCACCAAATTTTTAATAGAATTATATACCGTTTAATTACCCTTGAAATGTCCGTTCATTTGAGCATAATATTGGTAACATTGGGACGAAATTTCATTGGTTTTTTTGGCTTTAAAAAAAATTTCTTTTTTTTTGGTCAAAATTATACTCAAATGAAAGGAAATGTTTTGGGAATATTCAATTATTATAATAATAATAATAAATAATTCTTTTATTGGATGCCCTATAAATTTCCTTTCGTTTAGCAAATAGCCTAAATTTCATTCTCTACCATTTGGCGAAAATTTCGGTCAATTATCTCCAACGGTTTCTAAGTTATTGCACTTAAAAGAAAATTTAAAGCATACACCATCCAGGGTTGCCGCATTTTGAAAATGGAAAATAAAACGGGGAAGCTTGAAATCAAATTTGGGTGAAAAATTCTGAAAGAGCATCGCAAATCTGGAACAGTAGGTTTTCCAGCCAAATTGGACCGGTATTTCCCGAGATATTCAAAAAACGGGGAAATCGTATGAATTTTTATTTTCTATATTTTTTTTTACGTATGAGTTATATTTATTGTACCTATTCATATTGAGTATACGTAGTGGTGTACCCTTAATCGATACAGAGAACAAAATACACTAGAAAATTTGTTTCCAATCTAAATTATTGGCAATTTCACAAATTTTAATATAAAATTTCGATCCATAAACAGTATTAAACCTAACGAGAATTCCATTTCTTTTGAATTATTATTGAGTTGTCGTCAAACTCTAATATTTAGTTATTTATATACTTACTTGGTCTTTCCAATTAAAATAAAAAAGCGTTTATTTCCAAAAAATCATTTTTTAAGTTATTTATTAAATATTTTATTTATTTGTAAATACGTCATGAAAATGTACATTTCTCTTATGTCGATTTTTATTTTTTTCTATAGAACGGTTCAATTCAAATCGCAACTAATGTTTCTTTTATTAACTTTTAAATGAAAACACAGAACGGGAAACTCAATATGTATATCAAATTAAAGAGCATTTATTAGAATTTCAAGAAGTATAAAAGTAAAACCCAAATTTCTTGACTACACTCAGATAAAAAAGATAGTAAAAAAATTTGTAAACAGTTTCCAATCGAACTTTACTATTTTTATACTGAGTTGTAGTAAATTTTTTTTTATAATCATAACAGTATATAATTCTTTTGAAAATTTGGTGCAATGAAGTTTTCCTAATCGATATTCAATAATCAATTCCTAACCGATTTTCATTAATCGTGATTTTCTCAAAAACTAAAAGGAACTTGGCACTGAAAACCACTTTTATTGGATGCCCGATCAATTTTCTTTCGTTTAAATATAATTTTGGGCAAAAAAAAATTTGTTTGGTTTTGGTTTAATGGATTTATCATCGTTTTTTTTCTTTTTCTGAAAACTGATTAAAAAAGCACAAAACAAAGTTTTCAACAATTTTTGTTTATTAAAATATTTAAAACAGTTTTTTTGTTAAATTTTTTTCATTGAACAACATTGAAATATTTTTACTTAAAATTAATAAATAATTAAAACATTTTCGAAACAAAGTATATAAAAGTAATAAAACTATAAATTCCTCCAGGAGGATTATTATTGACATAATAAATACCACACGATATTAAGCATTTTTAATTTGCTTTCAAATAAATACGTAAAATATAATATTAAACTACTTAAATACAAAACAGACTAGATATTTTACTAAATTTATGGATTCCAAGAATACCTCAAATATGTATTAAATTCTATACACAGCAAACTAATGCTGTTTTCTTTTCTGAACAAATTTTGCCTTTTTTGCCCTTTTTTACAAAATGAATAACGGTAATGGTAAAGGTATTGAATTTTGTTTGATTCGGTAACGGTATTTAAGGCTATTTCGGTGACAGTATACCGTTATCGAAACAGCAATAACGGTACGTATCGGTATTAAAAATTACGTTAGAAACATATAAAACATGGCATATTTTTTATTTTAAGTACTGAAAATACACTAAAAAAAGTCAGTAAAGTCAGCAAAAAATGTTGCTGTGTCAGCAAATTTTTAGTCAGGAGCGTGCTTGCAAAAAAGTTGGTAATTTCAGCAAAAGGTTTGCTGAAAATCAGCGAGAGTTGTTTTTCTTTTTTTGTCATTTCCGTTTCCAGACAAGCTGCGACATCTACATCTTGTCTATGTGGTTGTCGTCCACGCTATGAATGCGTTATCAGCACAATTTTTGTAGCAAAATAAATTAGTAAAACATCAGTTAAAAATTAGTTTAGTGCTAAAAAATATAACTAAAATTTTTGCTGAAAACGGAATTTCAGCAAAAAAAATTGCTGAAAACTAGTACACTTGATGTACAAGACGTTTTACTAACTTTTTTACTAACTAATTTTTTTGAGTGTACAGATTTGAGGCTACAAATTCAAGGCTGATAGTTTTAATAAGTAAAATTATTATCTATAATTTTTTTTGTAAAAAACACTCAAAATTATAAAATAAAAAAAAGTTAAAAAATTGTCATTTTTATATAAATTAATAAATATGTACTGGTAAAATACCGGTAACTACCCTTAAAAATATTTGTATTTGGAATTTTGTTTAGAGGTATTGGTAACGGTATTTTAGCGATAACGGTAACCAACCTTGAAATTAGGTATGGAATTAAAGTATTTAAAAGACATATTTAACTCTGTTTAAAATATTTCCAAGCATGATCAGCTTATTTAGTAAAACAATAAAAATATCAAGAAATGCGACAATTTGTTAAATTGCACAAAAATTGAAGCATGTTTTGACATGTTGAATATACAGTCAGATAGATCTGTTGATACCAAATTTGTATATGTTTACTTTTTATTACTATGCATTTAAAGACTGTGTAAAAAAGGGGCAGGAAAAAGGCAACATTTTTTTTCAGAAAAGAAAACGGCATAAGAGATTTGTAGATAACATTTTTGGTGAAAAGTTATGGAAAGTCTTAATAAGATTTTTAAACAAAAACAAAATGCTTTCAAAAACCTCTACACTTTCAGGAATGAAAAGTCAAAAACCTCTACACTTTCAGGAATGAAAAGTCGATCGTTTCGGGGATTTTCCAAGTCCCCTTCTTCAGTTTTCTTTAGAAAGTGGTGGCAGTAGTGCAATGCAATTTGAAGCATTAAAATCTCATATTAAATGTAGTCCGCTACATTAACCAAATGGGAATGAGCAAACAATAAAATATGTTTTCGAAGTCTCTGCAAAGCATAGCCAACAATAGAAATATTATGAAAGTTTTTTGTTTTTGTATTTCGTACCATCGGTACAAATTAAATACAAGTTTTATTTTTCCCCTCTTCTTTGTCAATACAAGAATTGAAATTGTCAAGAAATTGTCAGGAGAGTATCCTGATGAAGAAAAATAGCAGTTTTTGAAATAAGTACTTATTATGTTAATTCATAATAGGGAAATTGGCCTCGAGCTGAATTAATAAATTTCTAATTAATCAATTAAAAAGGTCAAAAAAACAATTTTTATTTTTCAAATAAAAATTAAAAAAACCAACACTTTCAAAAACAAAATGTTTTTTTTTTTTTTTTTTTTTTTTTTAAAGAGAAGCAACACTCAGGAAATTCTTCCTATTAATTAACGCGTTGCTTCCTTTGGAAAGGGGATAGAGAAGAAGTGAAAGGTGGTGAAAGATGAAGGGCTTCAAATATGGCAACACTGTAATTGCGCGAGATGTTGAATTTTTTAGAACAGTTGTTGCGCGCCATCTGATGGTGAGTTGGCGAACTTTGTTGAAGCTTTTTAGTTCATAGCCCTGTTATATTATTTTACTTCGGTGGGGTTAAGTGCTATGGGAACACCGAAGGAGGACGAGGATAGAAAAAACTCATACATATTATTATTTTTTTATAAATTGATGTTGCCTTGGTTGGGGCTCGAACCCGCAACCGCAGCGCCCTCATACATTAAGGAACATTCGTGAAAAATTCCCATTTTTTGTGAATGTGTGTGTGTGTTTGTGTGTGTGTGCGTGTTGACATCGTGCAATTCGTGTTTACAAAATTTTTTGATATTTTTTGTTCCCTAATCAGTGTTCCTTAATGTATGGGCCGCTTTGAAAGCGTTTGGTAACTCCTTTTGAATTTAATAAACAAACGCTGGTAAATTTGCAGAAGGCAAAAGCACTTCTAGAAAAGTACTGTCATAACTTTACTGACCCAGCAATAGTTTTTTTTTGTACCGTTGGCAATTCCTACATGGGTATTTACGGAATTAGGGCATAAGAGCTAGAAGTTTCAATTAAGACTTTATTAACTTGAATTGAACAATAAATTTAGCCAAAAATTTTTATTTCTGGCATTTTATCAGATAATTTAAAATCGATATGAACAATTATAGATTTTCTAACCAAATTCTTTTTTGAAACTCCTTAAACTTCTACGATTATTTTGGTTTTGTTAAATACATTAAGTACTGATTTTTCTTCTTTAACTATTTTAAAAATGAACACGTAATTTGATTAAATTAAATTTAAAAACTTTTTTGTGGTTAAATACTTGTTATCGGCTAGTAAAATTAGTCAAAAGTGATACTAATTTAAGAATTAAAATGTAAGGAGTAACAGGGATAGCATTAGTTTAAGAACTGATTTTTAGTAAACAATTTCTTGTATGCTTCTTGGTAATACCACTATCGTTCTAACTAGGTGCAGCTTTGTTCAGTAAACTTTTTTTATTTATATTTAAATAATAACAAACAAAAGAGCACAGGAAAAACAAAGGCCTATATTAAATTTTTCCCATATAATTAGCGCTTAATTGGCTATTTTGTGCACTTTTTAACTATTTCTGAATTTCCAAATATAGGCTCAGCTTACACTAAACTGATATTATGTGCATTCACAAACATCACAACTTAAACTTAAATAAAAAGTAAGAGTTTCTTTTTCACTACCGGTCAGTAGTGGAAGTTGTGATGTTTGTGATAATTAATAGTCTCTAGTTAGTAAAGCGATTTTGAAAAAAATTATTGGCGAGCTGCATTCGTTGAGAGGATACCGGATCTTAGTTGGTTTCTGCTGAAACAATTCTATTTATGGATAGATTTCGAAACCTCTTCAGTAAAATCTATTGAAATTTAGAACCACTTTTGAATAAGTTTACTGCTTTATAATTATTGCTAATTTGTTGCATTTTACTTAAATAAAAAAGTCCTGTATGTTTTTAAAATTTTTCTTAATTAGTTAAGTTTCCTTATGATTAAGCAAGAGAGGCGTATTGGCATTGGGGTAGGAAGAAGGACGTCTTTGGCGTTGAAAACTACTTAAATCCTCATAACTTTGGCAAGATAATGTTGATTCTTCATAACGAGAATGATACGAGGCCCCGGAAGAACGTCTAACGCCGGTATACGAATCGGTAATAACTTCCAAAAGAGCTTCGTCACTAAAATAAAAGAAATATGTATTGAAACTATTGAAGGAATGCACAGAATATGAGAATTTTTCTTTATAGATTTACTCAGATTCAAGACATTTTTTCACACACACAGCGAATTTTGTCAGTAAAATTAAGAAAGTGTACACTGCAATTGCATTTGAGATATTTACAATTGCAGTTATTTTTAATTGCAATTGTTGTAGAAATATCTGCAATATCAGTTAATTTTAAATGCATTTGCAGTGTTCACTTTTTTAACTGCAATTGCAGTTAATTTTACCGACATAATTCTCTTAGAGTAGTTATACAAGATTTTTGTTCTAAGAAACAAATATGATTTTTTATATAAATTTTCAGAAATTTTTTCAGACGAGACATTAAAAAATCATTATATTCCCATTAACGGCCCTATGTTCTTTATAGCAACTACTATTGTATTCCCAATGTATATTTACCTATGATAACGATGATGTTCTAATAATGTACCGGTGGCAAATCTTAGTTTTTTGGGTGATTCTAAACTCGAGGAACGAGTTAAAGAATTTCTAGGTATACTTTTATTTTTCAATGATGAACGTATACCCAGATCGTTGGCGACCGATAAATGATTCTGTTGTCTTTGTTTTATATTTCCCTGTATAAATTTATTTAAAGCCCGCGAACCTCTCCTCTGAGATCTTTCATACGTACGTTTTATTTTAGCTTCTTCATCTTCACCTATCAGCCAAAAAGTACGTTGTTCACCTTTTCCCTTCATATTTATAACACCCCTCTCGTGATAATGGTAACCACCCAGTTTTTCCAGTAAATCTTTACATTGCCAACTACAATGAATTTTCAATGGAACACCCGAAGATTCCATACGAGAGGTGGTATTGACAGTGTCACCAAATAAACAATAGCGAGGCATTTTTAAACCCACCACACCAGCACATACAGGTCCTGTATGGATACCTATACGTAAGAGTAATTTATTGTAAGGACGATGTCTGATTTTAAATTCTGAAACTGCTGCTAACAGATGTAAAGACATGGAAGCAATTTCAGCAGCATGTAAATCACCATTACGTATGGGTAAGCCCGAGACCTTCAAAGAAACGATTTATTAAAATCGACTATAAATCTATCTTTAATTGTGTGATACTTACCACCATATAAGCATCACCTATGGTCTCTACTTTGTAGACATCATAATGTCCAATGATGGAATCAAAACAGGTGTATAAATCATTTAGAAAATCCACCACTTGTAGTGGAGTACTTTCTGCCGACATCGCTGTAAATCCTACAATGTCACTAAAATATATAGAAACTTGTTCATAACTTTCTGGATCGACCTTGTGACCCTTTTTCAATTGTTCTGCCACTGGTCGTGGTAACATTTCTAGGAGCAAAGCATCAGTCTTCTTCTTTTCCTCCTGCAACTGATCTGTTCGTTCATCCACTAAAGCCTCTAAATTATTGGCATATTTTTCCATCATAGCCATCATATTATCGAAAATATTTGGTTTCATGCCTTTACGTAAAGGTCTTAATTTGGCTCGTATGGTTTTAAAATCGGGTCTATCTTCAGCTCTTTCAGACCAACATTCCTTGAGAATTTCTCGAACACAATCGAATGCTGTCTCTAAAGGTTGTAACGAGGGTCGATATGGGTATTGAGTGTCTTGCACTTGCAATACCTTTTGTAAACATTGCATTCCTGACAAACCAGTTTCACCAAAAGGACCATGACGAGTGTGGATTTCATATAAAACGATGGCAAAAGAATAAGAATCACCTTTTTGTGAACCCATTACTAAAGAAGCTGGACCTTGACGTAATAATTCAGGCGCACGATATAACAATTCTAAAAATTAAAAATAAAAAAAAATTAAATAAAAGTTTCTTCTTCGCAGTCGGTAGGATTCGAACCTACGCTCCCAGAGGGAATCTGATTTCTAGTCAGACGCCTTAACCGCTCGGCCACGACTGCCGATGTCTACCAAACGTCATACGGTTAACATGAAATTATGTACATAAAGAGCAGAAAAACACACTCTCTTAAAGCTCTTTTTATACAATAACGTCAATGATGACCACTACAGTAAAACAAAAAGCGCCAAAAATGTAAATAAGCCATTTATTTATCAATTCGGGTTTGTTTTCTCAAAAATGTTTTGAATTTTATTACAGTTTAATTAAACAAATTGACGTGCAAAACAACAACAAAAACCCTTTAATTAATCTCTAATAAGACAGCGTTTTTTGTGAATTATACCTCATTCATACTGAACCCAAAACTAGTAGTTTTCAAATTTATTTTGTTTTCGACTATCAAATCCCATACAAATTTCAAAACTAAAAAAACGAAAACTTCTAGTTTTGGGTTCAGTATAAATGAGGTTTAAGCATGTTACTATTTTTGAAGAAATATGTATTCTGGTATGAAAAAATTTGAAATCTTTCAAAAGCACACATTTTTAATTTTAAATTTTACACGTTGATTTACGTTTTGTTTTATAAAAAGTGTGTTCGTTTACATATTATTTTTACTAGCTTTTCCATTTTTACTAAAAAAATCCATTCGAGTACTAAAAAAAATAGTAAAAAAAATTAAGGGGAAATATTACTGTTTTGCTTCATAAATTTCTTCCAGCTAAAATTAGTACTAGTAATATATTTCGTTGTTTTAGAAAATTTAATTTTTCCCTGGTTTTGTTTTTTTTTAGTATTTTTTAAATTTTTCCGCCCAAGTACATTTCTCTGTTTTGATAACTTTGTGATTTTTCACTACACTCAAAAAAGTTTATCAGCAGAATCTACTGAAAAGGACAGTTAACACAAAGATATACGCAGTTAAAAAGGCAACAAATGAATTTACCTTTAAAAAAATAACTAAAAATGTAGTTATATTTAACTGTTGAAAAATAACTAACAAATGCATTCAAAATTAACTGACAAATTTTTACTATAAAAATTTTAAAACAACTGACAAAATCCCCCTGATTATTTAAGGCGTAGGGGTAGACGTTTTATTTTATTTCTTTATTCTTCAATTACCTAACCGAGGGCCATATATGGTTACAGTAAAGTCGATATAACAAATATTTTTGCAATATTTAACCGTCAAGTAAGATTTATATTTTACTAGGAAAATTTCACTTTTTGTTAATTTCGATTTTGAAAAATTCGATTTGTATAGAGGCGTTTTTACAAAATACGCCAACGCCTTACATAATCAGGGGGAATAGGTAAAACAAAAAATACAGTTAATATTCTTCATATTATTTAAGTTTATTTTATTAAAAAAATTTTTTTTCTATTATAGAAATATGTAAACCGTCCCCAAGTAAATTCATTTTTATGCATTGGAGATATAATACAATGTTCTAATTTTTAATTGCAAACTAAAAAGAATATGTAAATCAAATATAACAAATATAAACTAAACAAGAATTATAAAAAATCAACGAAATTTTTTATTTTTAAAATAACTAACAAAAATAACTTTTTATTGTAAAAACACTGTTTTGGTCGTTGTTTATTATGATATTAAAAAAACAAACTGTTTTTAATAACTTACGAAATTACAGTACTTTTCGTAAGTTGTTTTCTTAATTAACTGTCGTAACAGTTGTGCTGTATCTTTCCCTAAAAACAACAACTACTGATTACTACTCAAACAACTGTCAAACTTTTTTGAGTATAGTTTTACTAGAAATGTATTCACACAAATCTAAAATATGTGACTAAAGGTTAAATTAGACGTGCCATAACGCCATAGCCGTAACCATAACGCCATAGCAGGCAACCAAAATTCAATTGGTTTCTATGGTTACGGTTATGGTGTTATGGCATGTCACCAATAATCGTATACATTGTAGCCCATAAGATTGGTTTGAACAGCTATTTTATATGGTTATGGTTATGGCACGTCTAATTGAGCCTTAAAGCCCAAATTACTTGGACATAAACGTAACGTGATGTATCTCCTTATGGAAAATCTAATAAGTTAAATGAGTATAGCTGAGAGTTTATTTATTTTTTTACTCATTATCTTAGATTGAATCAGCCGAGTAACAAAGCCTTAAGCCTTAAGCTTTATAGATTTTTTGCTTCATTTTACTTTTTGTTAAAAAAATCCGCTTTTTATTTTCTTTGACGTGTATTACTTATGTTGATAATATAGAGCTTTAATTTAGCGATTTTACGCGTTTGTGACAGCGTAAAGCTTAAGTAAAATTGCAATGTTGGCATCATTGAATTACTCTCTCTCTCTGAAGATGCCAGAATTTCGTTTGGATAGTTTCCCCATTTGTAAGAATAAAATTCCAACTTTATTCCTATATGTATTAAAAACATCAAAGCAAACATTGATATCTTACAGACGCAAAGTAAAACCTAGTGTAAAAATATCGAAGTCAATTTTGTATTTTTTTATGTACAGTTCTCCGGGTTTATAAAAGTCAAGTATAAGTTATCAATACCGTTGTTAAAATTATAAATTCATATTCTTAGTCAAACTAACATAGCTCACTAAGTAGACACAAAGTTATCTTGTGCATTATAAAATTTAGTTACGTGTTATATCTATTATTCCATACAATAAACTTAGGTAATCTGTAGAAGAAAGTGTGCAACACGCCAAAATATAACTTCGTAGTTACCATTGTAAAACATGGTTACTTTTGACTACTCGATACTTTTAAACTGAGTACTCGATACCACTCAATACTTTTTTCCTTCACAGAAATCCATTTATTTTCTTTTTTTTGTAAAAACTGTGCTATATGTTTTTGTGTAATTTTAATGGTAAAATTACGAATTTGTGTGGAAAAGTACAATCCTAACAGTATTAAGTAGTTACTTTATAGCATTGTGTACTCTAAAAAATAGTCAGAATTGAGTACTTAGTACCCAATAATTTTACAGCATTTGTGTTTTTTTATTTACATAGGGGTTACACGATCAATTTTTGGCTTTCAAGTTTCAATACACTCACATTTTTTTACTAACACACTCACATTTTAAAAATTGAACAGCAACTTGATATCAATTTTTGCTTTCAAGTTTTGAGAAAACTTGACGGTTAAGTTTTTAAACAGCTGATCAATTTCTTGTAAATTTATTTTTCTTTTTACAAATATTGTGCCGCAATAAAACATGATTGATAAAATACGGAATGTGAATATTTCGGTATATCGACGAAATGATTTAAAAATAAAAATAAATAAAAAAATCAATTTCTGCTGACATGAAAATGTCTGTGGAATATGTGAAGAAAAAAAATAAAGTCTTTTCGAACAGCCTACAGTGCGGGCGAGCATTTTTAGTTTTCCTTGACGACGGCATCTTGAAAGCAAAATTGACTATCAAGTTGCATGCAGCCTACGTCACAGCTTCAAGTTCAACTGAATTTGACGAGCAGTATGTGTTATCAACTTGAAAGCAAAATCTTGATCATGTAACCTCACTGTTAATCAACGTTTTGTTTGGAGAATTTATATGATTCCCATATTTTTTTGACAAATAGTTTTTATATATAGATTCACATTTCCATACAATCTGTTATTGAATGGAAAGAACAACCACTTATACGCCAAAAGAAGTCGTACAAAATAGACAAAAATTGCCAGCTGTGTGGAACAAGTAAAACGAAAATATTTGAAAACTATAAATTAAAATAAAATTAACCAATTTTTTTTAATAGTTAAAATAAAAATACAACAAATATTTTTTGTTTTTTATTAAAAGAAAAAATGTTAATTTGCCTAAGTTTTTAAGTATAAATGTCATTAAATTTTTTTGATATTTATTTACCGAAGGGTTTTGTATAATATGTCGTTAAACTTTTGTAGTTGTATAATATACAGAGAAGAAAGAAAAAAGCAAAATCCGATGTGTTTAAAGCAAAAAAATATTGTTAAAAAATCAGTAAAAAAGCAAAAGTAAAAAAACTTGGAAAAAGAACAGTTTTTAAAACAAATTCAAAGTTAAGAGAAAAAATATTTCTTTTGTGAGAAAAAAAAAAGTATTTTTGGGAAAAAACTCTTAAAAAAAAGCAATTCAAAGCTCAAAAATCTTAAGAAAAAGCTTTTTTAAAGCTAAAAAACGGAAAGTTCAAAAAAAGCAAAGAGAAGCAAAAAGAAGCAAATATGAGTAAAACAAGCAATAAAAAGCATAAAAAGCTAAAATAGCAATTTTGTCTTCTCTGATAATATATAATATACTTAGGCAATTTATACGTTAAAATTAGTTGATTATACACTTTTCTCTTTGCGTGCAGTTTATTCAAAAAAAAAAAAATTATTGTCTCATTAAAGAATAACTGATTGTTTTTTTTTTGTTGTAGTTTTGCATGCTAATTTGTTCTATTAAACTGCAATAAAGTTCAAAACATTTTTGAATACAAACCGGATTTGGGCTTTTTTTGTGAAGAAATTTTTCATTGACTTAATGAAAAGTTCAATCGGTGGAATATCTCCTCTATATAAAGTCTCATGGATTGTCTGATTCCGAATTTGTAATTGTTCCCCATAAAAGTCTTCCCCCTCTCCCAAATTAAAAGGAAAACCCGCCACTTAGATGACAAATCCCGGAGTCCGGCAACCTGACTTCTTTATGAGAAAGCAAGGGCTAATAGCTACACCAACAGTACAAAAATGTTGATACGGATGTTTTTTTTGGCAAGAAGTACTATTAATAGCTTCTGATAATCAAAATATTTTTGACGGTTCTTGGTTAGTTTATTTGTACTTATGTATATAACCAATTTTTTTATTGTTTTAATATTTGATCATTTATTTTTTTTTTTAATCCAATATAACAAACGTATGAGCAGTCGTGGCCGAGTGGTTAAGGCGTCTGACTAGAAATCAGATTCCCTCTGGGAGCGTAGGTTCGAATCCTACCGACTGCGATTGAATTTATATTTTTATAAAGGAAAGAAAACAACAACTGTGTAATTTTTCTGTTGAAAGTACCCCCGAGTATTATGGTGTTTTCTTTTCTGGAAAAAAATGTATTGCTTTTAGTAACATTGCCCTCACCCCGTTAAAATATTACATTTTTCCAATCAGAATGGAACAGAATAAACCCGGTGAAAAATGTTCATATACGCTCAAACATGTTCATATATGGTTTATGTTTGGACACATATGAACAAATGTGGATTTTTTATGAACATATATGGATTTTATATAAACATATATGGAAGTATATGTGATTTCATATATGGAAAAAGATTTCATATACAGACATATATGGAGGCATCTGTTATTTCATATATGGAAATGGCACTCATATATGGACAAATATGAAAGTATATGTTATTCAATTTATGCAAAAGGGACTTGTATATGAACATATTTCGAAGAATACATTTTTCCATATATGTAAAAGAAACTCATATTTGGATAAATATGGATTTATATTTAATGCCATGAATAAAAAAAGGAACATTTGTAGCGCCTAATTTGAATGTCATACATAATTTTATATCTATCGTACAACCTTATGTATTCGCATATATTTAATAAATCTATATGTTCATATATGTCCATATATTAACATATACTTAGGTGTTACCTCATTTTTCGGATCCATACATATATGGTTGAACCATAAATGTTCATATATGGACATTTTTCACCGGGAAATCATATACTAAATTTTTTAAACATATGTATGTGTATATGAAATATTACGTCTGTTCCCGTACTTTACCGAAGTTACCCAAACTAGCCCAAAGGCGTTCCCGTACTCAAAATTGCGTGTAAATTGTTGTTTGGGCTGTTTTGGGTTCCCGCGGGTACCCGTGGTAACGTACGGGAACACACATATTGTTTACGCAAGCTATTGCTATTTAATAGCCTAGTGGTTGCGATGCATTTGATGCGGGCTGGTCACGTTCAAATTCCAGACAATGTAAGGTAATTGTTTTATATATATTCTAGTGTTTCCAATGCGGTTAATCGATTCCTCGATTAATCTCCTCTATTTCGGTTATTATCGAAACAAATAATTTAAAACTCAAAAATCGGTTAAAAAAGTTCGATTAACCGGTTACATTTTTAATATTGAATTTTTCCTTTATTTTTTCCCAAAACTTCATCTTGGCTAAAAAATTGCAAGAAACGCTTAGAAAAACAAATACTAACTAAACGAGTGAAAAGGTTAAAGTCGGCCATGCCGACTATACAATACCCTACACCAGTCTGGTTAAAAGCCAACTAATGTTTGGATCCGAAATTCGAATGGGTTAAAATGGGACTTGTGTCAAAATTTTCTATAATGTGAGTCAGCGAACCAAATTTCATTAAAATATCTTAATATTTGCGACCTGCAGTTTGTAACCAAGCCAATTTTGGGGGGACTCTTATATGGGCACTAGGTCTAAACATTGACCGGTGTTAACCAAAATCAATTGGCTTCGTCCTTGGGCCGACATAGGTCGGTGTACCAAATTTCATCAAAATATCTTAATATTTGCGATCTGCAGGTGAAAAGTTAAAGTCGGCCATGCCGACTATACAATATCCTACACCAGTCTGGTTAAAAGCCAACTAATGTTTGGATCCGAAATTCGAATGGGTTAAAATGGGACTTGTGTCAACATTTTCTATAATGTGAGTCAGCGAACCAAATTTCATTAAAATATCTTAATATTTGCGACCTGCAGTTTGTAACCAAGCCAATTTTGGGGGGACTCTTATATGGACACTAGGTCTAGACATTGACCGGTGTTAACCAAAATCAATTGCCTTCGTCCTTGGGCCGACATAGGTCGGTGTACCAAATTTCATCAAAATATCTTAATATTTGCGATCTGCAGCGTATAAACAATATAATTTTGGGGAACCCTTATATGGGCACTAGGTCTAAACATGGACCGATGTTCACCGAAATCAATAGGCTTCGTCCTTGGGCCAACATAGGTCTGTGTACCAAATTTCTTAATATTTGCGACGTGTAGAGTGCGCACAAGAATGCATGGACAGATAGACAGACAGACGGACGGACGGACAGATGGACATCCTTAAATCGAAATAAAAAAACAAAAATCTGAGCCGATCGGTATACTATAAGGTGGGTCTAGGACCAATATTTTTTGGTGTTACAAACATCAGCACAAACTTATAATACCCTAACCCCATAGTGGTGCAGGGTATAAAAAGCATAAAAAATGGTGAATTCTTTTATATACAAAAATGGTAAAAGGATTTAAAAAATTATTTTATTTTTCTGATCGATAAAATGCCGTCCAACTGACATTTAACTTTTTGGCCGTATTTATGAAGAGCTTTTGTTGAAACAACAACAATTTTGAGCAATTAAAAAAAAAAAGAATAATAATAAATTTTAGTGTAAGTCAACTTTTTTTGCGTTCATAGTATTAAAAAAAATATCTTAATTTATCGTTACGAAATTTTCCTAAAGTATTAGTTTTGCATACAAAAGAAGTTGGCAATTTTTCGCCACTGTAAAAAGATCGGAGCAAGTAATATAGATCTGAAAAAAACTTTGTTTTGGTAATGCTGAAGAAATTTCCTTTCAGTACGCACACATGCATGTAAATATATCCCAGCGGGGTATTATTCCGGAGGTGGTCATGTACTTATTTTATTTTTCCTACGCCCGCTAAAGGGCAGTTTAGCCAAAGATATTGACTTTTAATGACCAAACCCATTTTATAAGAAGGTTTATAAGAAATGTGAAAAATTTTTTTAAATCAGATGCAATTATGAAAATGCTTGTAGATGCCTATAAGTACCTAACCTAAAAAAAATATTTGGTTGCTTTTCCTGCAATCAACGTAAAATTATGGAAATTTGAGAATTATCGGGATACCCTAATGTTCATATACATATGTATGTACATATATTGATGGTCATGAGTTGACAATAAAGACCTGCATGAATGCATTTAAAATAGACTGAAGCATTCACTACACTTTTTGCAATTCAGATATACCCGGTGAAAAATGTCCATATATGAACATTTATGGTTCAACCATATATGTATGGATCCGAAAAATGAGGTAACACCTAAGTATATGTTCATATATGGACATATATGAACATATACATTTATTAAATATATGCGAACGTTGCTGTCCTTTATTATAAGATTGTACTATAGACATAAATTTATGTATGACATTCAAATTAGGCGCTACATATGTTCCTTTTTTTATTAATTGCATTAAATATAATTCCATATTTATCCATATGAGCTCCTTTTAAACATATGAAAAAATGTATTCTTTCAAATATGTTCATTTACGAGTCCCTTTTGCATAAATGGAATAACATATACTTCAATATTTGTCCATATATGAGTACCTGTTCCATATATGAAATAACAGATGCCTCCATATATGTCTGTATATGAAATCTTTTTCCATATATGGAATCACATATACTTCCATATATGTTCATATAAAATCCATATATGTTCATAAAAAATCCATATTTGTTCATATGTGTCCATACATAAACCATATATGAACATATTTGAGCATACATATATGAAAATTTTTCACCGGGTAGAATTAATTTATGATTTCTATATTTAAATTGATATTCTCTGAATTTTAATTCCCAGTGTAGAAAATCATTACCAGATATATGTTTATGTAACTACATACTTGGTAATGGTAACTAGTTACTTTTGTTATTGCATTTCTTATTACCTTTATATGGCGATGTCGCGAAAAATAATGAGTTATGGTTACACACCAGCATACGAAAAATCAAAAAATATATCGTTACCTATGTGCTTACCAGTACTGACAAAAATAATGAGTCTAAAAATAGATTTTCAAAAAAATTAATTATATAAAAAAAATATTTTTTTATTGTATTTTTTTTAAATAAAATTTGCTGGTGCGGGAATCGAAACTGGGTCTACAGATTGCCAGTCAATCGATATAGCTCTACCATCTGAGCTATATCGACATGTAATATTTAATAGATAAAAACGTAATTGACCTGCTGCACACAAGGAAGCTTACTCGCCAACATACAAAAAATCAAAAAATATGTGGTTACATATATCCTTACCAGTGTTTAAAAAGTATTGAGTCTAAAAATAGATTTCAAAAAATTTTCAAAAAAATCTAGAAAATTATTTTCTATTTGAAATAATTATAAAAATAAGTCATTATAAGTAACTCATTATTATATGTTTTAAAATAATGCAGAAGGTAAGTGGGTGTCATTACTGGTAGTCCAAAAAATAATGATATGTCATTACCGTTTCTACACTGGGTTGTTTTAAATGCATGAATGCAGGCCTTTAGTTGATACCAATTAAATTTTTAGATAAACACATTTTCATTTAACTACCTTTTCTCAAGTTGTAAAAAGATTAAGAGGCTTCAGTTCAGATTTTTCAACGTATGACCATCAACAATATGTCACATCTTACAAATGCGCTCACTTCAGTTATTTCTACATTTAAAAACTTACTTGTACATTTGGCTGACATAGTTTGTATGTCTGTGGAATTGTCTTCGATACCTTTTTTAAAAGCGAACAACCCGAAATCTGTTAACTTAACCACCCAGCGTGAGTCAATTAAACAATTCGAAGTACACAGTGAACCATGAAAACGTATTGGCGAATCATGTAAATAAATGACACCCTAAAGTGAACAAAAACATCAATAACGAATGAAAGAACAAAGAAATAAACACAAATAAGTTAAAGAAACAATTGTAGAAATAAAACGCATTACGTTTACGTCCATAACAAGAATTATGACTTACCCGTATTATATCGGCTACCATTGATGCAATAAACATGTTGTCCAGCTTGACGTCCTCATTTTCCAAAATGTCCTTTTTTATTTCATAAAAATAAAATCACAATAAAGAAAAAATTTTCATTTCACAATTATTATTTTTACCTTTAAACTACCTCTAGTACAATACTCTGTTATAATACAAATATTTGGTGGATCCGTACATGCTCCTATAAATGCGCATATATTATCATGTCTTGCATCTCGTAGCTAATTTATGTAAAATTTTAATTTTAATTTCTGTCATTAACTCATGTTTAGAGGCAAGTTCTCTTACCAATTTCAGTTCTTTTTTCATTTCCCTTGTAATATCCACACATTTTTTACGTACTTTTTTAATGGCATATAATTGTCCTTTATATAGACCAATTGGTGTAAATATTGTGGTATAACGAAAGTCAGCATCTGGATTCGAACTCAAACTAACTTGACTAGTACGTATTAAGGGATGAGTTGACTAGAAAAAAATGCAAATACAACAACAATAGAAAATGTATGTTAATTTAGATGAAAATGAATCATTTTGTCGCTGCTCCTAAGAATTAGCTATTTTTAGAAAAAAGTTTTTATGAAGAGACCCACAAACCATCTTTGTTTCAACCTTTCCCGACATTTATTGGAAATTACTCTTTTTTACATATATATAAACAAGACTCCGAAATTTCCACTTATAAAATAATTACTTCCAAAAATCAAGGCTAAGGCATAAAATAAAGGCGTTATTTGGATATCCCACAAATAATTTTTAAAAACAAGTAGCTAATTTCTTCGGCGCAGAGAAGATTTATTATCCCATTCCCTAAGTAAATGCATATTATGTACTGAACGTGACTAACTAAACTTAACATTCGTAATTAGGTATGTGACTTAAGCACTGTTTTAAGTACGAAGTTAGAATTTTGCCTAACTTTGACAATTTTAGAATTTAAATAATTTCCAATCTTGTTTTTTTAATGTTAAAAAATTAACATAACTCTTAAAAATTCTGTTCTGTTGCCTTTTCTTATCTTGTATTTCCTGCTCCTTTAATTTCATCTCAAATATAATTAGGATAAGGTTTATATCATCTTATGGTTTCAGGTATCAAATGATCTGTATTGGCTAATATAATCTACCAACTTGATTACAGTAATCTACAAGGTTTTTACACCGAATTTTGTGAAAACTTTTATAAAAAAGTTCCATAGAATTGTCCTTTTGTATAATAAATACAGTCTGTGGGTAGAGCAATGATTTTATAAAAATGACGCTTTGGTAAAAAAGATTTGTAGTCAGAAGGTTCCGAGTTCAAATCCGGTTGCAGGCAAATTTGATTTTTTTAATTCAGAGGTTTTCAACACACAAAAAATTCCGTAAAATTCTTGATTGAATTAAAATATATTTAAAACAACTAAATTGGATGTTTTAGTTATTAACAATAATTTTTTGATTAGCCTGTACATGAAAAATTCAGTATAAAATGTTAAAAACAAAACAACAATAATTTTAAGAAAAGTAAATTAAAAACTCAGAAGAAGAATTTTTGATTAATTTTGATTTTTTAGATAATGCCTAATTAAAAAATTTTATGTCGATTTTCATGTCAAATAGCACTTTTTTACATTTTAGGGTTAAAGGTTAATTTCTAATTTTTTATTACTATGTATAAAATTTGTTGTTAACAGAGTTATTTGTACAACTTTCACCAAATTCCGTAAGAAACAATACATTGGGTTTTACCAGAGAAACCCGCTACCACTACAATTTATATGTAGCGCTTTATGATTACCTTAATCTGGTGAACGACGCTACTTTTGTTTTTGTTTTAAAATAAAAATATTTGTAGATGCTTCATTGATTTTTTCGAAATTTTTTATTTCTTTATAATTATATTTGTATATGTTTATTATTCTTTAAAAAAAATATACAAAAAAAAAACAAACGACAGCTGAAGTATCATTAACTGCTCACAAGTAGCGTAAAATATTTACGTTACCAAAACAAGGTAGCGCTACCACAACATGTTGACTTAACAGTAGCTAATCAAATCGTTCACCAGATTGTTGAGTAGCGGATTAGCACCAGTTGAGCGTCTGGTAAACGCACTCATTGTTTTGATATATTTTCCAAAAAAATCGAAAATTATAAAAAATTTCACCTTTGTCCTCTAATGAAATTACACAAAAACTACACAAAAATGTCATTATTCAAAAAATTTGATTAATTATTCAAAAAGTAGCAACAGTGGATTTTTGAGTAAAACTAGTAAAAATGGTAAGCTAGTAAAAATGGTTAATCTAGTAAAAAATAGTATGTAAACGAACACACTTGCAGTTATTTAAGAGCCAGTATTTTCAAAAAATGCCAAAAAGGTAATTTTTCCCCTTGTAAATCGTAGTAAAAATAGAGATGGGCACGTGAGTAGAGAGAAAAATTTCAGTCACGCACAATCATTCACGAACTTTTTTCTGCTCACACTCAATCACGTTATATTATCGTGAAAAAATTAAATTCCAAAATTAAGGTAAATTATAACCCAGTCAGAAATCGCCAGTGGTACAAAAAATCAAGTAACCACGGTGTTACAAATAAATGACTGGCAGAGCACTCATTTGGGACGCTTTGCCAGCGTTTGCAAAAAGCGTTTTGCCAGTATTTGTTTTACAAAAATTTCGATGTCAAAGAATGGGCTTAGAGTGATATGCCAAGGTTTGCAACCAGTGGTTATCCAGTGCTACCTAGTCAGAAATTGCCAGCGGTACAAAAATCCATTCACTGGTAGACCAATGATTTTGTAAAAATGCTGAGGCTTCGTTAAAAAAGGTTTGTAGTCAGAAAGTTCCGAGTTCAAATCCCGTTGCAAACAAAAAAATTTTTTTGTTTTATAAAATCAGTTTTTTTGTTTGTGCGAAAACTGCTTTAAGGCCAACTTTTTTTCTCTCCCAACGCCAGTACTAGCATTTTAGCACAGCCAGTAGATGTCCAGCTGTTATCACTCATTTACATATGTGTTTAACCCCCAAGTATTATAGGTTTGTTCCACGTACGTTACCGCGGGTGCCCGCGAGGGCCAATCTTACCAAAAAGCATTTGGATTGTTAAAAATTCGGTAAATGAGAGCGTTGATGAGAGAATAATTTGTTTCTCTTTTTACCAGAAGTTACCCGTACTTTTTTTCGGGTAAAATGGTAAAACTGTCAAATCACTAGTTGTTTATAAATCAGCTGTTTTAAATTTGTAAAAATAATTAAAATATTAACAAAACTGGTAATATAAAAATGTTGGCTTTTAATTTTTATTCAAAAAACAAAAATTGTTTTTTCGACCTTTTTATTGATTAATTAGAAATTTATTAATTCAGTTCGAGGCTAATTTCATAATATTTCTATTGTTGGTTATGTCTTTACAGAGACTTCAAAAACATATTTTATTGTTTGCTCCATTCTCATTTGGTTGATGAAGTAGACTACGTTTAATATGAAATTTTGATGTTTCAATTTGCATTGTACTATTGCCACCACTTTCTAAAGAAAACTGAAGAAGGGGACGTGGAAAATCCCCGAAACGATCGTCTTTTCATTCCTGAAAGTGTAGAGGTTTTTGAAAGCAAAAACTCTGTGAAGTATTTGTTAGGAGAATATCCTGATAAAGAAAAATAGCTGTTTTTGAAAAAAGTACTTATTATGTTAATTCATAATAAGGAAATTGGCCTCGAACTGAATTAATAAATTTCTAATTAATAATTAATATCGTTAACAAATACCACGTTCTAACATTTTTTTTTTATTTTCTTTGATAATTTATTCTTAAAAATAGCTTTTGTTTATATGAATAACTTTGACGTTAATTTTTGGGCTTGAAATGTGGTTTTGTGCGTTCCCGGTATTGTGAGCAATTTTAGCATTTTTGAGATAATTATTTTTTTACTCTCATTTTATCAGACTTTACCCAGAATTAGAATTGGGTAGAGCAATAGTCTGCCGGTGCTTTTGTCTAATAATGTTATCATTTTGGGAATCGGAAAGCACTTTTTGCTGAAAATAAAAATTTGATAAAATTCGACTCACGCACACTCACGCAAAAATTTGGCTCACACACACACACTCACGAAGAAATTTGTTCTACTCACACTCACTCACGTTATGATTTCACTCACGCGTCATCAAATTCTGCTAACATGCACATCTCCAGTACAAAACTTCTTCGATTGAGCTGAAATTTTTTCTGGATCAGTTTTTCCAGAAAGTATGGGGAGCGGGTTTCGGAACCAGGCCAGTCTAATATGTATTTGAAATTTATAAAATTCCAATTAATAAAAAACTATACCCATATAGTGGTCCAACCATAATGCACGATGTTAATTGTGAGTCACACCTTAACGTCAAGTTTTTTGCCCAACTTAATTTGACATTTCTTTGTTTCAATGTTTGACAAATTCAACCATGGAGAGGTACACAATTGAGCAGCGCGTTAAGATTGTTGAAGCCTTTTACGAAAATGGAAAATCCACAGACATTTGAGCATGAAGATGCATGTTATATAATTGTCACCTGCAGAAATCAATTTTTTCAAAAAGTATCATCTATATAAAATATCTGGGCACTTATAAAATTATGGAATAGTAATATTTGGTTTTAGATTTTTGTAATGATTAACAAAAAACTATTGAAAACCTTGTAGTTTATTTTCCGGCGCTTGTGGAGGTTGACACTTATAAAAATATGACACTTAAAGCAGGTGACAATTATAGAACTTTTAGTGTTGTTGCAATACAATTTATTTGACACCCCATTTGCCATTGTTGCTTTGAAAGAAATGGGAAAGATCTTCAAAAAACTTCTTTATCACCCCTATTTTCGCCTCAGTTTGTACGGCCTAAATTTAAGACTGTGCCGATAACAGATATACGGGTGCGATAGGTTTTTCTGCTCTATAACAAATCCAAATTTTGGCACAATTGTTGGGTGACCTTGGCCATACCTTCTTCGTTAGTCTGTAAATAATGACTTTGTAATAGAGAAACGTTAGCAGGGAAATGTGTTAAGCAAATACATACTTATTATGTACGAGTATGTATGTACAATACTTTCTGTCTTTTATTGTTCCTCGTATGTTAACCATCATTATTATATGTATAAAATACAAAATATTATCTTTACATACATGTACTTTTATAATACATATGTACATACACTCAACGGAAGTACATACATATATGTTTATCCCTGCAAACAAACATGCATTAATACTTCAAAGATCAAGTGTTTATATTGTCAACACATACAAACAATATGCTGAACTTTGTATTGCAGCTAAACATATACAACACTTAAGTTTCGGTTAAACATAGTACAGCAAAAATCCCATATACCCCTGTCATTACTAAGCAATCATCACCACCCACCCATAAAAAAAACACTTACCCTCGTTTGTTTTTGCGTATTTGTTTCTTTTTCATTTTCATGCATTTGTACTTCACGAAAATCAATTTTCCACAATAAACTATCCAATTCTTGTTCATAACGCCAGTTGCGATATAAAACCAATGAAACAATACCCAACAATAATAAAGCACCCCCAGCAATGCCAGCCGAGATTTCACCCGTGTAACCTGTATGGAAATAGACCACAAAAATCAATTAATAAAAAATATTAAATAAATTGAAAGGAAAATGGTCATGTCAACATACTGATACATTTTTCTCCAGCAAAACCACATTTGGGTTCTGCAGCTGGACGATCAGCGCCCACCCATTCTATTTTGCCATATAAACTGAGATCCTAAAAAAAATCCAATATGATAATTAAATTATAATAACTAGTTTCAACAATTTTAATTGAACATAAAAAAAACAATATTGATGATATTAAAAGTGGACAGACAACAGCTCACCTGCCAATAGCTCTTGTTTCGTTAAAATTGTATTTACAAAGGGTGCATATTGTTCAAATTGTTAAAATAAATATAAAAGTAAGAAAATGTAACAAAAAGAGCATTAAGCAGTGCAGGACCAAAATTTTAAACCACAAAGGCTGATATTTACAGCAGTAACATTAACCCCTAAATTCATAAACGCTTTGTAAAATTATAGGAGCCCTAGTAAAAATGATTTTTATATATTCATATATGATTTTTATACAATCATTTGTGATTTTTTACAATTATAACTTGTCGAGTATTGTGAAACATATATTTTTATATGATTATATCGAAAGATATTAAATTATATAAAATTATACAGGGTCCGCCATCTAACGTTTTTTTTTCAACTAGTGCTTATTTCGTGAGTGGTAACACTTAGCTCATGTCTGATTTGACAGATAATTAGTTTTATCCTTCCGCTGAACGAATATGGTTGTGTATACGCTTGAACAACGCTGGGAAATATTGCGACATTACTTTGAAAATCATGGTAATGTTGCAGAATGTGTGCGAAGTCAATGGCGATCGTTATCGGGCCATGTTGAACGAATTTTTGTTCACAAAAATTGAAGAGGAGGATATTGG
The DNA here is from genome assembly GCA_949987735.1 of Leucophora obtusa. Taxonomy (NCBI): domain Eukaryota; kingdom Metazoa; phylum Arthropoda; class Insecta; order Diptera; family Anthomyiidae; genus Leucophora; species Leucophora obtusa. The sequence continues at coordinate 2,693,625 of OX465296.1, forward strand.
CAGCATTTGGTTTCAACAGGACGGCGCTACGTACCACACAGCCGAAGCTACACTCGATGTTTTGCGCCCTGTTTTTGAAGATAGCATTATCAGCCGCAGAGCTGATGTCGTTTGGCCACCTCGGAGCTGCGATTTGACACCGTTAGACTATTATTTGTGGGGTGCCGTCAAAGATAAGTGTTACGCCGACAAACCAGAGACAATTGACGCTTTAAAGGACAATATTCGTGAAGCCATTGGTGAAATACAGCTGCAAACAATCGATAATGTGCTTAAAAATTGGGCCGATCGTGTAGGCTACTGCATGGCCAGCCGAGGCAGCCATATGAATGAAATTATTTTCCATTATTAACCGGAAGGATTGTACTTTCAAATAAAAAAAGAAATTTGAGAAAATATTCAGTAGTTTTTTTTATAGCATTTTCAAAAAAAAAAAGTTATTTGGCGGACCCTGTATTAACCAGATCCACCATTTTTCGGATCAAATAATATATTTTTTATATAATTATATTAACCCATAGATGATTTGATCCGGAAAATGGTAGATCTGGTTAATATAATTTTATATAATTAAATATCTTTTGATATAATCATATAAAAAATATGATTCACAATACTTGACAAGTTATAATTGTATAAAATCATAAATGATTGTATAAAAATCATATCTGATTATATAAAAATCATTTTTACTAGGGGAGGTTTATTGAACAAATTTTGTATGAAAATGACGTTTTGGAAACCTGCTATAACTTTACAAAGCATTTATGAATTGAGGGTAAATATTTAAAGTATTTTTTAAATCATCGAAAAAATTCCAAAGTTGGTCATTTTATTAATTCTACACTCAAAGAAAAGACTGCATCATAGTTATGAAAACCTTCATAAATAAGATGAAAACTTCATAGATTTCGTCTAGAGTTGTCAATTATTCGACCTATTTGAAAAGCCGGTTTTCGAATAATTCCAAAAATCATCTTTTTTAAAAAACCGGTTGTCGGTTTTTGCAATTCAAACCTGGTTCGAATAATCGGTTTTCCGGATTTTTAATAATCTCAAATATATGAATTGTTTTCTGTAAAACTTACAAAAAATTGCTTTTTAGATTAAAAGTCGTTTCACAATGTTGGAGTACTCCACTCTGCAGAGTGGATTTTGTTTATTTCTCCTTTGCACTTAAATATTTTTGTATCATTCTTTCTCTTTTTATCTTGAAACCAATCTATAGCGTAGATTACTCCATCATTGTGAATCTACACATAAAATAAAATGTTGTTTTTTCTAAAGGCGATTTTTTTTTAATAAAAACAGTTTCGTAAAGATCTAAACACACAGCATTTTATTCGTGCTTTTGGAAAAATGTGTCAACGGCCATATATAAAACTTTAAAATAAAAATAAAAAATTAACAGAATACAAAGCCTAGAATTAAAAAGTCCCAAAAATAAAAATGTCTGCAAAATTGTATTGGGTGTATAACTTAAAAATGCGGGATTTTTGGCCAATTTTGGGAGTTTATTGAGAAACATTGCTATGATCTTTTCCCATCTTTCTGGCAACATATGGATTCCGCGCCAAAAGAACTGCTCATTTTTTGAGGCCAAGAACGAATCCAGCAATTTCGGCTACCCTGTTCTGAAATGAAGCGCGTTCCATTGAGAGCGTTTTGCATCGATCGAAACAAATGATAGTTGGACGGGGAAAGGTCTGAACTATAAGGCGGGTGAGGCAAAACTTCCCAACCACTATTTTATAAATAGTTTTTAAACGGTCTTGCAATATGTGACCGAGTGTTTTCATGATGGACTATTACGGCTTCATGTCTGGTCGAATATTCCGGGCGATTTTCGGCCAATGCTAGCTTCAAATGAATCAATTGTGTTCGGTACAGTTCGCCTGTGGTTGTCTGGCCCGTCTTCTTGCGCTTCGGGTTGTCGTAATGGAAGCATTTTTCATCACCAGTGATGATTCCATGCAAAAATTACTTCTTTTTATGGCGTTCAGGCAGCATTTTGGACATACAAAATCGTCTCTCGGCTTCAACTCGTATTGTACCCAATTTCCTTACTTCGGAATAAATACTGCTGCTTGCGAACGTCTTAAAATTGCTGCTTGAGTGACTCCCAAGGATTTTGAAAGTTCTTCTTGAGTTTGACAACAATCTTTATCGAGTAATGCCTCCACATCATCATCTTCGAACTTTTTGGCTGACCTGGGCGGTCTTTATCTTCCGTGTCAAAATCACCACTTCTAAAACCGCACAAACCCCCTCTCGCACGTTGAAATCGTTAAAAAAAACTTTGTTATTTTCACTATTTCGTTCAATGACTAACAATAAGTGAGAATAAATGACAGATGTTTACCTTCATAAACGCCCTATAAGTTATTAAAAACATAAACCATGTGTAAAAGATACGCCATCTGTTGTAAATCCCGCACTTTTAAGTTATACACCCAATATGATTTTAGCTTGGAATATAATTTCATGCATTTTAGATTTATTTACTTATTATATTTGATGAAATTTCTTGTCCGATTTTTTTTGGAAACAACAATTATATATCTGATAAAAATATTGTTAAGATGATTTGTTTCGGAATTTCACCCAGACCTATTCCAATTTTATTACCAAAATATGTTAGATGTCCAACAGACTAAAAAATCTCTCCATTTTGCCCTATCTCTCTTAATTTTCCAGATATGTGCATCCAAAAATAAATATTGATGACATTTTTTAAGAAATGAAGAAGTTATGAAACATGTTTCATGATAATTTATGAAAAGTTTTATCATATTTATGAAAACTTCATAAATACAGCAATTCTTCATAGATTTTCGTCAAATGTAACTGATTCGTAAGTATGATTAAACTTTTTTTCTCTGTGTGCAAGAATCGGTTCTATGTAGAATTGACAAAATTTTGAACCACTTTTGAATAATTTTTGGGCAAGGTAATAGTGTTGGTTTTTCATTACTTACAGGCAATTTATCACTTTTTGTCTGACTAAATGTGCCCACTGGGATCAGACCAGGAACTGTTTTATTTTTCTGATTGCGTGCAAAACCACGCGCTAATACTGTATAATTACCAGCCGCATCACCATTTTCATCAATATAGACGTGATAACTGAAACGAAAAAATATATTATTCATAATAGCTACACTCATAGAAATAAATCTGTAAAAATAGCAGAAAAAGCAACTAAAAATTAGTTAAAATTTATACTGCAGTAAAAACTGTTAAATTAGCAGATTTTATTTTCCAAATACTAGTAAAATAAGAACAGCAAAAATAAAGCTGTTAAATTTACATAATTTTAGTTATATTTAAGTTAACTTTTAGTTAATTGAAATTGATAAATTGTACTGTAAAATCTGCAGAAAATTTTGCTAATAATTTTTGTAGACTAAAAATAGCAAAAACAAACTGCTACATCTACCAAAGTTTTGTTATTTTTAAGCCAAATTCAGTTGAATGTAAATCTATAATGTTAAATTAACAGAAATATTTGCTAAATAAAATTATAAACTGCTGTTTTCAAAAGGCTCGATTTTTATTTGCATTTAAGAAAAATAATCGAAAAATAAACTTCCAAAATTTTAAGTTTCTTTGGGGTTTTTTAGGCTACTAATTATTATGCAAAATTTTTGCTGGGCTTAGAAGTTTAATTTGTTATTTTCTATTAACAAAAATTTTACTCAAATGTAGCTAAAATTCTGTATATATTTAACAGTTTTATTTTTGCCGTTCCTATTTTACTAATACATTTAAAAAAAAAAAACTTTGATTTTGAGCGACTATATTTGCAAAAGTTGTTGAGATATTGAAACACACTTGAGTTTGAAAAACAGGGCATGGAATTAAGCTTAAATTGTGTAAAGGGTTTTCTTTTTGGAACTATAGTTACTAAATTATAAATTTTTTATTGAAATAATTGGTTATTTATTTATTTAATTGATTCCATTTCCTGTACAACAAGACTGAGTCTTATATTTATAGTACAGGAGCGTATTACGTTACAAAAAATTATTTTCATATTATTAATAAATTATAAATTATTAACATAACAAACTTATTACAAATATAACAATATTGATAATCAAAAAGAGAAGAAAATAAAAATTATTTTAAAAAATTAAATATCAATGTTTTGAAACTATTAGCATTGCTATTTACTTGTTGACTTAGTGGAAGATTATTCCAAAGACGAGCGGCATGTACATAAAATTGCCATTCAGATATTAGGAATTGATGTCGAGCTATTACAATATTTCGGTTTCGTGGCGATTGGAAAAAACGTATTTTGTCAAATAAATACCTGGGGTTTGACTGTTTATTAATTTATGCAAGAACATCAGGGTGCGAATTTTTAGCAGATTTTCGAAAGAGACTCCGTAAAGGTTATTTGAAACAGAGGAAACATGATCAAACCTTTTCAATCCATACACATATCGAATAATATTGTTAAATAAGACATTTAGTTTTCTATAGCTAACTGAATCACAGCTTCCAAATAATTCACAACCATACATCAGGGAGGGAATCAAGTACGTCTTGGCAAGTAATGGTAAAAATGGAAAAAATTAAAATCGCGAGTTGTGCAAAATCTATAGTCGCAAAGTTTTGCGACTTATAAATATTGTCTTATTTTGTCGAGCTGTGCAATCAATCAAAAATATGTTATGAAAAATTTCATTAAATAAGTAAAAACTTTTATTTGCTATAGTTCAAACTAAGCTTCATCGATTTTATGAGACAGTTCATTAATTTAATGTAAACAATTATATCACTGAACTTTTTCTATGCAAAATTTTTTGTACAAAAGGTTATAAATCAGAAGTTGACTGTAGTTCCTTACCCCATAGCACTACGATATTTTGATCCTTTAATAGCTTCAATTATGGATGTGCCATTTTTTGATTTGCCACCGCCTTGTAAAACTTTAATCAAAGCATCTGCATACAAATGTATGGCATCATACAAATAAGCTGCCTCAGCACTTATCTAGAATACGAAAAAAAAGTAAAATAAAATTGTATTAAAATAAAAGAAATCAATCAAATCAAAAGATAAAGGAAAAAAAACTCATAAAACGCTACAAAAGAATAAATTTTATGATACTATTAAAATTAGTTTTATAATTTTACATTTTTTGCTCAGAAGTACACACATTAGGGTGTCTCGAAATTGAATTCTTTCGTAATAGAACTCAAACGATGTGTGTTAAAGAGGCGATTATGTGAAAAATAACAAAAAAAATTTCGAGTGTACTTATAGTTCGCTACCCGCGTTTGAAGATGGCCTTCGTGGTATATTTTTTTCTAATTTTTTCTCAAGTGTTTTGACAAAATAGGGCCCAAACGTTAAAAAATTTTAAAGTGAATAGTTTTATGCTTTTCTTACCACAATGTAACAAATCAGCAAGATTTTTTTTTACGTTATAGTAAAAGGCATTTCATGTTAACATTTCAGTGTTGTTAACTTTCTTTTAAAATCGCTAAAAACAAAGAAAAATTTGGTCATGTTTAAAGTGCTGCAATTTTAAGTCTGGTGACTATTTGTAGATAAAACTAATGCAAAACTTAAGGAAATTTTATAGGATTTCCAAAAATATACAGTTTGTACAGAACCGATCAGTACTGCCTAAATTTTACTATGTAATTTGAGAAAAGGTTGATATCGCTAATTTTTAGTTAAAACCCACGCCCACTTAAAACAAGTGACAAAATGAAAAAACAAACATTACGTTGAAATTCTGTACAATTTTCTGAACCATCTCCTTGCCTTTCGTGGCGAATTTAGCCACTATTTTGATCTTTAAAAATAAAGGCAACAACATTAAAAATTAGAACAAACTTGAATTGACTTAAATTCGTGTCCACAACTGTATTTTATAATTAGCCAATTTATTTCATGAAGAAGTTCAAGTATCTAATACTTTTTTAAAGCTAAACATATAAAAATTACTTCTTTCAAATAAAATTATGCTGTGATGGACAAAAATTACTCTACAGAATTTTTAAAAATATTTATCCCATAATATGCTCAGCATTCAAGAAATTTTTTTTTTTTAAATACAGTACGAATCCAACTTCAGGCGCGGGTAGAGACTTAAAAGTACCCTCGAAAAAATTGTTCGTTTCGTTTTTCCATAATCAGTTCAATAATACGCATAACTGAGTGCTATTATGTCACGAAATTCGAATTTTTTTTAAATTCAGGACAACCTAACACACATACATAGAAAAACTTGGTGTTCAAATGCTTGTTTGTAAGGAATGTTTTACTCTACTTTTTATTAATACTAACCTGTTTGGAGCCTCCAAAATAGCCCAAAGGATTGGGGAAATTAAAAGGCGGTTGTTCCATATATTTGTTGACCTAAACACAGTTTTCGTAATTACATTAAAATTAATGAAAAAAGAAAGGAACGTGAATTTTTAATAATGATTAATGAGCTTTTTATTACACTTCTAAAACTAGATATGAAAAAAAGAAAATATAGAAAATATATTGATTACGCAGTAGGGTTATGACTAGGACAAGGAATTCCATGCAAATGCATGTTTTTTTTCGATAGTCCAAAACTAATATGGACTAAATATTTACCCGAATCAACAAATTTAGAACAAAATGGCATCGATTTGTAGTTGTATATTTTTGCATATTTTGTCATAAATGCATGTTTATGCATATTTGGACTTTAAATGCATATCTGGTGCTTTTTTAATGCATATTTTGTGCTTTTTAAAAATTGAATAAAAATTGATACGTTGTCATATTTTGATTCAATAAAAATAAACATTCTTAAAACCTTATTGACCTATAGGAAATCTTCGAGTTCTGTGTCTGTTTGCACAATCACTAACTCGAATATATTTTTAAGTTTTAATGTACAGTATTTTTGCAAAAATAATAGTTTTTAGGGCATATTTCTTATATTTTTAATGCATATTTTTCTTTTTTAACTGCATATTTTAGGCGCATATTTTCCATTTTTAAGTGCATGAAATTCCTTGCCCTAGTTATGACTAATTTTTAACAAAAATTTTACCTATCACCACGTGATAGGCAATACTAAATCGTGTTTGCCGGTCATTTTGGAAAAAAAAGCTTCCGCACCAAATGCAATTTCTAAAAATAGTTTTTGGAATAATACATAACGAACTATTACAAGAATTATTTTAAACGACAAAAAATGTATCCAAAACTCCCTTCAAAAAGGTTTCGTAATTTTTACCGTACATAGCTTTTAATACGCATCGTTTGAGACTCATTTGTTTAAAACTTCGGAGAAATATTTTAATTAAACTAGAAAAATATAGACCAAATTTCAACCCTTTCGGTGCGGAACTTTTTTGACAGCAGCGTAAGAATGTGTTTCTTAATATTTTTTATGGTCTTTTTGGCTAAGGCATGTAAAATTTGATATTTGCAAAAAAAAAATCAAAAAGTCATAACCCTATTACGCAATAGTGGGTTCGTTGGGGCAAAACTATGAATAAATTTTACGTTAATTTTTGGGCTTGAAATATGGTTTTATGCGTTCCCAGTATTGTGAGCACTTTTACCATTTTTTTAGATAATTATTTGTTTAATTTACCACCAAATTTACTACCCAAAATTAGGCCGAACAAACCAATTATCACCATCTAAAGATTTTTAACACATTTTTAGTTTTGAAACGTTGACGTATACTTTTTACCTCATCAATCATACTCTATGTGGTCATTTTAACAGTAGTAGCTTTTGGCATAACCATAATTTTAGTGGTGTGCAAAAAATGCCTAAAATACAAACACAATTTGTGACATTGATTAAAGCCAAATGTTGTTATTAAACTTTTGTATAAACCATAAGGTATCGAATTAAAAACATTTACGGTGGGTCTCCTACTGCAGGATTAACTTTAATTTAACTATTAAACAAAAGAAAATGTACGAATCCTGGAAGACCACAACATAAAATGTGAACAAGGCAGGAACCCTGCCACCATTCTATGCAACCTGAGCCAATCTTGTACAAATCTTAAGCAATTACTGAAATCATAAAGAAAGAAAAATTAACATACGCTTCACCAGGAGTTAAAGGAACATATATATATATATATAAATCCATACAAAGGAATACATTTTTTAGATGTTGTGATTAAATTTTATTCAAGAAAAATAATAACAGAATGTATATTTAATGTTATTAATAGGTACATTCGTTTACTTTTCTCAGTCAAACCCAGTAAAAATTACTCAGTATAAACTTATACAGAGTAAGAAAAGATTTACTCCCAAAATGAAAGTTTCACAAAAAAATACGCGAACAGAAAATTTTTAACACTTTGCAAGTTTGTGGACACAGCTGGTTGAAACACCAAATATACAAATAAATTTTAGCTGGTCGGTATGGAAAAAGAGAATTCTTAATTTTAAATGTTAAGCAGAAACATTTTAGATGGTTCTTTTCCATATTTATTTTACAAGTTTTACTACTTTACATTTGTATGCAATAACATAATTATAAAATAATTTTCTTTTTATTTACATCCAACAAACATATGTCTCCGAATCAAGTTTGGCAAAAAATTGTCCAGTAAAAATTAGCAAGAAAAATAAGAAGACTTACAAACTCTCGTCATCGAACTGTCACTTTATTCTCTCTTTTTTATTTCTGATTATTGAGTATTTGTGTTAACGAACGTCATCCAGTAAACATTTGTACAAATTATCTGGTTGGCGAACGCAACTATTGTCTAATTTTATGCTTAACAAACCATTAAAAATGTGTCTGTTTCTGTCTTAGTATGTATGACTATGATTCGAAAATACATATTTGCTAGAATTTTTTTTTTTGTTCAACACTTACTTACCTCCTTGGCAAATTCGGAAAATGTTAGGGGGGCTGTTGGAAATATACCCAAATATGATTGAAATGCTTTTTCGGCGCGAACATCATTTTTTTCCATTAGTAGACCACGCATATATTTTTCTGGTTTAGAGGCATCATACTGTTCAATATCTATGCCGACCACAAAATAATCACCCTTGTCTAAAAGACCCTTGTTATATAGTGATACCATTAAACCCACGTGCTCATAGTAATGGCCCAATATAAGATAAACTAAATACAAACAGGAAGAAAAAGTAAATACAATCAAATGAAACAAGAAGAATAGTATACAAAGAAACAAGTATTGGACAATATAATAAAATCTGTGCATAAACAATACAGTAGTAAAACAGTTAACAAGATGGTCGTTTAGTCCTTACTCTAGAAATTAAGAGTAGTAAATATTGTAAAAAATCTAAGATAGTAATTTTATTAAAAGTCAATATTTAAGGAAAACCGTAATTGGCATAAAATGTATGAAATAGTATGTTGTCGGAAAATTATAACTGTGAAATCTCTCAATGACGGACACTGCGGAAAGCAGACACTATGCAATTTTATTGTAACAGGATACCAAAATACAATGTTAGACTTTACCTTCCAATAACGGATTTTAAGCTAAACTTGCAAATATTGGTCCTGCTAAGATAACGTTTTTTAACCTTTCATAACATAAACATACAAATCGTACGCCTCGCAGACAAATCTGAGCGAATTTCGAGATAAACATAATTTTTATCAATATTTAATTATTTATCGAAATATGATTCAAATCTATACCACCCAGCCAGCCAAGGAGCTCAAAAATTAATCAAAAAAGAGCTGAAAATGTTTTATTTTGCTTGGGACTTAGCTGTGGTATGCTTTGTTCAACAATTATTTTAATTTTTACATTAAAAATACAAAAATTGTTTTTTCTATATTTTCATGTAGATATTTAGTTAGAATACAGCAATATATTTAATAATAATATTTTTGATGCAAAAATTAAAATAATTGTTGAACAAAGCATTCCACGGCTAAGTCCCAAGCAAAATATTTATTTTGTTTGCGATAATCTCGTTGTTTTTACACAAACATACATATAATAGTACCCAAAGAGTACTTTTATGTAAAATGTTGCTTTTCAAAAAGTGTTGATTTATGACTAGTTTTACCAAATCAGACACTTCATATACAAAAGTACAAAATTCTCGTCCCGTTGAATCTTATGTAATGTCTCGGTATGTGTATTCCAATCATCATTTTCTTCTTGCGGACAACTGATAAGTTATATGAAAATATATTTATATATATGAAAATATATTTATTTAGAAAATAGTTGCAATGTACTCTGCTACAATCGCCTTTGGAGAGCTAAAATGTATCTTTTTCGGACCTCGTAAAACTCGTTTTCCACTTTTGAATAGAATTTGAATTATCAGGGTTCAATATCGAGAAATATGAAACATGACGTTTATCTATGATATACATACATGTGGCTTTCCTACAAGTGCCCCGCTATAGGAAAAAGTAAATCGTATTAATGTCAAACATATGCTGTTTATTGCCCAATACGATACGAATAAAAATTTAAACAACTTTTTCAATTTTTCCAAGTCTCGAAATAGACGTGGTACATATTGACCTAAATAGCATTTACTTTTAGTATATTATTTATAATAGTTTATGGAATTTGGAAAATGCAGGAATTTAACTACACCAATACAGTTTTTTATGGGGAATTTGAAAAAAAAATATTTTGTTTTGAACTTTTTTTTAGATAACTCAAAATATCTAAAAATCGGCAAAAGATTTTTTTTATTTTTTTATTTATAAAATAAACTTAGATGTTTTTCTATTTTCGAGAAAATATGCATTTAATATTGTATGTCGAAAATTCCAAGTCTCAGTGCAGAAACAGAGACATTATTATTTTTTGGACTACCAGTAATGACAACGATTTACTTTCTGAATTATTTTAAAACATATAATAATGAGTTACTAACAACTAGTAACTTTGTCCATTATTTCAAAACAAAAAATAATGCGTTACCAATAATGATTTATCTTCATAATTATTTTAAATATAAATTTCCTAGATTTTTTGTATTTTTTTTAAATCTATTTTTAGACTCATTATGTTTAACTCTGGTAAGGATATAACCATATATATTTGATTTTTTTGCATGCTGTGTGCAGCACGCCAATCACAACCAAAATAAATATCATAAATTTGAGGTTGAAGCGATATATTGTACTTTTATTTTAATTGGATAATTGGTGTAGAAATCGTCATATTCTTATTATGACTGTAATGCCACAAACAGCGAAGAACAAATTTGTGCTGTCAACCAAATTTATTCCCAGTCGAAGGGTTCTGTGAGACAACAGTAATTGGACTGTGACCACAAAACAAATCTGTATTTATATTTTTATCAATTTTAATTGATTTAATTTGAATACTAAAAAATCTTTACATTGAAATCTCACCCCTAACAACGCCACGCAAGGGATGTTAAAAATTTCAAAAGATAGTTTACAAAGGGGTAGTTTTTTCTTTTTATATTAAAAGATTTTATCCTTGGGCTTAATTTAATCCTTTTAATATATTTTATAAATTGCAAGAGATATATGCCTAAGAATGAATCTCTCTTGATTAAAATAAATTCAGAAAGTTTCATATAGCAATAACTTTACTAAAACTAACAAATAAATCTTTGGTTTGGTTGTTATACATTAAATTCCTTGCGGAGGGAGCGCCATTTTAAATGTCATTTCCTAGTTTTATGTTATTACGAACAATTTTATATAAGGTTTTAAACAGCTAATTTATAAATCAATCTTAAAACTTTACTTACTTCTTGTATTTGTTAAAGTTTTTTCAACTAAATCATCAAATGGATTTACCATGAAGCCATGATGATATATAGTATTCCACGTTTTAGTATCACGTACCGTAATGCTAGCGCTTTTTAAAATGTTTAATATCGTATCGGCAACAGGTTGATATAAACTGTCTGGATGGTCAAGATATAAAAAAGTAACCTAAAGGGATGCAGATAAAGATGATGAAAAAAGAAAAATGTTACTAAAAATTTAGTGATAAATTAAATGTGATACAGTTATTGCACTTTAAATGCACTAAAATGATTTTAAGAGAGACAAAGAATAAAATAAATACTCCCAGCCCCATTATCACAATGTTCTGTTAGTTACTAATTGGGACTTTAACTAATACATTTGTCGGTACTTCCCATATAAGTTTTGAATTTAACTGTTTGTTAACACGACATTGTGTTATCGGGCCCAATTGTTTTCAATTTTAGTTAGAAAACAGGTACATAAAGACCGTATCGAGTTATTTTTGAATAATTCCATTTGAAAGAAAGAACAACTTATATATTAAACATGACTTTTTTAATTTTTTTTATCAATTATAAAACATGAATTATTGCTTGGTCCTTTTCTTTCTGACTTTTTCCTTATGTCCTGCATAAGATTTCTGATAGTACTTGAATTGGAGGTGTCTGTCTTCCAACATTTTAATAAAAATCTTTTACTTTTTAAATAGTTTCAATACATTTCGATGGGACAACAGTGGGGGACATTTGGTGGATTTTGTCTTTTTTATTATATTCAATATTGTGATCATTCAGTAGTTTTAAAGTGGATCTAGCATAATACGCCTATGTTGTTTTCATTGAATGGTATTACTATTTTCTTTCAGCAATTTTCCCGTTAAATACCTCCATTAATAGTGTCAGAAATAATGAAAGAAATTTTTTTCCGTACTGACAAATTGCCTACCATACAAGATTTGCTACCAAATTTCTCTAGGCAAATAGATATTGGAATCCTCTGCTATAAATGCAGTATAGAATTGTCCACCTGGCAGTGTACTAAAGTCTGTGCATTTGGTGTATTGGGCGTTTGGCAATCTCTTTTCTTTTGTCGATCACTAAGGCCGCGTTTTTCGGATGTCAGTTAAACTTGGTTTAGTTAAACCGAAAACGAATTTTATCGGTCATTGCCTAGTTTATTAACAAAAATTTTACGGAAAAATTCAGTATTCCAGTTATAAACTCCGATAGTCTAAGTTGAAACGTACATATGTCGATAAATTAACCGCAATTGAAGTTAAAAAAGTGTACAGTGTAAATGTAAATGTATTTAACTGTTGCAGTTATTTTAACTACAATTGCAGTTATTTTCAATTGTCGAAGATAAATGAAATTGTAGTGTACACTTTTTTAACTACAAGTGAAGTTAATTATACTGGCATAATTCTAAGTAAGTTTACGGCGCTCTTCTTGATTCATTATTTTACAAGGATTGTCGGGTAGATCCAAATTAATTTTTGAGAAAAGCGTTTGTAACCCTCCAATAGGACAATTATAATTAATATTAGAATTAATTACTAAAAAATTTTTCTAAAGCTCATTTACATAAATAAGAAGAAGGAAACATATTTATTGAAAAATTTGACATAAGGGAATCACCAGACCGCCACTCATACAAAGACTCGTCAGTGGTTATTTTATGTGTCAATTTAATCATATTAGTTTTGTTTGATAACAATTTTAAGATGTTCACAATTATTTTTTTACGAATTTAAAAAATTTGAATGGCAGCCTAACATTCTTTGAATTTTCCAAAAATAACTCGATAAAGTCTTTATAAATTTTTTAAAGGTTTCATTTGTTTTTGTTTCAATATTAAGGATTAAATGTTTTTATTTGACAATTTACCTGAGTCCAATTAAATGCCAATAACAATGAAACCACCGATTTTGATATTTGTGTATCTGGAGGACGTGTACGAGCAAATGTAGGAAAATCTTGTTTATCAGATGTGTCACGGTGAGTACAATACTAAAATATATTTATTACCAAATTAATGTTATTTACACAGAATTTAAATACCAATCAACTCACATATGATATCATGGGTAAATTAAAAGCAGCTGCCATTCGGCCCTCATGCACACAGGTTTCTTGCGGACCTATGTAGGCCACAATTTGTTTAGTCCATAACGATGCTGTTTGTCTTATACTATTGACTTCATCGCCATAGGTTTCAGCAACTATAAAATCTAGAGAATGACCCAAAGTTTTTAATTTCCCTTCATTCACTTCATTCACTGCTAAAGTAATAGCTCCCGAAATAGTGATTCCTAAAAAGAAATGTAAACAAGTAACAAAAATAAAATAGGGCGTGGCGACTATATGATTCCATTGTGTTTACTCCGCTCAATTTACAAATATTAAAAAAAAAAATCTTCTAATTACATCAAAACAATGGGTGCGTTCGGCAGATACAATTTGACAGTCAACAGTTCTACAACAGATGTGCAACTATCTGCTGAACGACCTGATCACTAACCGCTCAGTCTGAGCGCTGTCATATTTTGGTAGCGTAAAAAATGTTTGCTACTTTTGATCAAATAGTGATACATTTGTTGTTGTTGATTTTAAAAAATTTTTGTTTTGTATGATTGACAAATAAAAACATACAACTATAATTCAAAAACAAAATATTTATAAAATCGAAGGAAAATATAGAAAAAATGTATTTAAAAACAAAACAAAGAAAACATCGTTCAGCAGAGTAAGTAATCACAAAGCGCTACAAGTCACCGGTATCATTTTAAGGTTTCTCTGCCGAATGCTACCAATGTTTAACTAGTTTTTACTAGCTTTAGGGAAATTTTTGTAGACGTTTTACAGAATTTATATATAATAGTTTACAGAATTTTTTCAGTGTATTCTTGATACTATTCTAATTTTACTTTCGTTTAAAGTATAACTTAAATTTTGTCTTACCTGGTCTTTGATAATCTAAATTTCCCGGTGTTCTCTGAGATCCAGTCAAATAACCCAATGTAAATATTTCGGCTTTTACCGAAATTTGAAAATATGACAAGTTAAACAAAATGAAAAAAATTGCAATTACAACGAACAATTTATTAACAGATGATAAAAACGCTAGAGAGCGTAAAAATGTCTTCATTACGTGCTGGAACACTTGAGTAATTATAGTGGTGTTGGTGTTGAAGCAGAAAAAGGATGACGATGATGCGGTTTAATCGTTTTGCGTTGCTCCTAGAGTAGATGTCGTTATGTTTTCAGCTTTTAATTAAGTTTACACAAAGTGAAGTTTTAAAAAATGTTTGTTGGTAGCTTTGTATATTAATTAAAAAATAAAAGGATAAATGACAAACATTGGCCTTGGTAGTAAATATATGTTGTACGTGTATGGTAGGAATTAAGTCGGTTTTTTAGGGGAGAATGCACAAAAAAAAAACAATCACATCCTTTTTGACTTAACATAAATAAGTAGAAATTTTTTTCGCTTCATATTTAGTATTTCCTTGAAAATGTTTTCGTTTTCTTTGCAAATTGTATATTTTTTATGTTTGTTTTTATCGAACGCATAAACTACTTATGGTTCATTATTTCTTAAATAGCATTTAATCTTTTTACTTTTTCGATGCAATAAATATGTAATGCATAGTTTAAAATATGTCTGCTTATATTTGTGGGTTTCTTCTGCTTCCTTTTTTACAAGTGTGGACAGTTTTTCCCAAGGGTTGGAAGATTTATGTTCTGCAATATAAAAATAAAATATTAATAAATTTTAAATTCTTTTCCGTTTTATTTAGAAAAATAAGTAGTTGTACGACGATTTAGGTTATTTTTTATTTACATATTATGTATACATAAATTTTTTACACTTTTATCTTTAGTAAATTTTCCTGTCATTGTTAAATAAATCCTTAAGTAAATCTACTGCCCATCTAACAAGTAGTACATGTTTAAGGGCATTTCAAGATACTTTTGCAAGTTTTCTTTTGTAAGTAAATCTTTGAAGTACGCATACAGAAGAAGAGCGTCAATAAAATAAGTCACAGAAATGTCTATAAAAATATTAATCACATCTATTTTGAAATAAAATTTAATAAGGTTATGTCACAAAAATATATGAATGAAGTTTATAAACTTGAAAAGCTTCACCAATTATAATTATGCTAAATTTAAATATAAAATATCTTAGGAGATTGACAGATATAAGATGTTAACCGCCAACAGCCTCGTCTACCTTTTCAGATCGTAATCGCAGATTCAACAGAAGGACATTGGTACACAGAAAAAATTATTAACCTAAAATATTGAATTAACGATATGCTTAAAGTCAAATTAGTTTTCAAACAAATATTTAATTAAGTCAATAAATATTATATTTAACTTTTAAATATTTCAGTAAATGTTTTATTTAGCATATAATTCCCATATTGTTTTTTTATTAACCCATTTTTCGCCGCTACCAGTTTCCGTCGACAGATTTTGATAAAAGTTAATATCAAAGCTATTCTGGGCCTAATTAAGAAAATTCTAACTTTTCAAGTCAGTGAATTTTCCAATTTTCCGGAAAATTTGTGGAGATTGTAATCACCATTGGCAGAACATGCCAAAAAGAATTTTTATACTGAGTATATCACAACAAAAACAGGACCCATAATAATTGATACAAAAAATAAATTAAATAAAAAAAATATTTCATTATCAAGTTATGAATGGTAAAAGTGCTGGTGATTATAATCACAGGTCGGCGAAAAATGGGTTAAACTGTAGAGTTAAATAGAAAAATTTGAGTATAAAAACCATTTGAAGTTCACAAACAAAACAAATACATATACAGTAAGGTGACCCCTTTATTACGAATTATCGAATATCCATATATTAGCATGTTTTATTCCAATTTGTCTTAAATGTACGAAATCACAGAAACTATTTTTTTTTGTAAGACGTTAACCCTTGCCAAATTGCCTCCAAAGTTCCCGAGTTCTTGAAAATTCCTAAAATTTTAAATAATTTTTATAGGTCATATGACACACCGTTTATAATTAATTATGGTATGCTGATCACAAAAATATTAAATTTTTTTAAATCGGTCGAAGAGTTTTCTAGTTCCTGCTTCTTGATTTTTACTAAGAATTGCACTTTTGACTATATTCAGAAAATTTGGCAAAAAAAAATGTTGATTGCTTTCTTTTTTATTTTTTCAATATTCTGAAACAAGTATATAATTTTTTCATGTTTTTCAATTTTTTTAATAAAACGTCAAAAAATCCGTAAAAATGACATTTTTATAAAATAATTGTAAGTGGCATTTAATGGTAAATGCCAAAAAAAAACTCGCGTTGATAATAAGTATAATCTACATTAGTTTAAGAAAAACGCTGTTTAGTAATAGGTAATTTTACTACAAAGGTTTTATTTGGTAATTATATTGCCACAAAAGTGTTTGGATAACTGTAAAAAATGTCTTATGAACTTGTTTAGTAACTCTTTTAAATTCAGAGCTAATAGGGAGTGGCATATGTGAACTAGTTTCGAACCCTATATTATATTAATTTTAAACATTTAAAACCTTTAAAATATTAAATATAATTCGTTCAAAGTTTTTAAATATTTGATTATAAAATTAATTGCAGCAATTCAACTGTTGATGTAAACCAAATTTTAT
Source organism: Leucophora obtusa (assembly GCA_949987735.1). Lineage (NCBI taxonomy): Eukaryota > Metazoa > Arthropoda > Insecta > Diptera > Anthomyiidae > Leucophora > Leucophora obtusa. Next base: position 2,711,016 of record OX465296.1, read on the forward strand.
TATACACAAATTTTCGCACAATAACTTTTTCTGTGTACTTATACTTTCTCAAAATAACAAACAAAAATGGAAATATATTTATGTAAATGTTTGTTGTATTACTTTGGCAGAGTTAAATTATGCCTACCTGTATTGCTTGAAAGATTATCGCTTAGTAAGGTATGTCAACTATCTACAAATCCTTTTCTTTTGTAAGCCGAGTAAGTTCATACATTTTATAACATAATATTTTGTTAACTTAAGTCACTAAAAATGTTATAGGTTAAGCATTTTTTCATTATTTTTCAATATTTATTCAAGCATAAGCGTTAAATTTCTATAAAACTTTGTAAATGACAGTAAATTTATTAACTCCCATATCATTCGTATATTACATTTGTAGTTTATGTACGTGTATGCATGTCCCTACAAAAACATCTAAAGAAAATGTCCTTTGCACTGAAATATCATATATTTTCCATATATTCTAAAACTACATATATATCCAGCCTTTATGTTTACTAACTATGTACATATGAGAAATTCCATACCAACTGTGCAGTTAAAAAAAATGAAGTATATCGAATCAGTGTCAAAATTACAGTGAAGGAATTGACTTTCTGAAATATGATTTTTGAAGTTTAACTCAAATTTACGTCCCCTTACGATTTCCTTAGGCAAGAATGAAATCCGGATAGGGACATGCCTTCAACAGATTATTTTGTTAAATACTTGCAATTAATGTATATCCCAATAAAAATAAATTTTAAAAAAGCTAATTTACTACACTCAAAAAATAAGTTAGTGTGCTAGTTTTTTGGACCTTTAATTCTACAATGAAAAATTTATTCTTATTCGAGGCCAATTATTTCCTTTTTATGAAATAACATAAGAAATACTTTTTTCAAAAACTCTGCAAATTTTCTTCATCAGGATACTCTCCTAACAAATACTTCACTAAGCTTTTACTTTCAAAATATTCTACACCTTCAGGAATGAAAAGACGATCGTTTCGGGGATTTTTCCAGTTCCCCATTATCAGTTCTCTTTAGAAAGAAATTATAAAATATCAAAATTTCATATTAAAACATAATCTGCTAACCAACTAGATGAGAAGAGCAGCAAAAAATGTGTGAATAAGTTTTTCGAAGTTTTTTGCAAGCATAACTAACAATTGAAATATTTTGAGAGTTTTTGTTAATAATTTGTATGTAATCACTAGGGCAAGGAATTTCATGCACTTAAAAAACGAAAATATGTGCCTTCAAAATGCAGCTAGAAAGTAAAAATATACAATAAAAACATACAAAATATGCACTAAAAACACTTATTTTTACCAAAATAAAGACTCGAAAACATAAAAAAATATGTAGTTTAGTTATTTTTCAAATAAACACCGAGGTTTATGCTTTTTCTTAGGTGAACATGATTTTTAAGAAAGCTTTAGTTTTCAAAATAACAAAAAAAAATTTTTTGTTTGAATCAAAATATTAAAATTTATCAACTTTTTAATTTTTTTAACTAATTTAAAAGATGCCACTAAAACTGAAAAATATGCACAAATATGCATTAAAAACCCCAAAATATGCATTGAAGAAGCACAAAATATGCATAACAACTGAAAATATGGAAAAACATGCATTTTTGACAAAATATGCAACTACAAATCGATGCCATTCGATTCTAAATTTGATAATTCGGATAAATATTTATTGCATATTAGTTTTTGACTATCGAGAAAAAACATGCATTTGCATGAAATTCCTTGTCCTAGTTATTTTGCCTTATTTTTTTGTTAATACAAGAAGAGGAAGAAAATTACTCCGTACTTATTATGTTATTTCAATTTCTAGATTTAAATTTTCAGCAAATAAATTAATTAATGTATAATTTTCCTACAATTTTTTTGAGTTTTTTTGCGTCTATTAATACTACTTAGCAAAAAGTTTTTTTAATTATTAAGGATTTTTTCACTGGCAATCGACTATGTGTTAGCAAATCTTTTGCTAAATTTACTAATTTTTTTGGTAAAAATCTGCTCGCTAATTTTCAGCAAAAAGATTTTGCTGAATTTACAATTTTTCTGCTAGCACCCTCTTGAGTAACATTTTTCTGAGTCAGCAAACTTTTTTTTACTGAATTTACTGTTTTTTTTAAGTGTGCCTAAAACAGTAGGCACACTAAAAAAACCTGAATTTCATCAGTATTTATTGTCCTATATCATACGTAGGACTAATTAATTGATGATTTTATTAGAATTGCATTGATATTAATTGTAATAGAATTTTTTTTAATTAATGATAATGATTTTAAAGGTCAAATTTTAAATTTTCGTTTCTGTAAAAAAAATCTGGAAATTAATTTTTACAGACATTAAAAAAAATATTTTTGTTTTGTAAAATTTCTACAAAATTATCTACAAATATTGAAGAACTGCTATTATATGTACCGAGATATTTGAATAAAGTTGAAAAAAAATTCATTGATCAATGGCAATTGTTTTCAATTCCATTACAATTATTAATTATCATTAGTAGCGAACTAATGCTAATGAAAGTTCAATGCGAATGAAAAACTCCAAGTAAAAATTTAAACAGCTTTTTAATTATTCCATAACGTGGGCGAAGAAGCCATGGTTAAATATTGATAAGTTTAAAGCTACTTTTTTTTAGTAGCAGTGCAGTTGTTATGGGAAGCCTGATATATGTATGGATGGGTGATTCACAAAGACGCCATAAATTCTAAATTTGGTTTTGTACATGTGTTTTCTTTTTCTAAACAACAATAAAACACATGTATAAGACGATTTTCTGCAATTTTGTAAATCATTAGGTAAATTTTATAAAGAAATTCTAAAAACAAACTAATGTTTATACAATGATGGAATGAATAGTCGTATTCAATCATAAATTACAAAAATAGTTATTTCTGGCAATTTAAAGGCAACAAACTGAATTGTTTGCAGGAAAATACCTATTTTGTTGAAATTTAATAGTAAAAATAATTGCAATATTATAAATATTTGTACATAATTTAATATTTTTTTTTTTATAATTTATTCCTTGTGCAAAATCTTAACAGGTGTTTATTTTATTACCTACCCATGCGGCTCATTTTTTATTGTATATTTTTTGTTTTCTTCATTCATTTTTTAATTCACATATTCAATATTTTAACAACGTAATGAAAGCAAAAAAGATTTATAGCCAATTTAAACAATATACGTCAGGAATTTCAATTTGGCACATATTTTAGAAAACAAACTTCTGGTCATATTATATGAGACAGTCCACGCCAATTATGTACTCTTAGCTGTTATTGTTTAGAACTGAATGAAAACAATTGTATTAATTTAGTTATATTAATCTTAAAGCATCTTATATTTATAAAAAAAAATCGGTGATTTTAAGACTGCAACTTACAGTCACGTTTCATGCATGGTTCCTTTGAAAAATGTATACTTACAACAAATTGTAAATCAACAAAAATGTTTAACCAAAAATTATTAATTACAACATTGATTTCATATGCAGACGAATTATTTTAAATAAACCCATAGTGTAATGGTATGATTTAAAAATAAAGAAGTTAGAATTTTGAAGTTTGTATCTTTACTAAAATTATCTTTAAGTATCAATTACTTTTTATTAAGCATTATAAAATAATGTAAATTAAGATATAACCTTAACAAAATATACAAATTGTAGTATTTTTTTTTTACAATATTGTAAATAGAATTTATGAATATTTAGTACATGCACTATTACCAAGTATTAAAATTTGCAATAAATCTTCAACAAAGTTACAAAGTTGATTGCGTGTTATTGATCAACAAAAAAAAAAAACATAATATAAAAAAGTTATAATAAATCTATGCTACATACATAATCCCTACAAATACCCAGCAAAACCTTGGTAATGGGTTGGATCTTTTCACGCATTGCCTGGTAATGGGTACCCCTTTACCCTCTGTTTTACTTTGAAACCTAACCTTATTAGTAATGTACTAATAATATGATACATTAGTACCTATGTGGGAGGTATTAAATAATGAGTTACCGATATAGGGTTACATCACTACTTATTTGGAGGCTTTAAAATAATGCATTACTGATATTGTGTTAGATTTTTATTATTTAACATATGAATTTAAAGTCATTACTGATGACGCCTTATTTTATTTCCTATATGTAACCAATGAATTATGTACTAATGTGTAACGACTTATTCTACTCGCCACAAGTATGTTCTTATTTTAGTCACTATTGCTAATTAGTAATTTTATTACATTACATATTACAGTAACAACTTATTTCAGTACTTTCTTCGTAATGACTTATTTGAGTCCATACCGTTAATCTTTAGGCAACCACTTACTTCCAATGACACCCCATGTTAAAATAATGTATTATGTAACCAAAGTGTAGGTACTTACAATTTTTGGTTTCTTATTCCATTTCCCTTTACCTGGTAATACAAGGTTTTGCTGGGTACTTCTCCATACAGACTCACTTAAACAAACACATACATATCTATACAGTATGAGGTCAAAATACTAGAATATTTAATGTAAAAGGATGACAATATCATATTAGAATTTGGACTTGAGGTAGAACAATATTCTAAGTAATACACTGCATGACACAAAAAAAAATTAATGGAGATTTGACCATCAGTTCTATATATTTCGGACATGCTGATTACAATGGCGTGCTTTATTTTTCAATCTAAGGTACAGATTTTCCGCGAAATGTCTTTAAAGTTAAGTGGTTTTCCATTTAGTTTTTTATATTCAAAAATTTTCAAATGCAATCAAAATCAATTTTTTTATGGTGAAATGTAAGCGGAGAACCTGTAATCATATTTAGGGTTAACATCTGATGCACAAAATTTGATACTGAAACCATTGTTCGCGTTTTATGTGGATTTTTACAGTTGTTTAATCAATTGATGTTAAATCGACCTTGATAAACGTTATGCCTTAGTAAAGAAGCAATTAAGAGGAAAATATTAAAAAGAAAATGTATTCATGTGTAGCGCGATTTTTAAAAAATTTTATATGACAGCATAGCTTTCCAAGTTGTCCCCAAAGTCCATCCTTTAGTATAATATGGGTTTATTTTCCATTTGTAAAAGTTATTTCAATAAATATAGTTATTTACTAAGGTTAGTATCGTACTAAAGACATTATAATACTAATTTTAGTAAAAACTAAACAAAATTTAATTTTTAAAAGTTAAAATTTTGTCATCCTGCGTAATTTCTCTTATATTATACAATATAAGTTATTTAGGTATGTCTTTAGATGGCTCATTTTTGCCTTTGAATAAAGTGTTTTTTGAAGAAAAAAAATTAAATTTCTTAAAAAGTTTCATTTTTGTATAGTTTTTAACTCTTAAGTTTGAGGGCTCCGGAAACAATACTTTTCTGGAGTCATGAATTTTGAGGGCTCCTAAAATTGCTGGCTGGAATATCAAAATTAATTGTCTAAAAGACTTTTTAATTAAATGTAAAATTAACTTAAAACCAGATATAAATTGTTTTTATTTTGTGAAATTTCTTAATAACATGATCACATCCTGTATGTGTATTCTTTGCAAACATCATGCATTTGTTATAGAAAAGAATTGGACAATAATCCATACTGTGTATATTGAAGTTATTAGTTTTTATTTTCTTTTTAAATAAACAAAGAGTTTGGTGGTAGAATACTATAAAGTCTATATTGGCATTTTGGCGTTAATAATGTCATGCTGCATGGAATTTGTAAAGAACAATAAAAACAGATTTTTTAACTCTATAGGAAAATTTTATTTTTTTTACTAAAAAATATCAAAGTTGCCATAAAACAAATTGGCAATTTGTATTATGTGATTTCAAAAATTTTAGTATAAAAATTGATGCTGCATTATTTAAAGAAAAAAACATACAAAAACGCAATGCAGAATTTTATCTTTATAAAATATTTTGTACATACTTGCACTCTCATTACACCGTTCGACATAATTTTGCACTCAACAGAAATCCTAGTTTGTTCTAAACGAAGTGTTATGAAGTTTAACACACAAATTATCAATGTTTTGTAAACATATGTAGTTCTGCTGTAAACTTCGAAAATTCCGAATCCAGAATATGGACATAAGCTGTATTTGGCAGCAAGGGGTTAGTAGAAATATTCACTATGAACTGATAGCACCCATGTTAAAGGGGTTGAGAATAACGTTAACAATTCTACGTGTTATATCTTAACGTGAACTAATGTCAAATTTGTACGGCATTTTCGAACAAAATTTACCGCTCAAACATATGTACATATGAATATTAAGAATTTTAAGAATACGTCAAAACTGTACAAATGTAATTTGCAATTTTCTCAAATTAGGACCTGATCCCATATAAAAATGTTAATTAAATAATAGTTTACAATTTAAACGAATCAATGAATTGATCTAAAAAACCGAAATACACGAGTATTATATAGTTAACTCTTCCTTTAAAATTCATTGGAGTGTGACCAAAAGTTAAATTTTGTCGAATAGTGTTATAAGTTTCATATAACATTTTATGAGTTTTTGGCACTGAAAAATAGAATTCTTTTAACCAAAATATTATGACGTGTATGAAAAAACAAAATGATGATAAATTATCTATAGATGTCAAACATATTATACTAAAAATATGAGTGATTTTTTTTTAAATTGTTACGCATAATTTAAATTTTTTAATTGAACTTGAAATTTTTCTAAACTTTAACATTTAGGTATAATTACACTAGTTAACAAAATAATTAAAGTTTTCTGCGCACTAACAAGGAGGAAACTACCCAGTGGTGTAACCCGTATATCTCAACGAAATATTCCTGATGATTTCCTTACGCACAAATGAAATTCAGCAGGTACATACTTTCAACCGATTATTTTTCAAAATTTGTAAAATAAGTTTTGGTATTTTAGCACATTTAATTTCTTTAATACAATTAATGTTCATCCCGATAAAAATAAATTTGAAATAACGAATATGCAAGAACTTGTGAAAATTTGAATGTAACTGACACATGAAATTAATATGATTTTCTATTGTTGGGTTATACATAAATAGAAGTCTCTAAACCCAATTTTCCCACTGTGCATAGTGGCAATGAAATTGTCCCTTCTAGGGATATGTTCTCTACTTGAATTGTCCGTTATTGCGAAGTTTTACAGTATTTTATTTTCAGAAATACATTCTGAAAAGGATATACATACAAAGATTCGACAAAACCTTTTACAGGTATACTGGACGTATGAGTATTTTATTGACAGCAAAAATTGATCATACGCACCATATGACTTATTTAAAATAAGTTATACGTATGATTTATTTTAATTTTGGAAAATTAATAAATATGTACGAGTATAACTACCCAGTCAGAAAAATACAAACGGGAAAGCGGTGGCAAAGTACATTAACAGGTGGTACAAGTATTGGCAAAAAGTGCTTTTCCATTCCCAAAATGATAACATCATTAGACAAAAGGACCGGCTGTTCAAAAAGCGCCGGAAAAGCACTGGAGGAACAAAATTTTTAAACGTTGGCAAAACGCTGGCAAAACCAATAAATAGGTGGTCTGGAAATATATTTTCCAAAATAAAATTAAAAAAAAGTTCATATGTATTTTTTTGACCCTGCCGTGATTTGAACCCAGGCCGTCAGATTGGCAGACGATTGCTCTACCCACTGAGCTAACGAGACATATAATATTTAATGGCTAAACACATAAATGAGTGATAATAGCTGGACAACTACTGGCTGTGCCAAAATGCTAGTACTGGCAAACAATTTTTAGTAACTAGTATGCCAGTGTTTGGAGGGCAAAAAAAAAGTTGGTCTTGAAGGAGCTTTCCCACAAACAAAAAAATTGATTTTATAAAACAAAAAAAATTTTAAATTAAAAAAAATCCCAAAAAAATGTTTTGCTTGCAACCGGATTTGAACTCGGAAACTTCCGACTACAAACATTTTTTAACGAAGCGTCAGCATTTTTATAAAATCATTGGTTTTCCAGTGAATTGATTTTTGTACGCCTGGTAGCATTGGCTAGGTAGCACTGGATAACAACTGGTTGCAAACCTTGGCATATCACTCTAAGCCAATTCTTTGCCAGTGGTTTTTTTTATAAACCACCGAAATTTTTGTAAAAAAATACTGGTAAAACGCTTTTTGCAAACGCTGGCAAAGCGTCCCAAATGAGTGTTCTGCCAGTCATTTATTTTTAATACCATGGTTACCCAGTGGTATGCCAGTGCTTGACTTTTTGTACCACTGGCGATTTCTGACTGGGTAATTTAAGCAATTTAAATTAATTTTTATACTTAAATCGTATAAAACTATTGACGAACAACAATTTAACGAACTGGGACACATAAATTCAACACTTCCTTAACATATATCATTATTTTATTCAATATTATTTTTATTTTCAACATATTCAATTGCTAAACTATCACATATACTTGGTAGTAAATATAGTATAAGTATGTTTCCCCTATTTACTTTGTTTAGAAAAAAAAAAAAATCAATTGAAACATTATCTTTAAATGACTGAGTGCGTTCTGTAAGCATTTATTGTTTAAGAATTGAAAGCCAATGGCATGGTCTTTAGTTTATTACTGAGAACAGAGAAAACAATGAAGAAAATAACCGAACAAATAAGGGTTACAATATTAACAATGAATTATTAACATATGTATGTGGATTTAACTAAAACTTAAATTTTAGGAAAATTTAAATACACTCTATTTTTCTTTCAAAAACACTTTTTGCAGTAATCTTTAGAACATGTTTATGAATTCCTAGTGTTTTTTCTTCTATGCTTTTACAAAACATTTAACTATTTATCTCAATAGGCTTTACATAAACAAACATTTATTGAAAATTATATCCATACTAGATACGAATATATCTAAATATAAAATGTGTGTGAATGTAACAGAGCATCATTACCCTCATCACCAAAATGCGTAAAATTTCAATAGCGGTTTTCTGTCACTTGTGATAAGCTTAATCTTTTTATTTTTATTATATTTTATTGAGTGTTAATAGAACCGAAAAATGTTCTTTATAACATTATCCCTATACAATGTAATAATATAGCATGGAAATTTAACACGATTTGCCTGCCGCCTGTTTAGGTTATGAATTTTTAATAAACTTTTACATTTGAGATCTTGTTAAAATATGAATATGAAAATCTTATCTAAGGTAAAGGTTAAAAAAAAATTGAAGAATAATTTTAGGCTGATTTAAGTATACTCAAACAAAAAAGTCAGTAAAGTCAAAAAGTTTGTAGCAAAATAAATTAGTAAAACATTAGTTCAAAATTGGTTTAGTGCTAAAAGAATATAACTAAAACTTTTGCTGAAAACGGAATTTCAGCAAAAAATATTGATGAAAACTAGTATACTTGATATACAAGACGTTTTACTAATTTTTCTACTAACTTATTTTTTGAGTGTATTATTCTTAGTTAAAACTCCATTATATTTAAACTTTAAAATTTTTAAAATTAGTTTGAATGCTTTATACCCCTTTTGTCGTAATTATTTGAACATTATTTACACTTTTTTACAACGCTACAATGCATTTTTAAATTCCTAACATAAATTTGAAAAAAAAAAAATTACTTTCGTGCATTTTTGTGTAATTTAACACTCTAACGCTCAAGGCCGCCAAAAAGCGGCCTTAAGAATTTAAATAGCTTTTGGCTAAATTGCAATTTTTTTATTTTTTATTAAACAAGTGGTATTATATCGATAGGAAACATAACTACCTACTTTTTTGCATTCAAACTTTTTTTGTGTAAGGAACGATTTTCAAGCGAGAAGGATGTAAAGTGAAAATTTTGTAAATTTTAAAAAATTAACTTTTTAAAACAGAAAAAAATATTTGAAAAATTGTCAAAAATACATTTACGATCTCGGACACATTATCGTTAACAAAGCTAGTTTAGTATCTACTAGAGGCCAGTATGAATGTTTTGCAAGACATTCACAAAACATTTTCTTATACAAACCAAAATATTATTTTTTGTTTTCTGTTTTATTTATTTTTTTTTTTTGTAATGATCTGAATTTTAACATCTTGTAAATAACTACAAATAAGTAAAATGGTCAATTTTTGTTATATTTAGTATTAAAAATCGTCAAATCTCTCATCAGCGCATGCAAGAGAATGTCTTGTAAGACATTCATTCAGCCCTCTAGTATCTACTTGTAAAATAAGTCTAAATTTTTTCTCCTTTAACCAAAGTTCCTTTAGCAGTAAAGCAAATGTTTGTATGTTGTGTTTGACATTCAAGCTTTTAATTCTATTTATAGCCACTAGAACGAAAGCAAAGAACTTTTTACAACGATTACATGTTATTTTTGTATTACACCCTAACCCATCATGCCGTTGCAATTAAGTAATATTACGTAACAATTTGGACTGTACAACATAATTTTATAAAAAATCATCTAACTATTCAGTTAGTTCTAACTCCTATTACTTATGTGTGTATTTACCAATATTTGTTATCCATAATAAACTTTCGTAAGTTTTTTTTTTTAAATATTCCCTATCCATCTAGAAAATTAACTACGCCATTGCAAGCACTATAGGGACGGTTTTATAAAAAATACTTTTAAAATACCTTTAAAAGTACTTGATCATATCAATATAAAATGCATTTTTTTCTCTTTAGCCAAAATGCCATTCAAATTATATACCACCCAACCAACGTCCCCACTGTATTTATTTATTGCATAAGAACTGCCATTATCGATGACATCAAAAATATATCAATGCTACTCTAGTGGGGATTTCGTTTTAAGCATATTCATTTTATATTACTACGAATATATTAAGTAAAGACGTATTGTTTCGTAAGTACACTCAAAAATGTTTGACAGTTATTACATGACAGTTGTTTGTGTAGTAATCAGTAGTTGTTGTTTTTAACAGTAATTACAGTTATTTTTGTAGGGAAAAATTAAAAAAACTTTTATGACAGTATTTAAGAAAACAGCTAACGAAAATTACGGCAATTTCGTAACAGTTGTTTTGGTAATATTCAACTACCAAAACAGTATTTTTACAGTAAACAGTTGTTATTGTTAATTATATAAGAAATAAAATTTTTGCGTTGAATTTCGTTGAATTTTAAGAATTCTTGTTTATTTTATATTTGTTATTAGCTGTATTTTCGTTAAATCAGAAAAAGACACAAAGTACACGAAAACATATATGAGACGAAAAGTAACACATTTCTTTTCCTATGCACGATAATTATCAACGTTCAAAACTCGACGTTTATAGATTTTCGCACTCACAAAAGTTTGTCGGTAGAATCTACTAAAAATAACAATTAAAACAAAGGTATATGCAGTTAAAAAGGCGGCAAAGGTACTAGTAGTAAGTAGTAATTTTATTTTTATTTTCAGCAATATAACTTATTACAGAATAAAAAATAAATATATAAATATACGACTCTGACTATTGTCGTCAGCCGTTTAACCAATGTTAAATACTAACTGTTCAAGATAAGTGTTTAGTTATTAAATTCCATTATTAAAAAATTTCTGTATTTTACACAAGTTTTTATATAATTTGCCAAAGAATTCCAACTAACAGTTATTCCATTTAGTATTTGTAAAATTTCGTCTTCGGCAAAGGTACTATAACAAACTTTTGTTATTTTTAACTGTTGAAAAATAACTAACAAAGGCATTAAAAATAACTACCAATGTCGTAAAATTAACTGATAAATTTTCACCACAAGATTTCAAAACAACTGACAAAATCGGTTAAAACTACTGTTTTTTACGTTAAATTTTTTTTTTGTTTATAAAAGTATATTTTAATAAAAAACAAATATTTTTTTTCTTTCGATTACAAAAATATGTGTTATTACTTCAGCCTATTTAAAATTTGAAGTAAAACTTAAAAATTGTTCTCCAGTTATTATGCTTTTATGCATTGCAGATACAATACAAGTTTTTAAACTAGAAATATATCAATAATAACAAATATAAACTAAACAAGAATTTTTAAAATTCAAAAAAATTCAACGAAATTTTTTATATTTTAAATAATAGTGTTTACTGTAAAAATACTGTTTTGGTAGTTGTTTATTATGATATTAAAAATAACTGATTTAAACAACTTTTCGTTAGTTGTTTTCTTAAATAACCCTCATAAAAGTTGTTTTGCTTTTTTCTATAGAAAAACAACTGTAATTACTGTTAAAAACAACAACTACTGATTACTACACAAACAACTGTTATGTAGTAACTGTCAAACTTTTTTGAGTGCGCATATAACGTAACTTCTTCACGTTACTTCTTAAAAAGTTTTGCTAGCATACGTTCGATTATACAGCAACTATTATAAATATTAACTATTTATAATTTTTTTATACTTTAATCGGTTAAATGTAGATTTAAATACTTAACGCTGATAGGTATGAACGAAAATAGAGCCATTATTGATATATTCCCAGTTTGCAAATAAAAATCAGAAACTTGTATTGTATCTCGAATGCATGAAAGCTAATAAATAGAGAACGGTTTGGAAATTTTACTTCAAATTAAAAATGGGCTGAAGTAATAACACATATTTTTGTATTCGAAAGAAAAAAATATTTTTTTTATTAAAATATACTTTTATAATACCAAAAGAAGAAACTGTAAAAACAGTAGATTTTACCCATTTCGTC